>OZ038479.1:121030951-121050951 GCA_964036315.1 Acanthosepion esculentum | reverse complement strand
GCGTCTAACATGAAACAGCCTGTCGCCTCTGAGCGTTGACTTCAATGTTCTCTTTTATATATATATATGTGTGTGTGTGTGTGTGTGTGCGTGTGTGTATGTGTGTGTGTGTGTGTGTGTGTGTGTGTGTGTGTGTGTGTCTGTTGGCCCTTAACAATAGGTAATTTTCCGAAAGTTAAAATTTTGTGGCTCCCAACCACTAATCCTGTTTCAATGAATAAAAAACGGGGTGTGCAAAACTTCAGCTCTCTCGTAAACTGCAAGCCGACCATCAAATGCCTTGAAGTTGGAACCTGATATACACAAGGATTAATTCCGTTCAAAAGCGATATACTGTTCCCTACCTCGACCATTTTCTTTTTTCTTCTTTTGAGAAATTCATATGGAAACATCTAGGCAACCCCAGAAAATGTTTAAAAACGTTTTGAATCAAATTTACCAATAGTTAATTTGGAAAATTCCTGAAAAAACGTGAAAAAAAATTAAGAAATATTAGGTTTTCTTAATGAAGCACACAACTTCTCTAAGAGAAACGCATTTATATTTGCAACAGTAATTTCTATAGAATGAAAAAAAACATAATGTGAACTCCGAACATTATGTTTGCATAACAGAGGATTTAGCGGATAGTTAGGTATGTTTTACGGTGTTCCGTAACATCTGTAAAACAAATTGTTACTCGACCTGTGTTACTTGTTGTCATATCACAGCCAAGTGCCTGAATTTTGTCAGTTATACCCCAGTTCTCCACTGCTTGGTAAACAGCCATGTCTTGCTATCCTCCTGAAGACGTTGGGATTTCAGGCACTTCAAACAATTGCTCTCTACCTTGAAAAGTTACTATTATTGCTAGTCTATTAACCTATCCAACACCAGAGGGGAGGTTTATATCCCAGTGCAACACTAATTCTTGACAGTCTTTTAGGTTAAATTTGGGCTGTATTTCTATGTGTCTAGTTTCTCTAAAAAATGTTTTATCTAAAGCGTTGAAAAGAAGTGCGATTTATTACCAGGTTCTCAGTATCACGCCTGAAAGCTTCTGTAGCAGCCATTAATATGTAAACCTCATCTCTATCACTGATTTTGCACCTATCAAAAACTTCAGCGAGACGGGGGAGTAAAAAAACTGCAATGTATCTGGAGTTTCCGGAACTGTCGCTGCTGCTGCTGCTGTTGTTGATAATTGTTGAACAATGACAGAGGGATTTTCACTGTTGTAACCACCACCACTGCTTTGGCTGCTACGTGTTGAATCATCAGTTTCTGATGTAGCAAACAGATGAGTATCCAAATTTTATTCGTTTTCTTCATAAGTCCTTTTTTTCCTGACAGTTTCCATTGCGGTGTTCTATTCCTTTTGTTTTAATTTTTGATCTGCACCAATCACGTAGCCCGATCGTCCTTTTTGGCGATAAGAACTTACCCTTTTCAATTTTCATCTGTCCCAAAGCATCTGAGTGTAGTTCTAGACAAATTTTTCTGTAAACGTTTCCATTCATCACAGAGGTTGAGTTGCTTATCAATGGAGTGGCCAGTTCTTCTGATAGGAATTCATGCCTTTTTCCAAAAAAAAATGGAAACTTCAAGAATCACTAATGCTTCAAGGATAACTTCCCTTCGCAGTAAGATTTACAACTCTTACATTGTAGAAAAAAAAAACGCTTAAAACTTGCCAATTCGAAACTAGTTCGGCTTCCACGATTTGATTGGAAATGCAGCCAACAAGAGTGACATGAAAATCTTTTCGTAACTTGTGTGATGAGCTATCTGAAGAGCTTGATGACATTTTACAGGTGTAGGAAGAACACGTTACAGAGGGCACTCCTCACCTGCAAAACAAGTTCTTAAAGAAAAAAAGGAAGAATTAGTCATCATATTTGGTCACAAAATAAGCATACAAAGCACATAACATTATAAAAACGGAGAGGTTATAATCATGGATTTTACAACTTTGTCAGGCCCACCAACAGAACAGGGAAGATCTATATCCTAATGCCACGACAAAATGAACTGGTGGATAAAAATTTATTGCAAATAAAATAATTATATTTATAAACGCGGGTGACGGCGAAAAATAGGTGTTTGCCCAATAGCTGCGATCTGCCCCCATCTTTGCAATTTGCCTTCCACATAATATTTATTGTCACTTATTTTTATGATACCAAGAATAAGTCCGAACAAATTTTTAATTTAAGAGAAAATTATATAAGAGGTAATGATAATAACAACATTAAAACAACAATTTTTTAAAGTAAGGTTCACTCTGTCCAAGTTTCGGGAGCCACTCGTGGTTGGGGGTACTTTATACGGATAGGAAGGGAAGATAACGGTTAACTCTAGACTTGAACAAGTTATGATTGTAGCGAACAGGGGGGAAACATCTTCTTGGGAGTCTGTTCCACAGAAAAGTGGTTTGCGGGAAGAAGATGGTTTTAAGTGGAGCTTACTTCTCAACCATTGGAATATGGTGGGAATGTGGGTGGTTTGTTACAATGTAAGTTTCATGGCGGGTCCTAGCCGTGAAGGTTAAAGCTGATGGGAACCAAGGAATGTAGTGAGCGCTTCGCCACATCCAGCCTGTGAGAGAGAGGTTGAAGGACGGAAAATAATGTGTCACCCACAAGGACTCATAGACGCTTTTGAACCCTATCAAGACCTGGAAAGTGAGGTGAGAGCAGATCCCACCCAAATATGACAACAGTACTCTATTTTTGGCCTAATCTGGCTCTTATAGATGTGTAATACTTCCCGGTCGTCCAAGACTTCCAACACTGCGGCTGGTCCTGAAGTGAATGCTTCAGTCCAAAGCTAACCTTATCCCACGTTGTGATTTAAGTTTGATCATAAGGCAGCCAAGATCGAATCGTCGCAGGTATCTTCGTGTTGGGCTGGTCCAAGAAGGGCGATGACGGACAGGAAAAAGATAACACTTAAATAAATTGAACAAAAGTAAATACTGTTTTTATATCAGTCCTCCGTAAAATAATTGGTTTATATCAGAGTTTGCATGCAATCAATTATCAGTACAATCCGCATCTAAATCGAAAGTGATATTATCGTTTTTGACTTGGCAAAGTTTGGTTTGCTGCTTTGGTTAAGTTTGGCACAAGGCTGAAGTCGGAGGCTTTCGTCGGCAGATAATCACGTGGGCCTCTCTCCTGTCTCTGATCTCGTCTCCGTCTCTTCTGCCTCTCTTCTCTCTTCTGCCGAATTCGTATTTATGGACATCCGCCACAAACTGGCGAAGTAAGAGAAGTCTATAATTCTGGAGAATTCCCTTCTGCCACTCTCTCATATTATTACCTCTCACTAAATCTCCTCAGTGAGCGTGGGTGGCTTATCCCCTCCCTCCTGGTATTTCAAATGAGCTTTCGACCAGGGGAATCAACTCTAAATTCGATGTTTACGAAAAAAGAAAATTTCGCTTTACAGCTTGCATTTTCAGCTCTGTCTCAACTAACATTGCCCCCCTAAGTCTGGGTCCCTTTTCCATTGTTCAAACTACTCAACATACAATCCAAATCGTTTATGTGTGAATTAAATCCTCAATTCTTCCCACGGATTTTTGGTATTAACCCTTCTCGATTCAATGTCTCTCAGCACATAACACTTTCTATTGATAAGAAAACTTTCTTAGGCTTTATTTTACCGCGGTAACAACAAATAGTATTATCACAGTGGTAGAGGATAGCATGAATAGTAAGGTACATACAGGAACGGTACACGGAGCCGGTCATTTTACTTGCATCCTTACCAACATATCATATGTACGATCTCGACTTGAGGCCAAATATTCTCTCACGGCATGGTACTCCACGAGGGGACATACGTCCATCCTGACTGGCGGTAGTTCATGGTCCGAACGTCAGTGATGGAATGTAATTAGTTTGGTTTTTGAGGCATTGAATGTAACCAACCAGTTGTTCCCCCCACTGGGAAGTTAGTGCTAGATCGTAAAAGAGATCAACTGTCAATCTCTAATCGTCAAGAGTTTTAGAAGTACACCGGCATCTCGTCGTGTCATCGGCATAGATATTTACAAATGATCTGAGTATATTCTTATGCAGATCATTTATGTAAATCAGAAAGAGGGTTGGTCCGAGAAGTGATCCCTAGGAGATGCCCGTGGAGGACAGTCCGTTAATAACTACCTTCAGGGATCTACCTATTTGGAAGGATTTTATAATCTAGAAGACCCTTCCAGTGATTCCATAGCTGGGGAGCTTGTGTAACAAACCTTTGTACCTCACCCAGTCAAAGGCCTTCGAAATAGCGAATGCTATGTTCCTCGATGTGTGTTTGTCGTCAAGAGCCTCACTAATTCTGTGTGTAATGGTAGTTAAGACGTCAGCAGTGGATAGGACAGGCCGAAATACATACTGCTCGTCGCACAG
The DNA here is from genome assembly GCA_964036315.1 of Acanthosepion esculentum. Classification (NCBI taxonomy): domain Eukaryota; kingdom Metazoa; phylum Mollusca; class Cephalopoda; order Sepiida; family Sepiidae; genus Acanthosepion; species Acanthosepion esculentum. The sequence goes on along the minus strand of OZ038479.1, from coordinate 121,046,557 downwards.
GAAGTTGTTCCTATCCCGGTGCTCGATAACATTCTCGTTGATTATAGCCTCAAAAGGCCTACTGGTGATACTGAAGAGACTGGTGAGCCTATACCGAGAGAAAGAAGATCACTCACCAACGAGGACCGGGAATACGCTTGACTCGTTTGACAAGCTTGGGAAAGATTTCTCCTTCAAGCAGCGGTTGAGTAACTTTGATAAGATCAGGGATACTTCCCAGTTGATATTCTTAAGGAAACCTACTGGAATTTTATCTGAGACAGTGACTTTCTTAGGTTTTGATAAATCTAGAGATTTCTCGTGTTGAAATGAAGAGATTACTGAGATTGTTCTCAGTGAGACGTGGGAAGTTGCGGAGGGGGTGGCTTTTGTCATCTAACGTTGAGTTTGAGCCAAAGATCGAAGCGAAAAGCTTCACCTTGTCTGTCGAGGAAAAAATATGACCCCAGGGTCATTTATAATAGTGGGCCAAGCTGCTTTGCCTCTGGTTGGTGACCTTCCAGAATTCGCGAGATCCAATGTGTTTCTTTTCAACTTTGGCCTGGACAGCTTGCGTTTCTTACAACGATTGCAAGCGGTCCTGAAAGCAGTAAGGGCCAGACTACACGTTAGATACTGAAAATTGCTGTCTAATCATACAAGATCCAAATTACGTCATCGTACAGCTCTCAATCCATTCCCTCCCGGCTAAGGATTAAATAATAGAGGGGACTGGGTTCTTGAACCTTGTTCGGCAACTGGTCTAGGAGGAAAAATCTGAATTCACAGACATGTCGGCGATGGACACACACGTTTAACGGGTCAGCAGCCATCCAAGGGGTGTCGCACCCTGGGATGGCTGCTTGAAAACTATACTACAGATTGACCCAAGCCTTGTGCTTAAAATTGGATGGACGGAACTGTTCGGATGGTTGTGCTAGCACGAAGTCGCAAGTCATCGTGACCGAGTGTTTTAACGTACTGGCGTTGTAAAAACTGCTGATCCTGACAGATTATGCCCTCTTTCTCAGAAACTACAAAGTCCGCTTAGGATAGTTCCAGTATAAACCAGAGTTGGGCTCTATAGGTGTTGAAGAAACACAAATGTGCTTGAGCAGATGTCTGCGACAGGGATTGGCTAGCCCACTTAGCAGCCGGGCGTAATAGGAAAGCGAAAGTAACCGGACATTATGTATAGTGTAGGCGAGATCTTTTTGGTATCTCCTCTTCTATGATAAGTCAGAAATCATGACGGTTGGCTAGCCACTTGGCAACAGTTTGTCTGGTCACTTTACGGTTTTTATTATTCCCACCTTCCTTTGCCTGTAATCCACTTACAAGCGTCGGCCCTCAAATGAGATGGCCATTAATTTCCCCAGACACCGCCTCAACCAATTCTCAGCAAATAATGTAATGACAAAGGTAGTCGACATTTTCTTCCACACTCTTTTTCCCTTTCTTTTCTCAGACAGCATTTTTCCTTTTTTTTTCTTTTCTGTTTACTTTTATTTTGTGATGTTTTTTTTTCTTTATTTAATTTTTTTTAACGGTTCGTTTACCAATGTCTAGAATTTCTGTAATTTTTCTTTTTTTTATTCTGTCTGGCTGACGAAAACAAACTGATGTATCATCAACGCTTGGATAGCAAACAGGTTAAAACAATTAAGGAACTCTAAACACACACACAAAAATATTGCAGGGAAAAATGGCTTCCTATCGATATATATTTAATATCAGGTACAGGAACGGTAACACTCAATCACACCTATATATATTGCAAAGTAAATTCTGATTTCGAATCGAAGTATTTGTTTTGCTAGGTGTAGATTAATCTGACACAAGGCAACAGTAAGGCAGCACTCACCGAGAAACGAACTCACTATTTTAGAAGACTGGCCAGTGAAATGCACTTCCACGGAGCCGAATCACACTCATTTCCTCGCTATTTCAAATGTAAAGAGAAAGTTACATTCAGTTCAGTAAGCTTTTTCCCAAGAACTGCTATAACTGAGTTTTCTCATGCATTTGTTCTCGAAAGATCCAGGAGTTTGAGAACAAATGCATGAAAAAACTCCTTGGTATCTTCTATTGGGAGCATAAAACCAATAAGTTTGTGCGGGAAAAGGTTGAAAGTTTTGTAGGCCACAGTAACCTCTCCACGCCTCTGTCAAACGGAGAAAAATGGCGTAGTTTGGACACATTACAAGGCACGACAGCCTGTGTAAGACCATCATACAAGGCACCGTTGAAGGTGGACGTAGGAGAGGAGGCCAACACAAAAACTGGTTGGACAAGGTCAAACAATGGACAGGTATGACTATGCCAGAATTGCTGATGGCTGCTTTTCATAGACTGTTGTGGAGGAGATTCAAATATGGCTTCTTCATTCGGACCCCCCACTACGATTACAAAAATCAAGGGGATGATGATGATGATGATGATGATGATGATGATGATGCTGATGCTGATGATATTTTGTCGAACACACTCCCACGTGAAGGCTTCCTTGAAAATTACAATCTTATGTATCCTCTTCATAATCTTCACTTCCTCCTACCTCTCCTTTCATTCATATACCTCATTCATTATAATCATTTTAATTGTAACCCTCTACCTTGAGCAATTCTTTAGCATTAATCTGGGTGAACATTCGTTAAAAGTATACAAAAGATGTGGCGATCACCACGTAGCTAAAAGAAGGAATAAAAAGAAATTTAAAAAAGAAAAGAAAAGAAGACATTTATTTATGACACTTATTCATTTAAACACAGCTACCCAGTACAAATCCACACCCCTGGTTTCCCCTCACACCTGCAGCACAAGACTACATTACCGAATTACGAATAAACCCACCGCACAAGACCAGACTCCATCACTGGGTTTCATCCCACCTCCAACATAAGTTTTTAGCATCCCGCTACCACTTTCTTATCAATGTTGAATTTTGTACAAATCTGTGCAAAAAGAGGATCAAGCAGCTTACCCAGCTTCATGCATATTTTCAGGAAATATCAGCTTCTAATTGGTCAATAAACACACAAGTTAGCGTTGTAATCGGCCCACGTACAAATATCAGCTTCTAATTGGTCAATAAACACACAAGTGGGCGTTGCAATCCACCCACGTACAAATATTATTCCAGCGCGTGACCAAGTCAAGTTTTCCCACCATCTTCCTGTGATCCTATCACGTGATTACATTAATTATAAATAGCAGACACAAGCTTGCTCTCTCTCTCTCTCTCTCTCTTCTTCTTCTTCTTCTTCTTCTTCTTCTTCTTCTTCTTCTTCTTCTTTGATTTCTCTCGCTACAAGATGTAGTTGTAAAAAGGATCCCGTCTCGACCATGGGCAGTCAGACGTTAAAAGCATATACACGCATGCACGTACGTACAAAAGTTTCCAGACTACATTGCAAACATACAAAACATTTCCAAACAAGCAACAAGAGCTTTTCTCTTTGAAATACTCTTCTAAAGCTTAAACTTTATTCAGCTTTATTTCTCAGCTTTATAAGTCATTCAACTTTTGTGAGCTCAGATAAAAAAATATTTCAATCTCATCAGTAAAACTTTAATTCAGTCGAAGGGACATAACCCCAACAAAATAGTAACCTCTACGCATGTACATCATTACACAAAAATAAATATAAATGTTGTTGTTATAAAACTTCTTGTTGTTTCGTAATTTGTCGTATTTTACGTTAAATATAAATCGAATAAAACAAATGGTCATATACATTAACATTCCACTACGCTTGCTTTTGTAGCCGATATCGGTGTGATACAGTATCCCATTAGAACCAAGAAAGTATCTGGTTGTTGTAGGAGTCTTTATGCGATTTTAACTCCACTTTCTGCTGCTTCATTCGCTTGGGGAAAGTGGAGACTTACAGTGCTGTGTGTAATCCGCATTTAGATTCAAAGTCACTGAAACTTGTTCTTTCTTATTGTTTCATAATTTGTCGTATTTTACGTTAAATATAAATCGTGTGGTCTTGTTAATAAACAGACATCTACAAATGGTCATATACATTAACATACCACAAGAAGTTCATCTAGCAGAAAGGCTTCTGATCGGGAGATTGGAGTTTTTAAGAAGCGTAAAACCACCTCTCAATTGCTCTTGTTCTCAGGTCCACCCTGTCTTAGGATAGTTGCACCTGTCAGGATCCCAGTTAAGGGAAAATAGTGACCATAACCCACTCCCCGAAAAAACACAATGAACGTATAAATATACAATTTTATAATAAAAAATACCAGTAATATATTTATATATATATAAAACATTTATCAGCAGTACATAATAAAATTACCAACAATCGGCACATACTAACAAATTTAGCGATTTCACCCAAATCGGTTTAAAATACTATCAAACAACGAACATGAAAGAACTTTCATGACATTAATCCATATAATATCCTGCAATCTCTTAAATCAAACTGTATTCTAAAATATAACTTCAACAAAATTACCACATAAAACGCACATATCACCATCTCTAATTATTATGTCCACGCAAATATATCTATGCACAAAAGTTGAGTATTATCTATCATGTATTCAACTGTGAAAGCAGAATAACGTATATCGTATTTTTATTTACATTATTCGGACTGTTATCCTCTTTTTCATTGCCATAATCACAACGTTTTGGCCGTTGTGTGCTCCGGCCTTCTTCAGGTGATTGGAATTTCGAACGGAACCCTTTGATTTAAATTAAATTTAAATTTGAACAAGGGAATGATTCCTATCCAAAATATAGAAGGAAAAAGCCAGAAAATGGAGGTCACATTGGAAAGATCATTGAGTAATATTGAAATGCATCGTTTTTCTCCACAAATTATAACAATGATTTAAGATCAATCATCATTTTCTTAACAAAAATATGTGAGATAACTAAGCAAGGTGCGATTAATTCTGTTAGTTTTTATATAAATTACCAACAATACGCACATATGAATAAACTGTAGCGACTTAAAAATACTATCAAACAACAAACATGAGAGAACTCTTTCATGACATTCATCCATATAACATCTTACAGTCTGTTAAATCAAACTGTATTCTAAAATATAACTTCAACAAAATTACAACATAAAACGCACATATCACCTTGTCTAATTATGTCCACACAAATATATCTATGCAGAAAAGCTGAGAATCATCTACCACGTACTGAATTGTGAAAGCAGAATAACATATATCATATTTCTATTACTTCAAATCTCACAAGAAAATCAAATGTCGGCATTAAATGAGCCATAAGGAATTGATATGCCGTTAAGCAGACAAATTAATCAACCAACGTAAGTTTGCATCTCTCTGTTTCCTCTCCTCTTACACCAACATGCATCTCTCTGTTTCCTCTCCTCTTACACCAACATGCATCTCTCTGTTTCCTCTCCTCTTACACCAACATGCATCTCTCTGTTTCCTCTCCTCTTACACCAACATGCATCTCTCTGTTTCCTCTCCTCTTACACCAACATGCATCTCTCTGTTTCCTCTCCTCTTACACCAACATGCATCTCTCTGTTTCCTCTCCTCTTACACCAACATGCATCATCATGTTTCCCTCTACTCCCATAATTTCTGACCATACAGCAGTCTTCCCTTTTCATTTTCCACGTCCTTGTGGGCGATTATTTTCCACCCTACAACCACTTTCCCACAGGCGAAAAGTTGCAAGCCTCTCTTGCAAGGTCAATCGCTATTTCAACGTGTTAATTAATACACACTGCATTCCTTAATTCCATCAGTTCGAACCTTCACGGCTAAGACGCGCCTTGCCACGCCCATTGTAGTGAACCACTCTCATTCTCTTCGTATTTCATTGGTGAAATGTAAGTTCCACTCGAGCAGCTCCTTTCCCGCGAATCGCTACTTTGTGGAACAGACTCTCAGGGGGGGAGTGCTTCCTCGATTATTACAATCATAAGCTCTTCGAGTCTAGAGTTAACTTAATTTTATAATTAAATTTAAAATTTTAGTTTCTGTTTTGAAACATGGTAATTCCTGTGTAGCGATGGAACCATAATTTTAAAATAGAAAATAATTATAATATATATATATATATATATATATATATATATATATATATATATATATTATTTTGACACACAGGCAGATCTTCGAGAGCTTTTGAGTAAAATTCCGTTGAATCTGATGTTAAAAAGTTTTCAACTTACTCTTGGATCTGGTTTTCATTATAGAAATCATCGTCCCATCAAAAAGGCAATCATCGCTTGGTTCAAGTTCGGACGAAGGTGGAGAGAGAAGAGCTCGATTCATGCCTAATCAGAATTTGATAAACAAATTATAATGTGGATATAAAGTGGGGGGATCAGTTCTATATTACAATCCATATATAAACTGATCCCTCACTTTGTGGCTACAGTAGTTTCTATACATTTATATTCCAGAGAATGTAAATAAATATAAAAGGCATGCCTGTGTAGTTAATCGATATTTTATTGATTCTTCGTTTTCTACAGCTTATCAGCCCTTTGCAGGTTACTTAAGGCCAGAAAATATTTTTAGATTGTAAGAATTTCTTTTCTTTTACATCGTGATGGTTTAGTGATACAAGTCTTACTAATTAACCCATATCTGGGTGGGAAAATTTTTTTTCCTTTCTCAAGAGTATTTGCGCGTAAGTGAATATAACGAACCCAACCGGAATTGGAACTCGGCTCTCTGATTAACAATTCTGAGGCATTATCCATTACACCACCTGCGCATCCTCGCTGATAGCAACTGGTATTCACAACCGGTCACTCATCTTGGTACTGGATAGGCTCGACGTTGATATGGCCGTAAGCCACTGACATTTGAATTGGTAACTTACCGAACTGATATGATTAGTAGGTGGGATGATACTATTACGATACTACTATCTTACTCGTAGTACCTGTGAAAAATTCGCGGTTTTCCTATCGGAATTTTATGATGAATCCTAATTCTTACGTTAAAGACTGAATAAGCTTATATCGAGTTCTGCGGCTGCAAACTGCCCGTGGGAATTCCATTATTGGGTCGTTAAATATTTGTGCTTAACAGCTTTAACCGACTATCACGATAACAACATAAGTATGGATGCAGGTCACTATTTAAAGAAGTATGAGGGTACAAATGAAAAGATTTGAAAATGTCAAGGCTTTCCATTTCACTGGAGTCGACTTAAAATGAAAGGGTTATCGCTTCTTTCAGTTTCACTTTCTTTCTTTCGTTCTTTCGCTCACTGAAACCAAACAGCGTCTCTGATATGGTTTTTTTTCTCCATCTTTCTTCGCGATCGAAACGGAATGGTCCATTATTTATCTGAGGTAATGGCGGGGCGTAACGCACTCGCTAACTGAGGTTTCCTTGTATTTTGATAGTTTTTTGAAGCTCTTCAAAGATACATTGCAGTCTTCAGGGACTGCCATGTCAATAAGGAGCACATTTTGTCGTTGCAATCTCTAATCATGATGCCAGGGTGATTAGCGTTGATTGGTCTGCCTGTGTGTATTATAAAGTCCCATAAAATTGTTACAGGTTCTACCTCCATAAACGAGTCTGGGTGGTGTTCATACCAATTTCTTGCAGTTGTTCATACCAATTATGTTTATTATTATTATTATTATTATTATTATTATTATTATTATTATTATTATTTGTGTATGTTATGTTTCCTGCTTTGTATCGTGTAGAGCCGGGTCCAAACTATGGTCCTAAGACCCTATAGGAGAATTGTTATTTAATTGATAGCACTTTTCTTAGTATATGGGATGTTCCTAGTAGGGCGATCTTCTGGGCAACTTGTATGCTGATATTACCTTGGACACTGTTAGTAAAATTGTCCATTCCTTTTCTCACGAGGCCCATAGCTCCGAAAGAGTCTTAATTTCCCACATACTCTTAATCTGTCTTTCATGATAATATCAGGTCTGTTGGCTTTTATTTCCCTGATAATTTGAATGGGCATGTCCCAGAGGATAGTTACATCGTTATTTTGGGTAATTGTGTCTGGTTGGAACTCATACCATCTCTCAGTGGTCTCGATTTTGTTATATTCCGTGCTAAGGAAATAAGCACATAACACCAGGTGGATACTAGAAGAAAGGTTTATTGCACACAACAAGTACAATATGAAATACGGTACAGTTATACACATAGGTCAATCTAGTAGTGAGTGCCACTAACTGGAAGGTCGGATGTACTTGCGTCGTCTCTCTCGCTCCTCTCTTCGTCCTCTCATAGACAGTAGACTTTATAGGTATTTACTACCTATAGTGTAATCATTCATGGGGGTGACTGGTTATTCTATTAGATCAGATTTTGTGCTTCTTGCATATCTTCCAGTGCACATATATAGTTACATCATCATCATCATTATTATTATTATTATTATTATTATTATTATTGCTGCTGCTGCCATATTTCAGTATTTGCGTAATCCTCATTTTCCAGTTTCGATAGAGTCCAAAAGCGTCTACGCGTCCCTGTGGGTGATAAATAATTTATCACCCTAGAACCCCTCTCCCACAGACGAAATTTCGTAAGCCTCCCGCTGCTCTCTCGCTATTTCCATGGAAGTGCTCAGATGAACTAAACTCCACCAGTTCTATATATCATGGCTAAGACACGCCATGCTACGCGCATTTTGGCGAACCACCCTCGATCTCTTCGTATTCCAATGGTAAGAAGTAAGTCCCCTTCAAGCGGCTTATTCCCGCGGTCCACTACTCAGTGTAACCGACACCCAAGAGGATGTTTTCCCGATCATTACAATCTTAACCAGTTCAAGTTGGTCCCACAGAGCAGTGGCTCGCGGGAAGAAGCTGCTTGAGGAGGACTTACTTCTTACCATTGGAATACATTATATAATCCCGACATATCAACATAAACTGTGCCTATTATTCTGTAACCCTCTACCTCAAGTGGTTTCCTGGCTCTCTACAGGGCAAACCACACTGGAAACAATTATTGTCTTGGCAACAACTAATTTCAGTATTACTACCTTTTTTATCTAGTCTGATGACGATAAACTACATCCGGCAGTAAGGCCTCCGATCCAGAGATTGGAGGATTTCAGGAGCGTGAAACCACCTATTAATGGAGTAGTAGCACCTGTTAGGGTCACAACTATGGGCAAATAGTTAACCTCCCAGACTAGAATCAAAACAGATTCAAATATAAACAACCTATCCCCAAACAAATTAAAATCTTATACACCCAAATATGAACCACCAATATTTGCCTATCCCTGAACCAAATAAATGATTATTGACTCAAATATAAACAACCAATATCTGTTGAAATTAGCAAATGCTTATAAACTTCAATATAAGCGACCGATATTTACCTATGAATCAAGTAAATGAGCATTGTCTCAATTATAAACGATCAAATTTTAACTCACCTGTACAATGTAAATGCTTATAGGCTCGTATATAATTAAAGAGAAAAGAGAAAGGAAAGGTTGATTTTGACATAAAATAACGCAACAAGTTTCTATATTTCGTATATTCAAATTCCAACATAGTTCTGTTACTGTTGCTTTTTTATTATTACAATCTGGGTCAATAATCTATTTGACCGAAAGAGCAACAACTTGAAACTGGAAAGAAGTTGTTCCTGATGAGTCTTTACGTCTCGTTCTATCTTGTCGAAGCTGGTTCTTAACTTCCGGTTTGACGCTGTTAACTCCATCGACCGAAGAGCTTAACGACCTAGAGTGAGGTGTTAATCACAGTAAGAACATGTGACTAATGGTAAGACCAAACATATTGTCAAGTGGCTTGGTGACAAATTCTTCTCGACGTTTTTACTGTTGTCTTGTTCCGGACTAGGCTTGGTTTGGTTTGATTTGGTTTGGTTTGTTTTACGGCATATCAACCTCAATGGGTTATTTAATGCCGACAAAGTTTTTATTGCTGGTAATATTTTGTTTTGTTAAAAATCTATTTCTGGTAATATTTTTTCAAAAACGTATTGTTGGTAATATTTTTTTCTTCAAAAATTTATTGCTGATAATAATTTTTTTTTTTTTTTTACAAAATATTCCTGGTATTAAAACCCATTTTTACCCCAGTTTCAGGGTTAACTATTTGCCTATAGATGGGGCCCTAACAGATGCTACCACCCCGGGTCATGGTGGACCTGGGAACACGGGCAATTAAGAGGTGGTTCCACGCTCCTCAAAACCTCCTAATCAGAGGCCTTGCTGCTGGACGTAGTTTATCGTCTTACCCAGGACGCGGATGTAGTTTATCGTCATACCCAGGACGGTGTTCCGGGCTAGGCTAAACTTAGTAAATATCTATCTAGTTATATCTTTAGGAGGAATGCAAAGTGGTAAAAAATTTATTTTTATGATAATCTCATTTGCTTAGCGCCATTTTTTTCTTTTGTCTTTTTCGTTGTGAATTCTTTATTTATTCATAACGAATCTTATTTTTATCTTATGTGTTATTTTATCTTTCAAGCAAATAAGAATATCAAATTATGTCATAAATAAGATGAGAAGGGGGAAAGCAACAAACAGAAATCATTTCAGCAAAGTAAACATGAATAGGTAGATAGATAGAGAGAAAGAGGTGAAGAGAACATAGATAGATAGATAGATAGATAGATGTGAACAGATATATAGATAGATAGATAGATAGATAGATAGATAGATAGATAGATAGATAGATATGAAAAGAGAGATGTGAACAGATAGATAGATAGATAGATAGATAGATAGATAGATAGATATTAAAAAAGAGATGTGAACAGATAGATAGATAGATAGATAGATAGATAGATAGATAGATAGATAGATAGATAGAAAAATAGATATGAAAAGAGAGATGTGAACAGATAGATAGATAGGACACACAGAAGGCAAAAGAGGCACAGGAAACCAGCAAGTAACCTACCTAACGAGATTGTGTAAATGCTTAGCAGAACAGGGATTAGTAGAGATAACAAAAAGACAAAACTTACTAAGATCTACAAAAACTGGAGTTTGTGGAGAGCCATGATTGACCACGTCTTGAAGGGACACTGCACATAGAAGCTGAGAGTCCCTCAATCGAGAAGCGCAACAAGAGAGAAGAGCATCCTGGCTTATAGCTTTCCCTTGATGGAAGCTAGTCAAGGAGGTGGAGTATGAATTCAAAACCACTGGAAAACCACTCCACCATCAAGAAAGGACTAAACTATGTTAGGTATGTTAAAACGTACAATCTTGACAACATAAGATATGCAGATGATACAGTGTTGATAGCAGACATGCGAGAAGAAAGGACTAAACTATGTTAGGTATGTTAAAATGTACAATCTTGACAACATAAGATATGCAGATGACACAGTGTTGATAGCAGACACAAAAAGGAAACTACAAGAACTCCTACAGTAGGTAGTGAAGGAAAGCGAGTAGAAAGGACTAAACTATGTTAGGTATGTTAAAACGTACAATCTTGACAATATAAGATATGCAGATGACTGTGTTGATAGCAGACACAGAAAGGAAACTACAAGAACTCATATTGAAGGATATAAAAGGAAGAGAGAAGAAAGGACTAACCATCAATTATCTTTCTTTTTATGTGTCCTGTCCTTTCAGGGCGTAAGCGATCATGGCTCTCCACCTCTCTCTATCCCTTGCAATTCTTAGCATGCTCCTTCCCTCTGCTTCCTCACCCAGACCACGTTCTGTCATCCACCTGCTCAAGCTCGTCAGGTAGGTCACGCACTGCTTTCCCTTGTCTCTCTTTCCCTCTATTTGACCCTTGAGTATCAGGTTCTCCAGACCCTCCTTCCTCATTATGAGTCCCAGAAACTTCAGCTGCCTCTTTCTGGTGTTAAGTATAAGCCTTAAAAAGAAAAAAAAAGAAAAAGAAAAACAGTACAACATGTGAATTACAAATGGGAGATACCAAAATTAAATAAGTACGAAAGATTTAAATATCTAGGAAGTGTTTTAACACCTTCCCGTCAGACACGGACGAAAAGATACGTCCAAAACATAACTTTCAAAAATCTATCTACAGATATGTTCATACGTCGATCTTGATTCTTTTTATGTCCTTTTGAGCTTGTTGCGGACCCAATTGTCAGCTCATACGTCTGGTAGAGGTGTTAACCAATGCTCTGTTACTTCAAGGGGACTCAGTTTGTTAGTCTTCCCAAACAAATATAAAATTCGTCTGAAAATGAAACGTTTTTCCCAAAATAATTCGCAGGATAGGGTTTAACAGAAGACGGACACCGAAATCCGAAGACGTATTGGGATAGCGAAAGATGCCTTCCAAAAACTGAGCAAAGCATTAAGAAAACAGGAAAATGTCGTTAGGTAGAACGATAAGAGTATTAAACTGTTATGTAATAGCAGTCCTCTTGTATGGCAATGAATGATGGAAAATCTCGTCACAGATGAAGAGATGTGAAGCAACAGAAATTTGGTTCTGCAGAAGGATGCTGAGAATACCATGGACTAAAATGTGTGCAACAACGAAGTTATCCAGAAAATGGAAGCACGTAAAGTACATATACGTAGTTTCAGAAAGAGACACCCAGTAACCCCTTGCGTCTTAGTGGCTTTCCTGCCTTGCTTGGGGTGAAATCGATTAAAAGAAAAATGCAGATGATATGGTGTTGATAGCAGATGCAGAAAGGAAACTACATGAACTCCTACAGAAGGTGTTACAAAAAAGCAAGAAGAAAGGAACGATATGAATTGTGAGAAGATAGAATATGTGGCTGCCATTAAAAGGAACACCCTAACATGGGAATTACAAATTGCAGATAACGCAACCAAGCAAGTACAACAATTTAAATATCTAGAATGTGTTTTTACAGATGATGTAAAATGCAACACTGAAATTCGAAGGCACATTTGGATAGAGGAAGATGCCTTCCAAAAGCTAAGTAAAGTATTTTAAAAAAAAGGAAAATTTTGTTAGAATCAAAGAAAAGAGTACTAAGCTTATTGTAATATCAATCCTATATTGGCAGTGAGTGCGGGAGAATTTCCTCTCAAACGAACAAGAGACTTGAGGCAGCAAAAATATGGCTCTACGGGAGGATACTGAGAATACCATAGACTGAACATGTGAGTAATGATGAAGATTTAAAGAAGATGGAAACGAAAAGGATACGTATACTTAGCAACGGAAAGATACAGCTGAAATGTCTACAGCGCATAATGAGGAAAGAGGGCGTAGAAAATTTGACACTCACGGGACATATAGAAAGCAAAAGGGACAGAGGGAGACGGTGGATAGCCAATCTAATGTGATTGTGTAAATGATTGGCCGAACAGGGATTAGGAGAGATAGCAAGAAAAGTCAAACTTTACTAAGATCTACAAAGGATAGGAAGTTGTGAACAGCCATGACCACCCACGTCCACAAGGGACATAGCGTAAAAAGAACTATTCGCTGTAAAATTGAGTCTCTCTTGGCACTAGCCAAAACGCCTCTGATAAATATGATGGAGTTATTTAATAGGCGTAGTTTAATTTTGGCACAAAAACTCTAAATTTGTAACATCCAATGAAGATGAAAGTCACTTCTATGTAGGTCCCTCAATATGGCCATAGCCGAATATAAACATAATTTATTTTACGCAATATATATTTTCCAACATAATATCCTTCCTTGTCAATGCACTTGATTCAGTAATGTAAACGGAGCTACCTCAGTACGTCTGTAGCATAACGATGAAAAAACATTTATTATACACTTTTCTTTTTCACTCTTATCTTTCTTGTCAATGCACTTAATCCAATGCATCTCCATAATATAGATCGACCATTTTTACTGTAGAATTTTCAAATCAAAATTTAGCAAGTATCTGTGTAATACTATTAATTGATTACTATTTTATACTTGTTAGCTATTTACTATATGGGCACGTGGCCGAGTGGTTAGACGGTTCGCATCTCTGACCATAAGACGCGAGTTCGAATCTCACTTGTCAGTAAGGAAACTTTCTGACGTTATCGGACTGAAGGGGTCGATCTTTGGAAAGTGCCTGAAAACCACGGATTCACCCTTGTGAAGGGCCGTCGATAGCTGTGCTATCACAAGTCATCGTGGCCTTGTTCAAATCGTTGATCACGCTAGATAACACGCTCTTTCCCATAAACTGTAATTAAGGTCTGCTCAGCATAGTTGCAGTATAAAACAGGCTGAGCAAGCGTCTGCAATAGGAATTGGCTAGCCGACTTAGTAGACGGGTATCTTCGAATACGTGTGGCCAGCTACACAATTACTTATTAATTACCGTATATACTCGTGTATCATGCAAGCTTTGATGACCTAATTTGACTACAGTAAATGTTTATATTAGTTTGGTCAACGGCGTAGCCAGGACTAGCACTGCATACGTTATTTTTATATCTCGTGTATGATGCGACCTCTTTAATACCAGCTTCAAAATTAGGTCTTGAAAAGTCGCATGATACACTAGTATATACTTATTGTTTACTATTTTATACTATTTTTCATCCAATACGATGCCTAAGAGCCACTCAATTTAGAACATTATTGAATGAAGTTGCTTTGAGAGCGTAAAGAGAGGAAAACAGAAATGCTATTTTGAGAATATGTAGGATAGATAAAATCTGGATTCTGTTCCAGAAAGTAGCAGTTCTGGAGTGGAGTGGAGCATTATCAATAGAATACGAACGGATTTAATAGTCTTAGTTTGTTTTTTTTAAAATCATTTCACCCCAAGCAAGGCGATGATGCCACTAAGACGCAAGGAAGTTACTGGTTGTGAAAGAGAATAAGAAGACTTTAGCGACGACAGACGACAATGAAAGAGTAGGTTTCGGGAAGACAGAAGATGGCGATTGGAATTTTATTTAATATTTTTGAAGACTGTAGGCGACAGGAAAGCCAGACACCTGAAAATAAGAGCAAATGGAACTTACTAACGGTGAGGTGCATTGCTTAACTTATGAAATTATTCCGTGAAAATTTACTAAGGGTTTCAAGGGTTAGGAAGTTGTAGAGTTTTTTTACGGTTTATCAACCCATTGCAGGCTATTTACAGCCAGAAAATATTTTTTAGATTGTAAAAATGTATTTTAGTTTGTGATGATAATGACTTAATAATAGAAGTCTTAGTAATTAATCTATGGATGAGGGGAGGAAGAAATGGATTTATACCTTTCCCAAGTTCATTTGTACATAAGTCAATACAACGAGCCCAACTAGAATTGGAACTCGGTTCTCCGATTAAAAAATCCATTACAACACCCGCACATTCTAGCTTACAGCACTTGTTATTCCCAAGTGGTCACCCATCTAGATACGGACCAAATTCGACGTTGATTGTACAGGAACCGGTGTTTCAATGTGATGTAATCGTAATCCCGGACGTTGTAGAGTCACGTCTTGAAGGGACACGGCACATAGAAGAAGAAGAAAAAGAAGAAGAAGAAGAAGAAGAAGAAGAAGAAGGCGGCATTAATATGCAGATCTCGCAAGCCATTCTTTGCAAGATCAGGTTTCTGTTGATACCAAAGCACAAACTTGTATGTGAAAAATATGTTTAAGTGCGTACAATCATTGTCATTCAATTCGTGTGTGTGTGTGTGTGTGTGTGAGTGTGTGTGTGTGTGTGTGTGTGTGTGTGTGTGTGTGT
>OZ038479.1:120838451-121025951 GCA_964036315.1 Acanthosepion esculentum | reverse complement strand
CCCATTTGACTGATGCAGACGATATACCAGCGTTTCCTAAACTTTTTACTCGTGTGAAACCATTGAAATAGTTTTCACGTGTCAGGAAACGACTGCATAAAAGTTATTATATACCATTATTAATATCTACCCCTTTTATATTTTTATCGTAGTTCACGTGGTAAACATTATATATACACGTTGTTCATGCGTCCTGTACTCGAGTGAGTCACTCAATGATACACGAATCCGACACG
Organism: Acanthosepion esculentum; assembly: GCA_964036315.1. NCBI lineage: Eukaryota > Metazoa > Mollusca > Cephalopoda > Sepiida > Sepiidae > Acanthosepion > Acanthosepion esculentum. The sequence goes on along the minus strand of OZ038479.1, from coordinate 121,025,715 downwards.
TACAGATCCTGTCCAATAAATAGTGAAGGCGGTTTCACACTGATGCCATATAGGAATCGCTAAATACATTCCCTATGATTATTATAATTTAAATAATATAAGAGATTGGAGCCTTTATTATAATAAGCAAGGATTTTCCAAAAATATGCCGTACGTGTATAGTAAAATTACAAATATAAAATTAAACAAAAATTATTCAGAAATGAATTAGCCTATGTTTCTTGCGGAACCCCTAGCGACATCTTGCGGAACCTTATAGTTCCGGGAAACGCCGGTTGAAAAACACTGCGTTATACGCATGAGGGAGTTATCGCCGCTTTCTTTCTTTCTTTCTTTCTTTTTTTCTTACTTACTTACTTTTGTTTGTCGTTTTTTCCTTTTCATTAAAACCGATCTACGCATCTGATATATATTCTGTCTTTCCGTACAATCAAAAACAGAATGGTTCTTTATTTATCTGAGGCATGGCCTGGCATAACGCACGTGCTATCTTACCGGGGGAAGTAGCAGAATTATAATATAATAAACATTGCCGAGGTGTGAATGTAGTTAAAATAATAACGCTGTCAAAAAAAAAACAAAAAAAAACGTCCTTTTGAAACCATATGGTTTGTTTGTTGGTTTTTTGTGGACGCAAACTTTACATTGGTTTGTTCTCTTTTAACAACGACTGCAATATTATATCCTCAAAATGAAATTCGGTGTTGACTTTTTTTCTCTCTGTTTGCACCATAACTTCAGAGAAATGGAAGGGCTCGCTTAACTCATCAACTTAAGAATTCTTTGGAACACCAAAGACTTCATTTTTTGATACGGGACCATTTAAAAACATTCTTAACGGCCTTATACTTTGATTGAATTAAAGACAACAAAAGCAATATTTAAAATATAAAATTCGAAGGAAGAAGTTTGTATACGAAAGCTGCGATGCGATTTTCGCTTCCGCGTCTCGTATACACGAGTTTGTCGTTGCTTTGAAATTTTTTATGCAACAGAAACAGACTATGATTATTGTTTCGTCCGTGTGTTGTTTGATATATTGAAATGTAATGACTAATGGCTTATGTAAGCCGAAAGCTTAGATTTAAACATGTATCAATATGGTGATTTCCTTTCGACTTTCAACGATAATGTTATTAAGCTTATCAGACAATATGAAACGTGTCTATATTATTTAATGAAACATGCATTAATATATATATATATTGTCATCCACAGACAGATTGTTTGGCTGTATCACAGCTCTTCAGTGTGGCTAGACATCCGGTTGCCTCAAGCTAGGATCGAAACCCGACTGAATTGGCGTCAGTTGAGATTCTACCACTAAGCCGTCGGCGCACGGCAGGGATGAAGGTGAATTTTAGCGTATTTATTTTTAGATAAACACGCAGAGAGGACTTGATTCGTTTTTACCGAAGAAAGAGTCTTGCTATAATAGCCGTAATAGTCACTGTTTACAAACCCTACACTTCCTTCCCCCAGAGAGCTCAACCGAAATTAATTTTTCGGGCACCTATATATCGTCATCCACAGACAGACTGTTTCGCTGTATCACAGTTCTTCAGTGTGGCTAGATGTCCGGTTGCCTCTATCTAGGATCGAAACCCGACTGAATATGTATATATATATATATATTAATGCTGCTTAAAACTTGATTCATGTATATTAATTGAATTAAAGACAACTGAAGCAATATTTTGGTTTTAGATAAAATTCAAAGGAAGAATTTTGTAATAATGTTTTGTATCGAGGTTGTTATATTCACAGTTCAACCGTTAAAACGTCCGGACATCCCGAGGTGTTTCTGGTCATATTTGTTTGATTCTGTGTTTTTCTTCTTCTGTGTGCCGTGACCCTTCAGGACGTAGGCGATCATCATTCTCCACAATTCCCTCTCCTTTGGTAGCTCTTTGTAAACTGTATCATTATCTTATTTCTCCTAAACCTTGTTCCGTCATCCAGTTACTCAAGCTCGCTAGGAATGTTATGCGTTATTTTCCTTTGTCCCTCTTGCCTTCAGACTATCCTGTGAGTATCAAATTTTCCAAGCCCTCTTTCCTCATTATGTTCCTTAGAAATTTCAACAGTCTCTTCCTAACGATAAGCATAATTGTCCTTTTTGTTTGCATGTCCATTACACAACAGTCGAGAGGATTAAATCATTCTTAAATCATTAGTTAATGTTGTCATGGAAATTGCAAGTTCAATCTCAATTTCGATGGAAATTAAATTTGGCTAAGTCCTGTATAAGATTCAGTATCCTAACGAAGAGTTTTCAAGTGTAGCTTTCTAACCATTGGTAATGATAATGGTATTATTAGCCGTTTCCCTACAAGGAAACATTCAGCATTAATTGACCGATCAGCCAGTACTGTTTTTGGTTGGAATTCATAAAATCTTTCTCTTAAAACAATTTCCCAGGAAAACCGGTTCAGTAGATGTTATCACTTTTTCTAGTAATCGTCCTAACCTTCTAGTTGAAGCTGCGAGGATATGTCAACATCTTGATTATTTTATTCTTTCCTCTTTCAGTTACATCAGCTATCCATTTTAGTTGTTGCCGCTGTTGTAAGTTCTCAATTGATTTAGTTTCCGTTATCTGGCAGTTCTTTGTGATTCTGTAGCGCCAGCCCACAGTGTTTAAAGGTGGATGATCTTTGCCAAGACCTTCATATTTCATTCGCTCAAAGTCTTTTTCACCATTGACCTTAGGAAGCGGTTGTCTACAGTTTAGATACTTCTGAATGAGTTTGGCGCCATGCATGACATGCATATGAAAATCTCGATCTGACGAGGCTATTTAAGAACATGACTCGATTTTTCAGGTTGATGTTTTCGTTGCGTAGCAATTTGAGGTATTGGGCGAAACTACCTCTGGCGCAGGCTATTCTCTGTTCAATTTCTTTTTCTCTCCATTACTTAATTGATCCATACGCCGAGGTATCTGAAGTGTTTAGCATTTATTAATTCTACATCCTGGGCAGAATTATAATAGGATTATATGCCTTGTTATTCGGACCAGTATGCTAATCTTGATTGTGATATTCACAAAATTGCAACCGATATACTCCCTGGCTTTTTTCGTACTCGGTAACCTTCAAATTTCTAACCGAACCCTTTATTCAATCCATCGGGACAGATTGTTCTCATTCATTAAACCCTACAATATTTTATATATAAATAAAATAAGTGTTGAATTGTTCTTTTCCTTCTCAGTCTGCGTCTTAATTTGAATAATAGGAGAAATGGAAAGGTTCGTGTAAAATTATGAACTTAGGAATTCTTCAGAAAAAGGACCAAAGCCTTCATTTTTTGATGCGAAACTATTTTGAGATTTTTAACCGTGCTTAAAACATGTTTAATATATTTTAATTGAATTAAAAACAACAGAAGCAATATTTTGGGCTGAGATAAAATTCAACGGAGGGATGACGTAAACATACATTTAGCTATACCGATCAGCATTGCTTGATATAGATTTTGTTGTTTTTTTCTGTTTTCGTTTTTTTTTTTTTTTTGTGTGTCTTTCTTTACTTGGGATCCAGATATAACAGGTTCATGGGAAATCTTTTTCCTTCATTCTTTCTTTGAATAAATTTTCTTTTTCCTTTCTCTCATCTTATTTACTTTCTTTTTCCTTTCTTCATTTGGGACACACATAACGGGTTCATAGAAATGTTGTTCTTACGATTGTTCTTTCTTTCTTCCTTCTTTCTTTCTTTCTTTTTCCTTCTTGCTTTCTTTCTTCATTTGGGACACACATAATGAGTTCATAGAAATTGCGGTTTTTTCTTCTTGCTTTCTTTCTTTCTTTCTCTCTTTCTCTCTTTCTTTATTTGGGACATGCGTAACAGAGTTCGCAAAAATGTTGTTCTTACGGTTGCTCTTTCTGTCTTTTTCCTACTTTCTTTTTTTCTTTCTTCAGTTCTTTGCTTTTCTCTCTTTCTCTCTTTCTATACTTGGAACACACAACGAGTTCATAGAAATGTTGATCTTACTGTTGTTATTTCTTTTCTTTCTTTTTCCCTTCTTTCTTTCTTTTTTTCTTTCTCCTACTTTCTTTTTTCTCCTTCTTTTTTGTTTCTCCTTCTTTCTTTCTTTCTTTATTTCTCTTTTTTCTTACTCCTTCTTTTTTTCTTTACTTGGGACATAATGAGTTCATAGAAATTTTGTTCTTATGTTTGTTCTTTCTTTTTCCTACTTTCTTCTTTTTTTTCTTTTTCTTTCTTTCTTTCTTTAGTTGCAACACATATCATGAGTTCATAGATATGTTGTTCTTATGGTGGTTCTTTCTTTCTTTTTTCTCTCTTCCTTTCTTTCTTTTTCTTTCTTTCTCTCTTCCTACACTTGGGACACACATAACGGCTTTATAGAAATTTTGTTCTTACAGTTGTCGTTTCTTTTCTTTCTTTCTTTTTCCCTTCTTTCTTTCTTCCTTTCATTCGTTTTCCTTCTTTCTTCATTTCTTTCTTTACTTGGGACACACATAACGTATTCATAGAAATGTTGTTCTTTCTTACTTCCTTTTTTCTTTCATTCTTTCTTTACTTGGAACCCCGACATTTTGTTTCTTCCTTTTTCTTTCTTATGCTTTTTTTTTTAAAATATAATTTTGCCCTTTTCTTTACATCTTCATTCTGTCTCGCTTCATATTTCTTTCTTTCTTTCTTTCTTTCTTTCTTTCTTTCTTTCTTTCTTTCTTTCTTTCTTTCTTTCTTTCTTTACTCGATACACAAACATAACAGGTTAATACAATTCTTGTTTCTTAGGAGTTGTCTTTCCCTTCCGCTTGGTTGGAAGGCAGAGGAACGTAAATTTGGCGTGGGTGGTTTCTCTATACGTCTCTCCAAATCAGTCGCGACAGCTGAGTGTGTCAAATGTTCGCAGTACGTGTTCGGTCTTTAAAATGTGTAGATTTTAGGTTGTATACCTTTTCATTGTAACTCAGAAATACATCTTGGATGTTCTACGCAAACTAACCAAGATGGGTTTTGTTGTTGTGAGCATAACAACCAAGATAAGCTTCTCCTTCCAAATATACAGCATATAATAATAATAATAATAATAATAATAATAATAATAATAATAATAATAAGGACTTCTTCCCAGGTTTTCAGATAAGACGTTTAGCAATCTTGACACCATCTGTCGTAAGAATCACTGAAAAAACCTTTGAGTTATTCAGCTAAAAAGAGAACAGGTTAAAAGTATTTTGTGCCAGTCCCACTCTCTTCCCAACTGAGCAATGGTGAGAGGAAAAATATCTTTCAGGCCTTCTGTGATGGTATCAACATTCATACTCTGGCTTCCATCTTCAAAGTCTATTCAAGAAGCATCAAGAGAACGGTGAATAAGTTTTTTTTAAAAAGTCACAGTAGAGAGGAAAACTGGATCAGGAGGTCACAACAGGAAGAGGGATCATCATTTCAACTTAAAGCTAAAGAGATCAATTAGTAAAGATCCAACTCAATCCATAAGACGTTTGGCACGTAAGAGAGGGGTTTCAGCTATGATCGTCCAAAGAGCAGTGACAACAAATCTTGAAAATGAAATCGTACATGAAACGAGTGAAGCACCTTTTTACTCCAGGACAGAAAGTTAGAAGTTTAGAGAAGGCAATGATCATCTTGAATCAGTTGTGAAAAGTGATCCTGGAATATATATATATATATATATATATATATATATATATATATATATATATATATATATACATGAACTTAATTTCAATCCTTCATGAGCTTCTCATCCTTAGCTATGATTAATTAATGGTGAACATTCTTCTGTTAAGATTAGAGAGTAATTATACATTCTTAATGCTCAAATTAGAGTCCAATAGTGTTATAAAACCCTCGGAAAATTCCAGTAAGATATCTTTAATCCTTTCTAAGATACAACGGGTCAAAGCTTAATCTAACAAATGGACAATTTTGCTTTTACACGATTTGGACAATTTTGTTGTCACACCCGGTATAGTGAAGACAATAGGTAAAATGAAATATAGATTAGTGTACCTAAACAGGTTGACAGAATAGAGATTTGGAGGAATAGTAAAGGGATAAATATTTCTTAGATCTACAAAGGAAAGGAATTTGTGAAGAGACGTTATCGCGCACGTCCAGAAAAGATTTCTGAAACTCTTGCATCGCGACACGACACGCATCTCCCATCATCTTCGCACCTGTACTCTACGTTTGTCTCTTAGCAAAACTCTACCCTTCACTTAAGTCGATAGACTTGGAAAAACGCCGTGCCGCTATAGGGCACGCGTCTAACTGCTCCCTCGGTCGACCAGTACATATCTTGCTTTCATTGAACATTAAAACAAAAGCCAAAAATATTTGTCTTTTTTTATCACTCATCTTATTTCTGTTTTCTCTATCTAGTATCTAATTCCATTATTCAGTTTTAAGCTATAGATCACATACCCACCCACGGTGGAGTAAGGGATAGCGGCTCAGATTGAGGAATTGGAGAGCTAAGTTCGAATTCCAGTCGAATACATTACATTCACTTACGTGCTAATACCCTTGGGAAAGGTATGAATCATCTTCTTCTCCCTCCAGCTATTGGTAAATAGCAGGATAGAGCGGATTCTATAGCCTTGAATGGCAACTGGTCTACCGTAGAAAGAAATGGCAAACTACTGCGGGAAAAAAATCATGAGTCATGTATCGAAATTTACATGATTTCTTAAGCGTGTATCACGCATGGCACATAACTGAGAGATCCCAGTTGGAAGGCCAGGTTTCAAGAACATTGTACTTTTGCGACAAGAGTTCTTGATTTCGCTGGGATCAAAATGGAGTATCTGTTGTCTTGTTCTCGGCATACGAGCAGCTTAGGGAAAATATTTGAGGGCTACCTCCGTGGAAATGCAAGCAAGCATTCCGGGCAATGGATCATTTTTGTCCTTGGCTTACGCAGATGGGCACATAATTTTCCTAACAAGATTACTCGAATATTCAGGCCGTTAGATGTAAATAAATAAATATACTGTTAAATAATAAAAATAGAGCATCTATTCAAATATAAGTATCCATTAAAAATAACGATTAATATATATATATATATATATATATATATATATATATATATATATATATATATATATATATATATATATATATATATATATATATATATAATAGGTATCACCCCATGCAAGACAATTAAACCACTAAGACACAAGGAGTTACAAGGTGTGGAAGAATTAGGAAGTAGAAACATTAATAATGAGCGAGAAGAGAAAACAGTAATCAGGACAGTAGATAGCGATTGGCATTTCATTTAATCTTTTGCAGATTAAAGTTGACTGGAAAGCATGGGACCGGAATGGAGTTCCACACGCGATGGGTAAATAGCATGAAAGATCGGGTTCTATAGCCTTGGATGGCAACTGGTCTACCGTAGAAAGAAATGGTAAACTACACCGGGGAAAAATCTGCCTCGTCAGTCATGTATCGAATAATGCATAATCGCCTACGCGTGTATCACGCATGGCACATAACTGACTCACCCAAAAGCGTTCTTTGTATTTTTTTTTATTTTTTATTTTATTTTATTTTTTTCGTATCGGGACACCCTTCGGCTACGTTGGAAGCGTAATATTTTCTGATTATGTCACCGGTTAATCTCAGATTATCGTTTTATTGGAATAGTTTCGAGTTTCGGATTAACGGAAATTCTTGTCAGTACAAATACATTTATCCAGCTAGCCGAGGAATAAGCGGGGGGGATAAGTATTTTCTGATTTGTTCCTTACTGATAGTACATCCAAAACAAGGCTCAAGGACCGCTCAAAGTAGAGAGTTAATGAGATTGTAAGGGAAGGGGAAGGGGAAGGGGAAAGTAAGAGAGTATTATGAGGGCCAGTAGGACATATATTGGTTGACCCTGGATTTAAAGATACCAAGACCTTCAAGAGTTTGTTCCACAAAGTAACAGTTCTGGTGAAGAAACTTTTATCAAAGGAACACAATATATGGATGGTTAGCCACCGTGAATATTACATGACGGGTCCTTTCTGTGACGGTCCGAGCTAGCGGCGGTGTGTTATATTTGCTGCTGGGCTCAAATGAAGCGATGAACACACACATACACACACACACATACACACACACACATATACACACACACACACACATGCAGCAGAGAGAGACCAGAAACAGTTTGAAAAATCCTGAGAATTTTAAAATTAAAATTCGTAGGTAAAAATGGTCATTTACTAAAGTTCCAATTGTAAAAAAAGTATCTCTCTCTCTCGCTCTCTCTCTCTCTCTCTCTCTCTCTCTCTCTCTCGCTATATATATATATATATATATATATATATATATATATATATATATATATTTACTGTTCGAGTTGCGGCGGATGGGTAGAATGAGGGAGAATCACAGAGGTTAGGATTGCGCACGCAGGAATTGACAAAGACAAATCTTCGGTGAACCTCTAGCCAGCCTCTCTGTCCATATCAAGAATCGGACGGTTATATAACATTTGAACGCTGACGCAACTCCCCGTGACTACACCTTCTTCCGGTATGTCGCCTACGCAACTTCGTGTAGCCACGCCTCTTCCGGAATGTGCCCACGTCAACCACGCATTTCCTTCCGCTCAGGACACCTGTGCGCCCCGTTTATTCAAGGTTCGGGACACCTGTACGTCCTGTTTATTTTAGCCACCGGATTCATTTCCTGTCTATGCGATCACCAATTCCGATTTCCGCTTACACACTGATGCAGCGGAAATAAGGCCAAAGGTCTTTCCTCAAACGATATCCAACAGCGACACGAAGGAATGTAATTCGTCCGAACATTTACTATAGTAATAGCGATGTAGTAGTGAAAAGCTGGTCAGGTTTATTATTCGATCTTAATCGATTATACTGGTTAAACTCATGGATTATTCCGACGTTTGAATCTCCAGTTCACTCTGTTTTCATCATTCAAAATTTCGGTAGTTTATCAGCATTGTACTCTAAACTGATTATACTTGAAATATATAACTTTTTTCATCTAGGACAAATTTAATAGGTAGCGATAATGTTAATATTAGCCATTTCCTTATAAGGAAACATTCAACTTCATTGACCCAGCAGCCAGTGGTACTTTCGGTTGAAATTATCTTTCTCTTCAAACAATTTTTTAGGAAAATAGTTTTCTCAAGTCCACTGTTATTGCTCTTTTTCAGTATTAATTGAGGGTTCCTTCCTAACTTTTTGTTTAAACTATTGTGGAAAGTCAATATCTTGAATATGTCATTATTTTCACTTTCAGCCATAGCTGCTGTTGAAAGTCCTCAAGTGAGCCAATTTAAAACAAGTCATTTTTAATCAATGAATTATCAGTAAAACGGGATTCTTCATCTATGTTCCATGTCCTTTCAGGGTGTGGGGGATCATGGTTCTCAACAATTTCCATTCCTTTGCAGATTCAAGCAATGTTTATTTTGTCTTGACTCGTGATGTAGATTACTTACTGCCTTCCTCTTTTTCTTTCTTTCTTTTTTTTTACAGTAAGGTTTACCCTGTACAAGGACCGGGAGCCACTCGCGGTAGAAGCTTACGATAAGGAGTAGGTTATATGGATAGGAGGGGAAGATAATGCTTGACGCTAGACTTGAACTGGTTAAGATTGTAGATTCTAATTCCAGAACTGACGAATGTTTCCTTCCTAACCTTTTGTTTCAAATAGTGTATAATGTCAACATCTTAATTATTAATCATTTCATATTCACGAATAATTTTCCGTATATTACAATTGAATAAGGCAAGAAATGCACTGTAACAGTGAGCATCATCGGAAAGACGTGTTCGAATTCCATTCGCGTTCGTTACATTAATATTACACACAAATAACCTCGGGAAAAGTACAACTCTATTCCCTCCCCTCGGCTATGAGTTTAACAGTAGGAAATGTATCTGAAAAAATCATTGTTACATTCTCAAAAACAAAAATTTATTCAGTATTCACCCGCAAAGAAAGAATTAGTCTCGCAATCGAAAATAAGTTTCGACTTTATATATCCTACAATGTTTGATAAGACGCCAAAAAAGAAATAATCGATCAACATATACTTAAATCATAAATGTTAACTTGTTTCTATTTTAAATGTACAATCACAATTGCTTGCTTATTTATTTGTAATATAACTGCAAAGTTCAGTAAATAAGTATCTGAAAACTAGAATATAAATTTAAACAAATTCCCAACAGAACAGGCCTTCCCAAAATGGGGTTGACATAAAAGTTCAGTGGTGCCCTAAGTCCTATAATTGAAAACAATGGCACTTGGGAGGCCACTGAATTTTTATGCGAACCCCATTTTGGGAAGACTTCTTCTACTCATTGGCTTAACATTGATCTTGTATACAAAGGCCTGCGATCATACAATTCTTAGGAACGCCATCGCATATATATATATATATATATATATATATGATCAAATGAATAAATATAAAAAAATATACGTGTAAGTGTTCACATACAAATACATACATATATCCTTTGGTGTAAGAAAAAGAGTGCTCAATGATAAATAACAGAACTATTAAGTATATATTAATAAAAATACATAATACCCCAAGCCGATAGCCGAACTCGGAGTTTCATGCCTAATGCAATCTTCAGGTACTGGTCATTATATATATATATATATATATATATATATATATATATATATATATATATATATATATATATATATATATATATATATTCCAGGTACTGGTCGTTGTTTACAATTTGGTTAATATTTCTAAATATTATAAACTCTGAATAGCGGATTTGGACATTATTGCATTAATATATATATATATATATATATATATACAAACAAAAACAATTTACTCACGACAAAGATGCAACTGGTGAGAACCAAAATAATTATTGTTCGAGTATTGGTATTCAGCCCTCTTGAATTAATGCTGTGAATGTTAGAATTTCTATATTATTTTCGTTCTCATTACATTGGGATATATATATATATATATATATATATATATATATATATATATATATATATATATATGTGTGTGTGTGTGTGTGTGTGTGTGTGTGTGTGTGTTTGTCGTCGTGTATTATATATATATATATATATATATATATATATATATATATATATATATATATATATATAATCAAATAAATAAATATAAAAAAATGTACGTGTAAGTGTTCACATACAAATACATATATATCCTTTGGTGTAAAAAAGAGTGCTCAATGGTAAATAACAGAACTATTAATATTAATAAAAATGCATAATACCCCAAGCCGATAGCAGAACTCGGAGTTTCATGCCTAATGCAATCTTCAGGTACTGGTCATTGTTTATATATATATATCTGCGTGCCATCCGTTGAGTTAGCCTTCAAGACAGGACATCTAATCTAGACCTGTTTAACAGGTGTAATATTGGAGGAATCGAGACTTTCCTCATATAGTCTCAGTTGCGGTGGATTGGTCATCTCTTGAGAATGTCTGATGACATGATACACAAGATCCTAATGTACAGCCAATTAGATCAGGGCTACAGGTATGTAGGACGCCCATTGCTTAGATCAGCTGTTAATATACCTCATAACACCCTCGAGGGCTTAGCCTTGGAGCGGGTATAGTGGAGATCAACGTGTTTTAGTGGACTCAGTAGTTTTCAAGCTATTCTGAATCGTCTTCAAGAAGCGAGAGCAAGACCTAAAAGGTCAGCCAATCTAAGAGTGACCTCATCTCTCAATCCTCACTGTTGCTCCATATGCGGCCTCCTTTGCTAATCACTAGTGGGCCTTAAGTGCTACTTAAGATTATTGCACAAAATTCATAACAGAATCTATTGGTTATCAGAAGCTCATCCATCGAAACCGACGGGAGAATCCATTATATATATTTATATACAGTAATGCCTTTATATAAGAGCGTACCGAGATGCACTTTTTTTAAGATGCAAGACGAGTTCGGCCGATATTTTGCCTTGAGATATGAGCTGCATTTTGAGAATAGAGCGAGTTTCAGTTAAGCATCCGCTAGTTGGCGCAGCAGCAGGCGCCAAGCTTCGAGAGTATTTCCACTCGGAATAGACGTGTTCACCTCGCTCTGGAAGGTTCTCTGTTGTTATGTGTTGTGTCTTTTTTTGCCACTATTTTGCAAAAATTCTTTAGTGGCACCATGGGTTCGAAGATAGTAAGTGTAAAGAGCAGTGGTGAAAAGCCGAAACGTATGACTTCGTTTGAGGTTAAGCGGGAAATTATTAAAAAAATATATATAAGAAAGCCGTAAGAGTAATGGATTTGGCGAGACAGTATGAGCGTTCTACATCGACGATAAACAAAAAATTATAAAATTTAAAAAAAAATAGTTACAGTAATGGATAAAATGTAAATGCTTTAAAATTTTTAAAAATAAGTGATAAAGTTAATATTCGGTGTCGTAGATTAGGCTAATCAGTGCTAGGCGAGATTAACGGTTGCTAGACTAACTCTCTCTCTCTTTCTCTCTCTCTCTCTCTCTCTCTCTCTCTCTCTCTCTCTCTCTCTCTCTCTCTCTCTCTCTCTCTCTCTCCCCTCCGTCAGTTGGCCTATGACTCGCTTGAGCTTCATATATACTCTCCCGTCGTTTTCGACGTATGAGTGTCTTTCAGTTCAGTTTTTATGTTTATGTTTCGTATGAGACAACAATCCTGCACGGGATTTGCAAACAAGCCCACCCGAGAGACGTGCTGGAGGGTTGGCTGTCATATGGTCTGATGTATTAGCCCGAGATTTAGATACAGCAATGTCTTGAGTTACGAGTTTAATTCTTTCCAAGACCAAAGCTTGCAACTAAAAAGACTCGTATCTCAAATCAATTTTCCCCTACTGAAATTAATGCGCGTATTCCCGATCCGTTCCAGACCCCCTAAAAATCACCTTTATTTTCCTAAAACTCCCCACTATTTTTTGTTTTTTTTAGTTTCTTACAAACAAAAATGTATGAATAAACAAGAAATGTAGTTTACAAGCAGTAAAATAAAATAGAGAAAACAAATTGTAAAGAAATAAACAGTACTAAACCATAAAGTTCAAGCGAGTCATTGTTGCCAAAATAGATGCAGATGTAGGAAGCGTTTATACTCAAAATCAAGTAAACACCCATGATCTCACCATGGTCGATTTGTCAGGAAGGAGACTTCCTGATGTTATCAGACTGGCTCGAGGTCGATCCCAGCGTGCAGCACCTTTGGAAAGTGCCTGAAAACCCTACTACGGGTTGACCCAAGCCTTGCGAGTGAAACTGGGCAGACGGAACATTTGGGGCCGTCGATAGCTGTGCTAGCACGAAGTCGCAAGTCATCGTGACCGAGGGTTTGAGTGTGCTGTTCTTCAGATTGTTGATCATTGTAGATAACGCGCTCTTTCCCAGAAACTATAATTAATGTCAGCTCAGCATAGTTGCAGCATGAACCACAGGTGGGCTCTGCGGGTGTTGAGCAAACACAAATGTGCCTGAGCGAGCGTCTGCAATAGGGATTGGCTAGCCGCCCTAATAGACATATATACTCGAATACGAGTGGCCAGCTATTATTATTTATTAATATATATATTCAGGTCGGTAAATGTAAATAATATTGTTTAATTTAAAAAAAAAAACAGCATTTACTTAAATAAATCATGAATATAAAATAACCTATAAACAGAAAATATATTAAAATAGTTGTCGAACTTAATCCATTTCATAACACACACACACACACACACACACACACACACACACACATATTATTTATTATAATTTTTTCATATAGACAAAAACAATTTACTCACTACACAGATGGAACTTTGTTTCGGTGCATTTAGTTGCACCTCAACTGGTTTCTCTACTCTCGGTATTGAGCCCTCTTTTGAATTAATGCTGTGAACGTTAGTATTTATATATTATTTTCGTTCATATAATTTGGATATGAGTCATTCCCTTGTTCAAATTTAAATTTAATTTAAATCAAAGGAAACAAATTTTCCATGAGGGGCGTTGCGCCCAACATCCGGGGACAGCTTTGATCGAAATCAAACATACTTATCCAAGTACCCTGATTAATGTAGTTTCAGAATATATATAATTATGAGGATCTATCTCCAAAACCTCAGAGGGAAGTTCGTTGATTTGATAAGCAGATTTCAACATTGATATGACATCTGAATTGTCGCAACAAATATGTATTATAAGGCACTACCCACTGATTGATGATTTCTTGCTCAACTTGACATCTATATTGTCTCATTCTGATCTTGCCGATGTGACCTCCATCTTCTGGATTTCTCTTTCTATATTTTAGATAGGAGTCAGTCCCTTGACAAATTTAAATTTAATTTAAATCAAAAGGAAAAAAATAATTTCCGTGTGGAAGTTGTACCCCTCGGGGCCCCCCTTTGATCAAAATGAAATATCGAAGTACCCTAGAAGTCATTTCCTTGTTCAAATTTAAATTTAATTTATATCAAAGGGGGAAAAAATTCAGTGTGCGCCCAACACACTGAATTTTTTTGATGAAAATGAAATATACTTATCCAAGTACCCTGGGTAATTTAGTTGCAAAATATATATGCTTATGAGGGTCTATCTTCAAAAGCTTTCATAGGAATTAATGTCCCCAAGCATCTTTGCTCAGTCTAAGCCATCTCTCTCTCTCTCTCTCTCTCTCTCTCTCTCTCTATATATATATATATATATATATATATATATATATATATATATATATATATATATATATATATATATATATATATATATAATGGCCGGATAGTCGTTTTGCAATACACCTGTTTACTAGGGTGGTTAGCCAAACCGTATTGCCGACCCGTGATCAGGAACATTTGAATTTTTTCAACATCAAGATAAGCCATTGCAACTATGCTAAGCGGATATTATTTACTGTTTCTGGGAGACAGCGTATCATCTGGCGTGATCACTTGGTCACGATGACTTGTGATTTTGTACTAACACAACCATCGACCGCCTCCTAACAGTTCCGTCTACCCAATTTCATTCACAAACCTCGGCTTAACCAGTGTTTCGGATTCCAAGGAACATTCCAACCACTCTGCTGTAGAGTTAAGACGTGTTAAGCACCTGAAAATTGCCTCCTGCTACCGTTGCGCTTTCAGAGTTATGCTACCGGTGAGGGAATAAAGGTATATTCACTATTAATATATCATATTTAGCTCTGTTATTTTATATTGAGCCCTATTTTATTAGCACCAGCACTCAATGTGCGATATCATATATATATATATATATATATATATATATATATATATATATATAGATAGATAGATAGATAGATAGATAGATAGATAGATAGATATTTACATACTGATATTGAGCACTTTATACCATAAATATAGCACACCTTAAAACTAAATTTCCTCATATATATATATATATATATATATATAAGCATTAAGCATTTCACCCCAAGCAAGGCGGGATGCCACTAGCACGTAAGGAGTGGAAGCGAGAGTAAAGAGGCGTGATGGAGGAAAGGATGAAGAGAAGGACAGTACATCTGGAGATGTCGATTGACATTACATTTGAATAGTTGGAGATTATAGCTATCAGGGAAACAAGTAATAGGAAGCGAATTCCACAGGCGGGAGGTGCGAGACATGAAGCTATTGAAGTAGAAGAGACGGCGGCATTTAACCGTTTCGACAGTGAAAGGGTGGGACCGTGATGCCAGCCTAGTAGCACGCTTAAATTCATGCAGTCTGGGAACTATTATTAAGTGTTGGCTTTTTGTTTTTATTAATAAGGCTTCCATTATTTTTAGCCTTTGTTTGCATGTAGATAATGCTATTATATTAGTGTTGTCAACAAGTATGTTACGAATAGTGTCCGGTAGGTCTCCATGAATATTTAAATGAGATCTAATTGAGCTATGGTCAGAAAGGTGTACAGTGAGTCTGCGTTATTAATAATAAAAAAACAAAAACATTTATAATATTAACTTTGAACATGGACATAATATCTTGACCGTGTTTTGAAAAACGAAAACATTTTATAAAACATACATACAACAAATTATTTCTTATTTAACAGTTAAAATATTTAATCACTGAAAATGGCTAAATGTATAGCCGAAAGCGCTCAGATAAAAAGAACATTCGGAGACTTTTTCTATAATTTATCATCCGAAAAAAAAATTATTAGATCGCATGAGAAATTGTATAAAAAACTAAATAAAAACACCTTGTCTGTCGTATTCAATGAAATGTGCATGAAAGAAGGATTGCTGCCTAAATACACAAATAAATATATATATATATATATATATATATATATATATATATATATATATATAGTGGTACCCACTTGGAAAAACCTTGGAGAATTCCAATTAGATATCTTTAATCATTTCTAAGGTACAACGTTCAAAGCTAAATCTAACAATTGGACAATTTTGGTGTTACACGATTTGGATAATTTTGCTGCTACACCCGGTACACACACACACACACACACACACACACACACACACACACACAAACACACACACACACACACATAGATAGATAGATAGATAGATAGATAGAGAGAGAGAGAGAGATGAACACGGTATATATAGGCGACGAGTATTAATCCAAAACTGGTTTGTCTATTTAATTTTTTATTTATATTTTCCAAATTTCGGATACGGTGTTAAGCATTGCTCTCGAAGTTGTTGGTAAACTGTCTGAAGTTCTTATTTTGTTATTTTTGTTCAAGTACTTTCGACTTTCGCAGTCGTTATCAAGAACCGACATAGATCCGATGTTATAGTTAGAACGCCTTTGTGAACATCCTAGTTTTCCTTGGGAAGCTAGACATCTGAAATCGTCTATCGTGACGTCATTGGGCTATTGGGAACGAGGCCGCACAAAAAGAATACGATTTATTTTTTTTATTTTTTTAAATTATTCCTTTATTTATTTTTAATACTAATGCAATATGTGCGCACATTAATTATCTCAAATGCACTGCAAAATACCATTTCTTGTGGTAACAGATATTTTATTTAAATTGGGTAGTTTATTTTGTACAATAATAAAGTGTTGAATCTTTCGTTGCCTTGAATGGTGTAGAATGTTTTGGTGTTATCTTATTCGTAAATTGGAAAAAAATATTATTAAAACAAATTAGACAGACGGGCCGTGTCAGTTTTTTTAATCAAATTTGTTTATACATACATACATACATACATACATACATATATATATATATATATATATGTATGTACCCAATATCCAAAGCAATGACCACCTGATTATATATATATATATATATATATATATATATATATATATATATATATATATATATATATATGTGTGTGTGTGTGTGTGTGTGTGTGTGTGTGTGTGTCATTCACAGACAGTACCGTTTCGCTGTATCACAGCTCCTCAGTGCGACTAGACTTCCCAATACCTCAAGCCAGGATTGTAACACAACTAATTTGGTGTCAGCCAGAGCTATCTTCACTCGGTAGAGTTACACAACTAAATCTAGCGTATTGCTTTTACAAATGTAAACAAATGCCAATCGGCCAAAGTGCTCCATTCATTTTACTGAAGAGCTTTGCATTAGTGCAGGTGGCTGTTGTTTATAGAATTAGCTTATCACTCAACAGTGCTCAATTGAAATGTATTTTCAAGAGCTAAATTATATATATATATATATATATATATATATATATATATATATAGAGAGAGAGAGAGAGAGAGAGAGAGAGAGAGAGAGAGAACACAAATACGCATCAAGTGCTCCAGACCAGGTGCAATCTTCAGCTGAGCGCCGTGCTTCAGCAAGGTTTCGGCCCATTAAGCTCAGTACCTTTCCACACGGTGGGCCCGCAACAACTGCATGATGTTACGTTGCAACCGGTCTATGTTAATTACGTGCGACTCGATAAGAATTTTTGGGTAATCCATACACTTCCTTTCACCACAAGTCTTTATCACCTTCTCCGGCTTTGGGATCCCACTTGAGGAATCTCTTTAAAGAGGCAGCAGCCAACAGCACCAAATGGCACCAGAGTGCAGCTATATCTTCTCTCACGGACTTCAGCCACCAGTTCCTCATACCGAATCAACTTTCTTTCATGCCCCTCCTCAATCCCTTCTTCCAAATGCTACTGTCAGTTCGCCAAGCAACAGATGTTGCTTCTCGAAATCAATTAAGACCAGATCTGTCTCAGACCACACACAACGATCTCCACTAGCAGTATAGCATCCACCAACACTCTCCACTTCCTTGAGTTTTCCGACCTGGTCTTCTGCCTTGTGACAGTCGCACCTTGCTTCAGATGTATGATTTTTACCTGGTTCATCAGACTGCACTTCCAAGGGTGAAAAAAAAGGTGTTTAATAATTGCTCTGATTTTACATTGAGCTCTCTGGATTATATCTTCCTTGGGATTATCCATATGGATTACCAAACTTTTCATTACTCATATATATTGTTATCCACAGACAGACTGTTTCGCTGTATCACAGCTCATCAGTGTGGCTAGACGTCCGGTTGCCTCTAGCTAGGATCGAACTCCGGCTTAATTGGCGTCAGTCGGAGATCCTACCCCTAAGCCGTTGGTGCACGGCAGGGATGAAGATGAATTTAGGCGTATTTATTTTTAGATAAACACACAGTGACTGAGAGAACTCGATATATATATATATATATATATATATATATATATATATATATATATATATATATATATATATATGTATATATATATATATATGTTTTGAACAATAAAATATATTAAAAAATTAAAATCTTCTGGCACACTGGGTTGTATATCATATATGTATATTGATGGAGAAAATGAACTTTTGTCTGTAGTTTTCATTTTATTTTTTTACTTTTTTTATCATGAATTTTGGACAGTCCTTGCGTTGGTCAAGCAATCTCTTTTAAGTTGTTATTTAAGATAAGGGCTGGATGGATTCATGCTGGACTGAATTCCCTTGGTCATTTTGACAGTTTTATTGGTTCCTGGAAAGGGGCTGTCTCTGTTAAGTGTGTGTGTTATTTGGTTCTTAGGGAGTGAGTGAGTATGATGTGCGTAAGTGTATATATTAGTATGGGTGTGTATATAAGTATGAGGCCTCAACACCTCCGCAAGCATGTCTGTATTGTGTGGATGAGAAATGTGTGTAGGGTCTGATTTGTGGGGTTATATATTAAATATATATATATTAAGAAGGAAAAAACTTGGAATAAATTTTCTCTTTTGATTTAATTTTAAAAGAATGTTTAATGAATTGTCGTGATAAATTTAAACCATTTTGTAATTTAGGTCTGATAATGCAGATATTAAAAAAGATTATCTGTCGAAATAAATTTATTACCGATTTCTTCGATGATGTGTTAGGTTTTTTCCTTCTCGATGTATATCGTATTGCTTTGTATATAAATATATTACGATCTCTTCATGGATCTATATGTTTTTAATATTTTATATTAAAAAGGCCTACATGGATTATCCTTGCTATTTGCGGATTTGACATTTTATATATATATATATATATATATATATATATATATTGAACAATAAAAAATTATTAAAAAAATTTAAATCTTCAGACACACACACTCACACACACACACACACACACATACACACACATATATATATATATATTATATATATTATAATTATTTTTTTAAAAAGGAATCATATTTTTTTTTTAATAATTATAATTTAAGCTCTACTTCTGTATGGAGCACTATTTTTTAAAAATCAAAACAAAAATACTAAAGAACTCCGGATTACTTACCTAACGTGTTCTTTACTATTTTTCTAAATACCTGCACACACACACACACACACACACACACACACACACACACACATATATATATATATATATATATATATATATATATATATATATATATATATATATATATATGTATTTTAAGCGTTTCACCCCAAGCAAGGCGGGAAGCCACTAGCACGGAAGGGGTTACAGAGAGTTGGAGCAAGAGCAAAGAGGAGTGATAGAGGAAAGGATGACGAGAAGGATAGGCATCTGGAGACGTCGATTGACATTACATTTGAATAGTTGGAGATTATAGCTATCAGGGAAACAGGAAAAGAGGAGGGAGTTCCACAGGCAAAAGGTGCATGACATGAAGCTATTGGAGTAGAAGAGACGGCTACATTTAACAGTTTCGACTGTGAGAGGGTGAGAGCGAGATGCCAGCCTAGTTGAGCGCTTAAATTCATTAAGTCTGGGAACCAGGGAAAGCAGCTCATCTGATCAGTTACCGTGAAAGTATTTACAAAAAAAGACAGAGCAAGGCGACGGCACGTCTGTGAGAGAGCGACTGCAGACGAGATGCCAGATCAGGGCCAATTACATTGCATATCCGTCTTTGGATTTTATCAAGAACCTTGAGACAAACAGAAGGGACTCGAGAACATATATGGCACCAATACTCCATGCAAGGTCGAATGGTTGATTTGTAGATTTGACGGATCGACTCCGGCGAGAAAAGTTTCCCGGCGCGACACAGGGAGCCAACTTTCCTTGCGGTGGACGAAGCTATTGATTCAATGTATTTGTTCCATCTCAGGTCAGCAGTCAATGTGAGACCGAGTAGTCGCAAAGAGGTGCTCTCGAGAAGTTGAGCGTCAGACATTCTAATGGGGGGGGGGGGCACGGATATATATATATATATATATATATATATATATATATATATATGTGTGTGTGTGTGTGTGTGTGTGTGTGTGTGTGTGTAATCATAATTGTTTTGGATATACAATATGTAATTGCTGTTTATTGTGTTAATTTGTCCCTCTGGTATTCGTTCTTGTCGAACCAATCTTTCACTACCTGATCCAGGGATTGAAATCAAAGACACCAGATGACAGTAACGCATACTACATACTACATGTATAACAAACTCCTATATCGTCTACGCCAACGTCTCGCAAGGCCCCTTTGTGCCATTAGTAAAAGAATATGACAAGAAAACATGGGTGACGCTACAACGTCTTTTCTGTTCTAATTCAATTCTGCATCCCACTAACAATCCCCAAAGAGGGATGATGCCACGTATGAAGTATCTGATCGGCATTATTATAATATTCAGTGAGAACATCGATGGTTGAAATAATGAAGCACCTTGAAAATAATTGTTTTTGTACGGTTTTATGATGTTTGTCGATACGCCAGGAGACGTTGGCAAAGACGCCCGCGCGTACACACGGACACAATGGTAAACATTGGGAAAAAATTGGAGACAAAGATAAAGAGATTAGTACAAGACAAAGATACCCAGAAAGAAAGATTTTGGAGATACGAAAACAAACTAGAAACATATTAAAGGCTGGGCGGGTTGAGAAGTAATATTTAAAAAGATTAGACAAAGAAAGAGAGACAGAACGAAAGAAAGAAAGAATGAATGAAAGAAAGAGTGGAAATTATGGAAAAAGAGGCTGGAAAGAAATGTAGAAATGAAAGAAAATGAAGCAAGCTTAAAATGTGAAAGAAAGGAAGAAAACAAGGAGAGTAAAAAAGGGGAAAGAAAGAAAGAAAGAAAGAAAGAAAGAACAGAACAGAACTAAAAAAAGAAAAAAAGGAAAAGTAGGCCCAAAGAAATGAAAAGATATAATAAAGGAAATAAAATAAGGTTAAAATAGAAAGAAAGAAAGAAAGAAAGAAAGAAAGAAAGAAAGAAAGAAAGAAAGGATTTAACGTTAGGTAAATACAGAGGAAAGAAAGAAAAAGAAAGAGACGATCTCCAAAAACGTTAAATAGAAAGAAATTCTGAGATGGGGAAAGGAAAAACGATATAAAAAAGAAAGAAAGAGATAAAAAGACTGAGAAAGACTGTAACGATAGTGAAGTTTTAAAAAAAGACAAAATGCATTATACAAAAGCCGATGGAGAGTAAAGAATGAATTTTTGAAATGAGAAAATGAAGAAGTGAAAAAAAAAAAAGAAATGAAAGAAAGGTATTTAAAGACAGCGAAAATATGGGTAAAAGAAAGAAAAGACAATTTACAATAAACAAGAGAGAGAAAGAAAAGAAAAGAATTTAAGGTAAATGAAGACGATGAGAAGCCAGAACGGTTGGAGTGGGGTGGACAATTGCGGTTAGTGACTGGAAAAAAGGGTAGAGAGGAAATTTACTAGAATAAATATCATATAAAAAAAATATTCCAGACAAAAAAAAATCGATGCCGGGTGATGTTATTCTATATTCGCAAGAATCAGCCATGAATAGAGTCTATCAGACACATTTAATTGGATTTTTTCCTAAAAAGCTCCACCATTTTTACTTGCTTTTACTGAATTTTCCATTCTTTATGTTTTCTCTTTTTTATTATATATTTTGGTGTTTTTCATTGTTTTAATGTTTTAGAGGTGTCTACCGTAGTGTCTGCGTTGTTTTCCCTTGTTTTGTTTCTTATGAATTTTTGAGTGTTGTTTGTTTATATATATATATATATATATATATATATATATATATATATATATATATATATATATATATATATATATATATGTATGTATATAGAGAGAGATATATATACAGAGAGATATATCATTTTGTATATATTATTTTCTTAAGTTTGAAGGCTTCTGCTATTTTGACGTGTTTAGTGTATTTTTGATACTTTTATTTTTTAAATTGTCATGAGACGCTTTCACAAAATTCATACATATATATATATATAAATACAAATACAACCACACACACACATACACACACACACAAATATATATATATATATATATATATATATATATATATATATATATATATATATATATATATATATATATATATTGTTTTATGAACAGAAACTAGTTCTTTCTATGAAATTCATTTTGTTGTCCCCTACAGTAACTTTCTTTTACATTCTCTTTTGTTTTAACTTTCTTCCTGTTTTCTTTCTTTATTTCTCTTTATCTTTACCTTTCAGTTTTCTTTCTTTCTTCTTTCTTAGTCTGCCTGCCTATCAATCAATCAATCAATCTATATATATATATATATATATATATATTCACAGTTTCTGTCTTTCTTTCTTTCTTTTTCTATCTATCTATTTACCTCTCTATCACAGTTTCTTTGTTTATTTCTTTTTTCTTTCTTTCATTCTTTCTTTCTCATTCCGTCTATCTATCTCAGTTTCTTTTCTTTCTTTCTTTTTTTCTTTCTTTCTTTTTTTCTTTCTTGCTTTCTTTCTACCTCTTCTTTCTTTTTCCTTTCAGGTTCGTTTTTCCTTCTAACTCTCTTGCAGTTTCTCTCCTTTTTCTTTCTTAACCCCTCTTGCTCTCTCGCGATATATATATATATATATATATATATATATATATATATATATATATATATATATATATATATATATATATATATATATATATCTGTGTGTGTGTGTGTGTGTGTGTGTGTGTGTGTTAGTGTTACTTTCTTTCTTATTCTATTTCAGTTTCTTTTCTTTCTTTCTTGCTTTCGTTTAGATTCGTTTTTCGTTCTCCTTTTCAATTTATTTTTTATTTCTTTCTTTCTTAGTCTGTCTGCTTATCTATCTATCTATCTATCTATCTATCTATCTATCTATCTATCTATCTATCTCGGTTTCTTTTCTGTCTTTCTTTTTTCTGTCTTTCTTTTTTCTGTCTTTCTTTCTTTTAGATTCGTTTTTCGTTCTAGCTCCCTTGCAGTTTCTTTCTTTCTTTCATTCTTTCGTGCTTTTTTCTATCAACTCCCATTCTCCCGTCAACTCTCGGATGTTGCTTGTTTTGGAATATTTTTCTCAGTGTTTGTCTTTTATTTTTCATATTTTTTAATTCATTTTTCTTTTCTTTATTTAATTGTTATTAGACTGTCTCACAAAATTCGTATTTATTTTCATGTGTTGCTTTATTTCATCAACTGAAGACCAAAATTATTTCTTTCTTTTTCTTTTAAGTATCTTATATTCCCCCTTTACTTACATTCCCATACAAGCTCCCGGAAGTTGTTTGTTTTGGAGGTATTTTTCAATGTTTTCACACGAAACTGTCAACATCTACCTGTCTGTTTGTCCGCCCGTTTTGTTTTCTTTTTTTTCTGACACCGTGGTAGTGGGGGAAGCATTAAAAACATTACACTCTGTCTTGTCCTCCAGACATTAAAAGTAAAATAATAATAATAATAATAATAATAATAATAATAATAATAATAACACCAAACTTATTCTTTGTTTACTTGTCATCTTACGAGATTTATTTTTACTTTCACTTACAGATGACCATGATCGGTCAAACAATCAATATTATTTGTGAGCCGCGGTTCATATCACCCCAAACTCTCATCTGAGCGAGACTCAGTCGTCTCGATTTAATCGAAGGAAACGTTTACTGCAAAACCCTATTTTCTGACTGAATTCCAAGGACGAAGAGTTTTCGTTATTCGTATTGTGTCCATTCGAACAAAGGTCCTCGTCTGTTTTTCTGTTATTGTCGCGACATTTCGGTCGTCAGTCGATCCGGTTTTTATTTTTTATAGTTTATCAACCTTTTTCAGGTTATTTAAAGCTAAAAAGAATATTTTTAGATTGTAAGAATCATATGGAAATAATAATGATTTATTAATACAAGTCCTACTAATTAACCCATGACTGGGGGAGAAGTAGATTCATACTTTTCCCAAGGGTATTTGCGCCTAAGTGAATACAAGGAACCAGACTGGAATTCGAACTCGGCTCTCCAAGCTTACAACACCTGGTATTCCCAAGCGATCACACATCTAGTCACTGACCAGGCTCGACATTGCTTAACCTAGGTGATCTATTCCCCTTCTACTGTCCATATCTAAGGATACCTCGCCTTGTATACTTTCGTAGTTATCATTTACTGTCCGTCCTGTTTTCCACTGAATGTATGCCTGTACTACCCGACCCAGAGATTGAACTCAAAATTATTATACCAACGCTTTAATATAGGCTATTATCCTTTTAGACAAACATGAAATTGGATCGTTAAACCTAATATTCCTAGTAACGGCCTGCTGATGCTGTCACGCTTGACCACCTTCATCGCGCCTTCTTTCTTCTTACTGCTGTTGCTGAAATCTTGCTATCATTTCATTTAATTTTCTTTCTTTCTTTCTTTCTTAATATCTCCTATATGATATTTATTTCTATGCCAGGCCTACTGATGTCGTTACCACAGCCTTAGATATGAGTTGATTCATTCAGACGTTGATAAACACTTGAAGAAGTCCGGAGTGTAGAACGGACGAAACGTTATGATACCATCACAGATGAAGATAACAGCCCGAATGTAACTAAAGGCGGATTTATTTGGCGTCTTGTAATGATTAAACTTACTGTCAATGGCTTGTTATATCAGTCATGCGCATTATGCATTGGTGTTAAAAAGAAAGAAACGCAATGTCTTTCTCAGAAGTAACACCAATATCACTCACAAGATTCATGACATTGTCTTTCACTAATTGGTTAAAAAAAAAAACTCTTACTGAATGTGACCATCCAGGTAAGGGAAAACAATGTTTTTTATCCAACAGATCATTAGACAGTGTCTTGCTTTTTTATTTAGTAGGAGCATTATTTTTCTTTTGTGTCAGCTGAGGTGACAAAAAGATGACTTATAAATAGATGATTATCTACATTTGTTCTCTGTTCTCAGTGTTTGTACTTCACTTAAATGCCGTATTCAGTACCCTACACTTGATATCAAGTCACCTTTGTTTTCTAGAATTATAGAATTATTTTCAAATGCTAAATGTCATTAAACGTCAAGGATTCTTCCCTGTTTATTCCTATTATCTTCCTATTAAAAAAAAGGGAGCAATTATATAATTAAAGGTTATATCTGTAGTTATCTCCCTTTGACATTTTTTTTTTTTTGTCAATTTAAACTTAATTGTTCTAATAGCCCAATGGTTAGAAATTTAGAGTCGCAACTATGAAACTCAGGTTCGAATCTCACCATACTCTATTTGTCATGGGATTACTACATGCTGTAAGTGTGGATGTGCGGGTGGTGTAATGGGTGGTACTCGGAATTGTTAATCAGAGAGCTGATTTCCAATTTCAGTTGGGTTCGATATATTCACTTACGCACAAATACCCTTGGGAAAGGTATGAGTCCACCTCTTCTCCCCCAACTATGGGTTAACTATTTGTGTTTCTGTTATTATCTCCAAAAAGAAATTATTGCAATCTAAAATATTCCAGGCTTCAAATAACCTGCAAAGAGTTGGTTGGCCGTAAAAACCGAATCAGTCAATCAATCTATTTGTCAAGAAGATGACTTCTTGATAATAACTGTCTGGGGAGATGATCCCGGTGGGCGGCATCTTTGGAAAGTGACTGAAAACCATTCCACTGGTTGACCCAAGCCTAGTCAGTGAAACTCGGTACTCAAAACTGTTCGGAAACCTGCGATGGTTGTGCTAGCACGAAATCACAAGTCATCGTGGCCGAGGGTTTCAGCGTACTTGTCTTGTTCCACTACTGATCACGTCAGATGATGCGTTCTCTCCCACAAACTGTAACTACAGTCTATTCAGCATAGTCGCAGTATAAACTACAAATGTGCCTGAGCAGACGTCTGTATAGGGGATTAACTACCCACCCCTGTAGATTCATAGTATCCTGTGACTGACGGATGCCTCAAAGTAATTGTCTGAACTGCATATAAACCGGTGACCCGATTCAACTTTAAGTTGATTTACTTTTCAAGTTAGAACATTTTAATTGTATTACACTAACAAAACTTGCGCTATGCCGTGCTGTTTTTTGTTTTTGTTTTTTGTTTGTTTGTTTTTTTGTTGTTTTTTTTTTGCTGTGAGACAAAACGTTTATGAGACAAACGCACATGGATCAGAAATCAGATAATTATTGACTATTTTCCAACATCTTTAGCAACTGTACGAATATACGAGTTTCATTTGAGGTTCCGTCCTGAGTATGACGATAAACTACATCCAACAGTAAGGCATCTGATCGAGGCGGTGGGCGAGCAGAGTGAAACCACCTCTTAATTGCATTTGTTTCCAGGTCCACAATGATCCGGGGTAGTAACGCCTATGGTCGAATAGTAAAAATAACAGCAATAGATTTTAATATTGAAAAAAAAAAAAAACTCACAAGAAAATTAAATTTCGGCATTAAATGACTCTAAGGAGGCACGGTGGAGTAATGGATAACAGTTCGGATTGAGGAATCGGAGAGCCGAGTTCGAATTCCAGTCGAATCCATTACCTTACTTACGCGCTAATACCCTTGGAAAAGGTATGAATCCTCCTCTTCTCCTCCCGCCAGCTATGGGGTAAATAGCAGGACAGGCCGGATTCTATAACTTTGGATGGCAACTGGTCTACCGCAGAAAGAAATGGCAACCTACTGCGGGAAAAAAATCTGCCTCGTCAGTCATGTATCGAAAGATACATGATCGCCTAAGCGTGTATCAAACATGACACATAACTGACTGGGTATTCATGCACACTTTATTGTAACCTGATTATGTGCAATAATGCATCATATGCAATATAGGTGAACAGTTCAACTAGAAAAATGGAAAATAAATACAATGTGTCTAAATACAAATTAGAGACCTGTCATAATACATTATTCTGTCTTAAATAAATCAACAATTAAACATTCAACATTAGTGTTTTTTCAAGACTTATCATGACAAATTCATGGATTTGGACATTAAAATAAAAGACCCTGAATGACGTCAAAATCTGCGAAAATTTGTCATCCTTTAAAGTCAGTTGTGCATAGTTGCGATTTGTCATGTATATAAATGCAGGTAGAAAAAAAAAAGGAATGTTGATCACAAAGCACAGCCTGGAGTTGATATGGTGTTAAACAAATAAACCAACCAATCATGTTAGGTCTGGAGTGAGCTTTAGATCCAATAGGCATTCGAGGCAAGGAGACTTACTGAGGGTAGGACAGCTCATCAAGACTACAAAGAAAATTTAGGATCTGGTCGATTCTGATGTAGTTTTAATAGCTTTAGTAATATAGATGAAACCGGACTTAAGTTGCAACCTCAGTGGCTAAGTGCCTTCTTCAAGAACTGGAACCATGAAATGTCTCTAATAACTAAACGGGTTGTTCTTCATCTTTCGCGGTTACAGAACATAGTATTGGCTGTAGGTGAACAATTAAGTTCCGAGACAGACATTAGGAGTGATGATGATGATGATGATGATGATGATGATGATGATGATGATAATAATAACAACAACAACAACAACAACAACAACAACAACAACAACAACAACAACAACAACAAAAGATGTCTGGTCATTTGATCAGATTTAGGAAAGTAGGTCGGCTCAAGAACTTTTCTGAACTCCTCGTAGTTATTGACCTATATTTTGATCTGATATTTATTTTTAAATGTCGGATCGATGTGATTAATCGGGAAGCGTCGGGTTAAGTGCATTAACAAAGAAGGAGAAGAACGCAATAATAGCAGCCAAAACAGTCTGAACATACCACCTTCGGGATCAAGCTGCATCGTCACGCGCTGTCTTTATCCTCATTCACGGCATTTCAAAAGCGATTTTAGCATTAGGGAAAGCCACGAGTCACACGGGGCCAAATCTGGACTGCATGGGTTCTGAGAGGCCTGCGTGGATATAAAAAAGAAGCAAAAAATAAACGGTACACAAGCTCACTCAATGGCGTCACACTCCGACTGCGTACGAACACAGGAGACGGGCTTCTTTTTCTTAAAGAACAAGAATTAAGAAAACAGAACATAACAATTGACACTGCATTTAAATTTTTGAAAATCAAAATTGACTCGGGTGCAAGAAGCCGGAAGAGGGTTCCACAAGCAGGAAGTGCGATAGAAGAAACTGTTAGCATAGAACTTACGGTTACATCTAGCCATTTCGACTGTAAAATGATGAGACTTTGCTGCCACTCTAGTACTGTGCTTATATTCATAAAGTCTAATTACCATAGAGAAAAGTTCATCAGAACAATACCATGAAAGTATTTATAGTAAAGGGAAGCTACATTATGGCGATGGGATGCCGAGATGCTGGGTGACTGAAGCCGAGATGCCAGGTCAGGACCAATGAGATTGTAGATTCTTCTTTGTATTTACCCAAGAATTTCTAAATATATAGCAGGAGCCCCAGACAAGATGTGGCAGCAATATTCTAAGCAAGGACGAATAGCAATTGATCTGGCTAAACATGCTCAGCAAGGTTTCCTCTGATTGGCTGTCAAGTTAACCAAGACCGCGTTCGTTACATATTTAAAACCACTAGACAAATTTCGTACACTAGTCTATTCGGACTAGTTTCCATATCTTTCTACTTTCTACTTTCTCGTGGAATAACGGAATAGGAACAATACACACCCGAAGACTGGACAAAGAGTTCTGTTCCTCGTTTACGAATACAACAGATACGTAAAGAAATCTTGTTAGAAAAACATGCGTGTTCCGGCATATTTTTCTAACAAGATTTCTCGAATATTCAGGTCGGTAGATGTAAATAAATAATTATACTGTTTAATACATAAAAAAACACACAGCATCTACTCAAATATGAGTATCCGTTTAAAAATAACGTTTAAACAAACATATTAAAAAGTGTGTCGAATTTAATCCAATTCTTAAAATTCATATATATGGACATCCACAGACAGCTCATAGTGTGATTAGACGGCCGGTTGCCTCTAGCTAGGATCGAAACCCGGCTGAATTGGCATCAGTTGGAATTGGCATCGCTAACAAGTACTTTCAACTGTACATTCAGTCATCTTCAGGCATGGAAATTATTTTGTTTTTGGTAAAATTCAGGTAGCATCCGAGACGAAAAATATAATGCGAATCGAAATATGTTTTTTTTTAAATGTGTTATTGTTAACGAATACAAACTTTTGGAGCGTGCAGTCGCAACGCTAAGGTTGAATTTTTTGAAAATTTAAGTGAGTGCGTTTTTTACAAATATGGCAATTTGAGAATGTTTTTGTTGTAGGAGTTTATCAGTCAATGTAGCATGAACTAAATTGTTCAATAAATAGAGTAATGTCTCAGTTGTTATCCCGAAAATTTGCACGTCAGATCAGTTCTTTTAAATCAAATATGTGATGCAGTTCAATTTATATTACAATGAATCATTCATACAAAAAGTAGATTAGTAAAGTTAATGATATATATATATATATATATATATATATATATATATATATATATATATATATATATATATCAAAAAGAGAAAGAAGAGACAGAATGAAAGAAACTCAGACAGATAGATAGACAGATAGATAGATAGATAGACAGATAGATTGATTAAGAAAAAAATAAAGAAAAAGAAAAAACCGTGATAGATAGATAGATAGATAGATAGATAGACAGACAAACTAAGAAAGAATGAAAGAAACTGAGAAATATATAGATGCAAAGAAAGAAAGAAAATTGAGATTATATAGATAGATACAAACTAGGAAAGAAAGAAACTGATAGGTAGATAGAGGTATAGATAAATAGATAGATCGGAACATTCATATAGATAAATCATTTTGACGTATCTTAATGAGATTACTACCCACAGCTGGTTTTCGACGCTTCAAAAACATTGCCGTTACGACTAATGACGTCATTTGTTTCTTCTATTTTGCATCCAATCGATTAACATCTTCTGTTATTGTCACTTATTTCGTGTGCTGGGTGCTGGCTGAAAGGCGTTGAAAGCTGCGTAGCGTCGTACGCCGATCAGAAAGCAACAAAAATACAATATAAACGTTATATAATATACTGAAAATAATAACTGAGACAAGTCGGTTCTTCCTCGTTCTCCAATCTCATATATGCGAGATGCAAGGAAAGCACATTTACGATGGCAATCAGTGAGCAATTTTTCTTTTTGTTTCTCTCTTTTTATGCAGAAAATGGCGACTACCCACAAATGCTGCAGAAAGCCGACATCGAAATAATTCCATTTGAACGTTGCAATCGCAGATTCTATAACACCAAAGCCGAACAACATATTTGTGTAGGCAACGGACAAAAGAATGGAAACAACATTTGCAACGTAAGTTTTTTTATTTTTATTTATTTTTTTTTTTTTTTAGATTTTTTAATTGCATATTCCCGTGTATTAGTCGAATTTTGTAGAACAACGCTTATCAGCACGAACAACTAAATTTTCCACTGATTTTGCAAGAGCACATTCTACAACATTTGCTTTGGATATTTCAGTTATGCAGACGACACTACCATTTACTCCTGTTACAATAGCAAATCCGCCAGAGCTGACAAAGTTAATTTTGCTCGCTGCTCTTGAAAAGGACCTCCAATCTGTAATTAATTGGGGTAGGAAAAGGATTGTATATTGTAATGCTTACAAAACTAAATTGCTCTCATTTTACCATCATAGAGAAATTTCCCTGTCTGCCATCAGAATGGCTGATCCTCCTTTGCAAGAGAACGTCTCACTGAGCCTTCTTGGCCTCACGTTTTCAACTGATTTGAAGTGGAGCAGATTAATTGGTAATCTGAGGAACTTTATCAAGGCAAATGCAACGACTCATTTTGTAACTATTTTACATACGTGCTTACGGCCATCACTGAATATTTATATCAAGTTCTTGATAATAACGGCGATGCTCGAGCTGTGCCTCTAGATATCTCAAAGGCGTTTGACAGGGTTTGGCATGCTGGTCTTCTACGTAAGCTTCAGTGCTACGGTATTACAGGACGATTGTTTGATTTAATCCAATCATTCCGATCAAATCGTGAAATGAAGGTCGTTCAGAACGGGCTACTATCCAGATCCTTTCACACGAACGCGGGTGTCCACCATGGCTCTATCCTGAGTCCTACGCTGTTTCTGATCTTCATCAATGATCTTCCTGATGTCATCAGTTCCCAAATAGGCATTTGTGTAGATGACACTACCGTTTACTCCTGTCTCAATAGCAAATCCTTCAGAGCTGACAAAGTTAACCTCCAGTCAGTGGTTAACTGGGGTAGGAAATGGATTGTATATTTTAATGCCTACAAAACTAAACTGCTCTCAATTAACCACCATAGAGAAACTTCCCCGCCTGCCATCAGCATGGCTGATGCTGGATTCTAGGAGAGGGTCTCACTGAGCCTTCTTGGCCTCGCGTTTTCAACTGACTTGAAGTGGAATAGCTACATTGAATCAATAGCTGCATCTACTGCAAGGAAAATTGGTTCATTGTGTCGTGCCAGAAGGTTTTTCTCGTCAGAGTCCATCTTGTACATTTACAAATCTACCATTTGTCCGTGTATTGTATACCGTAACCATATCTGGCCTGGTGTTCCTGCTGTTCGTTTCGAGATTCTTGAAGAAGGATCTGCAATGTAATAGATCCTGACTTGGCATCTTGACTTCAGTCACTTTCTCACAGGCGTGATGTGGCTTCCCTCTGCTTTTTCTACAAATATTTTCATAGCTACTGCTCTGGCGAGCTTTTTTCCCTGGTGCCCCGACTACATGAATTTAAGCGTGCTACTAAATTGGCGTCTAGGTCCGGCCCTTTTACTGTTCAAATAGTTAAATGTAACCACCGCTCCTACTCCAGCAGTTTCTTTTCTCATACTTCCCGACAGTGGAACTCCCTTCTGCTTACTTGTATCCCTGATAACTACAATCTTAAAAAATTTAATTGCAACGTCAATCGACATCTTTTGTTGCCTTGATCCCGGTCCTTTTTATCTTTTCTTCAATCCCCCCCATACCCAGTCTTTTCTTTCACTTTCACTCTCCATAACACCCTCTGCGTGCTAGTGGCACTCCTGCCTTGCTTGGGGTAAAATACTTAAAAACAAAAGACAGATCAGACCGAAAATGGAATACTGCTGTCATATTTGGGAAGGAGCTGCTCAATTTCAAAGTCCAAAAACGTCTCCGCGTCCTTGTGGGTCATGAATTATTTTCCATTCCCACAGACGAAATGTCGCAAGCCTCTCACTGCTCTATCGTTATTTCCACGGAAAGTGTTCCGACAACTACGTTTCTTACTTCCATCGCCTCTAACCTTCACGGCTAAGACGCGCAATGCCACGCCCATTATAGAGAACCACCCTCATTCTCTTGTAGTACCCTGGTGAGATGTAAGTTTCACTCGAGCAGCTTCTCCTCCCGAACCACTGCTTTGTGGAACCGACTCCCAACGGGAATCGTCCTCAAACGCTACAATCTTAATCTCTTCAAGTCTAAGGTCAGCTGTTATCTCCCCCACATATCCCTATAAAAATGTGCCTCTCAATCTGTAACCCTCTACCTCGAGTTGTTTTTGGGCTTTCTACAGGGTGAACATCATTGTAAGAAACTTTTAGTGGGAGTTGTGGATATTTATGCGAGGGACGAGAAATATCGGAATGAAATTGCAAACAATACTGCACATATAACAACATTTTATTGCCTTAGCAAACCTAAATAGAAAGTATATAAAAAGAGGTAAACAAAAGTTTGTATATAAAGTCCTTATTAGTACCGACGCTGTGAAGATATTGAGTGACCTATATTAGAGAAGAGTTAGTTCCTTGTTGCTTCATTTTAATTACCAGCTTAGGGCATATGCATACTGTTTTGTTCTCATGAGATAAGTAATCCATTAGGAACAAAAGAAGTCTCGTGGAAGGGAAACGAGACACGTCTTGTACCGATGGTGTCTTGCGGCTAAAGAGCAAGCAAGAGGAGAGGACTGGCTCTTCTCATGTTCCGACTGGCCAATACACGTGATCCCCAACCAATGAAACAAATGCCCAGTTTCAGTCTTTCAGTTGTCGCCAAGCTACCCCACCTTTACAGTCAGCGGAGATCGACAGTTAAATCCAACTGTGGATGACTGACTCTCCGACTTAATCCTCCGGTGTCAAAGCTGCTCTGAGATCCCCGACGACACCGTTGTAAAACAATACGCATGTTAATCGCGCCCCAGCGCAATCAGCGCACGGCCACAGCTTTCGTTCTCTCGTTTAACTCTATGATACCCGAAATTGGACACTGGGTTTCCTGCCATCTAAGATTTGTTTGCACCTGATTTTTTTTTTATTCAAAACATAAAGGCTACAAAAATGCTAACTGCAATGACAGCCAGTCAACTCGAAGGTCAAATTTGATCTTATCTTACCTGCCATTTATAGAGTTAAAATATCGTTGTAATTGATTGTAAACTTTTACATGACATGAGAGGTTAACATCACATAGCTTATTTGATAAATGAATTGTGATTCACAATTCAAAGAGAAACTCGATGTAATATTACAATATTAAAGCATTTTTTAATGATTTTTAAGCGAATTATGATTCACATTTCAAAGAGACGCCTGGTATAAAATTGCAAGAGGAAAGAATTTTCTTTGAATGATTTTTCTGCGACTTGCGATTCTCATTTTTTTAATCAATTCGCCCAAAGCAAGGCGATAATGCCACTAAGACGCAAGTAGCTATTAGGCATTAAAGAGAATAAGAAATCTTTAGAAGTAACCGGAAAGACAATCCTAAACAGGAAACAAGGAAAAGGCCTCTACGCCGGTTCAAAAAACCAGGGAAGTCTGTGAACCAGGCGATAGGCGAACCTTTTTCAAATCGAAACTCAATGCACGATTGCAATATGAAAAAAAAATCTTTGAATGATTTTCAGGTGAGTTTTAATTTACATTTCAAACTGAGCTGATATAAGGTTCCAAGAATTAAGAATTTCTTAATGATTTTTAGGCGAATTATGATTCAAATTTCAGAGAGACTCGATGCAAGATTACAATATTAAAAACATTATTTGAAAGATTACACTGTGTAACAAAATTTTCCCTTTTTCTGCCTTTGCTCAGTAAGTGTTATTTCTTAACTGATTCTGTCTAGAAAGCAAAGGAAATGACTATCATTCCCTTCACACTTTGCTTGTGTGACCCGGACATCGACATTTCGAAACGAACCCATTTTCCATCGGATTCCAGACAAATTCAGCGCTAAATTGCCGAAGGAGAATTTTCTAGGACTTTCTAGAAGTTTCAAGAACTTTCGAGAAGTTTCTTAAACTTTCAAGAATTTCTAGAATGTTCTGACAACATAGATGACAGTAAAGTACAGGGAACGTAAGCTCAACAGTTCAGTTTACTTCTCGCGGTCTAAGTGCAGACAAGACGTCGTTTAATTCTAAATTTTTTGTGGTCTCTCTCATGTAATCCTAGAATAAATAAAAGCTACCTTTGAATCAAGTGTCTTCTTGTTCCTACTTTGCGCGAACGAGAATGTTCACATCCGCCAGTTTTTTTTCCCGATGGGAATAGGTAAATTTCAGAAATACCTCTATCCTGGTCACAAAAGTAAAATTTGAAAGGAATGTTTTTTTTTTCATATTTTCTAGGCGAAAGATAGATAGATAGATAGATAGATATGAATAGACTGAGATAGATAGATAGATAGATAGATAGATAGATAGATAGATAGATAGATAGATAGATATGAATAGACTGAGATAGATAGATAGATAGATAGATAGATAGATAGATAGATAGATAGATATGAATAGACTGAGATAGATAGATAGATAGATAGATAGATAGATAGATAGATAGATAGATAGATATGAATAGACTGAGATAGATAGATAGATAGATAGATAGATAGATAGATAGATAGATAGATAGATAGATAGATAGATATGAATAGACTGAGATAGATAGATAGATAGATAGATAGATAGATAGATAGATAGATAGATAGATAGGAAAAAAATCATGTTATAGTGTTATTAGTTGAACTGTGATTCATATTTCAAAGCTTGGCATAAGATTGGAAGATTAAAGAATTTTCTTTCAATGATTTTAGGGTATTTCTAAATCACAATCTGAGACCTGTTGTAAGGTTATACTTTCTCTTTATTGGCATGCAAAGTAAGACACTGTCGATTTTTTATTTTATCTACGATGGAATCTGTTGATGTGCAATTTGTATAATATCTTTTTTTTTTCAGGGTGATTCCGGAGGTCCCCTTATTTGTAACAGTAAAAATGGTAAAGTTCTCGCTGGTGTTGCCTCCTACGGCTATAATTGCGACACCAGTTTCGCAATTTTTGCTAAGGTAACGACTTTCGTGAATTTTATCAATTCTCATAGTAAGGATTGATTATCAGATATAATTGATTGGTTGTCAATTTTTGGAATATATGTATCAATATATATGCTTGTTTGTGTATAAAATTCTGTACAATATAACAAAACATTTTGTTTGTTATTATTTACCTGTTTGTTTTCCGTTACGTGGACCTTATTCTTTTTTTGTCATTTCTCAACGTCGATACATTAAAATGGGAACTAGTGAAGAGTTTTAGTATTTTCGTTTTAGTGACAAAGACTCATACATACGTAACTAAATAACAAAGACTCATACATACATAACTAAATACATATACGGATGCCTACATTCATAAAAGCAAGTAGATATTGTTGAAACTTGACTAATGCATGGAATAATAATGCAAACACAAAATGTAGTTAGAATAAAATGTATTGAAACAAGAAAGTGTACACAATATTTACATATAGTCTTTTGTATATTTCTGGGAAGACCGTTCCTGGAGAATGTGTTGACTAAGTCGCAGTCGGGCAGAGTCTCTCGTTGGATCTCTTGATTTGCCTTCCTGTCTTCCGGTACCAACCATATTTATATCGTCGGTACTCCGCTATGCAAATTAGGTGGATCCTGCCACAACAGATATATATAAAAAGACTAAGTGATAGATAGATAGATAGATAGATAGATAGATAGATAGATAGATAGATAGATAGATAGATATGAATAGACTTAGATATAAACAGACTAATATAGATAGGGAGAAAGAGAGATGTGAACAGACTAAGTGATAGATAGATAGATAGATAGATAGATAGATAGATAGATAGATAGATAGATAGATAGATAGATGCTGGACCATATAAGCTCCAGGGGACATGTAACCTCCAGAGGTTTCATTCTGTGAGTAAAAACAAAAGGAACATTTCAAGGTTTCATTGCAAAACTATAATACGAATTAAATCACTAAACGATGCTAAAAAACGTATATGAGGGAAATTCTTTAACATTTTTAGAAGGAAATGAAATATAATTTGAAATGGGAAGGGTTAGCTTATGTCTGAGTATTTATAGGATTACATCCATAGACAATACTTTCTCGGTTATCCGTACCCCAGGTTTCTGGACATCGATTATCCGCACGTGAAATGAAGAGAAAAAATTGAACATTTTTCAGTTACCTGAATTTAACTCATTCTAATATTTCATCACGGACAACCGTTTTGAGAATTTAGAAAACGATACAAAAAAAAGAAAGAAAAAAGAAAAAAAGGCAAAATGTTCAAGATGGTTGCTCTTTCAACCGGAAGCAGGCTTTACAAATACATCTACTTTAATCCAGCTTCGGGAGTAAGGCGAGGTCAGCCGAAAACAGAAAAAAAAATTGACGCCGGTTTTCATAAAAAAATAAACTGGAAATAAACACTGTGAACAAAGCGTTTGAAAATGTTATTTGAGAATATAAATATTAATTACTTAATGACACAAATATTAAATTTATTTCAGAAAAACAACTGTTTTCTTCATTCTTTTTCGAGACTGCGCGCCTCAATTGTAGTGTGTAATTCTGTTTCGATAATTTTGGTATTCAATTATATTTCAAAGATTTTCAAGCGAATTGTGATTCACATTTCAAAGACAGACTCAACGTAAGATTACAACATTAAAGAATTTTGCTATTAATATTGGGAAAATTGTTCAATTTTTTTCTATTTTTCATAGGAAACGAACAATTTTGTCTTTTCCTAATTCGCCTGTTAAATGTGTTGTATTGTTCTGAAAATTCAGTTTGGGATTCCTTTTTTTTGTGTTTATTAATATATAAAAAAACTTGGCATCATACGGGCATTAGATCCTGAGAAATGGATAAAAATATTCAAAATTGATGGGCGTACAAATAATTTCGTCATTGACTGTATATATATATATATATATATATATATATATATATATATATATATATATATATGTATGGGATTGATGTATACGGAAAAATTCCAATAACCAACAAATACTATTCATAAAATAGTGCTCAATACAGAGTAAAGCAAATATAATTATTTATTCGAAAATTATAACATAAATATGTTATAAAATCACTCCAAAAATAGCCATTTTGTTTCAACATTCTGGTGTCTTATCAAGTGAGATGTGTTGAATTCAACGCCATCACTTGATAAGACAGCAGAAGTGTTGAAACAAAATGGCTATTTTTGTAGTGATTTCGAATAAATAATTATATATATATATGTGTGTGTGTGTGTGTGTGTGTGTGTGTGTGTGTGTGTGTGTGTGTTAGTATCTCTTTTTATAATGAATTGCTGCTTTTTTTATAAATTGCTTCTTAATGTAAATTTCATATTTATATTTTAATATAATGAGTAACAATACAAGAAAAGAAAAATATACTTGTGTACACACAGATGAAAAGGGAAGAAAAATTGCTTTGTTGTTAGAAAATGTGCACATTTGTGATACGCCATGGGGTCGCGTTTGGAGTTTTCTAGTCCGCCACCCGGAGAAAGAAATTTCCTCGGAGACAACGAGACGCGTCCTGTACCTACCATATTCTAGTGTAAACAGAGGAAAAGAGAACTTATGACCATCCTTTTATTCTCCTATGCAGTGGCACTTAGTGGACGTCTTGGCAGGCCATATGGGTGTAATCCCCACTAACCCAAATAACCCACGTCACATTGCCATGAGAGGCTAGCCAGTGTTCACACTGATTCAGCAGATGTTATAGCACAATTAATACAAGTCTGTGCATTCCCATGATGTCAAGATTGGGTGGTGACACCAACCATGACCTTTACACACTACTAATCCATATCTTTTGGCACGTCAGAGGAAATAAGTACGTGGAAAGATCATTGTTTCAGTATGGTATTGTTCGATCGTGAGATAAATTTGGCTTAGATATGTGGATGGTAGTGCCTGAAACTGCCCTCGCTAAGAAGACGAACAAACATTGAGAGATCACGTGGCTTCTATTAGACATTCAGTACAGACGTACAAGATAGATTGGGAATTTACGTTGATAGGTGTTTGTCTTTACTTTCCTTGATGTTTACTGAAGCGCTGCAAAGTTGTAAAAATAGTTTAGAGACAAATTTCCCACCAATTCGTACTTTATTCTTTCTTTCTTTCAAAAAAAGAATAAATGGACCGAGGTAAAATTTATTTAAAATATTTCAAATATAACTGCGATAGATAGATAGATCAAAATAGATACATAGATATGAATAGACTGAGATAAATAGATGTGAACACACTGAGATAGATACATATATAAGAACAGATCAAAATAGATATTATCCGACTGAGATAGATAGATAGATAAGAACAGATAAAAATAGATAGGAATAGACATAGATAGATAGAAAGATAGATAGATAGATAAGAACAGATCAAAATAGATAAAGATAGATAAGAACAGATAAAAATAGATATGAATAGACAGATAGATAGATAGATAGATAGATATGAAAAGACTGAGATAGATAAATAGATAGATACACACACACACACACACACACACACACACACACACACACACACACACACACACACACACACACACACACATATTGATTTTACATAATATTTTAGATAATTACATCTGCCCGTTCATAATTTAAGGCTGGTCATATATTTTGATCACAATATTTGCATATCTGTTTTTTTATTATTATTATTATTATTATTATTATTATTATTATTATTATTATTATTATTATTATTATTCAGTAGGATGACAGACTAGTGTTTCTCAAATGTTTTACTGTTTGCTGTTTGTTTTTTTCTAGTATGCAAAACAGATCACCAGAAAAGTCGGAGTATCGGCGTGTGTGTAATGGTTAACGGGTTGCTGATTATTATTATGTTCTTTTTTGTTTTTTTGTTTTTTTACTATTGCTCACTCAATACAAAGCACAAGAGCCACTCGAGATAGAGAATTACAGGGAGGAAGCAAAAGGTTCATATTATGAGGCTATGGCGGATAGATAACAGTTGACCCTAGACTTGGAAATGTTAATATTGTAAGTTTTCTTTTGAATCAATTCACCCCAAGTAAAGCGATAATACCATTAACACGCAAGAAGGCTACTGGGGGTGAAAGTGAATCAGAAGACTTCAGAAGGAACCGGAAATCCAATCCTTAACAGGGAAGAAGCGATAAACCTCTACTTCCGTTCAAAAGACAGAAAAGGGATGCGAACCGGTTGATAGGGAAGCGTCCTCGCTGGAGTATGTTACACAATACAACGATTTAGAGGAAGAAGCTCTCCGAGTGGAACTTCCTCCTTACCAATGGAATATGAAGGGAGTGAGGATGAGTCGACTCAGAGTACGTGGCATAGCGGGTCCGAGCTGTAAAGTCTGGGCTGTTGGAATCAAGGAATGTCGTTCGCCCGAATATCTGTCAATAAAATATCGATAGATTAGCGAAAGGCGAGAAAGGTTTTGCTTTCGGGAAAAGGGTTATATGGTCGACGATATTCAACAGATGCCTCATACAAAATTCAACATTAAAATAACCCAACTACTGTTGACATCGTGTAAAATTAACCAACCAAACAACAGGAAACAAACTCAACTATTGCCCCGTCAATATCCCATAGCAATTCACCGATAATTAGGAAAAAAACGAAACTGTGGAGGGTCATGATCGCCTGTGCCCTGAAAAGTCGTGTACTTTTTATTTAAAGCATTTCACCCCAGACAAGGCCGGGTTACAGAGAGTGAAAGTGAAAGAAAAGACTGTGTATATGGGGGGGGGGCAAAAGTAAAGGGATCAAGGCTTCAGAAGATGGCGATTGACGTTGCATTTAACTTTTTGAAGATTATAGTTATCAGGGATGTAAAGTCAGGACCGATTACATTGCAGATCCTTCTTTGGATTTTTGGATGAACAGCAAGGGATCCAGACCAGATATGGAAGCAGTATTCAATGCATGGACGAATGGTAGATTTGCAAATGTGTAAGATGGTTTATGACGAGAAGTGAAACTAAGAAATAAATAAACAGCAGATATTTTCCAATAAGTTGAACTTCTACTTCACTGCGCCTTGATGTGTAAAACAACTACATTGAATCAATAGCTGCATCTGCTGCAAGGAAAGTCGGTTCACTGTGTCGTACCAGAAGGTTTTTCTCACTCATCATCTACTATTCATCCGTGCATTGTATACTGTTGCCATATCCGGTCTGCTGTTCATCTCTGTCTTTTCTACAAATATTTTCATGGCAACTGCTCTGACGAGCTTTTCCCCTGGTGCCTCGACGGCATGAATTTAAGCGTGCTACTAGATTGGTATTTAGGTCTCATCCTTTTACTGTTGAGATAGTTAAATGCAACCGCCAATTCAACGCCAACAGTTTCTTTTTCTCACACTTCCCGACAGTGGAACTACTCTCCTCTTACTTGCTTCCCTGATAACTACAATCTTCAAAAATTTAAATGCAACGTTAATCGCCATCTTCTGTTGCTTTAATCCCTGTTCCTCTTTTGTCCTTTCCCCAATCGGACTGTCCCCAAGGACACATGACCCAGTGGAGAAAATCGTTGGTTGAATCAATCCAGTGACTTGGCCCAGCGTCTTGTCAGTTCAATACCTGGCTACAACAGAGGTGAATGAAAACTTGGAGGGCTGAGTTAAGGGACAACTGGCACTGCGACATGCGAAAGAAATATGGCACGTGGAACTAGAACAATCTACCCCGGTAGACGAAATAAGGGGTTCAGTCGAAATTCCAATCACCCGAAGAAGGTCGGAGCGTACAACGGCCGAAACGCCGTGAATATGGCAACAGAAATAAGGACAACAGTCCGAACACTGCACATGGTGCAAACTATCATCTGTATACAACCAACCCCTTTCAGAGATCAATGGTTAAAAACGGATTCGGGCGAATGAAACGTGTATGTCGTGCCGCTACAGAATCACAAACAAATAACTGTACCAAATAACAGGAACCACATCACTTGTGAACTTTCAACAGCCGCAACAACTAAAATGGATTGCACATGTGACTCAAAGAGAAAATAATGACATAATCAAGATGTTGACATTCCACATGATTGATTCATTCATTTTCCATGTCTTATCAACCCTTAGCAGGTTGTTTAAAGCTGGAATCCCAAAGAACTGTACCAAATAACAGAAACCCCATCATTTGGGAACTTTCAACAGCAGCAACAACTGAAATGGATTGCACATGTGACTTGAAGAGAGGTCAGTGACATAATCAAGATGTTGATACTGCAAACTACTTCAAGTCAAAAGTTAAGAAGAAAGCTCCCGTCCATACTATGCTGCTGGCCACAGTAGTCAAGCCCTGGATTGAAGAGGTGACTATACGTATTCCAACAGGAAACCTTTCCCCTCGTAAACATGCCCCACATGATCCAGGGGTTGGCTAAGAATTTTCCCATTTGGCCTCCTAACTCTTTAGATTCAATGTTACAGGTGGCACTAAAAGAGAAACCAACCAGTGGCCAAAGCATGAAAACAGCTTGTTGAAGGCTTCCAAGCTTGTCAACCTCGGTGTGAACCATTCTTTCTCAAAACCTTATGGACTGGCGCCACAGAATCCCAAACAGAAAACTGTGCCAAATAATAGAAACCACATTATGTGAGAACTTTCAACAGCAGCAACAACTAAAAATGGATAGCACATCTGACTCAAAGAGAAAATAATGACATGTTGCTGGTGGCATGTTGGCCCGCAAACAGATATTGAATGACGGAAGACAACATAAAACAAAATGAATACTTGAGTTAAAAAATATACTGTCTATATTTCTGAGATGAGGTATTATGTACACTATTTACATTATTCGGACTATTGTACTCATCTTTGTCGCCATATTTATTACAACGTTTCGGCCCTTTATTTCGCTCACTGAGGTAGACTGTTCTAGTTCCACGTGCCATGTTTAATGGATGTTAGTTATAAGTTATCTCCTGTTAATTCCCGTCTACAAATTCTCCACTGCCTTAACCGGGTATTTAACTCACATTCGTCGGGCCCTGTCACTGGATCTAACTAACGCCTTTATCCACTGTGTCATGTCCTTGAGGTATAAAGGAATAACTGACATCCATTAGACATGGCACTTGGAACTAGAACAGTCTACCCTAAAGAGCGAAATAAAGGGTTCAGTTCGACATTCCAACCACTTGAAGAGGGTCGGAGCGTACAACGGCCGAAACGTTGTAATAAATATGGCGACAAAGATGAAGACAATAGTCCGAATAATGTAAATAGTGTAAAAATATACTATTGCCAACTTTATTTTTGTTAAAGAAATTACATCGAAAAAAATAAAGTTACGGTGCACTAGGCAAACATATCCCTGCATGTTCATATAGAGGGTGAAAAGAGCGTTGAAGTGTGTTGTCCTGAAAGTGACAGTTTTGTAGCCATTCAAGAGAGTTGTCCTGAAAAGGACAGTTTTGTAGCTGTTGAGAATTGTTGTCGTGAAAAGGATAGTTTTGTAGTCGTTGAAGGGTCTTGTCCTGAAAAGACAGTCTTGTAGTCGTTGAAAAGGACAGTGTATCGCATATCGTTGCTGCTGATGAGGATGGCTGGCTGACTGAAGCGGTGACCGATGGCGAGCTAGAGCTGCGGTTGACGATAATGGCTGGTTGGCACTGCTGACGACTGGAGCCGTGGACCGGTTAGCTATCATCTGCTGCGACTGATACTATACTAGTCATCTTGGCCGTACATTTTTGTTTTTTGCTGATTTGGAGGGGCCTTTTATATGCTGAATCAGTTTTACAGCAGTCGCTGGCCCTGAAAGGTGAAGTTTCTTCTTTTTGTGGGAGAATACGACAGACATAATCAAGATTCTGACGTTCCACTCCACTTCAAACAAAAGGTTGGGAAGGAAACCCCCATCGATACTGAAAGAGCAATAACAGCTACTGTACTTGATAAACCTATTTTCCTGAAAAATTGTTTTAAGAGAAAGATTTTTATAAATTTCAACCGACAGCAATACTGACTGCGCAATCAATGAATGTCGAATGTTTCCTTATAATGAAACGGCTGATATTACGATTACACTTAAATTTAATGTTACCTTTTTTTCTTTTTGGCGTCAAGTCCTCATCCATCTTTGTCCCTGTTCTACTGTCCAGTCCCCTAAACTTATTGAGTGGGTTTCTTGCTGTCTACTTCTCTTGACTTTAGTATATCCCGGGAAGCGTAAAGTATAGAAAAAATCCACATATCTAACTAAAGACATAAGAACAAGTAATATTTATGTTCAGAAGCAACAGAAAGAACAATACAAATGCAAAAGGACGTATACCTATGTTTTATAGATTACGCAAAGGCGTTCGATAAAGTACGTCGCAAAGAACTGCTTGAACTATTAGGTGAGCTTGATATATTTGGGAATGATATGTCTTCTCTGTCTTTCCTTCCTATCTATTCAACCAAGGAATGGCGAAACAAGCGCAATTATAATATGATAACCGGGAAAATTCTATTTTGACATCCCAGCT
Organism: Acanthosepion esculentum; assembly: GCA_964036315.1. Taxonomy (NCBI): domain Eukaryota; kingdom Metazoa; phylum Mollusca; class Cephalopoda; order Sepiida; family Sepiidae; genus Acanthosepion; species Acanthosepion esculentum. The sequence continues at coordinate 120,981,124 of OZ038479.1, read as the reverse complement.
CAGCAACGTTGCATAATGGTTGCAAAAACATGAATACAATATGGGAAATTGTCAGTTGTGAGTTCACTACCTGGTTACAGCAGAGGAAACAAAATCACATTTAGTGGAGTCATTAAACTGATACTGAGATATCCAAAAACGGCATGGCAAGTGGAATTAGAACAATCTACCCCCGAAGACTAAATAAAGGGTTCGGTTCGATATTGCAACGTATATCACCTGAAGACGGTCGGAGTGTGCAACGACCGAAACGTCGTGAATATGGCAATAAAGATGAGGACAACATTCCGAACGATGTAAATAATGTAAATAAAGCCGTTTCTTTCATAGACTTGCGACAACGTGCCTGCAGCGTTACTTTTTAATGTTGTATATTCATTAAGTTAACAGAAAACGGATAATACATTCCAGGAAGATATTCAGAACGTGTATTCATCATCTGCAACACCGGACAATGAGCCACGTGACGAAACGTATGATCCGAATTCTGATGAATAGAACACGTAACAGAATAAAGCCGTAAATAGGACGAGAACAATGCTAAAGACACTGGAACAAGGAATGCAATATTTATGCACAAAATGATATCTCAAAGAGCCTTACAAATCCAAAAGGAAGTATACCCATATTTTATAGACTACACGAAAGCGTTCGATAAAGTACGTCACAAAGAATTGTTTGAATAACTAGGTGAGCTTGATTCATTTGGGAAATATATCAGAATAATACAGAACTTATACTGACAGAAAACCGCCTGGATAGAATATGTATTCAGTAAATACACAAAAGGGGAAATGGTCATAAGACAAGGATGTGTCTTCTCACCGGACTTATTCAACTTTTACAGTGAGGCGATTCTGGGAGAATTACAAGTTCTACCAGGATTTATTATTGGCGGCCACAATCTTAGCATCATAAGATATGCAGATGACACAGTGTTGAGATCAACTACAGAAATGAAACACCGTTAACTTTTGCATAAGTTTCGTAAAGGAAAGTGAGAAGAAAGGACTAAGTATTAATTGTAAGAAGACAGAATGCATGGTTGTTAGCAAAAGGGAGCAGCCCAAGTTGCGAACTACAAATTGGAGATACCAAAATCAAGCAAATGTGATGATTTAGATATCTAGGAGGTGTTTTAACAGGGGACGGAAAATGCAACACCGAAATCCCAAGGCGCATTAGAATATCGGAAGATGCCTTCCAAAAGCTAAAAAGAGTATTCAGAAACAGGTCATTAGAAACAAAGAAAAGAGTGCTGAACTGTTATATAATATCAATCCTCATATGTGGTAATAGATACAGGCCAATTTCCTAACAGATGAAGAAGAGACTTGAAGCAACAGAAATGTGGTTCTACAGAAGGATGCTGAGAATACAATGGACCGAACATGTTAGAAACGGCGAAAAAAATGAGGAAAAAAGGACACTTGTACGTAGTATCAGAAAAGGACTGCTGAAATTTCTTAGGCACAAAATGAGGAAAGTGGGCTTAGAGAATTTGACACTCACAGTACATGTAGAAGGACAGAGGAAAGCAGCAAACGAATAACCTACTTAAGAAACTTGTGTAAATGGTTGGCAGTACAGGTATTAGGAGTGATAGCAAAAAGAAAAAAAGAACTTATTAAGAGCTTCAAAGGACAGGAAAATTGTGGAGAGCCATAATCGCCCACATCCTGAAGAGACACGGCCCATAGAAGAAGGAGAACGCCACTGAGAAGATATAATATAACATAAAGAACTTAATTCTGGTATCAACTACCTCTGGTGGACAAACGCAAGTTGGTGAAAGAGACACACAACAGCAGCCTTCCAGACTCTCACCTCTATTTGTTTTAAAGAAAATTTCAGAACCAGCGTCGAGGAGAAGTAGAGATTAGTGAAACTCGGGATTTGTGGGGGGGGGGTTCTAAAATCTCTCTGTGTGGCAGCCGTGGCAGGATATATCTACTATTTCAATATCGGCTTCATTAAACTACCAGTAAAGTAAACCTGCGCCGGAAGTGGAAGACTTTCTGAGATTCTCTCTCTCTCCGAATGTGTGAATTTGTTTGCATAATTTTGATGGCGTTTTATTAATCTGTTGAAATGGCGGGAGAAAAATACTTGAGATATTTAACCCTTTGAGCCCTGCCCAGCCACCGGTTGAACAGTGGTAGAGAAAAATGACTTAATTGAACGGTTGTTAAACATTTGTAACTATTTTTATATCTACTGTGAAACATTACATACCAATTTTTTAGTGAATTTAGACTCAGGAGACAGAAGGGTTAAAATTGTTCAGGAACGCAGACCTTAAAGGGGTTAAAATTGTTCAGGAACGCAGACCTTAAAGGGTTAATATTTGACAGACGAATCTTTATATGGATGCTATTCATGGCGTCAAACCCGTTCAGAAATATCTAAAATGTCATCTGGATATAAACACATTCTCGGATTAATGGTTAAAAATGCAATGTCAGTTGCTATCTATTGTCCTCCTGATTTTCTTTTGTTCAGGCTCCTTAGTAATGTGTCATTCTTCCACGCACAGTAACCCCTTCTGTCTTAGTGGCTTTACTCCCTTGTTTGGGGTGAAGTCGATGACAAAAATAAAAACAAATGGATTCAAGCGAGTGAAGTCTGTAGGTCTTCTTCGAACAATTCGGACTGGCGTTATATTATAACAATAAAAGAACTGACCAAATAATAGAAACCACATCACTTGAGGACTACCAACAGCAGCAACAATTAAAATGGATAGCGCATGTAACTCGAAGAGAAAAAAATGACATAATCAAGATGTTAACATGTGGAATGTTAACATCTTCAAATAAAAGGCTACGAAGGAAACCCTCATCAATACTGGAAAGAGCGATAACAGCTACTGGGCTTGAGAAGAGAAAATAATGACATAATCGAGATGTTGACATTCAATACTACTTCAAACAAAACGTTAGGAAGGAAACCCCTATCAAGAACGATAACAGAAAGTTGAAAAACCTATTTCCCTGGAAAAAAAAATGTTTTCACAGAAAGATTTTATAAATTTTCAAATGCCAGTGGCACTAGCTTCTCGGTTAATAAATGACAAATGTTTCCTTATGAGAAAACGGCTAATACTACAGATGTAATCATAGCTGAGGAAAACAGATAATACATTTTTGATCGCAGCTCGATGACCAAGCATTGAAGAAAAGTCTAACTGCAGCAACACTGGCGGCTCGGTCAAAGAATTCCCAAATGTTTCCTTATAAGGAAGCGATTGATATTACCATTAAAATTTCTTTTATTTTTATCATTACAAATATTATTATTAACATTATTGTGAAGTAGTAGTGGCGGTAGTGGTGGGGGTAATCGTCGTGTGATTGTAGTGATAGGTGTGTTTCTTTTCCTTGGTTTTCATTGGACAGCGCCGACAGGCAGTTTACTTTGGTGTAAAAAGACGAAAAATGTGGCGACTAAGGCCTGAACCTTAAGAAGAATACGTTGGGGCAGGGAAGGAGCGGGAGCCAATCACCTCGGTCGAATTTGGTGCGTGGTGATTGTCTGCTGAGGTGGGGTGATGTGGGTGAGGAGATTTGGTGCGAAGTCGTAGAGGGGTGTGGTGAACGGAATGTTTGGACGGCCGGGGTTGGGAAATAAGTGTGTTCACGTCTGGCGGGAAAAAAAAGCCGGCCGATCGATTGTAACTTCGTTCAATAAAGATATAAAGATGATTCAGATAAATTTATTTATTGACGGATAGGTTGACTGAAACATAGATAACTAGAGAGATAATGTATTTTCATATGTGTGTGTGTGTGTGTGTGTGTGTGTGTGTGTGTGTGTGTGTGTGTGTGTGTGTGTGTGTGTGTGTGTGTGTGTGCGTGCGTGTGTGTTCAGAGAGAGAGAAAAGAAAGGAGCGGGTGTCTGGATACAATTAAATGTTATCGAACATATATATAAGTCTTGGATGATTTCTCTCTCTCTCTCTCTCTCTCTCTCTCTCTCTCTGTGTATATATATATATATGTATGTGTGTGTGTGTGTCTAGTTACAAGTAAATGTTAGCTAACGTATATATAATCTTGGCGATTTGTCTGTTTATAGCTTTTCGTGTGTGTGTGTGTGTATATATATATATATATATATATATATATATATATATATATATATATATATATATATATATTGCAAAATGTGTATATTTATATGTCTATGACTACAATTAAATATGTTAGAGTACATAAAAAAATATAAGTATATATTTTATATATGTATATGTCGGCAGATGAAGGCATATCAATAAGTACGTAGCCTACATAAAATTTCAGATCAAAATTCAACAAGTAAATCTCAGGTGACAAACCTAGTGATGTACTCTCTCTCTCTCACTCTCTATCTCCCTCTCTCTCTCTCTTTCTCTCACACACACACACACATACACACACGCATATATATATATGTATAAATATATATATATATATATTCAAATAATAAATATTTATTATTATGAATTTTATTCTTAGAATAAATTTTAGCTGTCATATCGTTCACTGTTTTATTACTACCAACACTCAATGTGTGTTTATATATATATATATATATATATATATATATATATATATATATATATATATATATATATATGCCTTAATCTGTAAGTATATACATATATGCCGATAATATACACGTGCTATATATGTATGTATTTGTGCCTCTTTGTGGTCAGATATGTGTAGTTTTCCGTATTTTTTCTTCTATAGCTTCATACGTTTCAATTCTATCTATCTATCTATCTATCTATCTATCGTGTGTGAGGGTTGCGTGTGTATGTATATTTGCATGTATGTATGCATGGATGAGTTTGAGTATATTATATACATTTCCATACATATACACACATATATATGACACGTATATATATGTATGTTTTATATATGTCCATATCGTATATACACATGTTTATATATATACATAGAGATTCGTGTTTTAAAGGTCTTATGACTATATATATATATATATATATATATATATATATATATATATATATATATATATATACATCCTATAAAATGACAATTGGAAAATTCTTAGATTTTGCCGACGCGTTTCGTCTTCCGACTTTTTCAAGGCAAAAATGAAATCGAAATATCTCTTTTGTTATAGTTACATTAAAAATCCAAATTTAAAAAGATAGACGCTTCTGTCCAAGACTTTTTATATATATAAAGGACTGAATTATATATATATATATATATATATATATCGCCATTTTATTTATTTTTTAATTTCGCGCATGCGCGTTGTTTTTTATTTTTTATTTTATCGACTGCACAGTTTAGTAGGGTTAGTTTAGCACCGTCTGTCAGAAAAAGAGCACGTTGGTGCAATTCACTCCGCTAGAAATTTGGAAACGACATACTGTATTGCTTGGCATTCACGCTGGAATCTCCGATACGAAGATTTCAGTATGCTTGGATATCAATCTGAGAACAGTGCTGAGCATTCGGAAAGAGTTGGATGAGTCTAATGGTGATTACGAAGATGTTTGGAATGATCAATAGTGATGGCAACGTTATGTCTCCATTCATCGAACTCAACAAAGAAGGCCTACATCAAGTGCCTTCATAAGGTAGTGATGCCCTAGGTCAAGAGGGTGGCTGCTGGAAGATCCTATGTCTGTCAACAGGACTCTGCACCATGCCACACAGGTAGAAGAACCGAGTCGTAGCTGTTAGACAATTTCTACGACCACATCACTACTTACCACCCCCCGACCACATCACACGTAACCCCACCCCTAGATAGCGATTGCCATGATTACTATGTGTGGGGTGCAGTTGAGCGAGAGACCAACAAAACTCCTTGTAATACCAAAGATGAACTGAAGGTAATGGTAATGGCAGCATTCACCAACTTAAACAAGGAGACCGTCCAGAAGAGTCGGAGGTGATTCCGAAGTTATCTGGAGACTGTTTTTGAAGCCAATGGCGATTTTATTGAATAAATTTGTTCTTCAGTATTTCAAAGATATTTTTGTTGGATTTTCGTAAATATATCTCTTAAAATAAGATACCATTGTTTTTTGTTTTTTTTTTCATTTTGCGTAATCTAGACGACAATTTATCCATCGCACCCCGTATCTGTGCATGTGTGTGAGAGCATTAGTACATGGTACGTGTTAATATATGTAAGATATATATGTATATTTCCGATTCATATATATATATATATATATATATAGATTTGTGTGCGTATGTATCAATATTAGTACATAGCACGTTCTAATATACGTCTGCATATTTGAAATGATACACGCTTCTACACTTATGAATAAACTGTAAACTGTAATGTATGTGTGTAAGTATGTACGCGGACTTTGGTGGTGTCAATGTGTGTGTGTGTGTGTGCGCGCGTGCGCGGTTAAGATGGAGAGGCCCAGGCGGATGGATGGAGAGATTAATTAGGTCCCAGACAGACGGTTTGATGTATAAGTGCTGTAATGACAAAATCTACTTCTGTGCACTATCATTATCATAATCTGGTTTCCAGACAAAACTTCTGGTACATTCATACATACGTGTGTATATATTCCTCTTTACGTACATACATACTTACAACAAAAAAAAAGAGAGAGATAGAGAGAGGAGGGAGCAGGGAGGGAGAAATAACAGACAAAAACAAAGAGACAGGTAAAGAGATAGATAGAAAAGGACAGAATGAGAAAGAAAAAAGAAAGAAAGAAAGAAAGAAAAGGAATGAGATAAAAATGAAAGAAAGAAAAAAGAAAGAAAAGGCCAGATTGCGATAGATAGATAGATAGATAGATAGATAGATAGATAGATAGATAGATAGATAGATAATGACAGAATAAGAAAGAAAGAAAGAAAGAAAGAAAGAAAAGGAATGAGATAAAAATGAAAGAAAGAAAAAAGAAAGAAAAGGCCAGATTGCGATAGATAGATAGATAGATAGATAGATAGATAGATAGAAAAGGACAGAATAAGAAAGAAAGAAAGAAAGAAAGAAAGAAAAGGAATGAGATAAAAATGAAAGAAAGAAAAAAGAAAGAAAAGTCCAGATTGCGATAGATAGATAGATAGATAGATAGATAGATAGATAGATAAGGACAGAATAAGAAAGAAAGAAAGAAAGAAAGAAAGAAAGAAAGAAAAGGAATGAGATAAAAATGAAAGAAAGAAAAAAGAAAGAAAAGGCCAGATTACGATAGATAGATAGATAGATAGATAGATAGATAGATAGGAAAGGGAAGAATGAGGAAGAAAAAAAGAAAGAAAGAAAGAAAGAAAGAAAGAAAGAAAAAGACCATACTGAGAAAGAATGAAGGAAAGAAAGAAAGATAAAAGGACAGAATGAGATAGAATGAAAGAAAGAAAATGAAAGAAATACATACATACAAGAAAAAAGGCCATACTGAGATAGATAGATAGATAGATAGATAGATAGATATGAACAGGCTGAGATAGATAGATAGATAGATAGATAGATAGATAGATAGATATGAACAGGCTGAGATAGATAGATAGATAGATAGATAGATAGATAGATATGAACAGGCTGAGATAGATAGATAGATAGATAGATAGATAGATAGATAGATAGATAGATCTAAAAACCACATTCTTCACTTTCAGCAAATTCTCTTTCGAGTCAGACTTATGTGGCCAAAAACTAACCGTTAATTCAAGCCTAACAACAGGGGAGCCCGCACACCAGATAAAACCTCCCCAATTCATTAAGTGGCGCGGTAATGACCGATAAAATAAGCCCGCCATGAAATACGACTTCGAGATGTGTACCGTCTCCGGTAGGCACACTCGCACCAAAAACTAACCATATATCTAGTTTTTTCTTTTACGGTTGTAAATTAAATACCATTCAAATTACATAAAAATTGATAAAGCTGATAATTTGGCTCAATTTCATCTGTTTCAGTATCATTACAAAATCCGCCCTTTTTATTCTATGTTTTTTTAATCATTTCGCTCCAAGCAAGGTGATAAAAGCCACCGAGACGCCAGGGAGAGGATGAACGAATGTAACAATTTCATCGCGTTTTGTTTGAGCCGCCATATTTAATGAAACTGTAAGCAACAAAGCAAAAGAAAGTTAGGAAGCCTTATGCAAAATTTGAAACTGTTTATACGAATACCGTATGTACTCTAGGATAGTGCAGTTTTATTATTAGTTTTTTTTTAAACAAAAAATAGGGGGTGCTGCACTATACACAGGTACTTTTTTGAAGAGGTCACAGATCAGGCGTTTTCGGTGACCGCTTGCATTATACACAGGTAAAACAATTTTTTTTACTTACCTATATATACTCGTGTATAGTACGAGATTTATGATCAGTTTTTAAACAAAAAATAGGGGGTGCTGCACTATACACAGGTACTTTTTTGAAGAGGTCAAAGATCAGGCGTTTTCGGTGACCGCTTGCATTATTCACAGGTAAAACAAAGTTTTTTTACTTACCGATATATACTCGTGTATAGTACGAGATTTATGATCAGTTTTATGCAAAAAATAAGGGGTCGCATTATACACAGGTAATTTTTTTGAAGAGGTTAAAAATTGGGCATTTTCGGTGATCGCTTGCATTATACACAGGCAAAAAAAAAATTTTTACTTACCGATATATACTCGGGTATAGGAGTTTTATGATAATTTTTTATGCAAAAAATAGGTGGTCAAACTATACATAGGTTGTCTTTTTTTTTGTTGAAGAGGTTAAAAATCCGACATGAACGAAAGCAAAAGTACGCTATCTAAATCTTCGTATAAGATATCTTACGGTAAATGTTTTTTCTCGCAATTTTAAGGTAGCTTTGTACAAAAAACAATGAAGACCATTTATTTTCTATAAAATATGTGCAGGCTGATGCCAAGTACCGAAATATATGACCATGGTAGGCGTACTAGTATTGCTGAGAAACCGGAGTCGCATTATACTGCACCTAAAGGAGTTGGACAAAATAATGGAAACACCTGGAAATTTCAAAACAAATTTATTTTAATATCGTGTAGGACAGCCTTTGGCAGTAATTACAGCTTGGATTCTACGAGGTATAGACTCATACAAATTTTGAATGGTTTCCAGAGAAATTTTTGTCCATTCTCCTGCCAAAACAGTCTCAAGTTCTTTCAGTGATGATGGCGGAGAATATCGACTCTTTGTTTTTCTAAAATGCACGATAAATTTTCAATAATATTGAGATCTGGGGACTGTGGTGGCCAGATAAGATGGCCTACTTCACTAGAATGTTCTTCGTGCCACTCAGACCCAATTTTAGCTGTGTCAATTGGTGCATTATCATCCTGAAAGATTGCGTTTCACTCCGGAAACAGTTCCGCGACCATAGGACGAATTTGATCTGATAATTTTTTTTAAACAGTCTTGACTTTTGATCCTGACATGAAGGGAAATCATTGGACCGGCATATTTCCAAGATGCGCCCCCCCCCCCCGCCCCCGATCATCACGGAGCCTCATCCATTTTTAACAGTTGGAAAAAGACAGTCGGGATCAAATGTTCCTTTAGGCTGTCTCCACAAGTATACTCGACCAAATGTCGGAAATAAGGTAAAGGATGACTCGCCCGAGAAAATAACATTCTTCCACTGTTTTAGGAACCAGTTCTGTTGGTTTCTACTCCACTCAAAACGCTTTGCAATATTGTTTTGTGAAGGGAGTGGTTTTCTGATTGCAGCCCTCCCGTGAAATCCGGTTTTGTTCAGCTCTCTTCTTAGAGTTTTTTTGGGGAAACTGGGTTCTCGAGATGGTCATTAAGCTCTGCTGTAATTTTCGGAGCTGTATTCTTGGGATCCTTCTTAAGAATCCGCGTAAGTGTCCGACGGTCCCTGTCAGACAGCTTTCGCTTTCTTTCAGTTTTGCTTCAGTGAGGAGGTTTTTCCTTCCTTCTCAAATGCTGTCATTACTTTCGAGAACAGTTCTCCTTGCTACACCAAATAATTCAGCGATTTATGTTACACTAGCGCCTGCAATGCGAGCACCAACAATTTGAACTCTTTTAAAGTCTGATAGATCTACCATTTTAATGATTTTTGATTAATTTCCTCTGAGGATGTCTGTAAAAAAACAACATTTTCACTAAAATAAGACAAGAAAAATTAATAATAAATCAAAAAACATAAAAATAACAAATGTTTGATGGTTTTAGAGAAGTTTCACAATTATGATACTAAGATTCTAGGTGTTCCATTATATTGTCCAACCCCTGTATATATATATATATATATATTTAAAGATATTTTTGAAGGTACAAAATTTTATCACAGCAATAAACGTATGAAGCTCGATATTACTAGACATATTAAAAACGGGCGAAGCAACCGGTTTCGCTCCCGCTCATCAGGCTTACAACGGGAGATTTAATTTAAATTAAAAAAACACAGAAAATGTACAATGAAAAGGAAATGTGGAGGAGGAGGAGGGGAAAAAATTGTGAGCAAAAGGAGCTAGAGGCAAATGACAGCGAGCCCCAACAAACACTCACGTTGTTTGCACAAGGAAGGCTTGCGGGACCCGATGTAAAGTGCCTCCCGCACCTTAAGGTGAAATAACGAGTGTGACCGGGACAACACGGTGAACCGGGACAACACGGTGAACCGGTCAACACTAAAATTAGCTGCACAAAATCTGCTCTTTAATAGGTGCTCACATATGGCGGACCCGTAGGTGTTTGGGACGAGTCCATTCAACGGCAAAGTGTGGTTCCTGATTTTGGTAGGAACGTGCTGTTTAATTCTCATATCCAGGCGTTGTGTCGTCCTTCCTATGTAGTCAGCCCCGCAACTACAACCATATTTATAAATTATAGAATTAATTTGATGAGGAGGGAGGACGTCTTTACACACTGGACGAACCATAGACCGGGTTTGAATATATATATATATTGTGTGTTTGTGTGTATGTATTTAGGCAGCATTTTTTCATTCATACATGTTTCATTAAATAATATAGACAAGTGTTGTCTATTTATTTTATTAAGTTCTTTTCATATCGTCTGATAAGCTTAATAACATTATCATTAAAAGAAGAAAGAAAATCACAATATTGATACATATTTTTTAATCCAATCTAACCTTTCGGCTTACATAAGCCATTATCAAAGATGACAATTATATTACAATATATTAAACAATACACGGACAAAACAATAATAATAGTCTGTTTTTGTTTACATGGAAGATTTTCAAGCAACGACAAACTCGTACATACGAGACGCTGGAAGCGAAAATCGCACCGCAGCTCATGACGTCACACATGACCACGCGAGAGTGAAAACGAGAAGTATTAAGTATGGGAAGCCGTTGGTATAAACCAATGGCTTCTGTTATCAATTATAGGCATTTAAGAATATTTGTGGAGATTTCATAGTTTATTTTGTTCAAGTTAGGTTTCAACTGTTTTATGTATATAGCTTCAAGAATATATATATATATAGTTTACTATTACCCACTCAGTACAAAAGCCATTCAATGTAGGTTACTAAATGAGGTTGTTTTAAGGGCGTCTGGGGGGAGCAAGAGGTGAATATCATGAGTATATGTAGGATAGATAAAGGTTGACCATAGATTGGAAGAGGTTAAGAGTTTAGTCATCGGGGAAGCACCGGCTCGGGAATCTGTTCCATAATGCAACATTTCTGGTGAAGAATCTGTCCGAATGAAACTTCCTCCTCACCAAAGAAATATGAAACGAATGAGGATGTTTCGATGCTGTCCTCCGTGGCATGACATGTTCTAGTTGTAAAGGTCTAAACTGGTGGAACTATGGGATGAAGCTCGCCCGAACATCTGCCAAGAAAATAGCCACTCGATAGCAACGTTTCGGCGGTGGGAAAGAGGTTGTAGGGTGGAAAACAATTCCCCACCCATAAGTCCGCGCAAACGTTTTTGAAATCCGTCGAGGCTGGAAAGTGAGGATTGGACAGCTCCAGTCCTGATGTGTTAGCAATGCATCAGTTTTGGTTTGAACTGGCTCTTGTAAAGACAGATCATGACAGGGGGGGGTCAGATACTTTCTAGAGCTGTATAGGGCACCGACCCTGTTTCCAGTTTCCTTAGCAGTCGCACTATACACAAAGGATGTTTATACACGAGTATAAAAGGGTACTGAGCTGTTACGTGATATCTGTCCTCCTGTATGGCAGCGAATGCTGGACAATCTCCTCAAAGATGAAGAAGAGACTTGAAGCAACAGAATCGTGGTTCTACAGAAAGATGCTGAGGATACCAAGGGCTGAACATGTGAGCAACAAGGAAATTTTGGAGAAAATGGAAACAAACAGGAAACTTATACTTAACATCAGGAAGAGGCGGTTGAAATTTCTAGGGGCACAGAATGAGGAAAGAAGGCTTGGAGGATATAATACTCACAGGACATATTGAGGGAAAGACGGACAAAGGAAAGCAGAATGTAACATACTTGATGGGCTTGGGCAAATGGATGGCAGAACAGGTCTTGGGAGAAATAACAAAAAAACAAAACAAAACTTATTAAGAGCTACAAGGGACAGGAGGATGTGGAGGGCCATGATCGTCTACTCCCTGTAGGGAGGCGACACATAAACGAAGACGAAGATATACGATAGATATGATTCAACCTATGTTTAAATAATGGTTAAATTTTTATCTTTAAATAATGGGTAGAAAAAGAGAAATCACTCCACAATATTTCCTAGAAAGTCATGACATAATCGCAGATAATAAAGAGATCTAATTTGGCCAGATTCGTGATCGCTTACGTCCTGAAGAAACATTTGGTGTACCATCGAGTCTCAGAGGAAAAATATGGAGTCGTTATTTAGCCAGTGAAGATCAAGCTCTCTTTTACGCAGTTACCTCTATACTTCCATAGACTCGCAATAAAAAAAAAGAATTTATTTTGCACAATATACACAGGAGGGAAACAAATATTCGTACACATACAAAGTTTTAATTTAATGTATTTCCAACTAATGAATAAACATACTTTTCATATAATTAACTGTACACAGATGCATAATAACTAAATATGCATAGAAAACAGAAAAAATTGATTTAATAGAAATAAATCCCATTTATCCATTTTAATGGGTGAAAAATATTCCTACAACGCAAATTTCAGATTTTAAATAATAATAATAATAATAATATATATCTTTCAACATAATCCCCTTCCTTGTCAATGCACTTGATTCAGTGGTGAATGTCAGATTACATTACAGAGTCCATAGCCTAATGACGAAAAAACGCAATTATTTTACAAAACAAATATTTTCCATCATAATTCCTTTCCTTGTCAATGCACTTGATTCTATTGTGAATATAGGGTTACATCAAAATTTAACAGCCTAATGACGAAATAACGCTATTCTTTAACGCAACAAATATTTTCTAATAGTCTCCTTCCTTGTCAATGCACTTGATTCTATTGTGATTATAGCGTTACATTAAAAAGTCCATAGCTTGATGATGAAAAAACCCAATTATTTTATACAGCAAATATTTTCCAACATAACTTTGTCAATGCACTTGATTCAACAGCCTAATAATTAGAAAAATATTTCTTTTACACAATATATATTTTTCAACATTAGAGCTACATCAGTAAATCAATGAAAAAACGCAATTATTTTTACGCAAATAGTCTCCTTCTTTGTCAATGCACTTGATTCTGTGGTGAATATAGGGTTATATCAATAAGTCCACAGCCTAATGATTATAAAAAGCATTTATTTTACAAGATAAATATTTTTCCACATAATCTCTTTTCTTGTCAATGCTCTTGATCCAGTGATGAAAATGGGGCTATATTATTAAATCTGTAACCTAATGATAAAGCACTGGTTCTCTTACAGTCTTACAATGGATGGGTAACCGCTTGGGAATGCCTGGTGCTGTAAGCTTGGATGTGCAGGTGGTGTAATGGATAATACCTCAGAATTGTTAATCGAAGAACCGAGTTCTAATCCCAGATAGGTCCGTTATATTCACTTACGCGCAAATAGCCTTTGAAAAGGTATAAATCTACCTCTTCTGTCCCCAACTATGGGTTAATTAGTAAGACTTGTATCACTAATTCTTTATTATCTAAAAAAAAGATTCTTAAAAAATAAAAATTTTGCCTGGCTTTTAATAACCTTCGAGTGGTTGATGAGCCTAGAAAACGAACCAATCAATTAGAAAAAATATCCAGTGATAAAAAAGCAGCTATTTTGCACAACAAATATTTCTTATACACTATAATCTTATTTGTCAATGCACTTAATCTAATGCCTCTCTGCCATATACATTGGACATTAAGCTGATGAATTTTCAAATCAAAATCGGTGATGTGATACTCAGAGAATTAGAAGTCCTACCAGGATTCATTATTGGCGGCAGATGACACAGTATTGATAGCAGACACAGAAATGAAACGACAAGAATTACTACAGAAGGTAATGAAGAAAAGCGAGAAGAAAGGATTAAACATAAACCGCAAGCAGACAGAATGCATGGTTGTTAGCAAAAGGGACAGCCCAAAATGCAAATTACAAATTGGAGATGCCAAAATCAAACAAGTGCAACAATTTAAATATCTAGGAAGAGTTTGAACAGAAGAAAAAAGTTTGACACTGAAATCCAAAGGCGCATTGTGATAGTGAAAGATGCATTCCAAAAGCTAAGCAGAGTATTAAGAAATAGGAAAATGCCATTAGAAACAAAGAAAAGTTACTTTGCTTGTACTATGATAAACAAACACATGTTCTGTTCATATCAATATTATTATATACTTCATTATTGTATAAATCCGAATGTACATTGGGATAGCGAAAGATGCCTTCCAAAGGCTAAACAGAGTATTAAGAAATAGGAAAATTTCATTAGAAACAAAGAAAAGCTATTTTGCTTGTACTGTACTAAACAAACACATTTCCTGTTAATGTCAATATTATTATACTCTTCTTTTAAGTCTAAATCCGAAAGTGTATTGGGATAGCGAAAAATGCCTTCCAAAGGCTAAGCAGAGTATTAAGAAACAGGAAGTTGACTCAAAGATGGTCTGGAGACGAATTTCCTAAAAAAACTCAGATAATTAAGTGGACTTAAAAGGAAAAGGAATTTATCTACTTATTTTCTAAGGATGTGTGAGAAATCGTCTTGTTACAACTGTTCAAATTTTGACCTGGCAAAGAAGACATTATGAAAAACAACGTTAAGCTTGCATATCTCATTAAATGTTAAATTATAATAAACTGAAAAATAAATATAAGTTTTCTAGAGAATTTTAACTATCATTTTATTACAAATTATAATAAATTGTTTTGTTTGTGTAAATAAATAAATCATAAAATGTGTTGTAACCGGGAACTAAGGAAACGGAAGCACGATTTCAGCCATTGTTCAGACACGGAAGTACCGTGTCGGCCATATTGTTTATGTGTGAATAAAAAGCAGGAGTATCGCTTCTGCAGACAAAAGTCACTAGACTAAACTGCGTTGTTATTGTTATTACAGACCCCCTTACCAAGTTGTGACAAAAAGTATACTCCTTTTTTTTTCTTTTTTTATCATCATAATTTAAGTGCGCCACGGAAGTTTAACTCTAGGTTCAAGTGTTTCATGAGATAAACAAAAAAGGTTGAAAAACATTGACCTGGAGGATCCCTTTTCTTCAAACCATCTTGAATCATTGATCTGAGAAAACGGTTGTATATAGCCGACGATTTGGAAGTTTTTTGGGGGTTTTTTTTAATGCCTTGGACGTCATGCATGATATACACATTAGAGTCTAAGTCTGACGAGGCTATTTAAGAGCATGACTTGAGTTTTCATGTCAATGTTTTGACCGTGTAACATTTGAGGGTAGTCGACAAAAGCCTCCCCAGTGCAACCTGTTTTGCGTTCAATTGGTAACCTCTAAGTTAAGAAAGTAAAAGCATTTAACTATCTGCGAAGTATTATAACTAAAGATAGAAATTGTAGCATAGAAAACCGCATTGGAAAAAATGATGGAAACTTCTTGAAACAATGTACTGGGATTTAATAAAGCGGCGATAAAGAATTCACAACTAAAATAGAGGCCAATAAACCGTTTAATTAATCTGTTCCCTTTATAGGTTTAGACATTCAATGGTATTTATGATTTATTAATTAATCCTTCTATTATATATAAGTCGCTTTTTGCTCAATATCTTGTCATGTTATAAATTTGATGTGTTTAATATAATACTGAAATGGAAATATCCCTCGGAAGAAAAAGATTAGCAACAGAACGGCAAAGACGGTTATCACAAAGCCTATTTCAAGACCAAGTTGAAGGAAGACGATCACTTAATAGACACAAAGGTGTCTGCGTGCCTCACGTGAAAGGCTTGAACAAATAAGACTGCAATCTAAGTGTTGTGGTGGGATCCACCTAATCTGCATAGGTGACTACCAACTATATAAATAGTGGTTGGTACCGGAAGACGAGGAGAAAGGAATCACGAGATCCAACTAGAGACTCTGATCGACTGCGACTAGTCAACACATTCTCCAGGAACGTCTTACCAGAAATATACAGAAATACTATATGTACTTATTGTGTACACTTTCTTGTTATAATACATTCTTGTTCTAAGTACATTTTGTGTTGCA
The DNA here is from genome assembly GCA_964036315.1 of Acanthosepion esculentum. Classification (NCBI taxonomy): domain Eukaryota; kingdom Metazoa; phylum Mollusca; class Cephalopoda; order Sepiida; family Sepiidae; genus Acanthosepion; species Acanthosepion esculentum. The sequence goes on along the minus strand of OZ038479.1, from coordinate 120,964,505 downwards.
TTATTATTCCATGCAATAGGCGAGATTCAACATTGAGTCAAGACTCAACACTAAGAAACGTAGGTGTAAAGGAACTGATGAATTAAGCTCCGGAACTCCTTTGTTCATTCTTGGTCACTAGCTTCTGTCACCCAAGGTCAACGCCTCAGTCTACAATCTGGATACTAATCGCTCCAACAGTGGACTTTGGTCTATCTAATCTACTACACCCAGAATCCAATATTCATGGGGAGAACAAAATTTCTTGCCCCTTCACTTGAGACTACAAGAAATGTACATACAATTCACAGAAAAAAAATACTGGTCCAAAAATCACACAATACATGCCGAAAGCCCCACGCCATAGCGCCAGCCAATTCCATGAATGAGCCACGTCCTTGCCCCATAAATTTTACACTTTGAATAAACCTTGATCCAATCTTATTTCCTAATCACAGTGACACAGCACACATGGTCCATTATCACCCTATTTATTCAACCACAACCAATTAATTACTTTGTTACTTGCGTATCACCAGATTTACTTGAACAAATCTTCACAAATTTACCACCATTCATTTTCTATAATTACTATTATAAACCGTCTGCCTCTATTTACCAAAACTTAACTCGCACCATCTCAATTCTTTCTGCCTTTGGCTGCCCCCACGGGGAAAACAACACAACCACTCAGCACCTCCGAATACATTACTGGTCGTTTACCGCGTCCTGGCATTCTGACCAATTCCTTTTGGTCGTCAGAGCCATTTCTCGGCCCTAGGGGTATCTTTGGGTATATACATCCTATATGAATACTTCATAGCGTACAGCTCCCATTCTACCCATTGAATTACAGTATCAAGCTCCGTTTCATCCTCAAGCAAAATATTTGAGAATAACTAATCTTGAAGTCTACGCATCTTTATAAGCATATTCATTCGTAGAATTAATTACTATGGAAACCGGCTGAAGCAACCATTTCAATAATATTCAGCCGTTTCCATACTTGATACTTTAGTTCAATTTAATTTTAATAATTATATTGAAGTATTTGGCCCTTGTTTTTGAAACGTGAGAACTCTTATGTAGCGAAGGAATCATATTTTAAAAAAATAATTATAATTATATATATATATATATACAGGGTGTCCATAAAGTTCGTGTGTACTTTAAAAAATTGGTAACTTTATTTGTATTTGCGATAGAAATAATTTGTAAAAAGGATTAGAAAGAAGTAAATCTATATATATTTTTTTAAGGTTTTATTGAAATTTTATTTAAGTTTCCACATGTCCTCCATCATTAGCAATACAAAGGGTAATACGATTTTGCAGTTCACGGAAAACATTTGCCAACTGATTTACAGTAATGTCTGAAATCACATTAGTTATTTTAGCTATACTTAAAACTAGGTACATTAAACTTTATAACATTTTTTACAGATTATTTCTATCGCAAATACAAATAAAGTTATAATTTTTTTTAAGTGCACACAAACTTTATAGACACCCTGTGTGTGTGTGTGTGTGTGTGTGTGTGTGTGTGTGTGTGTGTGTGTGTGTGTGTGTGTGTGTGTTTAGGATGTATAACAGTATGCGAAACAAAAGTGATGAGACAAAGTAGAACATTCATTAATGACGCGTTTCGTCGAGAGCGTTTGCTCTCTTTGACTTCCTCAGTTTAGAATGAAAGAAAGACAAAACTGTATGCGAGGAAAAATATCAAGTGATATCTGAGGATAAGTGGTCACCATAAATTAAATTACCTTATCATCTCCAATATCCAGACTCAAGGTAGTGCCTGTATATATTGTCTACAGAACGTTTTACAGTTCTCATAGAAATTATACTGGTAATTGGCAGCGCTGTGTCAGAAAATGAAGAACAGCATTCGTTTCAAGTTTGTTTTTCCTCAAAATAGATTCACAGCTAACATGAAAAATCCCTTGACCGTTGCCTATGGATAAGTAACAGCAAAATATGACTCTGATTGCCAAAGTTAAGGGGCATTGAACTTAATCAGTAATTAGATAGTTGAAACGCCGAGAGACATCACTCACTGTAAGCTGTGAATGATAAAGGTATGAATTCAACTCTTTTCCCCAAAACTATGGGTTAATTAGTAAGGTTTGGGGCAGTAAATCATTATTATCTCCAAAATATTTATACAATCTGAAAATATTTTCTGGCTTTAAATAAACTGCAAAAGGTTGATAAGCCATAAAAAATCAAGCACTATATATATATATATATATATATATATATATATATATATATATATATGTGTGTGTGTGTGTGTGCGTGCGTGAACAAACTAGTATTAAAGAAACCGTGAAAACGACAAAAACACATGAAAGAAAACAGGCAGAAAGAAAAATAAAAAAATAAATGTCATTAAAAAAACACCTACATATGTAACCACACACACACACACACACACACACACACACATATATATATATATATATATATGTGTGTGTGTGTGTGTGTGTGTGGTTACATATGTAGGTGTTTTTTTAATGGCATTTATTTTTTATTTTATATATTGTGTATTTGGGCAGCAAACCCTCTTTTATACAGGTTTCATTGAAGACGTTTGCGATTAATCTGTGGATACGAGCACTTTCGGCTAATTTATTAGCCTACTGTCCATTATCAAGGATTTTTTTTATTTGTCTGAATATGTATTTTTTTTTTATAGCAATAGGAATGTTTTAATTTCCGAACACTGTCAGCACGTTGTGGCCGTGTTCATAATTGATATCGCTTTCATAATTGATATCGCTTTCATAATATTTCTGCAGGCTTTAAAGGTGGGGGGAGGGATTTGTGTCTATAACATATCGCATCTGCATACAAAGGAAAATTAACTCCGTAAGAAGGAAGGTAACAGTGAAATCAGTTGTTTATCTTGTTTGAAAATGTTCATCATCGAAAACAAAGAAGCCCTGGTAATGGCAAACATGAGCGGGAATCAATGCTGAAGTCTGGAGTGGCTTACGATAATATCGAGTATAATAAGATCTTTGTTTTATCGTATTTTGAAAATATTATGACATAAGACTCCAGAATAAAACTAAGATCGTTCAAAAAATACTACACACAAATATACACTCATACGCCAACGAACCCTCTCTATATCTCTCTCTTTCACACACACACACGCGCACAAGTATACATATATATATATATATATATATATATATATATATATATATATATATATATATATATATATATATATATATATATATATATATATATATATATATATGGCTTACGGAGGTGTTGAGGCCTCACACTTATACACACACCCACACGAATATACACATTTACACACAACATACTCACTCACTTTCCTAATGAGCCAAATGATAACACACACCCATAGCAATATACAAGCTAACACGTATCATACTCACTCACTCCCTTAAAAACTAAATAACACACACACACACGCACACACACACTTACCAGTTTATTATAAAACAGAGCATTTGCTTAAATACTTGTATCTATAAAAAGAACGTTAAACATATCATAAATGTCTTTAAATAAATTGTCGGACTTTGTCCAATTCAAATATATATATATATATATATATATATATATATATATATATATATATATATATATATATATATATATATATATGGTTAATGGTTAGTAGAATCAAACCAGAAAAATTAGTATTAAAGAGCACTCCATACACGCGTGAAGACAAATGAAATAAAAATAAAGATAATTTGTAGAGCTTTTAACTTTAAATATCAGGTCAGTTGCATCTGTTACCTTGGTTTCAACATGGCGGTATCTTCCGACGATTCTTTGTCAAATTTTTTCACTAATTTCGAAATCTTTAAAAATGTTCACTTTTAATTTTATTTACAAATAATTTGTTGAATGAAATGTGTCAGAATTGAGAATTCGACCGTTGACAAACAGACGGGATTGTTTCAGATTCACAATGAACTAACTACACTTTAAGCCCTTCCAACATCCGCAAATGACATACTGAGGTCAGTGTGTCAAAATAGGTCAACACTCTCTGCCTTCCACCCAGCACTCTCTCTAAAGAAGATAGCATTGTCTCTTGTTTTTAAGCCGGAATATTTTTTCCATTTCATTTGTGATTTATTTGTAGGTCTTGAAGATTGAGAGCTGCTGTTTTTTAGAGCTCTCATGAAATAAAAATTATTACCTATGGGATTTTAAGAGTTTGATATTCTTTAATTAATAATAATTTTGTTCTGTCTTTTGACATAGAGCTCTCCCTAGATCTATATCCTCCTGGAAATTCCATACGGATTACCATATTGTATTATTCAATCAGTTATGTGCCATGCGTGATACACGCGTAGGCGATCATGTATTTTTCGATACATGACTGACGAGGCAGATTTTTCTCGCAGTAGATTACCATTTCTTTCTGCGGTAGACCAGTTGCCATCCAAGGTTATTTACCCATAGCTGGGAGGAGAAAAAGAGGATTCATACCTTTCCCAAGGGTATTAGCACGTAAGTAAATGTAATGTATTCGACTGGAATTCGAACTCGGCAATCTGAGTCGCTATCCATTACTCCACCGTGCCTCCTTGTATCATTACTCTCTCTCTTTCTCTTTCTCTCTCTCTCTCTCTCTCTATATATATATATATATATATATATATATGTGTGTGTGTGTGTGTGTGTGTGTGTGTGTGTGTGTGTGTGTGTAAGGTAGGCTAGTACGAATGTCGAAACATTACATTTTAAAAAGTGCTCAATACAAAAGTGCTTAATAATACTAATATTTATAAACAATTATAACAACAACATGTCATAAACGTATATATGCATAAATGCAATTATGTTTCGACAATATATGTGCCTCCTCGGGCGGTGTTATAACATTTTTTTTTTGGTCATGAATATTATTATTATTATTAAGCTCTACTCTGTATTGAGCACCTTTTATATCTCTGGATAATTCTTTAGTTTTTGCCATTTTTAATCCTTGAATTGCAGAATGCACATCAAAGAGTCAGATGATTAGTAGCACTATCTTGTAAACAATTGTGTGCTTCTCTGATTGGTCAGAGATAACATTCCAATACTATCGAAAATTTGAATATTTAAAGTCTTTTAAAATACAAAGTTTCGATTGGAAATTTGAAAAAATGTGTCATGTATCCAATACTTTTGCACAGGGTAATTTTGAACTTTGATAAAAAAAATGGATTCAACCATGAGTTTTTAATTTTCCTTCCACATACAACTAAAACAACTTTACGAGATATTACTTACCAAATATCCGTCCTGGGTATGACGATAAACTACATCCGCGTCCTGGGTATGACGATAAACTACGTCCAACCAAAAGGCCGTCGATCCGATCAATCGGCTTGTCATGTCATGCCCCATCACATCTAACCCATCCCAAAACAACTACAACTTACAATTAACTTTCCCTCCCAAACCCTACACTAAATATACTAACACCTTACCCCTAAAATGTGATGGGAAACAATGATATTGCCAGCTATACGTTTTTGAAACGATGATGTTGCCAGCTATATGTTTTTGAAACAATGATGTTGCCAACTATACGTTTTTGAAACAATGATGTTGCCAGGGATACATTTTTTTGAAACAATGATGTTTCCAGCTATACGTTTTTGAAACAATGATGTTGCCAGGGATACATTTTTTTTAAACAATGATGTTGCCAGCTATACGTTTTTGAAACAGTTGCCAGCTATAAGTTTTTGAAACAATGATGTTGCCAGGGATACATTTTTTTGAAACAATGATGTTGCCAGCTATACGTTTTTGAAGCAGTTGCCAGCTATACGTTTTTGAAACAATGATGTTGCCAGGGATACATTTTTTGAAACAATGATGTTGCCAGCTATACGTGTTTGAAACAATGATGTTGCCAACTATACGTTTTTGATATATCTAGTAAATACTGGATCTGGCATTAAATAACCCATAGTGGTTGATATGCCATAAAACCCCAAACAAACAGACAAACAAACAAACTTACCAAATATCAGGCAAAATGGCGAACATAAACTAGAGTTATAACAGAAAATAATATGTATCCAATTCTTATGCGTGTCACTGTATGTGTAAATTTGTAATCTGTTAACAGCAAACGGATTTATCTTCTTTAAAGATGTTCATCATCGAAATCAAACTAAAAAAAACCTGTGAATGACAAACATTTGCGGGATTCAACGGTAGAAGTCTGGAAAGGCTTACGATAATATTGAGCCTAATAAGATTTTTGTTTCATTGTATATTGAAGTCTTTATGGAGTGCGAATGAGAAATAAACTGAACATTGTTCTACAAATAAGACATACGCACTTACACGCATGCGCATTCAGACATGGCTGCTGAAAAGTTTTCTGTCCGATTGAAAAGAATAGCCTGGCGTCATGAAATTCATGCGCTCTGCCACGTATTCACAGAGCTTTCGTAAGGTGCCTCTAAAATGATGTGCATTTTCGACATACGAAAAATAAGCGATAGCCCCCGTATTGAAAGTTGACCAAAAATCACGCAATTATACAATTTCATTCGAATTTTCTGCATTTATTCATTAATAAATGAACTCTATTTGAATCATTTTCGTTTTAGTTTTGTTGAACTATTTTTCAGGTAAGATATAACTCTCGGCTAACCCGTACTAGTGAATTTGGGATCAGTCTATATTTCTGAGATGATGTATTATGTACACTATTTACATTATTCGGACTATTGTCCTCGTCTTTGTCGCTATGTTTATCACAACGTTTCGGCCGTTGTACGCTCCGGCCTTCTTCAGGTGGTTGGAATGTCGAACTGAACCCTTTATTTCGCTCACACACACAGATGTCCTCAAAGACACGTGGCACAGTGGATAATGGCGTTAGTTAGATCCAGTGACAGGACCCAAAGAGTGTGAGTTCAATACCTGGTTAAGGCGGTGGAGAACTTTGAGAGGGAAATTAACAGGAGATAACTGACATCCATTAGACATGGCACGTGGAACTAGAACAGTCTACCCCAGCGAACGAAATAAAGGGTTCAGTTCGACATTCCAACCACCTGAAGAAGGCCGGAGCGTACAACGGCCGAAACGTTGTGATAAACATGGCGACAAAGATGAGGACAATAGTCCGAATAATGTAAATAGTGAATTTTCGATGTTTCTAATTTTTACATTTATAAAAAAAAAAACTTCCCAAAAGTGTTATATGAGTAAAAAGAAATTATTTAATATTGAGTGTGAACACATCGAATATAGTGTCTGAAATCCGTAAAACTTATTTTTGTGGATAGATTTTGATAAACAATTTCAATAAAATACACAGAATATTTTTGTTTTTTTCACAGGAAAAAGAAACCCTCTGATGTATATTTGTTTGTGAAAAATTGATATGTACTTTAACATATGATTTTAAGACTCTTTCACATCTCTGACATTGATGAAAAACTTGATGCAAAATAAAACCTGATATAAAAATAATATTTGACTGAAAATAAAGGTATGTTTGAAGATTCGAAAAATGTCAAGTTGAATGCTATTTTCAATTGAGAACATTTAAAAAAATGTTTTGTCTTGTTTTACAACTGTTTGATTTATTTATTCTACGGAAGATCAAAAAGGGAAATCAAAAATCAAATTCCGAATTATGTGCCTTGACCAGTGATTCATGATGGCTGCTGTAAGGGAAGTGATGGTAGAGTAGCAGTTTAAGAGGAAACAATCAAGGAAGAAAACAAAGTCCCATTTCTATGCCACCACAAATTATTGAAATGTGTGTTTAATGTACGGATACTGACAGTACCTAGATCTGTTTAATAAATATTTTCATCTCATTGTATTTATATTAGCAATACACTAGAAAAAAACATAGATATCATGAAATAAGTTAAGAGGTGGTAATGGACCTGAAAATATTTACACAAAATTTTATAATAGAATAACATTTACAATAAAAAAATATCATTAATGAATAAATACTGACAGTTTCATTAAAATCAGATATTTCCCTGATTTTTGGACATTTTTTTAATCTACGGGTAGGATTTTTCCTGTAAAAGTATTCAAGATGTTTGTAAGTGTTACGAATGACATTAGTAACGAAAATAATTTTTTTTCAATCATTTCACCCCCAAGGAAGGCAATAAAGCCACTAAGATTCAATGGGTTACTGACAGTGAAAGAATATAAGAAAAATAAAAATAAGGAGAGATAAAAAAAAAATCGTCTGACGTCATAATTTTTATGATGACGTCATGAATTTTACCCAAATTTTCTCTTATTTATTTACCTAAATTTGGACGAATTTAGTCATGATATGATAACGAAACTTGACAGGAATAAAAATAAATTATGCTTTTGTATCATGAAAATGTTGCTGGCCACAGCTATAGCAGATGATTTCATCAAATTTTATTTTAAAATTTAGTAAAAAAAAAAATACAAAATATTGTGACATAATAAAATGAAAATAGTTTTTGGCGTTTCTCACTAAAATTTGATATTTTCTCGCATTAATGATATAATTAATGTCATTATTTTTTGTTATAATATATTTTCTTAATAGAATAACCAAAGCCCTACAAAATGATAGCAAGTTTGCTGAAATTGGTCAGTACAGTGAGGAGTTATTGACTCTAAAATAAGCCGTCCCCCAATCAAATAGCGGCCATCTTGAATTCAAAATGACGGAAAATTAACCATCAACCCAGACATGGATTATACTTTTTTATGAATAATAGATAGTGTATTTACAATATCTTGTCAAAATCTCTTGACGTGAATGTTTACACGAGACCCAACTCAGCTCCTAGACTAAGAGAACAGTGAAAGAAGAAGACAGAATACAACGACTGACATCGCATTTAAATTTTTGAAGATGAAAGTTGACTGGAAATCAAGAAGACAGAAGAGATTTCCACAAGCGAAAAGTTCGAGATAGGAAACTGTTAGCATTGAACTTACGGTTACATCTAGCCATTCCAACTGTAAAATAATGAGACCTTGCCGCCAATCTAGCACTGCGCTTAAATTTATAGTCTGGGTACCAAGTGAGAACAATTGCCATGAAAGTATTTATAGAAAAAGCAGATGAAAGCTACATTACGGCGTGGGGGAGGGGGTAACTGAGGCCTTACGCCATAATAATATTACTGATTCTTTGGATTTTATCAAGAATCTCTAAATACATAGCAGAAGCACAAGGCAGGATGTGACAGCAATATTCAATGCATGGACTTATAAATGTGTAAGACGGATTCTGGCAAGAAAAGTTGTCTATCACAAGACAGTAAAGCAACCTTCCTAGCAGCAAGCCTAGTAGTTGATGCAGTATAATCTTGTGACCCAACAGATGTTTTCTATGCTAAATTTATTATAATTGATCGACACCGACGTATTTAAATTACTTAGAATTTATCTACATTTTAGTATTTTGGGGTAGGCGCAATAATTCGTCAAATTCTAATTCCTGATCTTGTTTTGGAAACGTTGGTATGTATTTACTAATTGTCGGATCAGGTCACCAGGGCCGGCTCAAGGGTCCCGTCCACCTCCACGAAACTTTGATACGACCCCCTCTCTACTATATGTCGAATTCAAAGTTTTCCAAACTGGGGACTACAGACCCTCGAAGGAAAATTGGGGAGAAATTAACAAAAACCAGGGAATTATTCAATTTAAATCAAAATTTCGGTATATGTTCATTAATTATTTACTTTTATAATGAATAGTTTTTGTTTTTTTATTTTTAAAAATCTGAGAAAATACTATTCTTTTTGTAATAACCACCAATATTTTCATGATGAAATTTTACTCGAAAAAACAAATCGCTAATTTTTACATTTCCATAAAGATTAATCGCCGACGCATTTCCGCTGAAAAATAAAATTTACAAAGATTCCAACACAACATGAACGGGATTGTCTTAAAAATTTGTATTTCAATTTTCGGGAAAATTTTTCATGTGCTGAAATCTTTAAACAGTTTTATTTTATTTTTCTCGGTTTTATCTTTCTAGAAATGTAAAAAATAGGGACTAGAAATTTTATTTAAATTACTAGCCATGGACTTCTGGTTAGTAGTAAAATTAGTAAAAAAAATAATCATAGATCGTCCTTAGTGGACGATCTCGAATACAAAATGATTTTACCGATATATATTACCCTCTTGACTGATTCAAAAAAACTGTTAAGGAAGAAAATTACAATTTTAAACAAATAAGTACGACAGAAATTAGCACTTCTGCCTCACACGCCTCAGTAGGCATGGGAGCTCCCACACGGTCGAGAGTTTCGGGGTAGTAAGCACCGGCCCTGTCGATTATTATAGTTGATGATCGACAATATAGTTTAGACGAAAAAAAAAGTAAAAAGTGCAAAAAGCAAAAAAACGCTGCTGAAACTAGTCCTTTTGCGGCTCCAACCTCGTCGGGGTTTCCTGCTTTGTACGCACCGCACTGGCTATGCAGATACACGATGTACATTATTAGTTGATGACTGATAATGTAATGTCAGTTTTAAAAATAATTTTAATAAAATGGCGGATGGCCATAAAACAAGTGCAGAAAAAACGGCAGAGGCCACAACGGGGCCTCCAAAATGCCCCCTCCCCCGGTCGTGGGTTTAAGTGGTAAGATGCACCTGTTCTATAGGTCACTCTACGATTGCTACTGGGACCATGTAACTCAGTCTAACCTACCGGATCATTGACGACTAAACTGTATCCCTCGCCACGCTCTGCACGTGAATAGGGTGGGCAGACATCCAATAGGATTGAAATAATCATGTCAAAAGGGAGAAGAATCTTCTTGAAGGGCTAATGGCTATCTAGCGCAGTGGGGAATATTGTTCTCTATGGCTATGGATGCAGCCTGTGCGGTGGGGATACGACATCGCCTGGCAGAGGGGTGCCTACACTGATGCCAAAGGTCAGAGCGGTGGGCTACACCGACGGCATCAACGACCATGTCAGCTTGATCAAGGTGTACCGTCGACTTGGAGGACACTGGTTGTGGTTTATCCGTCTTTCAACACAGATATGTAGAAGGGACCGGCCAGGTGATAATCTGTGCAGCGACCACACCCGATAATGAGATTGATGATGATGATGATGATGATGATGATGATGATGATGATGATGATGATGTAACTAATGCTCCCAGGCGAGGTTCCCAGATAAATGAGAGGCAGACGAGGTTGCGTTGGAAGACCTCGTAAACCCCGCAAGAAGAGAATTTTGAAATGCTATTGCCACATCACAAGAGCCAACAATCTTCCAGCTGCCATCCTACAAGGTGCCATTTTATAGGCAAAAGAAGGAGAGGAAGATAGAATTGAATGGGATGGCGTGCCGATGCCTGAGTGGGCTCAGATATCGGCACGCAATGGTGACATGTGGAGGGAGCTGGTCAGGTACTGAGCGATGCGACAACCACACCCGGTCGCGGGTTTGATGATGATGATGATGATGATGATGATGATGATGATGATGATGATGATGATGATGATGATGATGATGATGATCTAACAAATGCTCCAGGGCGACATGCCCAGGTGTAACCTCATAACCTTGCCCTGTTTGCAGATAATGTCTGCCGTTTTCGTTTTGAATACCAGCCAGCCAGCCATTTTGCTGATCAAAAAATATCGGCCATTTTTAGGCCGACATTACGCACAACTGATTTCCAATTCCTGAACTGATTTGCTGAATAGATTTTCTATTCCGGAATCGATTAAAAGGATATACAGACAGGGCGTCTTAAACTGGAAGGGGCGGATGGTGCTTTCCTTTCTCAACAGTTTCTATCGAATCCCCAAATAGAACTGAACTGATCAATATGTCATCTGCTATATCGGTATCTATATTCAAACAAAATATTGGAAAGGATAAGGCGAAAAATTAGAAGATACAGACAAAGGATGGGGGAAAAGCAGAGGTATGTAATGATAATCTTACTTGACAAAACTCATGCAATTTCCACCGTTCCAGCTACCTGTCCTGGGTATGACGATAAACTACATCCGGCAGCAAGTCCTCTGATCAGGAGATTTTGAGGAGCGTGGGACCACCTCTTAATTGCTGTTGTTCCCAGGTCCACTCTGAACCTGTGTGTAGCACCTGCTAGGGTCCCACCAATGGGCAAATAGTTACCCCCCCCCCAACCAAAAAACTGGGGTGAAAACACTAGGAATGTGTAAAATTAGGTTTTATTACCAGCAGTACATTTTTGAAAAAGAAAAATGTTACCAGCAATATATTTTTGGAAAAGAATATTAACAACAATTTTGCCGAAATAAAATAACCTATTGAGGTTGATATGCCGTAAACCAAACCAAACCAAAAGTTCCAGCTATAAATCCATCTATATCAAACAAAACTTTATATATTTATTGGTTACGCAGCCTGATCTTGCCTACTTATTCGTAAGATATTTCGTTGTTATGGTAACAGGAATCATTCACAATCACAATCGCCGGTCACGTAACCCTTTACAGTCGTCGGAGCACTAAGATACTGTAGCCGTAACAGCAGTGGCGTGTCTAGGGCAAAATCGCCTGACGGAGGCTATCCCTGTTTTTCTTCTCCTACACTGGTTGTCTTAACAAGATTAGAGGGCACAATCTACCCCATTATTTGAGAAGTTGTGAATTCAGGGTTTTTTTTCTGCGACTAGACAGGCTGCCACTCAAGATAAGAGAGGCCAACCAGCCTTCTATTTAACCCGTGTCTAGCGGTGGAGGGGAGCGATGCGAAATGGCATCACAACAAGGTCATTAGTGCGAGATGAAACATGAAACGCACATGGTCAGAATTTGAACTCGGCATACCTGTTCCATTTCCCGCGCCGATAACCGTAACTATATCCTCGCAGGTGGCATTATTGACTGCCAATAACCGAACATCACATTAGTAAGTAGGGGAGATCAGGCTGTGAGCACATAACCTTTTTATTTCTTTTGATTTGTCATATATATATATATATATATATATATATATATATATATATATATATATATATATATATATATATATATATGTATATAAGAAATTGTTAGGAGGATTTGAGATAATCATAATTAAGTAATTCATCGAGTTTTTAGAAGAAACCTCAACAAAATGCAGAAAGCACTGGACGGCCGTTTCGTCCTATATTTGGGACTCATCATTCCACTACCAGGAATTGAAACTCGGACAGTTACGGTATTAAGCAAACGGCATACTATGTCGAGTTTAATTCGTTACCTCTTCGTCACCGGGGCCCGTGGCACAGTTGGTATGACGTTTGCTTAATAACGTAACTGTCCGGTTTTCAATTCCTGGTAGTGGATGTGCACTGCTGATGAGTCCCAAATATAGGACGATATGGCCGTCCAGTGCTTTCTGCATTCTGTTGAGGTTTCTTCTAAAAACTCGATGAATTACTTAATTATGATATACATATATTCTTTTTACTTTTAATGATTTAAAAAGCAAAATACTTCCTTATATGCGACGTTAAAGTCAATTGATTCCATAAAATCCTGCATCACTCGTACAGAAAATATAAGAGATGTAATTGAACAATTATTTAAAATAGCATAGTACCCGTAAAAATTCTACGAGAAGTGTAAAGTCTTTGCACTCTGTGATTAATTTTGCCCATTACTATATATATATATAGAGAGAGAGTGAGTGAGTGAGTGAGAGAGAGAGAGAGAGAGTGAGAGTGAGTGAGTGAGTGAGTGCGGCCATTTTTGCCAAGAAAACGGACACTGTTTGCTTCTTTCTTTTATGGAAGAGCGAAGAAGCTGATGAACCGGAAGTAGCCTGACATTGGACTATAAAAGCCTGAGAAGTAGAAGTGGGTTAGAAGACCCTTGCACTTAACTCCTCTTCTATTATTGTTCTCTCTCCTTAATAATGTTTTTCTTTTCCTTATTCTTTCACACTCAGTAACACCTTGTGCCTTTCATATATATATATATATATATATATATGAAGAAATATAGTCTTAAAGTGTGCTATATTTATGGGATAAAGTGCTCAATATCAGAGATAGAGCGTGTGTAAATATAAAAGTGAACGTTGAAGTCAACACTTAGAGGCGACAGTCTGTTTCATGCTAGATGCAATCGTCAAGCCACGAGCACTCTAAGTGTTGACTTCTATGTTCACTTTTATATTTATACACGCTCTATCTCTGATATTGAGCACTTTATCCCATAAATATAGCACACTTTAAGACTATATTTCTTCATATATATATATATATATATTCATATGTATATATATATATATATATATACATATATATATATATTCATATATATATATATATATATTCAAATATATATATATATATATATATATATATATATATATATATATATATATATATATATATATATATATATATGTATGTATATATACAAGTTTCGTTAAAAACGACTGACAAGGTAATCAGTTAAATTTTTATTTCATTTTCTTGTGATCTTATAATTTTTATTTCTATTCTGGACATAAATTATGCACAAATTTCCGAATATTCTGTATGTCCGAGCGCTTCCGACTATTGTTTAAGCCATCATCAAGCAAAAATAAAATCATTCTTGAGGTAAACAAATAAAGTTATAATTACCGTATTTGACGGCATATAAGGCGCACTTCTTTTTTTTTACTTAAAATATATTTTAAAATTCCCCTGCGTCTTATATGCCATATGTAGGTTTAAAATTCGCGATAGTCGCCGAAATTAGCTACCTGGCAACTCCTATTAGCTTAGACTTAAACATGAAGGAGCAATGGAACACGTGGAGGGCAATTCCTGATCACGACCTTACACTTACAGGAAGAATAAAAAGACCCATCCAAGTCTGCGAATGAGTGAAACAAGCTTGGGATAATAAAGGGACCAGAAGTTGTTGTGAAATCTTTTAAAAAGTGTGGCATTAGCAATGCTTTCAGTGGAACGGAAGATGACGCATTATTTAACGACGATGATGGTAGTATTGAAAAGGAGTATCAGTTTTGATAACGAAGACGACGAATTTTATGTATTTGAAGATGAATAAAATTTTAATGGTATATGTACTGTTTTGCTCAATTGTAATAACTGCTTGATTTTTATTTTGTTTTCCTACCATTGGATATAATAAAGTTTTTATTGGCTCGTGTTCATTTTTTCCTATTATTTTTCGTTTAATTGTAATCATGGCCTGTTTAACTAAAATAATACCTCATAAATATAGTGTAGGCTGTTCTATTTCTTAATAATTTTACTAATTGCTAATTTTTTTCTTGATTTTCCCAGTTGAAATTGGGGTGCGTCTTATACATCCGTGCGTCATACATCCGTGCGTCATACATCCGTGCGTCTTATATGCCGTCAAATACCGTAAATACATCAGAACACGTCCACGTCGGCTCTATTAACTGCACAAAACCCATCTTGACGATGCTCAATTTCAGAAATTTCTTGTGCCAGACACGGTTGCTTACACGATTTTGTGCTGTAATATCGCTAGACCTGAGTGTCCGATTTGGTTTCTGTTAATCAGGATTCACTTTCTCTTGCGGTGATGTCGTTTTCATTAAAAGTCACGGATCAATAATAGGCGCTTTTAACATCTCGTCGTCGGCGGTGGCATCCGTCCGTCTTGGGAGACGATGGAATAGCGCTAGTACGCTACGAGCCTGAGCGGGATGTATGGAGAACTAGGGCTGCCCGGACGTCTAGTTCCCCATCTCGGCCTTCCTAGTAGAGTCCAAAGGAGAGGATGAACCAATACAGTTTGGTACCAGCGCGGCTGCAGGGGTTGCCGGAAGGTAGCACAGAGTGCCATCCATCCGCCTTAGGGGCTCCACTCCGGATTTGTGGAGGGTTTACTCCTTAGCCTTTTCTTCTTCCGGAAGATTTCCACAAGGCAGCGGAGCTATTTAACCCATATCTGGGATTTTTAAACATCTACCGGATACAATAAACTGTGGGAGTTGTACAGATAATTTATGAACGTCCTATATATAGAGGAAGTACCTTTTCCTGACTTTCCATTTAGAACTGAGTCTCTATTGAGTGGTTTCCCTGGTTTCTGCTATCATTTCTAAACTGGATTCTCACAAAGCATGTGAACTTGATGGTATCCCTGCAATAGAAAATATGTGCTCCTGAAGTGGCTCCTGTTCTCTCTAAATCCTACAATAAAAGCCTTTGCTGCTTCTTGATTTCCTGCGTGTCGGAAATCATCTTCTGTAGTTCGAGTCTTTAAGAATTCAGACGAACCATCTGATATTTCTAAATATTGGCCTATGACTCCTCTACCTCTTTTTTGTCAAAGTACTAGAGGCTCTAATTAACTCTGAATTGGTTAAACATCTCACATCGCAGGGTCTTCTTTCGGATAAGCAATATGGCTTTACCATCTCTACGTCAACTGCTGATGCGTTAACAATTATTGCTGAAAGAGCTTATCAAGCTTTAGATAAGAATGGTGAAGCTCGGACTGTTGTTTTGGATATCTCGAGAGCATTTGACAGCGTTTGGCATACTTTCTTCTTTTTTTTTTATAAGCAAATCACCCCAAGCAAAGTGGGTGTGCCACTAGCGCGCAAGGGGTTACAGAGAGTGAGAGTAAAAGTAAAGAGGAGTGCTTGGGAAAAGGATAAAGAGAAGGACAGGGATCAAGGTCACGGCATCAGAAGATGTCGATTGACATTACATTTGAATATTTGAAGATTATAGCTATCAGGAAAGCAAGTGAGAGCGAGGGAGTTCCACTGACGGGTGGTGCGAAATAAGAAGTTGTTGGAGTAGAAGAGACGGCTACATTTAGCCGTTTCGACAGTGAATGGGTGCGACCGAGATGCCAACCTAGTAGCAGGCTTAAATTCATGCAGTTCGGGGACCAGTGAAAGCAGCTCGCCAGAGCAGCTGCTATGAAAATGTTTCTAGAAAAGATAGAGGGAAGCCACAGCACGTCTGTACGATAGCGACTGCAGACGAGTTGCGAGACCAGGACCAACTACATTGCATATCCGTCTCTGGATTTTGTCGAGGACCTCGAGATAAACAGCGGGGTCACATGACCATATATGGCAGCAGTATTCCATGCAAGGACGAATGGTTGATTTGTAGATTTGAAGGATAGACTCAGGCGAGGAAAATTGGTCTTCAACAAGTTGAATGATCATAGTACTTTTGGACGAATTTTTGAACTGATTCAGTATTCCTTATCAAATCGCGAAATGAAAGTTGTTTTGAATGACCACTCTTCTAGATTATTTTTTTTTAAATGCAGGCGTCCCCCCGGGCTCTATCCCTGGACTTACTTTGTTTCTAATTTGCATAAATGACCTTCTTGATGTAATTATTTCTCAACTCGGTCTCTATGCTGATGGCACAACTATTTACACCTGCCTTAATAGTAACTCTAATCGGTTCGATAAGGTCAAATTAGCAGCTGGTCTAAACAACGCCCGACAATCTGTTGTTAAATAAGGCAAGGCCTGGCGTGTTGATTTTAACGCCTCAAAAACAAAACTATTCTCTTTTAATCATCTGAGAGAACCCTTTTTACCTTCCATCGGCATGGCTGATGCTAACCTCCAAAAGAGTGATACATTGCGCCTTCTCGGACTAAGGTTTTCAGCTGACAATGAAGTGAAACGTATATTGAATTCTTGTTATTGGTCCTGACCTGGCATCTCGGCTTCAGTCCCTTTTCCATCGCCGTACCGTAGATTCCCTGTGCCATTTCTATAAATACATTCAGGGTAATTGTTCCAACGAATTTTCCGCTCTAATACCTAGATGTTGTAAATTTAAGCGCATTACTAGATTGGCGACAAGGTCTCATCATTACAATTGAAATAACTAGGTGTAACTGCAAGTTTTAACAGTTTCTTCCGTCGCACTTCTCGCTTGTGGAACTCTCGTCCGGCATTTTGCTTTCCAGTCAACTTTGATCTTCACAAATTTAAATTCAATGTCAATCGTTATCTTCTGTCTTCTTAATTCTTGTTCTTTTATTGTCCTCTGTCCTCAACAGTAGTTTTACTCATATTCTCGCACTGGTGGCTTTATTGCCTTTCTTGGGGTGAGATGATTATATATATATATATATATATATATATATATATATATATATATGTTACTATCTCCAGAAAAGAAATCACTTATACAAATGCAAGGAAAATGAGCAGTGACGATTGTTTTAAATTATTCTAAAGCCTCGAGAATAATTTTGAATATATCCGTTATCACACCCCACGAATAGCCGTTAGGATAATACAATAAACTTTACTACCCATAATGCATCAATGACCAGCATATATAAATAATCAATCGAAAATACAACACACATGGCCTGAAGATTGCGTTCAAACATAAAACAGATTGTCGTCGCTTGGTTTGGGTACTGTCCACTTTTATATTTACATACGCTCTCTGATATTAAGCACTTTAACCTATAAATATTGCATGCCTTAAAACTATATTTTTATCATATATATATATATATATATATATATATATATATATATATATATATATATATATATATATATATATATATATGCACAATTATATAATTGAAATTTTTCTTTTCTAGAATTTTTGCTTTTATTTATCCTGATTATTTTACATTTTGGTTTCTTTCTCTTTAATTATTATCCTTAGATGCAAACCAGTTTCTAATTTCTGAAACAAGATGTTGAACTTTGAGGTTGACCCCTTCTGAATATTGAGTGATTTTTTTCTTTCTACTTTTTTTCTTTTCTTCACATTAGCTTTTTTCTTATTTACTTTTTCTGCCTGTTGCTATCTCTTCCTTCTTTTTGTCTATTCCCTCTTTTCCTTTAATCTTTGATTGATTTTATTTATTCTTCATTCAACCCCAATCATCAGGTCATTTTATATATTACATTCGTACAATGTAATCGGAATTGTATACTTCTGAATGTCAAGACAGTAAAGCATGAGAATATATTACTTTTTATGTTTGAACAGAAAAATAATTAAAAATACACCATTTTAAAAATTTATTCTAAAATGTGTCAATTTCTCGAACATGTGCTATATATATATATATATATATATATATATATATATATATATATATATATATATATATATATATATATATCGGGTGGATATACAGTTACTTATAATAACAATTAAGACAAAGCAATTAGTCAACAGTCCAGAAATTTATTATTAAAATGTTTCTGGTTGATAACAATAAAATGCTATGGTAAACAATAGTAAATTAATTACCAATGTTGTTTGAACTGCAAGCCACTTGTTTCAATACTTTGCTTTTTTATTATAAGTAACAGTATAGTGACTTTATTGCCATCCTGTGTGTGTATATATATATATATACTACAATAAATCATTCAAACAAAAAGTAAATTAGTAAAGTTAATGATATAAAATGGCGAAATCCTTTCACTAACTAAATGTTAAAGATACATTAACCCACTAATCACTCGATGAATGTTATGAACCTTGTTTTTTTTTAATTATAAACTATATTAGGTCTTTCTTAAATATGCAATTACTTTCGACAGGTCCTTCGGTCATCCTCAGGCATGGAAACTATTTTGTTTTTGGTAAAATTCAGGCAGCATCCGAGACGAAAAAATATAACGCAAATCCAATAATGTTTTTTGAAGTGTGTTATTGATAACAGATACAAACTTGTGGAGCGTGCAGTCGCAACGCTAAGGTTGAATTTTTGAAAATTTAACTCATTGCCTTTTCAACAATTTTGAATTCAAATTTCCTTTTCTCAGATTGGCTGCCGCCCAAGTACTCCGTCTACCATGCTATTTAACCCATAGTTGGGGAGAGAAGGGATGTATTAATGACTTCTCCCAAGGTATTAGGGTATGTGGAAAGTAACTGTAGTGTTTTAAATTCTCACTAGGTTCTCGATACCTGTGGCCTTGTGC
The DNA here is from genome assembly GCA_964036315.1 of Acanthosepion esculentum. Lineage (NCBI taxonomy): Eukaryota > Metazoa > Mollusca > Cephalopoda > Sepiida > Sepiidae > Acanthosepion > Acanthosepion esculentum. The sequence continues at coordinate 120,944,583 of OZ038479.1, read as the reverse complement.
CAGAATAAACTATATTAAAGTAATAAAATTAACGACGTGTGGTCCGTTTTGAAAGAATTTCCAACCCCGCATTTAGGCAACTTTAACCTTTTCCGATTTGACCTTCTCCTAGACTGACTGCCACTCAAGGCTATAAAATCCGGTCTGCCCTGCTATTTAACACAAAACTGACAATAGAGTTGTACAGGCTGGAATTGGTGACTAGCCGATATTCTAAGATCTGCTTTCTTCTGTAGAATTTGCTAAAGATCTGATTTCTTTCGATTTCGTTAAACAATTGCTTTCAGCGCAAAAACAATCTTTTTCTCTTTCTCTCCCCTTCCCCCTCTCCCTCTTTTCCTTTCACTTTTCTCGCCTATTATTCTCTCTTTCCTACCCCCTCCTCTAACCTGTTTCCCTTTCCTCTTCATTCTTTGTCACTCTCTATATTTTCTCGTTCCTTGTCACTCCCTCTTCTCTCCTTCTCGCTTTCTTCTCCACTTCTCTCTCTTTTCCTATCTCTGTCTCTCTGTTCCCTCTATCTCTTTTCCATTTCTTTCTCTCTCTCCCCCTCTCTCTCTCTCTCTCTCTCTCACACAAACACTCGTTTTTGTTGTCCTTTTCACTACTTTTTCCTTCTATCTCTTCTCTCTCACTCTCGTCTAGAGTTCTCTCTCTTCTTTTACACTCCTTTTACTCACTTTCACACGTACCTTTCTTTCTTTCTTTCTCCTTCTCTTTTATTCCTTCTCCTTCATTTTTATTATTGTATTTTGTTGTTGTTGTTGTTCCAAGACCCTTTTAAATGTCACACATAGGTCTGACAAGGTTTGGGATATTAAAACACAAACTATTAATGCTATGAAGTCCCGACAGTATTCGATAACTTTGATTGCAAAAGACTTCAAAACAAAAGCAATTTGAAATAATTTTAATGTTTATTCAAAAGGTTTCATTCATCACTTCCAAACACTTCTGTAATCCTCAATAAATTGAAGGAAGTTCTCGGTATTGGCGTAGACACCAAAACCATCATTGCAGTCGAAAACGTACGATGCGACACCAGCGACAACTGGGGTACCGTCGGTCCGCTGACAAACGAGGCCGCCACCGGAATCACCCTGAAATAAAACACAATGTAATTTAAGGAGATGCTCGATCAACAAATGTCAAATGTTTCCTTATAGAGAAATGGCTAATACTGCTGTTACGATTACCATCTGCTTGCTATTGTTCTGAAAGATTTCATCAATTAAGAATGTTGTGATAAAAGGCAACAACACTTAGAGTGAACTAAGATTAAAATAATAATAATAAGGAACTAGAAAAAATGAATATACCCACAGACATAACAAATGTGTATTGGAAGATATGCAAGAAGCACAAAATCGAAACCACTGAGAGATGGTATGAGCACCAACCAGACACAGTTACCTAAAATAACGATGTAACTATCCTCTGGAACATGCCAATTCAAACTGACAGGGACATAAAATCCAACAGACCTGATATTATCATAAAAGACTATAAATTCAGGAAGTGTATGCTTATTGACATAGCAGTACCATCTGAGAGAAACACCTCCATGAAAATTATCGACAAATGTGGGAAATGAAGACTGAGAAAGTACCAATAGTAATCGGGGATTTGAGCCTCGTGAGAAAAGGAATGGACAATTTTACTAACAGTGTCCCAGATAATCCCAACATACAAGTTGCCCAGAAGATCGCCCTACTAGGAACATCCCATATACTAAGAAAAGTGCTATCAATTAAATGACAATTCTCCTATAAGGCCTAGTGGCCATAGTTTGGATCCAGCTCTACAGGATACAAAGCAGCACACATAACATGCACAAATAATAATAATAATAATACAGATGCAGGAAAATGGTCAGTTCCCTGTACCGCTCCAGTAAGTACCTGATTCTTCATTCTATTCACTACCTTTGCAGGGGCGAAACCAGGCAAGAAATGGAGCACTGTTGTCATATTTGGGCAGGAACTGCCCAGTCCTCACTTTTCTGCCTTGATAGAGTTCAGAAGCGTCTCCGAGTCCTTTTGGGTGATGAATTATTTTCACCCCTCCAACGTCCTCTCTCACAGGCGCGATGTTACAAGCCCCCCCCCTCTCTCTCTATCGTAACTTCCAGGGTAAGTGCTCGGATATATTTCTTGATTCCGTCATGTCTAACCTTCACGGCTAGAATCCGCTACGCCACTTACATAGTAGCAAACCAGCCACATTCCCTCCATATCCCATCGGTAAGAAGTGAGTTCCACTCGAATAGCTTCTTCCCATGAACCACTGTTCTGTGGAACAGACTCCCAAGAAGATGCTTCCCCGATAACTACAATCTTAACCTGTTCATGTCTAGGGTTAGCCGCTATCTCCTCCTCCTATCCGTATAAACTGCCTCTTGACTTAACCTTCTGCCGCGAGTGGCTCTCCGGCCTTGTACAAAGTGAGCGTTACTGTAAAAAAAAATGCCAGTTTTAATATGCTGTCAGAGGTCAATTAAGAAATCTGACTTCAAACACCAATTTTATAATAGCCAAATTAGGTAATAAAATTTTTTTTGAGTTGATTTATAACATCAACTGAAGACTTAATATTGTCTTCACACTAAAGGTATCGCTGCGAATAAACTGGTTGTTGGCGGCCGCAGATGGAAATCTATCAGAAAATGCCAAGCACGAGATAACACGTAATCGTGGCGAGATAACTCGTAGTTGGGACGAGATAACGCGTAGTCGTGACGAAATAACTCGTAGTTGGGACGAGATAACTCGTCGTCGTGACGAGATAACTCGTCGTCGTGACGAGATAACCCGTAGTCGGCGTCATAATAAAAATGTATTAATTGCTACCCTTAAGCGAGACGTCAATGTCATTTAGAGCTTTATTTCCATGCTGTGAGTACATTATTTTATGACATATATAAATTGTTTTAACCCTCCCTTAGTAGTCGGGGGGGGGGACATTGTCACAGAATTAGAATCATGGCGTTTTCAAATACACCATTATAGATATATCATTTCGTTCTTAATTTTCTTCTATATTGAGTGTTCTTTCTGTTTTTTATAGGATTCTAGCTTAAAAGCCGCCATATCGGTTGGCATTTAAGCTAGCTCCTGTGAAGTTTTCTTGATTGGGCTTTCATCACAATAGGTAGGGAGGAGTAGATGTGATAGGTAGCAATAAACTTCAGAAAAACTCAAAATTGATCGCTGCATTTAAGTATTGCATTAATAATTAAGTTTACCTTTTAAAAGTTCAGCGATAATTCTTCTGTCACCACTTAATTAAAAAAACAATTTGATGTACGTAGGTCCTTACTTTCCGTACAAACACTTATTTTTATTTCACGGATGACTTTCGCTGGATTTTGCAATTATTTTTTATTATTCACAAATTTATTTCCAAGTTATAAAAATTGTTGTCGTACAAAAAAATTCGTCGCAAAAAGACCACATTCAAAAATCTTCGTAAATAATCGCAGTATTGAAAACTTGGGAATCCAAAATTTCAGGATTGCTGATCCGGATCCGGTCCGGAATGTTTTTAATTTGCTAACGAAGTCGGCTTGATTCCAAAATAGTATGTGTTGAACTACGGTCTCTAGGAGCAAAGGTTGAAAAAGTGTGACATAGTGACACACTGACATCCGCATTTATCATATAGAAGAATAGCTGAGATTGTGTCCCTTTAATTGAAAAAGTGTGACACACTGAAATTCACATTTATTATATAGAAGAGGAATATGAGCTATTGAGAGTTGTGTCCTTTCAATTGAAAAATTGTGACACAGTGGCACAGACATTCGCATTTATTATATAGAAATGTAAAAAGGAACAAAGAACAAACAATTTTTATTTTGAAAATTCAGTTAAAGAACAATACTTAAAAAATGAATTTGTAAATTACAAAAAATTAAAATATATAAAAATAGGTTCCATTTTAATTTAAGTATGATATTTTAAAGCAATTTATGATCGATCTGACTCCTCTTCAACTGTTTTTTCTTTCACATTTCAAACATTAAACAAGAAAGTTTCTTATATCTTTGCATTACAGAGAATATTTATGCGTGCTTGTAATTCACAAATAAAATGAGTAAAACCAGAAAGTCCTTGTAGTTACTAGACGGGGATATTCAAAAAGCAATTGACTAATCATGAAAATTTGACTTTCTACTTGCTAAAATTTGTCAAACAGCCCACAGTAGTAACAATGGGTTAATAAAGAGATATTATTGCAAAATGTCTTTAGTGGCGGCCATGTGCTTCTAATTCCCGAAAATATTAATACTAAAACCAGAAACACCTTATAATTACTTGACAGAGGTGTACAGAAAGCTACATGAAAATTTGTCTTGCTAAATATTAAGAAAAAAAATTATGGGGTGTTAATAACGACTGTCTTTCTTGACGGCCATGTCCTCGTAATTTATGCACATATTATGACTAAATCCAGAAATTCCATCTAGTTACTTGGCAAAGGTATTCTGAAAGCTACTTGACTAAAAATAGAAATGAGACTTACCACTTCTTGCTAAATATTAAAGGAAAACATTTTGTAGTGTTTTCAAACACATCACGGTACTAATGTTCAAGAATTATATTAGCTTAAGACTACATGAATTTATACGTGCTTCTAGATTGACATCTAGGTCTCACCAGTTTACTGTTGAAATAGTTAAATGCAACCGTCACTTCTACTCCAACAGTTTCTTTTCTCACACTTCCCGCCTGTGGAGCTCTCTCCCGTTTACTTGTTTCCCTGATAACTAAAATCTTCAAAAAATTTAACTGCAACGTCAATAGCCATCTTCTAATCTTCTCGAATCCCGTTCATCTTTTTCCCTTTCCTCAATCCTCCCTATATTCAATATTTTCTCTCACTTTCACTCCCTTGCGTACTAGTGGCATACCCACCTAGCTTGGGGTGAAATGATTTTAAAAAAAGTTCTATAATATGGAAGTACAAATTAAATTCAATGCATTTATGTAATTTAATTTAACATAAATTTCACAACTAGGTATTTATGTTGATGACACAACTATCTATTAAATCCTGTCTTAATGTTAAGTCCAGCAATGTAAACCTGTCAGTTACCCTCGAAAATGGCTACCAATCAGTTGTTAACTGGGGCAAGGAATGAATTTTAAATTGTTGTCTTTTAATCAACACAGAGAATCTTTTTTCATCTTCAATCAGCATGGCTGATGCTAACCTCCAGGAGATCCTTCTTGGTCTCACGTTTCCTACTGGCATGAGGTGGATATGTTATATCGAATCAACTATTAGTTCTGCTGTTAGGAATGTTGCTTCAATATTGGCGTGCCAGACATTTTTTTTCTCGTCACAATCCTTACACGTTTATAAATTTACCACTCATGCTTAAATATTGTTGCCATATATGGTCTGGTGTTACTTTTATAAATATAGAAATACTCCAAAGTTGAACTGGCTAGATGTAAACGTATGTTCTATGCTAACAGTTTCTTTTCTCTCACTTCTCGCTTGTGGAACTCTCTTTCGGCGCCATGCTTTCCAGTCAACTTTAATCTTAAAAAATTTAACTGCAATATCAATCGCTATCTACCGTCCTCCTGATTTCTTTCCTTTGTTCCCGCTTCTTAGTAAAGTTTCTATTTTCTAATTTTTTCACACCCAGTAACCTCTTGTGTCTTAGTGGCTTTAATGCCTTTCTTGGGGTGAACTCGATTTAAAGGAAAAGATGGAACGTCAGTCGCCATCTTGTCTTCCTGAACATTGTTCTGTTGTTGCCCCGTCTTCTCCCTAAAGTTGCCTCATTCTCTTCCGCTCCCAGTAACCCTTTGCGTGCTAGTGGCATTATTGCCTTGATTGGGGTGAAATGATTAAAAAAAAGAAAAAGGACAGTATTAGTGTTATATGAATAAATGAGATTAGAGTAGACATGGCAGTTTAGGAAAATAACAAAATGCTTACGCTGCAAATGTTCTTGCCGTTCACCCTCTGATCACCGACACAGACGTGTTGCTGGGCGGTAATTCCTTGGGCTCTCTGTTGGCATTTTTTTGTTTGAATGATTTTAATGTCGGCTCTTTTCATGTTGACAGGATAAATGCCCTCGTCTTGGAAAGAGAAGGAGTAAAAAATAAAAATAAAAATAAAACCAATCATGGAAATGTGTAGAGTGACAGTGCATGGTTAAGTGTAACTGGTACATATTCACAGACAAGCTTCTTAGTATCCTTATTAAAGGAAGAGATAAAATTACCATGTTGATACATATTCAATTAATTCCAAGTACTTTCGACATTAGCGCAATGTCATCATCAGAATATTGTCTTAGGAAAAAGCAACACCTGATGATGACATTGTGCTAATATGTCAATTCTTTCACGGAAGCCTATGACCAGACGAATAAAGTAAAGACATATTACATATATATCTCTATTCCAAATATGTCAGTTCTTTCACGGAAGCCTGTGACCAGACGAAGAACATAAACACATATTACACATATCTCTCTATTCCAAATCTGTTAATGGAAGTTGATGGTTAGTTGAGAGCACGAGTTCACATTAATACCTTTCGTTTCTAAAGCTGCCATTTTATTCACAAAAATCTACAACGAAAGATGGTTTGGTTTGATTTGTTTGTTTAACGGCATATCAACTCCTTATGGGTCATTTAATGCCAAAATTTAAATTGGGGGGGAGGTTAGATTTATTTCTGGTAATTTTTTTAATATGAAAATGTATATTTATATTTTTTTAATATTTTAAATATTATATTTTATTATGTTTTGACTCCAGTTTGGAGGTTTAATATTTGCCCATAGCTGGGACCCTAACAGGTGCTACCCACCCCCGGATCAGGTTGTACCTGGGACCAGAAGCAATTAAGAGGTGGTACCAAGCTCCTCAAAACCTCCTGATCGAAGTCCTCGCTGCCGGAATGTAGTTTATCGTCGTATCCAGGACTGCCAAGAGAGGGAGCGTGGAGTCATTCTGCTATTTCTCATTTCGCACATTGCTTTCTCTGCGGTTTGGAAGATGTCCTTCTTCTAAGCTAGGTGCCATCCGAGGCGACAGAGCATACTCTACCTTACAATGTTTTAGTTATTAACATTGAGTAACTTTGGTGTGTATCGGCTTACAACTTAATAACAATAGAAAACTAATCCCTCGCTTTATGTCCAATATAATCTTATATTAACCCTACGTTAGTCACAATATTTTTTTTAAATACCCATAATTCCTACTTGGCAAATTGTTTCTTTTGTGTAGCACGCGGTGTGTCGCACTCGTAGCCCAGTTGTTGGGGGGGGGGTCCTGTCTAACTGATATATTATTATTATTATTATTATTATTATTTAATTCCTGTAATTGTGAGTTTAGCTAATGTCGATTCAAACGCAGTCAAGATCATCGAGTCAAGGCGAACGCCCCTTTCCTTAGCTGCATATTATGTGCTTCGCCAGGGCTACATAGAGTTTCCTTTCACCCAGATTAGTTGCTACCCAAGACTATAGAACCCACTCTGTCCTACTATTTACCTTTAGCTGGGTGGGGGGGAGAAGAGTTAAATTCATACCTTTCCCAAGGGTATTAACACGTAAGTGAATGTAATACCTTTCTATTCATGGGAATATATTTTGATGATGTTTGACTCATAAAACTTTTTTCTATTCTTGTATTGGCGTGTTTCCGCTACAATTTACGATGCAGTGTAACCCGGATATAAGAGAGTTGTCGGGACCGGAGACGAAGTCTCTTATATCCGGGTTTCTCTTATATCCGAGTTTGGACTATTTTGTTTTATTAACACAGGCTCTAATTTGGGACCAGAGAAACTCTCTCTCTTATAACCGGATTTCTCTTATATCCGGGTTTCTCTTATATCTGGGTCTCTTATATCCGGGTTACACTGTATATGCTTATGCAACAAATTTATTATAATTTTCATTTCAATGAATGATTATATCTTCACTTCAAGTTTTGATTTTATGTATATTGGAACGGAGATTGCCTGTTATGTTATTTTTTGAAGCAGGACAATAATATTTTACATAAGTATTTTCGTATTGAGGCGTGTCAAAAACCCAGAGGATTATCCATTTTCAGGAAACTGTAGTGATTAACACTGGGTTAAAGAGATTTTTTTCCAAATATCATTGTCATAATCTGCTATTTTATGAAGTTACTTTTTTCACCAGCTGGCTTCATAAACATCCGTCGCAACAACTGGCATGATCAACAATTTCAACTAGACCAGTACACTCAAACCCTCGGTCACGATGACTTGGGACTTCATGCAAACACAACCATTGACAAACAATTCCATCTACCCAAATTCACTTAGGTTGGTTACTTTAATGGCATATCAACACTTACCTTTTTTTTCTTAAATATCGAATCTAAGTCTGATAAAACAAAATTCCCGATGAAATAGCAGAGAAAGAGAGAAATAGATCCCGTATGGACAAGTGTCAAAAAGGTAGATATGGATTGGTAGCTAATTTAATATCTTTCTATTTATGGAAATATATTATGGCTATTTTTTATTAAATTTTTTCTCTATTCTTGTATTGGCGTGTTTCACCTACAATTTACAACATATGGTTATGCAACAAATTTATTAAAATTCGCATTTCAATGAATAATTTTATCTTCAGTTCAAGTCTTGATTTAATGTATATTGTAATGAAGATTGTTATGTTATTTTTCTTTCAGCATTACAACAATATTTTACATAATTGTAACACTATAAGTATTTTTAATGAGGCGTGTAAACACCTCAGGAGACTATCAAAATTCTGAGGTGATTAACGCCGGGTTAATAATACTATCTATGCTCTAAAAATGACAGCATATTTGAGATCGTACCAGTCCCTGTGCAGCGAATTAGGCCCCTGTCACAGACCATTGTCTGTAAAAAAATCCCGTAATAACAGCAGCAGCAGCAGCTAGTAGTAGTATTAGCAGCCGACCAGCGTCTATACAAACTCATGCTGTCAAAGATACATTTTCTTACATTCACCGAAATCATTTCCCTATAGCTTGCAATATAATACTTTTCCTGTTCCAAAATGTAGACATGTGGACTCTCTGGCCATCGAAAGGTGTACCTTTCCACAATCAAACCTCTGTTATTTAATTGTTTTACATAATTTCAGCTTATATCGTTTCGTTGAAAAACATATCGAGTGGTATTGATGTCTACTCGTGGTATAAAAGTACCACATCACTTTCTCGACTAGCATTATAATTTTGAAGTTTATTCGTAATCCACAGATGAACATAGCAGTAGCGGCGCAATTTCAGGGTAGCTGGGTTTTAGCTTAATGCATACTTACTTCCTGTTTGACCCCATCCGGCGGCAACGCAAGTACCTGAGAAAACTTCACCCTTCTTGGGAAGCGCGATCGGCTTAATGCATCTGGTTAATTTCACTGGTTTGGTAAGTTCCAACATGGCGATGTCGTTCACTTAAAAAAAAAAAGTTGAAGGCATTAGATTTTCTTGTATTGGGATTGCTCAAGAGATTGTTCTTTTTTAGATCTCATTCGGAACGTTTACTTTTAATTAGAATTACAAAAAGATCGGTTGACATATCAGTTTTTTTTTTAAATGGACATAACTGACGTTCGTTTATTGAGTCTAATATTAACAATTATAGGAAATAAGTAACGTTTTCGGTATATTATGCCGTTTTTATTCTTAGACATCTGAGGGAAACAACTCTTTTTAAATTAATTCTGTCTTAGACGCATTCATGTTTTCGACTGACTTTCAAATTATACGTGATCACGCAGTCGTAGTGCAAAGACTCAAAGATATAAGGAAAAGACTTATAAAATAAAACTTATCCGCCGAAAAAGAATATCTATGGAGAACGTGCTGCGGATAATTGATAGTGTCAAAAGTGGTTTGTGAAGTATTGTATTGGAGTTTTCCAGGCTATTTAAAACAATAAAATCAAGACATTACTTGGTAATAACGCTATACGAAGCGAGCGGTAACGAATATGTTCAAAATATCCAACTCAGGTACTGAGAATATTTTGCACCGTTTTAGTTAAATTAGATTGAGTCATATGTAATTCCCGTTTTTGGGAACTAATTGTAATGATACATGTATCTTTACTAATAGTTCGCCCAATACAAGGCTCAAGGGCCCCTAAAGGTAGAGTGCTACTGAGTGACATTGTAAGGGATGGGGAAGTAAGAGAGAATTATGAGGACAAGTATGGTAGATATCAGTTGGCTCTGGACTTAAAGTGACCAAGATTGTAGTTATCAGGGAAGCATTCTCTCGGGAGCTTGTTCCACGAAATAACAGTTCTGGGGAAGAAGCTGCCTAAGTGGAACTTGCTTTTATCAAAAGAACACGAAGGAAATGGTGATAGTTTGCCACCATGAACACGGCTTGATGGATCTTTGATTGATTGATTCATTCATTTCTTACGGATTATTAACCTTTTGCAGGTTATTTAAAGCCAGATTAGATTGAGTCATAAGTAATTTCCGTTTCTGAACGCTAACTGTAATGATGAATATAACATCTTAATTACTAATCATACATGACAGAAATAGATCTGGGATAAACTAATATGCCTTATTTTTTCACAGCATTTAAGGAAAAATGTTGTTCTCTATGACAAAGCAAGGTCACATACAGCAAGGATAACTTATTAAAAAAGAATTGTAACTCGATTGGTCTGTTCTACTCAAACTACCATATTCACCTGACCTTGCACCAACTGATTTTTATCTTGACAATGTTGGACCTTTTCGCTCGCAGTAAAACGGAGGGTCAAAATGATATTTTTGCCTTGACACTGCTATCATTTTAACTACCATCACTCCTCGACAATGTTTATTGTTTTAAAAGACGATTATTAGAATTTTAATAAAACCTATGCATACGAAAATAAATTTATACATTTTCTTTATTATCGAGAATTACCAACAAAAATAATAAACGTTATTTATTCATCAGATTGTTTGTTGGCAGCGTACACAATGGATTAATGAAAAAATATTGTTCTGAGCCCCCACCCCACCTAAAAGAACGCAAGGCTGAATACAACAAAAATAACATAGGAAAAGATTATGAAACTCGGTTGGTCTGTTCTATCCCACCTGCCATCTTCACCTGACCATGTACCAACAGATTATTTTTTCTGTCACTGCAAAACGCTTCGATGGGGAAAACTTTCTCTAATCAAAAAAATCAAGAGTTCGTCAAAAACCTTTTCACGTCAAACCCTGCCCAATTTTACACTGAACGTATCGAAAAACAGACAGTAAGTGGCAAAAAGTCATTGCAGAAAACCGTGAATATAAAACTGAAAATGTAATTTTACTTTTTTTAGTCTATAAAAGCGGAAAATGTTTATGCTTCAATCTAATATTGGCCACTTTGATGTCTATCTCACATACCTTTGGTAAGAACGACAGCTACTGTCTCGTAACAACTACGTATATCAGAGTTAGAAGTATATAATCCAAACTCGTGTACACAATTTTGAAAACTTTCTCTATACATAAAAAAATTCAAGAGTTCGTCAAAAACCTTTTCGCATCAAACCATGCCCAATTTTACACTGAAGGTATCGAAGAGCAGTCCGGGAAGTGTCAACAAGTCATTGCAGTTAATGGTGAATATATAACTAAATAAAATGTAATTGTGCTTTCTTTTCTTTTCTTTTTTTAGTCGATACGGATATGGTTTATGATTCAGTCTTGTATTAGGCACTTTGATGTGTATCTTACATACACTGATGCGTCAATGCATCATGGACCAGCGATCTTTGTGAAGAATGACAGCTACTGTCTCGTAACAACTACGTATATCAGAGTTAGAATTATATAATCCAGTCTCGTGTACACAATTTTGATGCTTTCAGTGCTGTAGCTATGACCAAGAATAAATATTTGAGGGACTTTGATAGTAAACAAAAGAAGAAAATGCATAGCTTATGAATTTTTTTTCTTCTTTTCTAGTCCATTATTTATGAGGTATTGTCGGGAAATGCTACGCTATTATAACTTCTTTCTTTTTTAATTTTCTCACTGAAACCAAGTAGTGTCTATTCCCCTCTTTCTGCGCGATCAAAATGGAATAGTCCATCATTTAGTTATTGGCAGGGCGTAGCGGTCGTGCGAACTAACGAAAGGAGGAACACGCACAATTATAATAATTTGATATTTCGTAAGATTTTGAGAAATGGGTCAAGCCGATAACTTTTGTTGGCCACATTCTAAAATAGCACCGAAATCTTTGAAGACATGAATTTCGCATATTCGATGACTCCAGAGTTATAGGCCAAGATAAAATGTATGCGGAGAGGGTAGTGCAGAATTTACAACACTAACCTTTGAGGTAGATGGTGTGTGCTTGCACAGAAAACCCAACACTCAGAATCCTGGCTTCTGCCGAATACCGAACGGCCACTGCTCATGAAATACGTAACTCTTTCAGCCAGTTTGCAAGCCTATTTATTGCGCTAGCATAAGGCAGTGGGGTTCCCAATAAGTATCGAACTCCTTACCCCGAGTCAGCGAGTCTAATTCGTTAGCTAACGCTCTTTAGTAGACGCCACGAATAATGAATGAAATGGGAATGTATTCTGTTCAGATAAGCTTATGTTTGCGTTCCTTCTTTTTTTTGAGTTTTTTCTTTTTTTTTTTGTTTGAGTTTACGGTTTAAATATTCTCTTACGAATTGAATTGCCGATAGCATATCCGCGGTGTTTAGCCCATTGTCTAACGGCAATAACGGTATTGGTGTCTTTTTTAACGGTAGATCCCAAATGGGCGTTGATAGATATCACGTCGCCATCGCTGGAAAAGAAAAAAAAGTATTGAAATCATCCAGAATAAGCCATGGAACAAAACAAAAGAAAAAGACCTATAATAACAACAAAATATGCAAAATGAAGATTTTATATTGTTTTACTTTTTAAAAATTATAATAAAATCTTTCAAATTTTCTCTTTCTTAACCACTGTTCTTTCTTTCTTTCTTTCTTCATTCCTTTCTTCATTCCTTTCTTTCTTTCTTTCTTTCTTTCTTCTGAGACTTCTTTCATTCATTCTTTGTTTCATTTTTCTTCGGGCCACTAGCTTTTTTCTTTCTTTTCTTTTCTTTCTTTCTTTCTTTCTTTCTTTGTCACAATTGCTTCTTTCGTTCTTATTTTCATTCTTTCTTCTGAGACGTCTTTCATTCTTACTTTCATTTAACGTTTGTGATTTTAGACCTCATTTCTTCTTTCTTTCATTTTCCTTTCTTTCTTTCTTAGTCCGTATTGCACGTTTTCTTTCGTCATAAAACTCCCTCTTTCTTTCTTCTTTCTTTCTTTCTTTTTTCTTAATTAATCTCTACTACCCACTTTCTTTCATTTTAAATCTTTCTTCACTTTTTCAATCTTTCTTTCTCTTCTTTCTTTGTTAGTCCATATTGCATTTTTCTTTAGTCTTAGAGCACGTTCCATTCTTTCTTTTTTCTTTCTTTCTCTGTCCCGATTGCATTTCTTCGTTTTTTTTTGGGGGGGGGTTGCTTTTTTTTTCGTTTTCTTTCTGAGACCAGATATCACTTTCTTTTTATTCATATTACATATATTACATTCTTCTTAATCCTTATTTCTTATTTCTTCTTAGAAACTAGTGTTTCTTTCTTTCTTTCTTCTTAAGCCACTTTCGTTTTTTCTTTCAACTGAAACATTATTGAGTTTTAGACCTTTCTTTCGTCCTTTCTTTCTTTCTTTCTTTCAACTGTCACTTCTTTCGTTCTTCCTCTCTTAGTCTTTAATTTAAAATCTCTTTCACTTTTTTCTTTCCTCTTAAGACACTTTCGTTCTTCTTTTTTTTCTTTCTTTCAACTGAATCATTATTTCTTGTGTGTTCTTAGACCTCATCCTTCTTCCTTTTTCTTCTGGGACTTCTTTCGTTCTTTCTTTCGTCTGAGACTTCTTTCTTTCTTCTGAGACTTTCTTTCTTTCTTCTTAAGCCGTTTTTGTTCTTTCTTGTTTTCTTTCTTTCAACTAAATCATTATTGCTTGTATGTTCTTAGACCTCATGCTTCTTTCTTTTCTTTTTCTTCTGAGACTTCTTTTATTCGTTCGTTCTTTAATTCTTTCTATCTTGCTTCCTTTCTTTCCTTCTTTCTTAGTTCCAGTTGCTTCTGTTTTATTTATTTATTTATTTAATTTTGTGGGAACTCCGCGTATGCTTCGTTTGACCGCCAAAAACGCTTACCAGTGAATGTATTTGTTAATAAACGTTAAGAAAGTGAAGTGTCGCTGTTTCTACTTACAGACAGTGGGCGGCGGTCAGCACGTGTTTCTTGCTGATCAATGTCGCGCCGCAAAAGGACACGCCGTCCTTCAGCACGACATCGATGAAGACCATATGAGGAAATTCGCAATGGACAGCATTTTCCCCGCTCACGATCTGCTTATTAACTGAATAAGAAAAGAAAACAATTTCTGATTAAATATTCATATTTTTGTCGTCTCCATTGATGGTTTGTGAGTTAACGGAGTGTCAAGTGTCGATACTTTTTTTAATCGTATTCGCCCCTATGCAAGGCAGTAAAGCCACTAAGACACAAGGGATTCCTGGGTGTGAAAGAATCAGAAAACAGAAGTATTATTGAGGACAAGAGATGAGTAATCAGGAAGACAGTAGATAACGATTGATATCGCATCTAAATTTTCGAAGATCAAACTTCTTGACCGAAAAGCAAGGAACCGGAAAAGAGTTCCATAAGCGAGAAGTACGAGAAAAGAAACTGTTAGCATAAAATTTTCATCTAGACATTTCAACTATAAAATGATGAGATATTTCTACCAATCTAGTACTACGCTTAAATTCATAGAGTCTGCGTAACCAAGAAAAAAGTTCATCAGAACAATTACCATGAAAGTAGTTATAGAGAAGGCAGAGGGAAGCAACTTTAAGGTGGTGGGGAAGTGACTGAAGCCGAGACGCCAGGTCATGACCAATAATATTGCAGATTCGTCTTTGGATTTAATCAAGAATCTTGAAATATATAGCAGGATCACCGAACCATATGTGGCAACAATATTCAAGGCATGGGCGAATGGTAGACTTATAGATATGTAAGACAGATTCAGAAGAGAGAAATTGCTCTAGCACGACACAGTGAACCAACTTTTTTAACAGCTGACCTAGCAATGGATTCAATATAGTCTTTCCACTTCATGTCAGCCGAGAAGGCGAAACGAGTCTCTCACCTGGGGGTTAGCATCAGCCATACTGATGGAAGGCAGAAAGTGGTCTCTCGGGTGATTAATAGAGAGCATTTTTGTTCTCGAGGCATTAAAATTAACAAACCATCTTTTGCCCCAGTTAACAACAGACGGTAGTCCAAGTCATGAGATCCGCCGCCACTATGACCTTATCGATCTGACCAGACTTACTATCGAGACACGGCTAAATGGTTGTCATCAGCATATTTTTAGTTTTATTTTATGCAACAGACTTACCCCCAGCTATGGATCAAATAATAAGTTAAACTGGGCTTGCGTTGCAGACAGAGTAAATGGACTACTCTTCATACCAAACTGTAAGGGCAAAAACAGAAAACGATTCCACTATCTTTCTCAAGAAGGCATGGCAATTTACATATATTAAAAGAAAGTTGTGGAGCGTCATGAACAGACATGGCATTAAAAAAATCGTATTATTACTCGTATTATGATGAATTGTCAGCTGTGTCTATTTTTTTTACTAGTAATGTATGGTTGACAGTAAAAAGGACAGCCTAACGTGCGAATTACAAATTGGAGATGTCAAAATTAAACAAGTGCAAAAATTTTAATGTCTAAGAAGAGTTTTAAGAGATGGAATATGACTCGTCTGAAGGTGCGTTGGGATAGCGAAAGATGCCTTCCAAATGGTAAGCAAAGTATGAAGAAACAGTAGAATTTCATTAGAAACAAAGAGTGCTGAACTGTTATGTAATATCTGTCTTCCTATACGACAGTGGATGCTGAACAATCACAGATGAAGACGAGACTTGAAGCAACAGAAATGTGGCTCTACATAAGGATACTGAGAATGCCACATACTGGGAAGAAAATAATTACAAGAACTTAAAAAAAAGGATCAACAAGTTTTGAGGGCAAGATCATCTGAAAACGGCGAGACTGCTCCGAATCTGAATGTCGAGAGTACGGCGAAGAAAAAGGAGTCTCATCCGCCACATTTTGAGACTGCGAAGTTACACTGAACTGGGGACCCGACGGGTAAGACAAAGAACGACATGACGAAGGTCTATGGAGAAGGAGAGGAACCAATAAGCTGGCGACGGAATAGAGTGGGGACATTCTGTAGAGGTGTCAGGTAGATAGATGGGCTAATAGATAAATCTAATTGCACTTCACAGATAATAAAGAAAAATGTGGAAAGACTAGGTCTTGAAAAGATAAAGCATAAAAAAACAGTTTTATTGGCGGTTCCAAGTTGCAGAAATGATATACTTCAGATGTTTTGGTCGCGTAACAGCGTTCGAGCCTGGTGTGCTGAGTTCATTTTCACACTGATACGAGTGGAAAGCAGATATGTATCTATCACATCCTCCTTATCCCCAGCTATGGAATAAATAACAAGGTCGACTGGGCTCCCTAGGTTTGGGTGAAATTCTTAGACTTGCGTGGAATAGTCCTTCTCCGAGGACCACTCTGAATTCAAAACTGTTGTGACTAAATAAATGGTTAAAGAAATAACAAAACAAGTGTTACAGATATTTCATATATTAAACCGTAAATACAACAGAAGAGTATTACACGACTAGTGAGTATGTGTCGGTTAACCAGCGTTCAATCTATTCGACTGTTAATATTTAGCAGACCCACCACCACGAGGGTAGATGTGGCACAATGCCGAGTTTAACGTGAGTCATCCGATCCCGTAGGCTCGGCCAAAAAATCCCCGTAGAACCCACATAAACAGGTTCGGGTTTGTCTACCTCCCCGGAAGAGACTCTGTACGAAAGGCAGAGAGTTCGACAGCAGCTGCGAAAAGTCACAGCCTCGGTAGAACAATCTATTAGATTTTTAATATTTAACAGCCCCCCCCCCACCTCACGAGGGATGTATGTGGCACAAGGCCGAGTTTGCCGTGGGTTCTCCGAGTCCGGGTTATTTAAAGTCTGAAAATATTTTTTGAGATTGCAAAAAATATTTTTGAGATAATGATGATTTACTAATTAACCCATAGCTGGGGAGAGAAGAGGTGGGTTCATACTTTCCCGAAGGACACTTGCGCGTAAGTGAATAAAAGAACCTGACTGGAACTCAGCTCTCCGATTAACAATTCCGAGCCGTTATCCATTGCACCACAAACACACCCAAGTTTACAGTAACTGGTATTCCCAAGCGGTCACCCATCTTGCTACTGACCAGGCTCGAAGTTGATTAACCGGTGATCGTACGAGAATCAGGCTTTCAACGTGATAAAACCCATATTTGCGATATGAACTACAAGTTATGGTTGGGGAAGAAAGGCCTGAGCGGGTGTCTGCAACAGGGATTGGCAAGCCACCTTAGCAAACGGGAAAACACAGAAACGAAA
The DNA here is from genome assembly GCA_964036315.1 of Acanthosepion esculentum. Classification (NCBI taxonomy): domain Eukaryota; kingdom Metazoa; phylum Mollusca; class Cephalopoda; order Sepiida; family Sepiidae; genus Acanthosepion; species Acanthosepion esculentum. The sequence continues at coordinate 120,927,006 of OZ038479.1, read as the reverse complement.
ATATCAATCTACTTGAAAACTCTGATATACGGTATGGCAATATTAAGGTTTGGTTTGTTTTACAGTATATCAATCTTTTTCCAGGTTATTTAATACCGAATTATGTCGTTTTGATAATCAACGAGTAGCTACTTTTGTTGTTTTTTTTGTTTGTTTTTTTTTGTTTGTTTTTTTGTTTTTGTTTTTGTTATTTTAATCATTTCACCCCAAGCCAAGCAATAAAGTAACTAAGACACAAGGGAAAAGGTCAACATTATTGATGAGAGAGAACAATAAAAGAACAGGAATTAAGAAGACAGGGGATAACGACTGGTATGGCATTTACATTTTGGAAGATCAAACTTGAGTGGAAAGCAAGAAGCCAGAAGAGAGTTTCACAAGCGAGAAGTGCGAGAAAAGAAACAATAGTCTTGGATGGGATTTGAACTTAATCCTGCTTTCCGCATCATTAACCACTAGGCTACATGCACATCCACAAAAGAACTGCATGAGCTCATAATGATTTATACACTACATTTGACCGTCTTTAGTCGTTATCTGGGATATTAATGTCTTCTTGTACAAAAGAGAAAAGATTTTATTAATTTCATTTTAGCCTGACCCGCTTTCTAAAACCAATATTTCAATGATCAAACATCAGAATACTGATTTTTTTTATTATTATTATTTCACCCCAAGCAAGGCAATAAAGCAACTAAGGCGCAAGAGTTCAGTGAGTGTTAGAGAATATGCGAAAAAGAAAAAATTATTAAGGAGTGATAACAAAAACAAAAGACAGGAATTAAGAAAACCGAAGATAGCGATTGACCTGGCATCTATATCTGTGAAGATCAAAAAAGACGGGAAAGCAAGAAACCAGATAAGTGAGAAGTGCGACAGAAGAAACTGTTAGCATAGAACCGACGGTTGCGTCTAGCCATTTCAACTGTAAAAAGAGTAGATATTGCCGCTAATCTAGTACTGTGCTTAGATTGATAAAGATTAAAGTAGCAAAGAAGCAAACTCATTACCACGGACGTGGGTTTGGTTTGAAGCAGAGTTTAAAAGATAGACATGTTTCGTTTGAACGAGAGACTAAAAGGCAGACATATGTTCCTTTGAACGAGAGTCTAAAAGATAGACATATGTTTCGTTTGAACGAGAGTCTAAAAGATAGACATGTTTCGTTTGAACGAGAGAGTAAAATGTAGACATATGTTTCGTTTGAACGAGAGTCTAAAAGATAGACATGTTTCGTTTGAACGAAAGACTAAAAGATAGACATATGTTTCGTTTGAACGAGAGTCAAAAAGATAGACATATTTCGTTTGAACGAAAGACTAAAAGATAGACATATGTTTCGTTTGAACGAGAGTCTAAAAGATAGACATGTTTCGTTTGAATGAGAGTCTAAAAGGTAGACATATGTTTCGTTCGAACGAGAGTCTAAAAGATAGACATGTTTCGTTTGAATGAGAGTCTAAAAGGTAGACATATGTTTCGTTTGAACGAGAGTCTAAAAGATAGACATGTTTCGTTTGAATGAGAGTCTAAAAGGTAGACATGTTTCGTTTGAACGAGAGTCTAAAAGATAGACATGTTTCGTTTGAATGAGAGTCTAAAAGGTAGACATATGTTTCGTTTGAACGAGAGTCTAAAAGATAGACATGTTTCGTTTGAATGAGAGTCTAAAAGGTAGACATATGTTTCGTTCGAACGAGAGTCTAAAACATAGACATGTTTCGTTTGAATGAGAGTCTAAAAGGTAGACATATGTTTCGTTTGAACGAGAGTCTAAAAGATAGACATGTTTCGTTTGAACGAGAGAGTAAAAGGTAGACATATGTTTCGTTTGAACGAGAGTCTAAAAGATAGACATGTTTCGTTTGAACGAGAGAGTAAAAGGTAGACATATGTTTCGTTTGAACGAGAGTCTAAAAGATAGACATATGTTTCGTTTGAACGAGAGACTAAAAGATAGACATGTTTCGTTTGAACGAGTGACTAAAAGGTAGACATATGTTTCGTTTGAACGAGAGTCTAAAAGATAGACATGTTTCGTTTGAACGAGTGACTAAAAGGTAGACATATGTTTCGTTTGAACGAGAAACTAAAAGATAGACATGTTTCGTTTGAACGAGTGACTAAAAGGTAGACATATGTTTCGTTTGAACGAGAGTCTAAAAGATAGACAAGTTTCGTTTGAACGAGAGACTAAAAGGTAGACATGTTTCGTTTGAACGAGAGTCTAAAAGGTAGACATATGTTTCCTTTGAACGAGAGACTAAAAAGTAGACATATGTTTCCTTTGAACGAGAGTCTAAAAGGTAGACATGGGTTTGGTTTGCACGAGAGTCAAAAAGGTTGATGGAGATGCAGTAAAAGATATTCAAAGCAATGTTAGATCTAAAACAATAAAAACAAAGCTGGCCTTAGGATCTTTTACTTGAAGGAAGCCTAAAATACTTACTTGGCACGGCCTGTGTAACGGCCAACGCTACAAGAAGGACAAGAGCGACTTTTTCCATGGCTTGGTTATTGTATGAAACACAAACGAAGATTCGCTTTATTTATATTTATTTGAAACAAAGGGACAATATTTTTCTGTGTGTGGGAAGAGGAAAATAAATCAATATTCGATTTAAAAATAAGTTATATTCCCAGAATCTGTGCATGTGTTTTCTTTATTTAAAATGAAATAAATTGAAAGACACGTGATGTCTTTTTTTCTTTTCATGACAGTTTTATAACTGAGTAACAGGAAAGACGTCCGCTCATGCAACGCGGGATTGCGTCTTGCACACGTGTCTTTGTTTTATTAGTTGTTTTCTTTCTTTTAAATTATATATATATATATATATATATATATATATATATATATATATATATATATATATATATATATATATATATATATATATATATATATATATATATATATATATATATATATATATACACACACACATATACACATACACTACATTTCTTTTGATGATGAATTTATTTATTCGACTGTTCCCACAAAAACAGTCAAGGTCGACTATGGAGTTAACAGCTTTCAAATATTGACGCCTAGGCGAGTATGTGGGGAGGTGTACCGGTAGGGTAGTCATGAGAAAATGGTTTACTCACGCGCACATATTTTTCTTGTGCTGAGATGACTACAAACGAGACATCCTCTCAAAATATTTTACCAATGAAAAAAAAAAACAGGGATATGTAGATTTATGCCTTTTCCATAAATATTAATTGGAATTCGTATTTTTGGCTTTCTGTTTCGATAAGCGTTGCGGTAACTCCCCAATGAGTACCGAGGTAAAAATACAAAAAAAAAAAAAAGGAATACAAAAAATAAGTAAAGTGTTGGCATCAAAGTGACTAAGTTATCTACCTTGGTTTTGAAATCAGTGTGTTACTCCTAGAATTATTTGATTTGTTTATTTAACGGTATATCAATTTATGGATCATTTAATGCCGAAATATGTAAATACAAAACTTTGCAACAGGTTGTAGCCACTCAATTAAAAAATGCTATGCCTGTGAGTGTGCATGTGGGTGTGTATGTGTGCATGTTAAAAAACACAGTAAATAAAATATTTTATTTATTGTGTTTTACTCGGTTGATTTATGATTTGATGTGGTTTGTTTAACAGTATATCAACTCTTTATGGGTCATTTAATGCCGAAATTTTCTTGGGAGCTTGGAAGTAATAAATATATATGCTATTCTGCTTTCAAAATGGAATACATGGTAGTTGATATTCAGCTTTTGTGCGCATACATGGTTGTGTAGAGATAATTACTAGAGGCGGTGATAGGTGAGTTTTATGTTGTAGCTTTGTTGAAGTTATATTTTGGAATACATTTTGATTTCTTTCAGAAATTGTAGGATATAATATAGATTAATGTCACGAAAGAGTTCTTTCATGCTGATTGATGTATTGTTGGTAATTTTATTATAAATAGGTATTGTTGGTAACGTTTTTACCTATCCTTCTGACTGTTGCTTGCTGGGTAGAATTTCTATTAGTACAGATAAGGTACTCTCTGTTCACTCGTCTTCAAATCTCTTTGTGTTCGACGACTTCAATCAGTCTAACGTCACTGAGCTTGTTGGCATCAAGACTTTGAACAATTACTCAATCTCTCACTCAAATAATATCTTAGTTACCCCTCCTCAGATTATTGTTACATAATTATAGTGAAATCATTATTTTTTGTCAAAAGCATTATATTTTTGGTCGTATATTAATTTAAAATATTCTTTTTTACAGGCTTTATTTTTTTTAAACGGAATAAGATCATTCTAAATTTTAGAATTTCGCTATTGCCCATCAAATTTCTTCAAAATTATCATTGTTGTTTTCTAAACTGGACGAGACGTCTCTTTAGTTTTGGGCTGGTGGCCCAATTAGACATTGGCACAGAGTTCGTCTTTTCAGATGGGACATTATATAAAATATGACGCGTTCGGCAGAGGAGGGGCGAATTCAACAAAAAAAAAATTATTTTTCGCTGCAAATTATTCATTATATCATATCCAAATATTTTACAAAAAATTAGAGGTGATTATACAATATTTCAAGCTCAATTTAGGTTTATAGTTTGTAACCATGCAATGAGATGAGGTAACATAAACCGCAGATTTGTGTGCGGAATATCGTTACATTATTGTTACGTAATTACAGTGAAATCATTAAGGTTTTTTGTCAAAAGCATTTTATATTTGGTTGTATATTAATTTAAAATATTCCTTTCTACAGGCTTTATTTTTGAAATGGAATAAGATCATTCTAAATTAAAGAATTTTGCTATTGTCCATCAAAATGACTGGAAGAAAACGATCTAAAAATAACAATGGAAAAGAGAGGTAACAAAGCGTAAACGAAATAACCCCATTTTGTTCAACTTAGGAAACTTAGCATTGCAGCCAAAGTATTCTAAAATGCTGCCAATAACAAAGGAGAAAATGAAAAAATACCTAACAACAAATCGAATATAGCATCAAAATTTATATTTATTTGTTATGTAACTAAATACATAATTGTTAATAATGTTTCCATAAAACTTGATATTTCCTGTAATAAATTCTTAATAAATATTATTATTGTTATTATTTTACTTAAGTGTAAGGCAGTCCTACATTTAAAATTCCTTTCGGCTAACCACGAAAGGAAATGTTGAGCAAAGCTGCCTAAAACCTTTAAGCGCGTATTGCCACAAAATGATCAAATGTTGAATACGCCCCTCCTCCGCCGAACGCGTCATTTCATTTCGTCCTTCCTTGAACTGCCCGTGATACACAGAAAAAAGAAAAGATTGCTTCGCATGTTCATCATAAGCCATTTTATTAAGGATAACTTTTCAGTATGTACTGTTGTACTTCGCACAAAATCTGATGTTAATCTACTGCTCCAGAATCCTTCTACTCATTTTCCGTCAACAGGGTAATATGAACACGTCGAACTTCCTCTACTACCCGGCAATGAATGCTCATCTGGTTTGCGTCTGAAGAAAGCGTTTTTGGAACATGCCTGAATGTGCTTGAGTAAAAAATATTTGCCCGACTCATTACCCCAGCGACACGCTGCCGTCATTCCGAAAATTAAATTGTCACACCTCATATTCAGGGAGGGAGGATACAAGAGAACACCAAATTCTGAGCTAGAGACGGCATAATCAGCTACACAATTAATATACGCAGCAAATTAACTCATAAAACGTATAGAAGTAGACATGAGTGGGAATAAATGGAGATCTATTGAGAACTATGCAGGAAACTCTGATCTAGACATACAGGCTAATAATGGTGTATGTAGAAACGAGGATCTGTTCAAGAGAATTAACGACAAAATGCCCCTGGAACTTTGAGATTCAAACGAAGTGGCCAATCCAGGCTAAAAGACCAAACCTAGAAAAACTGTATTTCGCTGTTCTAATGAAGTAAGGGGTGAAACTAAAAATTAAAAAAAAAACTGTTTAAATAATCTAGGCTTTATCAGAGATCCAAACTGGAATACTTGGAAACTATCTGGAAAAGATGAGCTAAACTGGAAACATATAGAAATTGGAAATCCGAAGGGAAAATACTACAGAAAACAGCTAGAATACTGGAGTCGGTGTTAGAGAGGTAAGGGGTGGGGAGTTGTCACTTAATGGGTAATTTCATGAATAATAATAATAATAATAAAGATATCAAAATACAAGGACCATGAAATCGAAATCTCGAAAATGTGGCACATGGGAACAACAACAATTCCCGTTGTAGTTGGAGCCCGCGGATTAGTTGGAAAAGATTCCAGTAGACTAATTGAAGGGATTCCTAGAAGTCCATGCCTTAAAGAAATACAAAAATTGTTCTCACGGGTACAGCCCACACCTTACGAAGAGCTTTGTCTATGTAAAATATGTTTGTTTTTGTTTTTTTGTTTGTTTTTTTTTGGGGGGGGGGTCCAGTGGAAAATGTCATGATGCCATTTCTAACCTTAGGTCCCTGGGCGGGACCCGGAAAGAAATGAGTACACATCAGAAATCAAAGGAAATAAGAATAATAATAATAATAATAATAATAATAATAATAATAATAATAATCTATGCTATTATTATTCTTTGTAGCTACGGCTGATGCGTTGCTACTGAGGGTGAGAGTATGCATATGTTATTTCCATATGTAATAGCTGCAACCAGTCATGGTTTCTGATCGAGAAACCTATATTAAGCTGAAAAGAAAAAGAAAATCAAGGGAGATTAGATAGATAGATAGATAGATAGATAGGAAACAGAATTAGATAGATAGATAGATAGATAGATAGATAGATAGATAGATAGATAACAGAATTAGATAGATAGATAGATAGATAGATAGATAGATAGATAACAGAATTAGATAGATAGATAGATAGATAGATAGATAGATAGATAGATAGATAGATAGATAGATAGATAGATAACAGAATTAGATAGATAGATAGATAGATAGATAGATAGATAGATAGATGCGAAACAAAGTCATAAAGACGCAGAGTACTGATTTGATATCTAAAGACCATAAGGAAACGACTGAAACGTTGGCCTTGGAAAGATAGAACTACAAAGTGAAAGAAATGCCAACAGAATAAAGAACGGTGTGCGAGGAGAAAAAGAAACTTTCATCAGCACTTTTCATTTTACGTAAGAAAGAAAGCAACCCATTCAAATATATATATTGACTGATCAAAAGGGCTAAAGAAAACAGAGAAACAAAACACCATGGGAAAAACAGACTCAAAAAATTCCCTTTGTTTCCCTGGGAGATTATCCTACCGTCGTGACGACGAAAATAAAGTACAGTATGGTTATTATTATTAGCATAGTTCCCGTCAAAAATGAAGAGACAAATTTACGTAAAGATCGTTATATCTGAGAGTATCTAAGAGCATCTGAACGTCCAGCCTAGGGTCAAACCTTCGCCCCCTGATCTTCCCTATCCAGGTTCAGTGTGTCGTACCTATGCGCACTGTTACAGAGTGGCCCCGACCGCTCCCTTCGATCATTGCCTCGCCGTCGACGGAGACCGACAGACGTAGACGAGGCCCTCTTCCATCATTCCGTGCTTATCGTATACAAGCTTGAACAGCCCGCTCTGAGCACTCTAATTTTTTCAAAGTGAACGTACCGGCCGCCGCGGACACTCAGTCAAGAGCGCCCTTGGAGGAGAAACCGCCGACCGCGCACGCGCGCAGAACAGACGCGAAGATAGACGCGGAGGTAGGTAGAGCAGGGCTCAAATCCCCCCATGGTCAATGTTGCGAAGACAACTTTTAACTCGACCGAGTCCTTGGGATAGTAGTATTCAATTCTCACCTAGAAAAGCTACTGCAATAGTATTATCTTACTTTTTCTAGACAATTACCCAGGACTGATCATGAATGGACCAGTTCATTCATGAAAGTAAGAAGGGTAACTGGCTCTTGCCACAAGAGTTAATTTGTCAGGTACGTAAGTTCTTGAAGATATCAGCTTGGGGGAGGCAATCCCAGAGTCTAGCAGCGTTGGAAAGTGTCTGGAAACCAGACCACGTTTTGACCCCAGGCCTTGTGAGTGAAACTGGATCGATAAAATTTGCGAATATTGTCTTCTGCATGCTCTCTGATCAGTTCTTCCAACCTTTGGCTCGTTCTATTCTGTCAGCATTGCACTGATATCTAAATTGGTAATTTATCGAACTAAATATGATGGCTAGGCAGAATATCTTTCTGTATCGGTTTTAACATTGATAGGACACCAAAAACAGTATGCGGGTTGGCGGGAATATACGTTTTTTACACCAACAGAAGCATGCTTAGCAAATCTTGCTCTCACCTCACCGATCCACGTCACACGCAAATAAACGAGACATTTCTGGAGACAAATTTTCCTAGGCTTACGAATTTGACGCATTTTCCCCGAATGTTAGACACAACAATAACCAAATTATATCTATTCTCGCTCAGATTCTTCCTTATAAGTTCAAGTTCAGAATCTAATTTAGTTACAGAACATATGACGGATGACCCAAGGTGTTAACCAAGTTGATTTTTTGTCTTGAACAAAAGGAATCCCATCGGGTATATAAACACGTAAAAGTTAATTTCCGGTACACCGAGGTAAGAAAACTTGAATTTGATCTGTGTACTAAAGCACCGAGAAAAGGAAAAACAACATTGTTCAGCTTTTCACATGTAAAGTGCAGTGCCGTATACAACGTGTTAGCTGTTTAATGAAAACCCCTAGTTTCAACCTCATTGTTAAACACACAAAAGGCGCCATCCACATATGTAACATAATAATTAGCTCTTTTAATGTGCTCAAGTAAAACTTGTAAGAATATATATATATATATATATATATATATATATATATATATATATATATATATATATATATATAGTCAAACCTAATGAGCCAGACAACCCTACCAACGTTTCACTTAGGCAGATCGTCAGCTGACCCTGACGATCTGCCTAAGTGAAACCTTGGTAGGTTTGTCTGGCTCATTAGGTTTGACTAGGTCTGCTCTACGTTTGTATCCAGCTCTTTAGTTAGTTGTTTACTCGTATCGGGGTTTTTTCTTTGGGCCTTGAACCTGTATCTGTGCGATTATTTTCGACAGACTTTCATGTTCCTGGCTCTTTCTTTTTTAAAACTTTTTTTCCCTTCGAGATTGATTTAACTATTGGTAAATCAAGAATTCGAAGGTTTTTCGACACGAGTATAGTTACCTACATTTATATATATATATATATATATATATATATATATATATATATATATATATATATATATATATTCCATAGTCGGCCCTAAAGGTGTTCCCATCACTATCCTGTCTATTTGCCTATATATTATCCTATTAAAACTAAATGCCACAGACATGGCGGCGAACTCCATCAGCCCCATAAAGACAGCTTTAGGAATACGTGTGGGTAAAGACAAATAACTATGGTACAACGCATCAATAATACAACGGTACACAAATGAATAAACTTCTTCGTTATGATCCTTATCCCTTCATGATGTAGGCTATCCACAATGTCCTGTCCTTCATAGCTCTTAATAAATTTTGTCTTTTTGTTATTTCTCCAAAAACTTGTTCCGTCATCAATTTACCCAAGTACACTAAGTAGGTTATGCGTTCTTTTCTGTCCTTCTTGCCTTCAATCAGTCCCGTAAATATCGAATTGATATTTAGTCCTTTCTTCTCGCTTTCCTTCGCTATCTTCTGTAGTTCTTGTATTTTCATTTCTGTGTCTGCTATCAATACTATGTCATCTCCATATTTTATATTGTTAAGATTGTGGCCGCCACTAATGAATTCAGGCTTGATTTCTAATTTTCTCAGAATCGCCTCGCTGTATAGGTTGAATAAGTCCGGGGAGAAGACACATCCTTGTCTTACATCCCTTTCTATTTTTGTATGTCTGCTGAACTCATTTCCTATCCGTGTGCGTGCAGTTTGCTGCTAGTATTGGTTCTGGATTATTCTAATATCCTTCCCAAATATGTCGAGGTTACCAAACAGTTCCAACAGGTCTTTGCGACGAATTTTATCGAACGCCTTTGCATAATCTATAAAACACAGGTACACATCCTTTTGCACCTGTATTGTTCTTTCTGTTATCATTCCGGGCATAAATATCGCGTTCCTTGTTCCAATGTCTTTAACGAACCCACACTGTTCTTGTCCTATTTCCGGGGTGATTCTGCTGCGTGTTCTGTTCATCAGAATTCGGATGATAAGCTTTTGTTATATGACTCATTAGGCTTATTGTCCGATGGAGTCCACATTCGTTTGCACCTGGCTTCTTAGGCAGTGCTTATGAAAATAGATCTACTTGGGTCTTCCAGTCTATCACCACTGTTGTAGATTTCATTTTTTATGTCTGAGATCTTGCCTATGCCGAAATCATCTAAGGCTGCCAGCGTCTCTGTTACAATGCCGTCTGGTCCTGCTGCTTTGTTTCTGTTCAATTTGGCCAGTGCTGATTCCACTTCGGATTTTAATATTTGCGATCCTTCGGTATTTCTGTGTATTATCGGTTATTCTCTTTCGTCTTGGAAGAGTTCTCCGTTCCATCTCTGAAGTATTTTTTTCTTTCTCTAATATCAATGTCCCGTCATTGGATTTTTTGCATCCAGCGGACGAGCATGTCTTTTGTCCCGTTAGTTATCTTAAGATATATTTTCTAACTTTAAATAACCTGCAAAGGGTGGATAAACCGTAAAAAACGAATCAATCCAATACTGATTAGCTACACAGGCAGGTCTTTTAGATTCATTTACCTTCTCTGGATTATAGATGTATAGAAACTACAATGTCCACAAATGAGGGATCAGTTTATATATTGACTGTAATATAGAAGTAATACTCCAGTTTATGTTCACATTATAATTTGTCCATCAAATTCTGATTCGGTATGAATCCACCTCTTCTCCCTCAGCTATGGGTTAAATAGTAAGATTTGTTTCGAAGGCATAAAAAAACAAATAAACCTGTAACTGACAATGATGTCTCTTTTAGAACCAAAGAAAAACTTTGTTAGAAACAAAGAAACGTGTACTAAACTGTTATGTAATATCAGTCCTCCGATATGACACTGAATGCTGGACAATCTCCTCACAGATGAAGAAGAGACTTGGAACAACAGAAACAAAGAAAAGACTACTGAATTGTTATATAATATCAGTCCTCCTATATGACAGTAAATGCTGGACATCTCCTCACAGATGAAGAAGAGACTTGGAACAACAGAAACAAAGAAAAGACTACTGAATTGTTATATAATATCAGTCCTCCTATATGGCAGTAAATGCTGGACAATCTCCTCACAGATGAAGAAGAAACTTGGAACAACAGAAACAAAGAAAAGACTACTGAATTGTTATATAATATCAGTCCTCCTATATGGCAGTAAATGCTGGACAATCTCCTCACAGATGAAGAAGAGACTTGGAACAACAGAAACAAAGAAAAGACTACTGAATTGTTATATAATATCAGTCCTCCTATATGGCAGTAAATGCTGGACAATCTCCTCACAGATGAAGAAGAAACTTGGAACAACAGAAACAAAGAAAAGACTACTGAATTGTTATATAATATCAGTCCTCTTATATGGCAGTAAATGCTGGACAATCTCCTCACAGATGAAGAAGAGACTTGGAACAACAGAAACAAAGAAAAGACTACTGAATTGTTATATAATATCAGTCCTCCTATATGGCAGTAAATGCTGGACAATCTCCTCACAGATGAAGAAGAGACTTGGAACAACAGAAACAAAGAAAAGACTACTGAATTGTTATATAATACCAGTCCTCCTATATGACAGTGAATGCTGGACAATCTCCTCACAGATGAAGAAGAAACTTGGAACAACAGAAACAAAGAAAAGACTACTGAATTGTTATATAATATCAGTCCTCCTATATGGCAGTAAATGCTGGACAATCTCCTCACAGATGAAGAAGAGACTTGGAACAACAGAAACAAAGAAAAGACTACTGAATTGTTATATAATACCAGTCCTCCTATATGACAGTGAATGCTGGACAATCTCCTCACAGATGAAGAAGAAACTTGGAACAACAGAAACAAAGAAAAGACTACTGAATTGTTATATAATATCAGTCCTCCTATATGGCAGTAAATGCTGGACAATCTCCTCACAGATGAAGAAGAGACTTGGAACAACAGAAACAAAGAAAAGACTACTGAATTGTTATATAATACCAGTCCTCCTATATGACAGTGAATGCTGGACAATCTCCTCACAGATGAAGAAGAGACTTGGAACAACAGAAACAAAGAAAAGACTACTGAATTGTTATATAATATCAGTCCTCCTATATGGCAGTAAATGCTGGACAATCTCCTCACAGATGAAGAAGAGACTTGGAACAACAGAAACAAAGAAAAGACTACTGAATTGTTATATAATACCAGTCCTCCTATATGACAGTGAATGCTGGACAATCTCCTCACAGATGAAGAAGAAACTTGGAACAACAGAAACAAAGAAAAGACTACTGAATTGTTATATAATATCAGTCCTCCTATATGGCAGTAAATGCTGGACAATCTCCTCACAGATGAAGAAGAGACTTGGAACAACAGAAACAAAGAAAAGACTACTGAATTGTTATATAATACCAGTCCTCCTATATGACAGTGAATGCTGGACAATCTCCTCACAGATGAAGAAGAAACTTGGAACAACAGAAACAAAGAAAAGACTACTGAATTGTTATATAATATCAGTCCTCCTATATGGCAGTAAATGCTGGACAATCTCCTCACAGATGAAGAAGAGACTTGGAACAACAGAAACAAAGAAAAGACTACTGAATTGTTATATAATACCAGTCCTCCTATATGACAGTGAATGCTGGACAATCTCCTCACAGATGAAGAAGAAACTTGGAACAACAGAAACAAAGAAAAGACTACTGAATTGTTATATAATATCAGTCCTCCTATATGGCAGTAAATGCTGGACAATCTCCTCACAGATGAAGAAGAGACTTGGAACAACAGAAACAAAGAAAAGACTACTGAATTGTTATATAATACCAGTCCTCCTATATGACAGTGAATGCTGGACAATCTCCTCACAGATGAAGAAGAAACTTGGAACAACAGAAACAAAGAAAAGACTACTGAATTGTTATATAATATCAGTCCTCCTATATGGCAGTAAATGCTGGACAATCTCCTCACAGATGAAGAAGAGACTTGGAACAACAGAAACAAAGAAAAGACTACTGAATTGTTATATAATACCAGTCCTCCTATATGACAGTGAATGCTGGACAATCTCCTCACAGATGAAGAAGAAACTTGGAACAACAGAAACAAAGAAAAGACTACTGAATTGTTATATAATATCAGTCCTCCTATATGGCAGTGAATGCTGGACAATCTCCTCACAGATGAAGAAGAGACTTGGAACAACAGAAACAAAGAAAAAACTACTGAATTGTTATATAATATCAGTCCTCCTATAAGGCAGTAAATGCTGGACAATCTCCTCACAGATGAAGAAGAGACTTGGAACAACAGAAACAAAGAAAAGACTACTGAATTGTTATATAATACCAGTCCTCCTATATGACAGTGAATGCTGGACAATCTCCTCACAGATGAAGAAGAGACTTGGAACAACAGAAACAAAGAAAAGACTACTGAATTGTTATATAATATCAGTCCTCCTATATGACAGTAAATGCTGGACATCTCCTCACAGATGAAGAAGAGACTTGGAACAACAGAAACAAAGAAAAGACTACTGAATTGTTATATAATACCAGTCCTCCTATATGACAGTGAATGCTGGACAATCTCCTCACAGATGAAGAAGAAACTTGGAACAACAGAAACAAAGAAAAGACTACTGAATTGTTATATAATATCAGTCCTCCTATATGGCAGTAAATGCTGGACAATCTCCTCACAGATGAAGAAGAGACTTGGAACAACAGAAACAAAGAAAAGACTACTGAATTGTTATATAATATCAGTCCTCCTATATGGCAGTAAATGCTGGACAATCTCCTCACAGATGAAGAAGAAACTTGGAACAACAGAAACAAAGAAAAGACTACTGAATTGTTATATAATATCAGTCCTCCTATATGGCAGTAAATGCTGGAGAATCTCCTCACAGATGAAGAAGAGACTTGGAACAACAGAAACAAAGAAAAGACTACTGAATTGTTATATAATATCAGTCCTCCTATATGGCAGTAAATGCTGGACAATCTCCTCACAGATGAAGAAGAGACTTGGAACAACAGAAACAAAGAAAAGACTACTGAATTGTTATATAATATCAGTCCTCCTATATGGCAGTAAATCCTGGACAATCTCCTCACAGATGAAGAAGAGACTTGGAACAACAGAAACAAAGAAAAGACTACTGAATTGTTATATAATATCAGTCCTCCTATATGGCAGTAAATGCTGGACAATCTCCTCACAGATGAAGAAGAGACTTGGAACAACAGAAACAAAGAAAAGACTACTGAATTGTTATATAATACCAGTCCTCCTATATGACAGTGAATGCTGGACAATCTCCTCACAGATGAAGAAGAAACTTGGAACAACAGAAACAAAGAAAAGACTACTGAATTGTTATATAATATCAGTCCTCCTATATGGCAGTAAATGCTGGACAATCTCCTCACAGATGAAGAAGAGACTTGGAACAACAGAAACAAAGAAAAGACTACTGAATTGTTATATAATATCAGTCCTCCTATATGGCAGTAAATCCTGGACAATCTCCTCACAGATGAAGAAGAGACTTGGAACAACAGAAACAAAGAAAAGACTACTGAATTGTTATATAATACCAGTCCTCCTATATGACAGTGAATGCTGGACAATCTCCTCACAGATGAAGAAGAGACTTGGAACAACAGAAACAAAGAAAAGACTACTGAATTGTTATATAATACCAGTCCTCCTATATGACAGTGAATGCTGGACAATCTCCTCACAGATGAAGAAGAGACTTGGAACAACAGAAACAAAGAAAAGACTACTGAATTGTTATATAACATCAGTCCTCCTATATGGCAGTAAATGCTGGACAATCTCATCACAGATGAAGAAGAGACTTGGAACAACAGAAACAAAGAAAAGACTACTGAATTGTTATATAATACCAGTCCTCCTATATGACAGTGAATGCTGGACAATCTCCTCACAGATGAAGAAGAAACTTGGAACAACAGAAACAAAGAAAAGACTACTGAATTGTTATATAATATCAGTCCTCCTATATGGCAGTAAATGCTGGACAATCTCCTCACAGATGAGGAAAGAGACTTGGAACAACAGAAACAAAGAAAAGACTACTGAATTGTTATATAATATCAGTCCTCCTATATGGCAGTAAATCCTGGACAATCTCCTCACAGATGAAGAAGAGACTTGGAACAACAGAAACAAAGAAAAGACTACTGAATTGTTATATAATACCAGTCCTCCTATATGACAGTGAATGCTGGACAATCTCCTCACAGATGAAGAAGAGACTTGGAACAACAGAAACAAAGAAAAGACTACTGAATTGTTATATAATACCAGTCCTCCTATATGACAGTGAATGCTGGACAATCTCCTCACAGATGAAGAAGAGACTTGGAACAACAGAAACAAAGAAAAGACTACTGAATTGTTATATAACATCAGTCCTCCTATATGGCAGTAAATGCTGGACAATCTCCTCACAGATGAAGAAGAGACTTGGAACAACAGAAACAAAGAAAAGACTACTGAATTGTTATATAATACCAGTCCTCCTATATGACAGTGAATGCTGGACAATCTCCTCACAGATGAAGAAGAGACTTGGAACAACAGAAACAAAGAAAAGACTACTGAATTGTTATATAATATCAGTCCTCCTATATGGCAGTAAATGCTGGACAATCTCCTCACAGATGAAGAAGAGACTTGGAACAACAGAAACAAAGAAAAGACTACTGAATTGTTATATAATATCAGTCCTCCTATATGGCAGTGAATGCTCGACAGTCTCCTCACAGATGAAGAAGAGACTTGGAACAACAGAAACAAAGAAAAGACTACTGAATTGTTATATAATATCAGTCCTCCTATATGGCAGTAAATGCTGGACAATCTCCTCACAGATGAAGAAGAGACTTGGAACAACAGAAACAAAGAAAAGACTACTGAATTGTTATATAATATCAGTCCTCCTATATGGCAGTGAATGCTCGACAGTCTCCTCACAGATGAAGAAGAGACTTGGAACAACAGAAACAAAGAAAAGACTACTGAATTGTTATATAATATCAGTCCTCCTATATGGCAGTAAATGCTGGACAATCTCCTCACAGATGAAGAAGAGACTTGGAACAACAGAAACAAAGAAAAGACTACTGAATTGTTATATAATATCAGTCCTCCTATATGGCAGTGAATGCTCGACAGTCTCCTCACAGATGAAGAAGAGACTTGGAACAACAGAAACAAAGAAAAGACTACTGAATTGTTATATAATACCAGTCCTCCTATATGACAGTGAATGCTGGACAATCTCCTCACAGATGAAGAAGAGACTTGGAACAACAGAAACAAAGAAAAGACTACTGAATTGTTATATAATATCAGTCCTCCTATATGGCAGGGAATGCTGGACAATCTCCTCTTAGATGAAGAAGAGACTTGAAACAACAGAAACAAAGAAAAGACTACTGAATTGTTATATAATACCAGTCCTCCTATATGACAGTGAATGATCTCCCCAAAGATAAAGAGACTTGAAGCAACAAGCAACAAAGAAATAGTAAAAATAGTTTGATATACAGATTTGTATATGAGATAAATAATGGCTGGTTACTCCTTTCCGAGTACGCCGTCTGCTACTGAATTGTTATATAATATCTGTCTTCCAACAAATGAAGAAAAGATTTGAAGCAACAAAAATCTAACTTATTTCTGTTCAATTTGGCCAGTGCTGATTCCACTTCAGATTTTAATATTTGCAGTCTTTCGAAATTTCTGTGTATTATCGGTTGTTCTCTTTCCTCTTGGAAGAGTTCTCCAATATATCAGTCGATGATTGTGGAAAGACGAAGTCACAAGTCATCGTGACCTAAACCACAAGTAGGCTCTGTGGGCGTTGAAGAAACTCAAATGTGACTGAGCAGTTGTCTGCAACAGGGAGTGACTAACCGCCCTAGCAGATGGCGTACTCGAAAAGGAGTAACCAGACATTATTTATCTCATATACAAATCTGTATATCAAACTATTTCTTTACTTGAATGAACAAATGGAAAATCTTTTTAGGGACACGCTTCGTTCCGAGTTGGGACTTCTTCAGATTAATCATTGATAGAGTCAGATTTATAAATGCGAATGCCAGTGTGTCACTGTGTCACACTTTTCCAATTAAAGGGACACAACTCTCTAATTTTCAATAGCTCATTTTCTTCTTCTACATGATAAATGTGAATTTCAGTATATCACCGTGTCCCACTTTTTCAACTTTCCTCCTAGAGGTCGTAGCCCAACATATCATACCATTTTAGAATCAGGCCGACTCCGTGATCAAATTAAAATCGTTCCGAGTTGGATCCGGACCCGCAATCCTGAAATTTTGGATTCCCAAGTTTTCATTTCTGCGATTGTTTTCAGCGATTTTTTACGTAATTTTTTGCGACAAATTTTTTTTTTGTACGATAACAATTTTTATAACTTGAAAATAAATTTGGAAAATCCAGAGAAAGTCACCCATGAAATAGAAATAATTGTTTCTGCAGAAAGTAAGGACCTACGTACATCAAACCTTCTTTAAATTATGTGACGACAGAACAAATATCGTTAAACTTATAAAAGGTAAGCTTAAATATTAATGCAATAGTTAAATGCAGCGATTAATTTTGAGTTCTTCTTCATTATTGTTGCCTGTTACATCTCCTCCTCCCTACCTATTGTCATTCAGGCTAAAATACCATCCGATAGGGCGGCTTTTAAGCTAGTATATATATATATATATGAAATAAAAATATAGTTCTAATGCATGCTATATTTATGAATTAAAGTGCTCGCTGTCAGGGGTATAGCTTATGCAAATATAAAAGTGGACATTGAGGTCAACACCCAGCGGCGACAGTATGTTTCATGCTTAAATGCAATCATCACGCCATGTGCGTTACGTTTTGCCTCGACTATTTATGTATGCTGATCAGTAATGTATTATGCGTAGGTTTATTGCATTATTCTAACGGTTATTGGGTGGGCGGTAACGGTTATGTTCCGAATCATTCTAGGTGCTATTGAGTGGAAATAATTGTGGATCCAGATACAATTTTGTAGCTGTTTTATAGTGCTGTTTGTTATATTTTATTGGTTATTGATTATTTTATTGCTTGTTGTTGATTGTTATTATTATGTTTACTTGTGTTTATGTGTGTATTCGTAGATTGTTAATTTGCTTATTATTTACTTAATTTATTTATTGATCGATTTGAATTTGAATCAATTTATTATATTTATTTATTTATTTTATTTATTTATTTATCAAAGAAACTACGCATACATAACATCCTTTACAAATAGTAAATACGCGAACAGCACAATGCTTTCTAGACATATCTGGGAGATTAAAAACAAGAAATAAATCACAATAAAAATATGGAAAATAAGAAAAAGAACATTAGCCTACAACAATCAATCCAAAAACTGTAAAATCTGGAGGAAAAAATAGCTGTAATTACCTCCCCAGACCAAAACAAACTACTAAATAAAAGATCAGAACTCATCTCAAAATGCAGTCACGAAAACAATTTTTACTACGTTACTTAAAAATCGAAAACTGAAAACAAACAAGAATAAATGAAAATAAAATAAAATAAATAAACAAAAACAAGTAAAATAAATTAATCCACACAAATAAATAAACTAAACAAATTAACATACCACGTCCACCAAAATAACCCTTAGAATAATACAATAGACTCTTCACAATGCAATAGAATACTCATAATGCATCAATGACCTGTCTATATGAAAAAAAAAGTCGAGCAAAAACACAACGCCCATGGCCTGACGATTGCGTTTAAGATGAAACAAAATGGGTGTTGACTCCAATATCCACTTTTATATTTACATAAACTCTATCCCTGATATTGAGCACTTTAACCCATAAATATAGCGTATCTTAAAACTATATATATATATGTGTGTGTGTGTGTGTGTGTGTGTGTGTGTGTGTGTGTGTGTGTGTGTGTGTGTGGATAAAAAGAAAGAACAGTAAGATATATAATCCGGTGTTCTTATAGATATTTTTATTTTTACACAATAGTGCTCAATATAAATTTACAGAGCATTAATATTATAAATTAACTAATTTAAACTATGTTCTTTTTCGCTACACAGTAATAACCATGTTTCAAAAATGGAAGCTAAAAGCTTCGAATTTAATTTTGTTATTAAATTAAAGACATTAGTTCCATTTCCTCGTCAAGCGAATTTTGGAGTAAAATATATATATGGAAAAGTAAGGAAAACAGCGTCAGCTTACAACAATAAATCCAAAATCTGTAAACTTTGTCTGGAGAAGAAAATAGCCATAATTACCTTCCCAGACAAAAACAAATTACTAAATAAATGATCAGAGCTCTTCTCAAAATGCAGACATGAAAACAAATTTTTACTACGTTACTTAAAAATCGTAAACTAAAATCGCACAAAAATAACTAAATAAATAAGCATAAAGTCTATATCAGCGTTTCTCAACCGGGGTTCCCCGGAACCCTAAGGTTCCGCAAAAGGTACCCAAGGGTTCCGCGAGAACAGTTGAGATAATCCCAATTGAGAATGAAATCCCTGTGTGTTTATCTAAAGTTCGACCTCGAATGAAGTATTTGTGTAGCAAAAGACAGGTACAGGCTTCACTTTAGAGAAGCATGTTTCACTTCATCAAATGGCTCTGAAAGTAACATTTTCTTACCCTATTTATTGGTCCACAGGACATTTTGCCTTGATTTACCTTATGTCTTTTCAACATTAACAGTATAGGAATAAAAAATTAAAAAAACTGATGCACCAGTTATCTGTTTTCTTTCTATTTACATTTATAATATAGGTATATGATATTGGTTATTTTGTGTGTGTGTGTGTGTGTGTGTGTGTGTGTGTGTGTGTGTGTGTGTGTGTGTGTGTGTGTGTGTGTGTGTGTGTGTGTACGGTCAAATCACGATGAACACACCGGTTCCCGTTCGATCACCGAAGTTAAGCATCGTAGAGCCAGGTCAGTACTTAGATGGGGGACCGTTTGGGAACACCTGGTACTGTATGCAGTGTGGCTGTGTGGCTGAGTGGTCTAAGGCGTTGCTTTAGAATCACGAGGCACCGAGTTCGAATCCTGGCTGGAATTAATTTCAGCAGCTATCGGACTCCAAGCACAGGGCACCTTTGGCAAGTGTCTGTTCTATAGCCACGGGTCCACCAAAAAACCATGTGAGGAAATTTGGGAGAGGAAACTGTGTGGAAGACCTCGTGGGCCAAAGCTAGTACGATATCACAAAAAACACCGTGACTGCGAGTTGAGATGGCCAGCCTTGTTCATTCATGATCACGCTGGGTTCGCACCAACGCTCTAAAAAACTGTTAATTGGCTCTGCACACGCCAATAACAGTATAAACTGCAGGTGGGCTCTGTGGGCATTTCCCAGTTGGGAAATTGCAAAAAATGCCTGTGCAAATGTTGCAATATGCGCTAGCTAGCTGTGCATTGCAACGGGTGTCCTCGATATCGAGTGGCCAATTATCACGTGCGTGTGTGTGTGTGTGTGTGAGAGAGAGAGAGAGAGAGAGAGAGAGAGAGTGAAAACTCCCTGATGAAGTATTATAGAGGAACAACATGAATTTTATTTAGCATTAGCGAAAAATTTGACAAAAAAGTATTAATTTTTCCTTAAACCAGTTATTCAAAAATATATACTATGATATTTACCACGCGAACTACGATGAAAATAAAATAAGAAAGATATGGTATATAATTTTGTTTTTGCGCAGGGGTTCCTTGAGACATGTAATTTATTTTAAGGGTTATGCAAGGGTAAAAAGCTTGAGAAACGCTGGTCTATATTAACAGTCACGGGAATTGAGGGAACAGACTGTCCCTATGGTAGATCCGATGTCGCCCGTTCATATCGTTGGCTAAACATCGGAATGTGTAGATGCACAGGAAGTTGATGGTGGGGGAGTTGATCTATGAGGCGGACATAGAAGAATTTTCCCCACGTGTCACCCGCCTGGATATGCGTTGTGGTGTAATGTATATCAGCTCGGAATGAGAAATGGAAGGGCCGAGTTCGAGTTCCAGTCGGGTTCTTTACATTCACTGACGCGCAAATACCCGTGGGAAATGTATGAATCCATCTCTACTCTCCCAGCTATGGGTTAATTAGTAACACTTGTATCACTGAATCGTTATCACCTCAAAAAATCCTTCTGCCAAGTCAGTCATCCCTTGTCATATAAACCCCAAAGTTAAGAAAAATTGAACCTGGTCAGTATCTAGATGGGCGACCGCTTGAGAATAACAGGTGCTGTAAACTTGGATGTGCGTGTTGCGTAATGGATAATGGCTCAGAATCAGAGAGAAGAGTTCCAATCCCAATTGGGTTTGATATATTCACTTACCAGCAAATATCCTTGGGATAGGTATGAATCCATCTGTACTCCCCCATCTATGGAGTGAATAGCAGGACAGACTAGGTCCTGTATCATTGTTTGGCAAACAGTATACCGCAGAAAGAAACGGCAACCTACTACTGGAAAATGTCTGCCTAGTTAGTTATGAATCGAAAGAGACAGGATCGATCAAGAGTGTATTGCGTATGGCACTTAACTGACTGAGGTTCAGTGCATCAGAAGTTGGCAAAGTGGTTGGCGGTGTGGTTGCAGCCTGTACTGGCATGTTATACGATTAATTGTGCTGAAGACTCATTTACTTTTGCCATGGATATGCAGAGCACTTGCTATCAAGTATGTGAAACCACGTAAAAATTCAATAGATTTAAGTAATATCATTAAGAATCTAAATTAACTCATTTTGTGCCAAAAATAGGCTCCAGATTTGAATTTTCACATTCTCATTTATTAACCAATCAGCATCGTTATGCTCATTTATTCTCATTTATTAACCAATCAGCATCGTTATGCTCATTTATTCTCATTTATTAACCAGTCAGCATCGTTACGCTCTTAGACCTTCTAAATTTCAGACAACTATGTTGTCTGCTAGAAAATTTGCGAGATCACTCCAGAAAATGATTAACAATATTTTCCTTCCTAAAAATAGATATTTAAAAATTGGGGAAAATATTTATTAACCAATAAACTTCCAAGTTTAGTAAATCTAACTTTTAGTTTCCTGAACCTATATTCTGTTATAAATACGATCGCATAAATTCGCAAAGTTAGTTTTCAGGTTTTTCGTAAACCTGTGACTAGGGTTGTTGTTTTGGGCACAACTGAATTCTCACACCTTTCGTATAATTAATTACTCAACATTTCTCATATTTTATCGAGTAGATCTTTGCAATATCCTCGTGATTTTAAAGTAAATTAAGCAACACGAAAATAACATACGAACGGAGTTTTGTAAACAAGAATATTAAGTAACAGTTATAACACGGCTCCCGTTCACTGACAGCTCTCTATCGACTGCTGGAAAATTACACCCATTCATAAAATAACGTAAATGCGTGATACTCTCCTTATGCAGACACATTCTGTTTTCTTCTACCATACTAACGCAATTGATTCTGTCGTGTTGTAAAGAACAAAAACAAAAATATTTTTATGAAACTTTGTTTCGCGAGGACAATTGTAATTCTTTTTTTTTCAACTTGAAAGAAAACCAATACTCAATAATAAAATTTATTTAAAATTTGTAGAGCCGTGTTTGAAGATTATTTCTTACTTCGCTTTCCGTAGGCTTAATCCTCTGCACGTTTATGTCTGTTTGTTTGTTTGTTTATTTAGCGGCATATCAACTCCTTATAAGTCATTTAATGCCAAAATTTATTTTTTCTTGGGAATATTAGTAATTTCTTTTAGGAAAATGGTATTACTGGTTATATAGTTTTTTTAATCTATTGCTGGAAATATATATTGCTGCTACTTTTTTTACTATAATAATGAATTGCTGGTATTTTTACTATAAATATGTATTTTTATACTTTCATAGTGCTTTGACCCCAGTTTAGGGGTTAACTATATGGCCATAGCTGGTGCCCTAGCGAGTACTACCACCCCGGGTCAGGATGGACCTGGGAACAACAGCAATTAAGAGGTGGTTCCACGCTCCTCAAAACCTCCCTATCAGAGGCCTTGCAATCGGATGTATTTTATCATCATATCCAGGACGAACACGTTTAAGTACTCGTTTGATATTAATAGTTTTTCACTTGTGTACCGTTGTACTGTTGATGTGTTGTACTGTAGACTTGTCTCTACACACACGTATTCTTGAAACAGTCTTTATGGAGCTGATGGAGTTAGCCATCATGTCTGTTGAATTTAGCTTTAATAAGATAAAGTATAGTCAAATAAACGGGATCGTGATGGGAAATCTTTAATGGTGGTCATGGTTGTTTTAATATACGTATTGAAAAGTACCCTCAAAGTGATCATCTCAAAAATGTTTTTATCACAAGAAAGAGTCGATCACCTTATGCACGGCGTTTAACAAATTATTTACCTGAATGGTACTGTGAAAATTTGTTGCTGTTACCTTTAAATGACTACTCTTGTGAAGCTATGTACTTTGTGAGCCGATAGTAGTATTGCTCGATACATTCTTGGATCTCGTATGGCACTTAACTGATTGTTACCTACCTACCTACCCATCCAGACCTGAGCAATTGAAGCCCTGAATAAAACATCTATTTTATATTATTGGTAACAGATTTCGTGCTCTCATTTCTTGGCATTTGTTTTCATTTTTGTTTCCGTGTGAATGTGCAGTGGACCTTTCCCAGTTTTCGCTGCACACTGACACGAACGAGAATAGAGATGCAATGTTTGGTAGCGGAAAGTTGGGTGAGGTCCTTATTGTGTGGGCAATGACCACGTCCAGTCATGAGATTGATGATGATGATGATGATGATGATGATGATGATGATGATGATGATGATGATGATGATGATGATGATGAATGTGTCATCTGGTATTGAATACTTGATGTAGAACTAAAAACTTTACCATTTTCTTTTCTAAATTCTAATGTTAAATAATCAGGCACAGTATATCTATAAAGATGGCACCTCCTTCCTCGCTCTATCTTTACAAGAGTCATACCAAAGAGGAACAAAAGAACAAATAAGTAAAAGGAAACATTTGGAAGCAAGTAACAACAAGCTAGACATAGAGAATTTTAGATTTGCTGGTCTATATTAACAGTCAGAGTTGGGAACAAGGAAGTCAGCTCTGGTTTCCCCCTTGGCAGGGGGACAGTGACTTTTGGGTAGTTCTAATGCCACCCATTGTAATTGTTATGGGTCCTTACCTATAACTACAGAATGAACTCTTCCTAACACTATGTATACTACGCCTCTCAAGAGAGAGAGAGAGAGAGAGAGGGAGAGACGAATCGAGTCGAGCCGATAGTAGTTCACTCCAAACCAGACTGACAGTCATACTAACACCTTCCACATCTTGTATTATTATTCAGTGTAATATATCTTCGTTATTTCTACTCGTGTGTTTGTGTTGTTCTTCCTTGGTCCTAACCTGGACCATAACAGAAATTTTCAACGAAAACACAGATGCTGAAAGGGTAATCATTTGACCTCAAGCAAGGAAGAGTCAAATGGAAGGGATGGAACTGTTAGATTGACATGGCAGAAGTTGTCCCACGAGTCGCCTACCTACCCCCATCCAGACGGAGCAAGTGAAGCCCTGAATAAAACACCTGTTTTATATTATTGGGAGCGGAGTTCGTGTTCACATTTCTCGACTTGACATTTGCTCCCGCCTTTCGTTAACCTTGCGAACGTGCAGTGGTCCTTTTCCCAAATGAAATCGAGACGCAGCGTGGCGGTGTTATATTGGCCTGTCGGCGATAAGCTGGACGGGGGTTTCGTTGTTATATTTACGCAAGGAAACTATACTAATCTTTTAATATTGTTTCACAGATCTTCGAATCGGTATACGCGGGAGTGTTGCTTATCTGTAATAAACTTACTTTCTTTTTGCAACGAGAGTAAGCTGCAAGGAAAAGTATAAAATATAATTAAGAATTAAATTGACAAGTGACAGTTTATAAAAAAAAATTAGATGAAATTGAATAAATTACGAAAAAGAAGCAAAGCAGACGATAACATGATTAATGGGGAGAAGGTAAGTGTCACCCGGAATCGATAGAATTCTTTCCCCTTCTACTCTAGCCCTTGTCAAAGCTGTCAAAATATTAAAATATGAGCGGACCAGACCAAAATGTCATAATTCTTTATTTATCCAAACTAATCTGATATATTTGCGGCTATTTCGGTCGAAATAGTAAAAAATATATAGTAAATATATAGTAATATAAATACAGCATATATAGTATAGAGGGCGGGTGGTGTAAATTGTCGCAATTCTATATTTTTCCCTTCGCACATGCGCGTTGTTTCTTTTTGATTTTGTCGACTGCACGGTATAGTAGGGTCAGTTGGGCACCGTCTGTGAGAAAAAAAAAGTGTTTTGTGTTATTTTCATTTTTGAGTAATTTAGATGACAATTTATCGATCGCACTCTGTATATAGTATAATATATATATATAGTATGCTATACAAATAACGCATCACCCTACACGTACGCACATCCGCGTAGTTAGGCGCACGATCGCACATCCGCACAGACTGGCACATAGGCGCACGCTCGCAAACACGCTTCTTAACCTTTTTGACCCGAGACGAAAATTACCCAATGTCCAGTCTTAAGGGAGACGACCTCACCCAAGTTTGCACCTTCCCTATTGATGGTTGTCAGAATCACTCCCTGTCGTCTGGATTGTCGCTAAGGGTTCTGATAGGACTAGACAACTTTTGGCACCTCCCGCATTTGCATGTGCGGGGCTCCCTATTAACTGTCACCACATGAAAAACCTACCGTCACGGCTGGGGTATGCAATTAGCCTCAGACTTGAACCTAACACACCAAATCAAATACACGCCCCTTGAATCGTCAAATCATCAGAGAAATGTTTAAATATCTCTCATACCGGTGATAATGACACGTATTCGAATTTTAAGCAATAACTAGTTGACCCATGTCAAGTTTGGTAAATGGCGTAACAACCTTTTTTCTGATACTAATTAATACCTAGACCGTAAAGAAGGTCATATAATGAGGAAAGAAAACTTGGAGAATTTAACACTCACATGACATATGGAAGGCAAGAAAAGTAAATTAAAACATTGAGTAACGTAGAAAGTTGGGCAAATGGATAGAAAAATGAGACGGGTAGCTGTGTAGAACCAACGCTTGCTGAGTTCCTGAGAGAGCGAGAGAGAGTTGATAATGAAAAACAAAATTTTGGGGTCTGCTTTTGAAAATCGAAACTAAAGCAGCAATTCAATAATGAACATTTTTATTTTAACCCAAAAGCTATAACCGAAACTGTCTGTCTGTCTGTCTGTTTCTCTCTCTTTCTCTAACACACACGCTCTCTCTCTCTCTCTCTCTCTCTCTAGCTCTCTCATCCTCACACACACACACTCACTTCTCTTTTACTCGCTCTCTAACACACATATTCTCTCCCCACTTATCTCACTCTCCCTTGCTCTCTCTCTCTCTCTCTCTCTCACACACACACACACACACACACACACACAGATACTCTCTGTCTCACTCTCTCTCTCTTTTACACAAGCATGTTCTTCTCCTGTGTGCCTTGTCCCTCCAGTACGTGGCTGATTATGGCTCTCCCCAATTTCTTATCCTTTGTAGACCTTAGTAAATTTTGTCTTTTTGCTATCTCTCATAATCTCACACACACCTTCTCTGTTATGCATGCACACTTTCTACTTATCTCTTAAACAATCACTCACACTCTCTCACACACACACGCACTCACACTCTATCTCTCTATCGCTCAAATACATACTCTCTGACCCTCTCACACAGACACACACTCTTCTCTGTCTGTCTGTCTGTCTGTCTGTCTGTCTCTCTCTCTCTCTCTCTCTCACTCTAAGTGACTTCTTTGATAATAAGGAAAGGTATATCAACAGTGTGCGTTACGAACGTTAGTAGCATCAATAAAATGCTATTTTATTACACCTTTTAACAACACAATTCTGAATAGGGCTTTTTACTTCTCTCTCTCTCCATTTACTTTTCTTGCATTGACGCCGAGAGTTTTTATCTCTCCCCTTCCCGACCACCCGTCTCGTCATTTTGCTAGCGAGACGGCCGGACAGTCAACCTACCTCCGACATTTTTAGAACTACATCACGCACAACTGATTTTCAATTCTTGAATCGATTTGAGACCATCGATTAAGATGATACACAGACAGTAAATCTTCGATTGAGTGGACAGACCTATCTTTATATTTTTAGTGTATTTCCGTCTTTTTTTTCATTCATTTCGGAAAAATCACTTACACATACGTATTATCGGGCATTTCGCCATAGAGAAAGCAGCCGAGTATGTCAATACTGCTGTAGTGAGTTCAAACCTTATAGCCGCTACAGAGTTTTTTTGTTTTTTTTTTCCTATACCAAGTTTAGCTTGCGAAATATCTTTATGTGCAAACAGTCGCGTCCTGGGTATGACAATAAACTACATCCGGCAGCAAGTTTTTGAGGAGCGTGGAACCACCTCTTAATTGCTATTGTTCCCAAGTCTAACCTGTAGTAGTATCTGTTAGGGTCTCAGCAATGGGCAAATTGTTAACCACTAAACTGGGATCAAAACAAAATGAAATTATAAAAGTACCCTTTTATTGTCAAAATACCAGGAATACATTTTCATAATAAAAAAAATTAGAAGCAATATATTTTTGCAAAAAAAAATATTGCCACCATTACATTAAATGAAATTACTACAGCTCCAAAGAAAAAATTAAATTTCGGCATTAAATCACCAAAAAGGTGTTGATATGCCTAAAGAGACAAAACAAAATCACACTGTCGTAGTTCACTAAGTGAGGTTACTGTAGTCTTTTTTTGTACCGGACTTAGCTTATGTTTGTGCCATTTTTAGCTAGTTTAATTGACCCTGGATCGTTAATCATTACGTATTCATCATTAAAGCTAACACAGCATATAGTGTTGATGGGAAATGGTTTTCTCGCCAAATTACAGCTACTATGTTGACATCATCATCATTATCATCAACATCATCATCATCATCATCATCATCATCATCATCATCAATCCCATGAGCACCTGCCCTGTTCCTGCCACATATCTAGGTTTCAACAAAGGGATTCATTTACACGCAGTGTCTTTTTTTAAACCTGGTGGAGTCCATCCCTCTCCACATCAAACCACAGCCGATGTCCTCCAACTTGAAGGCTTGCCTTGGTTACGGACAGGTGGCCGTTGATTCCATCGGCGTTGGGGCGGGAGCCACCGTCTTTGTCGTTGACTCTAGTCTAGGAAGCCCACCGCCCAACGATGACGTGTCTTCGCCGCAACGGCAGCATACGTATCAGTTACCTCCCTTTAACTCATCTCTCAAATTTTTGTTCACCCCACATCTAGCCAGGTATTGAACTCACAAATCTTTGGGTCAAGTCATTGGATTCAACCAACACTTTTATTCACTAGGTCATGTGTCCTTGAGAAATATAGACAGATATAGATTTTTGTCTTCCTAGCCCAGACCAGACCAGCCCAGACTAGCCCAGACCAGCCCAGACTAGCCCAGACCAGCCCAGCTTGCGTATCCGGGTGCCTAATATATCAGAGATCTCTTTTTGGTTGGTTTTGATATTCCATCTTGCTTTAACAGTTTTTATTTATCAACCAAATACCCGTCCAAAGAACAGAGAAAAGTTGTCATAGAAGATCACTTAGCTCTCTAAAATTTCTTTATAAACGACATTTTCAGCAAAACATCTATTATCTAATGTCTTTTTTTTTTTTTTTGCCCTATGCTAAGTCGACTTGATTTTCCTACTCTGGACATAGCAACAAGAGAAACATTTGAATAATTAAAAAAAAAAGACTAATAAAATATTCCAAAATAGAAAAATAACGGTCTCTCCTGACAAACCCAATGAATAAAAAAAATTAATGTCCTACCAACTATCACAACTACAACTGAAAAGAATTTATCTAAACTCAACATAAAATTTGTTACAATTATATCTAAAACAATAAAAGACTTACTCAATACAAAACAAAAAATAAACTAAAATCTAAAGTGGGAATTTACTCTATCGACTGTAATAATTGTCACAAAAATCCTTAGGAGAAACCTCAAGGAATTTAAATAAAAGATTATATGAACACAAAAGGGATATTTTACAGAACAACACATTTAGTTGCTCACCGTAACGGGACTGACTACAATTTTGATATAAATATGCTAATCTGATCAAAGGAGAAAATAATTTAACTAAGACGAAAATCTTTAGAGAATACCTGTACATAATTCTATAAATTCATTTTCAGCTTCATTTGACTAATTTGTAGTAATGCGAAATAGCAGACGATAGTAAGGTTTATATGAACGCTGTGGCTTTCTTTAGCTTACGACTGAATTTTAACAAGACAGATATAAATTCTTTCTATAAAAACACAATAAAATCTTATCGACAGAAGCATTGCTTATATATGACAACTTTTAAAAGATTTGAATTAAAAATGAATAATGAAATAAATATTTATTAAAATATGCTTTTAAAAATTGTTATGCAAATTAAATATCGCTGCTTCTGTTGCAAGCGCCATGTTTTAGCAATATATATATAAAAGACTGTACCACGTTCCGATATGTGGGTGAATTGATAGAAATTCGCTCTTCTGATTAAGTCTTCAGCGAATTTTATGAATTGTAGAAGTGCTCTTTCTTAATTAAGGTGTTAAAGCTTTGGATTCCAAGTGTTTATGTAAAGAACGCTTATTCTTTGCTTGGCGCTTTTATTCGGAATCGCTCATTTTGTCTAACTGTTGTATCTGTTGTTCTTTTTTTTTTGTTTTTTGTTGTTGTTGTTTTTTCTGTATTCTATGTTTTCCGTAAATTGTTTGTCTGTTTCCAGTCATGTCGCCATTTCTGAAAATATCGTTTTTTACAGCTAAACATTTTCATCTCGCTAACATTTTTTCTCGTAGAGAATTATTACAAAAACGAAGAGGGGGGGGGCACGTCGTTCTGTATAGTCTTTCGAAATCTTTCTCTTTCTCGACTCTAAGAATAGCTCTAACCGTAATGGCACTAACAGTGCAGGCCATTTCCACAAAAAACGCCGACGGCTGTTCGTACTGTAAACGTTTTTCGACTTTTAACCGAGAACGCGATTCCTGATACGAACCACGTCAATACGGCTGTTGCGGGCCGGTGTATGCGTTAAGAGATAAACATGGGTGTCTCCTGAAATGCCCACAACAAATATGGCAGACTCGGGAAGTGAGTTCACATGAAGAAATGAAAAGAAACAACAAGAACCGATATATATGAATGCAAACAAATGATAATTTATTAACATTAAAGGGTTACAAGTGACAAACACAAAGATGTGTGTAACAAATGAATGTGGAAACCTAATGGTCATAAGTATGTGTAGTGATTGAATGTGCTTACGTACGTGTGTGTGTGTGTGTGTGTGTGTGTGTGTGTGTGTGTGTATTGTTCCTGCGTTTCCCAAAAGGGAAAGCTTTCTCCGCGAGAGATTTACATGTCGTATAAGCAGAAAAGTAAGAAGAGAATGATAAAATTTGATCGCAGAGTATTTATAGTCCTAAAAGCGTCCCCTAGTAGCGGTTTCGAAAATTAAGAGAAGATAACCCGATAGTACTTCAGCAAGAAAGCTATACATGTTAATTAGTTTTTTCAAGCAAGGGAGCTAATTCACCACTAGTAATATTGGGTGGGGTGACACATGGCACAGTGGATAAAGGCGTTAGTTAGATCCAGTGACAGGACCCAAATAGTGTGAGTTCAATACCTGGTTAAGACGGTGGAGAACTTGGAGAGGGGAATTAACAGGAGATAACTGATAACTGACATCCATTAGACATGGCACATGGAACTAGAACAGTCTACGCTAGCGAGCGAAATAAAGGGTTCAGTTCGACATTCCAACCACCTGAAGAAGGCCGGAGCGTACAACGGCCGAAACGTTGTAATAAATATGGCGACAAAGATGAGGACAATAGTCCGAATAATGTAAGTAGTGGGTTTTCTTGTTCTTCCTGATAATAATAATAATAATGGATGTGTAAAACTCCCAACGCAAAACATTCATATAAAAATTGGACATATATACTTATATGTTAGTCGTGTAATGAATAGCAGTACTTGTTCGATTTTTATATCGAAAATTCATAGCTCGGGTTTTTTTTTCTCTTGCTGACAACAATATATTCTGCCTTCTTACAATTGATTGATAGTTAGTCCTTTCTAATGCCTTTCTTTACGGCGAAAATATGTCTGGCAAGAGATAGGTGTATCCTCAGTCCTTTTGTAAGAAACGATTCCCAACAGTCCTGGGTATAACGAAAACCTACATCCGGCAGCGAGGCCTCTGATCGAGAGATTGGTGGTTTTGAGGAGCATGGAACCACCTCTTAATTGCTCTTGTTCGCAGGTCCACCATCACACGGGGGTAGTAGCACCAGTTAGCGTGACAGATATGGGCAAACTGAACTCCCAAAGAAAAAGAAAACACAATGAAATTATAAAAATACATTTTATACTAAAAATAACAGCAATATAGTTTTATATTTAAAAAATATATAAACAATAACTATAGTAAAATTACCAACAATACATTTAATCTGCAGCTGAAGATGTATAGTTGCGTGCAACAGACTTAGATTTCGGCATTAAATAACTCATAGAGGTGTTCTTATACCGCTAAATAAAATTAACCGAAATCAAACCGACACCCATAGGACATACTGAAAGCGAGTGGGACAGAGAAAAGAAGCGACTAACCTACCAAACGTGCTTGTGTATATGGTTGGCAGAAAAGGGATTAGGAGAGATAGCGAAAAGACAACATTTACTAAGGTCTACAAAGGATACGAAAATGTGGAGAGCCATGATCAGCCACGTACTGAAGCGCCGGGGCACATAGGAGAAGAAGAACGTGTTTGTGTAAATGGTTTGCAGAAAAACGATTCGGAGAGATAGCAAAAAGATAAAATTTACTAAGGTCTAAAAAGGATAATAAATTGGGGAGAGCCATAATCAGCCACGTACTGGAGAGACAAGGCACATAGGAGAAGAAGAAGAATGTGCTTGAGTAAATGATTTATAGAAAAAGGATTCGGAGAGATAGCAAAAAGACAACATTTAGTAAGATCTACAAAGTATAAGAAACTGGGGAGAGCCATAATCAGTCACGTACTGAAGGGACAAGACACATAGGAGAAGAAGAATGAGATTGTGTAAATGGTTGGCAGAACAGGGATTAGAAGAGATAGCAAAAAGGGAACATTTACTAAGAGCTACAAAGGAGAGAAAATCGTGGAGGGCCATGATCAGAAACATCCCGAAGGGTCTTTGCGCATAGAAAGAGTAGAATGAGATTGTGTAAATGGTTGGCAGAACAGGGATTAGGAGAGATAGCAAAAAGACAAACATTGCTAAGAGCTATAAGGGAAAGGAAATTGTGGAGAGCCATCATCAGCAACATCCTGAAGGGACTTTGCGCATAGAAAGAGTAGAATGAGATTGTGTAAATGGTTGGCAGAACAGGGATTAGGAGAGATAGCAAAAAGACAAACATTGTTAAGAGCTACAAGGGAAAGGAAATTGTGGAGAGCCATCATCAGCAACATCCTGAAGGGACTTTGCGCATAGAAAGAGTAGAATGAGATTGTGTAAATGGTTGGCAGAACAGGGATTAGGAGAGATAGCAAAAAGACAAACATTGTTAAGAGCTACAAAGGAGAGGAAATTGTGGAGAGCCATCATCAGCAACATCCTGAAGGGACATTGCGCATAGAAAGAGTAGAATGAGATTGTGTAAATGGTTGGCAGAACAGGGATTAGGAGAGATAGCAAAAAGACAAACATTGCTAAGAGCTACAAAGGAGAAGAAATTGTGGAGAGCCATCATCAGCAACATCCTGAAGGGACTTTGCGCATAGAAAGAGTAGAATGAGATTGTGTAAATGGTTGGCAGAACAGGGATTAGGAGAGATAGCAAAAAGACAAACATTGCTAAGAGCTACATAGGAGAGGAAATTGTGGAGAGCCATCATCAGCCACATCCTGAAGAGACTTTGCGCATAGAAAGAGTAGAATGAGATTGTGTAAATGGTTGGCAGAACAGGGATTAGGAGAGATAGCAAAAAGACAAACATTGTTAAGAGCTACAAAGGAGAGGAAATTGTGGAGAGCCATCATCAGCAACATCCTGAAGGGACTTTGCGCATAGAAAGAGTAGAATGAGATTGTGTAAATGGTTGGCAGAACAGGGATTAGGAGAGATAGCAAAAAGACAAACATTGCTAAGAGCTACAAAGGAGAGAAAATCGTGGAGGGCCATGATCAGAAACATCCCGAAGGGTCTTTGCGCATAGAAAGAGTAGAATGAGATTGTGTAAATGGTTGGCAGAACAGGGATTAGGAGAGATAGCAAAAAGACAAACATTGCTAAGAGCTACAAGGGAAAGGAAATTGTGGAGAGCCATCATCAGCAACATCCTGAAGGGACTTTGCGCATAGAAAGAGTAGAATGAGATTGTGTAAATGGTTGGCAGAACAGGGATTAGGAGAGATAGCAAAAAGACAAACATTGTTAAGAGCTACAAAGGAGAGGAAATTGTGGAGAGCCATCATCAGCAACATCCTGAAGGGACTTTGCGCATAGAAAGAGTAGAATGAGATTGTGTAAATGGTTGGCAGAACAGGGATTAGGAGAGATAGCAAAAAGACAAACATTGTTAAGAGCTACAAAGGAGAGGAAATTGTGGAGAGCCATCATCAGCAACATCCTGAAGGGACTTTGCGCATAGAAAGAGTAGAATGAGATTGTGTAAATGGTTGGCAGAACAGGGATTAGGAGAGATAGCAAAAAGACAAACATTGCTAAGAGCTACAAGGGAAAGGAAATTGTGGAGAGCCATCATCAGCAACATCCTGAAGGGACTTTGCGCATAGAAAGAGTAGAATGAGATTGTGTAAATGGTTGGCAGAACAGGGATTAGGAGAGATAGCAAAAAGACAAACATTGCTAAGAGCTACATAGGAGAGGAAATTGTGGAGAGCCATCATCAGCCACATCCTGAAGGGACTTTGCGCATAGAAAGAGTAGAATGAGATTGTGTAAATGGTTGGCAGAACAGGGATTAGGAGAGATAGCAAAAAACAAAAAAATTACTAAGAGCTACAAAGGAGAGGAAATTGTATTGTGGAGAGCCATCATCACCAACGTCCCGAAGGGACACGGCACGAAGAAGAAGATTAGAAGGGAGCAAAATGATAAAATTTACTAAGAGTTGCAAAGGACGAGAAATTGTGGAGAGCCATGATCGCCGACATCCTGAAGGGACATTGCACATAGAAAGAGAAGAACGAGCTTGTATAAATGATTGACAGAACCGGAGTTAGGAGAGACAGCAAAAAGACAAACCTTACTCAGAGCTTCAAAAGACTGTATGTGCTGCAGAGCTAGTATCGTCAACGTCCTGAAGGGACACGGCATATAGAAGAAGGAGTAAGAAGAAAGGTGGCATGACATGCTTACCAGGGTCTTTGTTTAAGGACATTTATTTTATAGCATATTCTAATTTCTCAGACATTTAACTTTGAAGAACTAGAATCTTTTTTGCAAGACGCTGACGGATGTGGAAATCCTCGCTGTATTTAGTATTGTTGAAGTTATCGCGAACATTTTTTGTCGAGATTTACAAACTACGTTTCGTTCAATTTAGCAAACCAATCGATGAATTTTGAATAAGCTGATTTGTTTGGAAAAATACGTGGACAAAAACCTTACTTCACCGTTTAATAATTTCTTTAATTTTATTTTAATTTTATAAGACTTCATGGTAAACAATATTTTTTAAGAAAATTTCTGTTTTTCCTTTTTGACAGTAAAGAATAAATTCTTGGGATTTCTTGCTCTTGAGCATGCAACATTCAACTGAGCATGCGTAAATATTTCTTTCTGAAATCAAATTCAAACTTTTTGAAGATCTATTTGATCTATTCATAGTTCTCGCAAATGCAGGAGGAACTGGAAACTGAATTCTCATATATATATATATATATATATATATATATATATATATATATATATATATATAAACTTAAAAAATATATGCAAAAAATAATAAGTATATGTTATTTTAATCATTAAATTGTTTTTAAAGTAGTTGGAGTATTTTGTATGTTAAATAATATAACTTTTCAAAAAGAATTAGTGTACTAAGCTACGCACCCTAGTAAAATAGACTGTACTTTGTACTGTTTGCACTTCTCCCCAAAATTTGGTTTCGATCGGTCAATGTATGGCTATTTTAGAGGGTGTGACGGACAGACGAACAGAAATCACAGAATTTTATATGTAGATGAATCCAATTACGTTATTATAACTGATAGTTTCGATACCATGACAATTAAAAGAATTTGATACGTCATTCTAAATATAATTATTATCGTGGATTAAAGTTTAGACATATTTAATAATTGTAATGGATCTCTATAGTGAATAATTTTCAATGCATTTTTATAATAAAATAATTTTCAAATGAATTTCTATAGATGCTTTTAGTATTTGCTGCGCCACTATATATAGATAATCATTAGAGTGAATGAATGTTTTGACATATTCAATAATTTACAATGCATTTCTATAGTAAATAATTTTCATTGCATTTTTATAGTAAAATAATTTTCAAATGAATTTCTATAGATGCTTTTAGTATTTGCTGCGCCACTATATATAGATAATCATTAGAGTGAATGAATGTTTTGACATATTCAATAATTTACAATGCATTTCTATAGTAAATAATTTTCAATGCATTTTTATAATAAAATAATTTTCAAATGAATTTCTATAGATGCTTTTAGTATTTGCTGCGCCACTATATATAGATAATCATTAGAGTGAATGAATGTTTTGACATATTCAATAATTTACAACGCATTTCTATAGTAAATAATTTTCATTGCATTTTTATAGTAAAATCATTTCCAGTGAATGTCTATCGACGTCTTAGTATTTTCTCGCTCACTCTCTACGTAATCCTTAGAGTGAATGAAAGTTTTGACATATTTAAGAATTGTAATTCATTTTTATAGTAAATTATTTTAAATAGGTTTTTAATAGAAAATACTTTCCAATTAATTTTTATAAATGCTTCCAATATTTACGGTATCACTATATATATAATCATTAGTGTGACTGAATGTTTTAATAAATTTAATAATTGTAATACATTCTAAGTGGTAGTCCAAAAGTCTTGTCACTCCTAAATAATATAATTTTCTATTTCATATGGCTGTCACGAGTTCCTACAGTTTGGAAAAGAGGCTGCTTGCAAGTGTATGGACACGTGATCGTGTGCATTCTAGCAAGAGCATGAAGGATGTGCGACATGACTTCGTTTTTTATTCTATTGTTCTCATTACTTTTTGATAAGTGGTGACGAGACTTTCGGACCACTCTGTATAATAAATAACTCGCAATGTACTTTTATAGAGAAATTTCCAATTTCCAATGGTTTTCTACAGCTAACCAGTGGAATCAAGAACAGACTGAAAGTGCCCCCTCCATCAAGAAAGGATATAATTCTTACCGGTCAGAAGAAAGAACAGGAAGTGAACCATTTTCCAGGGGACCAATGACCCTTTTGAGAACTTCATGGAAAGCTTTTGAGTTTTTCTGAAGTTCAGTAGTTTTAGGTAACCACAAAGTCTCCTTTGTTGCAGTGAAGATAATTTGCACATATTTCTTGCGTTCGTGTATGTACATTTTTTATGCTGGACTGTTTTATTATTATTATTATTGATCCAGGTTTTGTGCTAACGATGCATGTTTTTTATAAGCTGCCTGGCATCTGCATTGTCAACATTAAACCAATTCCGATGCTTCCGCGCAAGGGAAGCCCAATGCCTCTAATGAACTATTATAGGAGGTATTTTGGATGGATTTCTAAGACATTCGATGTAATCAGTTATCTGTGCGGAAACAGGAGAGGTTTCAAGTTGCCAGATAATCCTCTCTTCTTATCGCTGGATTTCAATGGTAGAACGTTAATGCGCTTTGAGAACGACGAGTTGGTGATACGCTTCTTTCGAGCAACACGAAAGGAATCTTTACTACGCAAAAGAGCGTAATCTGAAAGATAACATGTACTGTGAAAAGATCATCATATGTCCCATATCGAGGTGTGGTCGTAGGATCGATACGCAGCTGAGTACCTAACCAGTTCCTTCCACATATCTAGGTTAAAAGTCGGAAAGGTATTTTTATATATAGTGTGTTTTTGGCAAGTGGGGGCATAATGGAGTAATTGTTAGCGGCTCGGATTAAGGAACGGGAGAGCCAAGTTCGAATTCCAGTCGATTTCACTACATTCACTTACATCACTTCTTCTCCCCACCCCCACCGCCTCCATGGTAAAAAAAAAGACAGAACAGACTAGGCCAATAGCTTAGGGTGCTAACCAGACTAGGAGAAAGAAAATCTGAATTCAAACCACCTGCTGCCTTGTAGGTCCTGCCTCATTAGACAAAGGCTAGAAGAACTGTGGGTCCTGCCTCATTAGACAAAGGCTAGAAGAACTGTAGGTCCTGTCTCATTAGACAAAGGCTAGAAGAACTGTAGGTCCTGTCTCATTAGACAAAGGCTAGAAGAACTGTGGGTCCTGCCTCATTAGACAAAGGCTAGAAGAACTGTAGGTCCTGTCTCATTACACAAAGGCTAGAAGAACTGTGGGTCCTGCCTCATTAGACAAAGGCTAGAAGAACTGTGGGTCCTGCCTCATTAGACAAAGGCTAGAAGAACTGTGGGTCCTGCCTCATTAGACAAAGGCTAGAAGAACTGTGGGTCCTGCCTCATTAGACAAAGGCTAGAAGAACTGTAGGTCCTGTCTCATTAGACAAAGGCTAGAAGAACTGTAGGTCCTGTCTCATTAGACAAAGGCTAGAAGAACTGTGGGTCCTGCCTCATTAGACAAAGGCTAGAAGAACTGTAGGTCCTGTCTCATTAGACAAAGGCTAGAAGAACTGTGGGTCCTGCCTCATTAGACAAAGGCTAGAAGAACTGTGGGTCCTGCCTCATTAGACAAAGGCTAGAAGAACTGTGGGTCCTGCCTCATTAGACAAAGGCTAGAAGAACTGTGGGTCCTGCCTCATTAGACAAAGGCTAGAAGAACTGTGGGTCCTGCCTCATTAGACAAAGGCTAGAAGAACTGTGGGTCCTGCCTCATTAGACAAAGGCTAGAAGAACTGTGGGTCCTGTCTCATTAGACAAAGGCTAGAAGAACTGTGGGTCCTGCCTCATTAGACAAAGGCTAGAAGAACTGTGGGTCCTGCCTCATTAGACAAAGGCTAGAAGAACTGTGGGTCCTGCCTCATTAGACAAAGGCTAGAAGAACTGTGGGTCCTGCCTCATTAGACAAAGGCTAGAAGAACTGTGGGTCCTGCCTCATTAGACAAAGGCTAGAAGAACTGTGGGTCCTGCCTCATTAGACAAAGGCTAGAAGAACTGTGGGTCCTGCCTCATTAGACAAAGGCTAGAAGAACTGTAGGTCCTGTCTCATTAGACAAAGGCTAGAAGAACTGTGGGTCCTGCCTCATTAGACAAAGGCTAGAAGAACTGTGGGTCCTGCCTCATTAGACAAAGGCTAGAAGAACTGTGGGTCCTGCCTCATTAGACAAAGGCTAGAAGAACTGTGGGTCCTGCCTCATTAGACAAAGGCTAGAAGAACTGTGGGTCCTGCCTCATTAGACAAAGGCTAGAAGAACTGTGGGTCCTGCCTCATTAGACAAAGGCTAGAGGAACTGTGGGTCCTGCCTCATTAGACAAAGGCTAGAAGAACTGTGGGTCCTGCCTCATTAGACAAAGGCTAGAAGAACTGTGGGTCCTGCCTCATTAGACAAAGGCTAGAAGAACTGTGGGTCCTGCCTCATTAGACAAAGGCTAGAAGAACTGTGGGTCCTGCCTCATTAGACAAAGGCTAGAAGAACTGTGGGTCCTGCCTCATTAGACAAAGGCTAGA
This sequence comes from Acanthosepion esculentum, assembly GCA_964036315.1. Lineage (NCBI taxonomy): Eukaryota > Metazoa > Mollusca > Cephalopoda > Sepiida > Sepiidae > Acanthosepion > Acanthosepion esculentum. Next base: position 120,887,612 of record OZ038479.1, on the reverse strand, counting down.
AGAACTGTAGGTCCTGTCTCATTAGACAAAGGCTAGAAGAACTGTTGGTCCTGCCTCATTAGACAAAGGCTAGAAGAACTGTGGGTCCTGCCTCATTAGACAAAGGCTAGAAGAACTGTGGGTCCTGCCTCATTAGACAAAGGCTAGAAGAACTGTGGGTCCTGCCTCATTAGACAAAGGCTAGAAGAACTGTGGGTCCTGCCTCATTAGACAAAGGCTAGAAGAACTGTGGGTCCTGCCTCATTAGACAAAGGCTAGAAGAACTGTGGGTCCTGCCTCATTAGACAAAGGCTAGAAGAACTGTGGGTCCTGTCTCATTAGACAAAGGCTAGAAGAACTGTGGGTCCTGCCTCATTAGACAAAGGCTAGAAGAACTGTGGGTCCTGCCTCATTAGACAAAGGCTAGAAGAACTGTGGGTCCTGCCTCATTAGACAAAGGCTAGAAGAACTGTGGGTCCTGCCTCATTAGACAAAGGCTAGAAGAACTGTGGGTCCTGCCTCATTAGACAAAGGCTAGAAGAACTGTGGGTCCTGCCTCATTAGACAAAGGCTAGAAGAACTGTGGGTCCTGCCTCATTAGACAAAGGCTAGAAGAACTGTGGGTCCTGCCTCATTAGACAAAGGCTAGAAGAACTGTGGGTCCTGCCTCATTAGACAAAGGCTAGAAGAACTGTGGGTCCTGCCTCATTAGACAAAGGCTAGAAGAACTGTGGGTCCTGCCTCATTAGACAAAGGCTAGAAGAACTGTAGGTCCTGTCTCATTAGACAAAGGCTAGAAGAACTGTAGGTCCTGCCTCATTAGACAAAGGCTAGAAGAACTGTGGGTCCTGCCTCATTAGACAAAGGCTAGAAGAACTGTGGGTCCTGCCTCATTAGACAAAGGCTAGAAGAACTGTGGGTCCTGCCTCATTAGACAAAGGCTAGAAGAACTGTGGGTCCTGCCTCATTAGACAAAGGCTAGAAGAACTGTGGGTCCTGCCTCATTAGACAAAGGCTAGAAGAACTGTGGGTCCTGCCTCATTAGACAAAGGCTAGAAGAACTGTAGGTCCTGTCTCATTAGACAAAGGCTAGAAGAACTGTGGGTCCTGCCTCATTAGACAAAGGCTAGAAGAACTGTGGGTCCTGCCTCATTAGACAAAGGCTAGAAGAACTGTGGGTCCTGCCTCATTAGACAAAGGCTAGAAGAACTGTGGGTCCTGCCTCATTAGACAAAGGCTAGAAGAACTGTGGGTCCTGCCTCATTAGACAAAGGCTAGAAGAACTGTGGGTCCTGCCTCATTAGACAAAGGCTAGAAGAACTGTGGGTCCTGCCTCATTAGACAAAGGCTAGAAGAACTGTAGGTCCTGTCTCATTAGACAAAGGCTAGAAGAACTGTGGGTCCTGCCTCATTAGACAAAGGCTAGAAGAACTGTGGGTCCTGCCTCATTAGACAAAGGCTAGAAGAACTGTGGGTCCTGCCTCATTAGACAAAGGCTAGAAGAACTGTGGGTCCTGCCTCATTAGACAAAGGCTAGAAGAACTGTGGGTCCTGCCTCATTAGACAAAGGCTAGAAGAACTGTGGGTCCTGCCTCATTAGACAAAGGCTAGAAGAACTGTGGGTCCTGCCTCATTAGACAAAGGCTAGAAGAACTGTGGGTCCTGCCTCATTAGACAAAGGCTAGAAGAACTGTGGGTCCTGCCTCATTAGACAAAGGCTAGAAGAACTGTGGGTCCTGCCTCATTAGACAAAGGCTAGAAGAACTGTGGGTCCTGCCTCATTAGACAAAGGCTAGAAGAACTGTGGGTCCTGCCTCATTAGACAAAGGCTAGAAGAACTGTGGGTCCTGCCTCATTAGACAAAGGCTAGAAGAACTGTAGGTCCTGTCTCATTAGACAAAGGCTAGAAGAACTGTAGGTCCTGCCTCATTAGACAAAGGCTAGAAGAACTGTGGGTCCTGCCTCATTAGACAAAGGCTAGAAGAACTGTGGGTCCTGCCTCATTAGACAAAGGCTAGAAGAACTGTGGGTCCTGCCTCATTAGACAAAGGCTAGAAGAACTGTGGGTCCTGCCTCATTAGACAAAGGCTAGAAGAACTGTGGGTCCTGCCTCATTAGACAAAGGCTAGAAGAACTGTGGGTCCTGCCTCATTAGACAAAGGCTAGAAGAACTGTAGGTCCTGTCTCATTAGACAAAGGCTAGAAGAACTGTAGGTCCTGCCTCATTAGACAAAGGCTAGAAGAACTGTAGGTCCTGCCTCATTAGACAAAGGCTAGAAGAACTGTGGGTCCTGCCTCATTAGACAAAGGCTAGAAGAACTGTGGGTCCTGCCTCATTAGACAAAGGCTAGAAGAACTGTGGGTCCTGCCTCATTAGACAAAGGCTAGAAGAACTGTGGGTCCTGCCTCATTAGACAAAGGCTAGAAGAACTGTGGGTCCTGCCTCATTAGACAAAGGCTAGAAGAACTGTAGGTCCTGCCTCATTAGACAAAGGCTAGAAGAACTGTAGGTCCTGCCTCATTAGACAAAGGCTAGAAGAACTGTGGGTCCTGCCTCATTAGACAAAGGCTAGAAGAACTGTGGGTCCTGCCTCATTAGACAAAGGCTAGAAGAACTGTGGGTCCTGCCTCATTAGACAAAGGCTAGAAGAACTGTGGGTCCTGCCTCATTAGACAAAGGCTAGAAGAACTGTGGGTCCTGCCTCATTAGACAAAGGCTAGAAGAACTGTGGGTCCTGCCTCATTAGACAAAGGCTAGAAGAACTGTAGGTCCTGTCTCATTAGACAAAGGCTAGAAGAACTGTGGGTCCTGCCTCATTAGACAAAGGCTAGAAGAACTGTGGGTCCTGCCTCATTAGACAAAGGCTAGAAGAACTGTGGGTCCTGCCTCATTAGACAAAGGCTAGAAGAACTGTGGGTCCTGCCTCATTAGACAAAGGCTAGAAGAACTGTGGGTCCTGCCTCATTAGACAAAGGCTAGAAGAACTGTGGGTCCTGCCTCATTAGACAAAGGCTAGAAGAACTGTGGGTCCTGCCTCATTAGACAAAGGCTAGAAGAACTGTGGGTCCTGCCTCATTAGACAAAGGCTAGAAGAACTGTGGGTCCTGCCTCATTAGACAAAGGCTAGAAGAACTGTGGGTCCTGCCTCATTAGACAAAGGCTAGAAGAACTGTGGGTCCTGCCTCATTAGACAAAGGCTAGAAGAACTGTAGGTCCTGTCTCATTAGACAAAGGCTAGAAGAACTGTGGGTCCTGCCTCATTAGACAAAGGCTAGAAGAACTGTAGGTCCTGCCTCATTAGACAAAGGCTAGAAGAACTGTGGGTCCTGCCTCATTAGACAAAGGCTAGAAGAACTGTGGGTCCTGCCTCATTAGACAAAGGCTAGAAGAACTGTGGGTCCTGCCTCATTAGACAAAGGCTAGAAGAACTGTGGGTCCTGCCTCATTAGACAAAGGCTAGAAGAACTGTAGGTCCTGCCTCATTAGACAAAGGCTAGAAGAACTGTGGGTCCTGCCTCATTAGACAAAGGCTAGAAGAACTGTGGGTCCTGCCTCATTAGACAAAGGCTAGAAGAACTGTGGGTCCTGCCTCATTAGACAAAGGCTAGAAGAACTGTGGGTCCTGCCTCATTAGACAAAGGCTAGAAGAACTGTGGGTCCTGCCTCATTAGACAAAGGCTAGAAGAACTGTAGGTCCTGTCTCATTAGACAAAGGCTAGAAGAACTGTGGGTCCTGCCTCATTAGACAAAGGCTAGAAGAACTGTGGGTCCTGCCTCATTAGACAAAGGCTAGAAGAACTGTGGGTCCTGCCTCATTAGACAAAGGCTAGAAGAACTGTAGGTCTTGTCTCATTAGACAAAGGCTAGAAGAACTGTGGGTCCTGCCTCATTAGACAAAGGCTAGAAGAACTGTGGGTCCTGCCTCATTAGACAAAGGCTAGAAGAACTGTGGGTCCTGCCTCATTAGACAAAGGCTAGAAGAACTGTGGGTCCTGCCTCATTAGACAAAGGCTAGAAGAACTGTGGGTCCTGCCTCATTAGACAAAGGCTAGAAGAACTGTGGGTCCTGCCTCATTAGACAAAGGCTAGAAGAACTGTAGGTCCTGCCTCATTAGACAAAGGCTAGAAGAACTGTGGGTCCTGCCTCATTAGACAAAGGCTAGAAGAACTGTGGGTCCTGCCTCATTAGACAAAGGCTAGAAGAACTGTAGGTCCTGTCTCATTAGACAAAGGCTAGAAGAACTGTAGGTCCTGTCTCATTAGACAAAGGCTAGAAGAACTGTGGGTCCTGCCTCATTAGACAAAGGCTAGAAGAACTGTGGGTCCTGCCTCATTAGACAAAGGCTAGAAGAACTGTGGGTCCTGCCTCATTAGACAAAGGCTAGAAGAACTGTGGGTCCTGCCTCATTAGACAAAGGCTAGAAGAACTGTGGGTCCTGCCTCATTAGACAAAGGCTAGAAGAACTGTAGGTCCTGTCTCATTAGACAAAGGCTAGAAGAACTGTAGGTCCTGCCTCATTAGACAAAGGCTAGAAGAACTGTGGGTCCTGCCTCATTAGACAAAGGCTAGAAGAACTGTGGGTCCTGCCTCATTAGACAAAGGCTAGAAGAACTGTGGGTCCTGCCTCATTAGACAAAGGCTAGAAGAACTGTGGGTCCTGCCTCATTAGACAAAGGCTAGAAGAACTGTGGGTCCTGCCTCATTAGACAAAGGCTAGAAGAACTGTAGGTCCTGTCTCATTAGACAAAGGCTAGAAGAACTGTGGGTCCTGCCTCATTAGACAAAGGCTAGAAGAACTGTGGGTCCTGCCTCATTAGACAAAGGCTAGAAGAACTGTGGGTCCTGCCTCATTAGACAAAGGCTAGAAGAACTGTGGGTCCTGCCTCATTAGACAAAGGCTAGAAGAACTGTGGGTCCTGCCTCATTAGACAAAGGCTAGAAGAACTGTGGGTCCTGCCTCATTAGACAAAGGCTAGAAGAACTGTGGGTCCTGCCTCATTAGACAAAGGCTAGAAGAACTGTGGGTCCTGCCTCATTAGACAAAGGCTAGAAGAACTGTGGGTCCTGCCTCATTAGACAAAGGCTAGAAGAACTGTGGGTCCTGCCTCATTAGACAAAGGCTAGAAGAACTGTGGGTCCTGCCTCATTAGACAAAGGCTAGAAGAACTGTGGGTCCTGCCTCATTAGACAAAGGCTAGAAGAACTGTAGGTCCTGTCTCATTAGACAAAGGCTAGAAGAACTGTGGGTCCTGCCTCATTAGACAAAGGCTAGAAGAACTGTGGGTCCTGCCTCATTAGACAAAGGCTAGAAGAACTGTGGGTCCTGCCTCATTAGACAAAGGCTAGAAGAACTGTAGGTCCTGCCTCATTAGACAAAGGCTAGAAGAACTGTGGGTCCTGCCTCATTAGACAAAGGCTAGAAGAACTGTGGGTCCTGCCTCATTAGACAAAGGCTAGAAGAACTGTGGGTCCTGCCTCATTAGACAAAGGCTAGAAGAACTGTGGGTCCTGCCTCATTAGACAAAGGCTAGAAGAACTGTGGGTCCTGCCTCATTAGACAAAGGCTAGAAGAACTGTAGGTCCTGTCTCATTAGACAAAGGCTAGAAGAACTGTGGGTCCTGCCTCATTAGACAAAGGCTAGAAGAACTGTGGGTCCTGCCTCATTAGACAAAGGCTAGAAGAACTGTGGGTCCTGCCTCATTAGACAAAGGCTAGAAGAACTGTAGGTCTTGTCTCATTAGACAAAGGCTAGAAGAACTGTGGGTCCTGCCTCATTAGACAAAGGCTAGAAGAACTGTGGGTCCTGCCTCATTAGACAAAGGCTAGAAGAACTGTGGGTCCTGCCTCATTAGACAAAGGCTAGAAGAACTGTGGGTCCTGCCTCATTAGACAAAGGCTAGAAGAACTGTGGGTCCTGCCTCATTAGACAAAGGCTAGAAGAACTGTGGGTCCTGCCTCATTAGACAAAGGCTAGAAGAACTGTAGGTCCTGCCTCATTAGACAAAGGCTAGAAGAACTGTGGGTCCTGCCTCATTAGACAAAGGCTAGAAGAACTGTGGGTCCTGCCTCATTAGACAAAGGCTAGAAGAACTGTAGGTCCTGTCTCATTAGACAAAGGCTAGAAGAACTGTAGGTCCTGTCTCATTAGACAAAGGCTAGAAGAACTGTGGGTCCTGCCTCATTAGACAAAGGCTAGAAGAACTGTGGGTCCTGCCTCATTAGACAAAGGCTAGAAGAACTGTGGGTCCTGCCTCATTAGACAAAGGCTAGAAGAACTGTGGGTCCTGCCTCATTAGACAAAGGCTAGAAGAACTGTGGGTCCTGCCTCATTAGACAAAGGCTAGAAGAACTGTAGGTCCTGTCTCATTAGACAAAGGCTAGAAGAACTGTGGGTCCTGCCTCATTAGACAAAGGCTAGAAGAACTGTGGGTCCTGCCTCATTAGACAAAGGCTAGAAGAACTGTGGGTCCTGCCTCATTAGACAAAGGCTAGAAGAACTGTGGGTCCTGCCTCATTAGACAAAGGCTAGAAGAACTGTGGGTCCTGCCTCATTAGACAAAGGCTAGAAGAACTGTGGGTCCTGCCTCATTAGACAAAGGCTAGAAGAACTGTGGGTCCTGCCTCATTAGACAAAGGCTAGAAGAACTGTGGGTCCTGCCTCATTAGACAAAGGCTAGAAGAACTGTGGGTCCTGCCTCATTAGACAAAGGCTAGAAGAACTGTGGGTCCTGCCTCATTAGACAAAGGCTAGAAGAACTGTGGGTCCTGCCTCATTAGACAAAGGCTAGAAGAACTGTGGGTCCTGCCTCATTAGACAAAGGCTAGAAGAACTGTAGGTCCTGTCTCATTAGACAAAGGCTAGAAGAACTGTGGGTCCTGCCTCATTAGACAAAGGCTAGAAGAACTGTATGTCCTGCCTCATTAGACAAAGGCTAGAAGAACTGTGGGTCCTGCCTCATTAGACAAAGGCTAGAAGAACTGTGGGTCCTGCCTCATTAGACAAAGGCTAGAAGAACTGTGGGTCCTGCCTCATTAGACAAAGGCTAGAAGAACTGTGGGTCCTGCCTCATTAGACAAAGGCTAGAAGAACTGTAGGTCCTGCCTCATTAGACAAAGGCTAGAAGAACTGTGGGTCCTGCCTCATTAGACAAAGGCTAGAAGAACTGTGGGTCCTGCCTCATTAGACAAAGGCTAGAAGAACTGTGGGTCCTGCCTCATTAGACAAAGGCTAGAAGAACTGTGGGTCCTGCCTCATTAGACAAAGGCTAGAAGAACTGTGGGTCCTGCCTCATTAGACAAAGGCTAGAAGAACTGTAGGTCCTGTCTCATTAGACAAAGGCTAGAAGAACTGTGGGTCCTGCCTCATTAGACAAAGGCTAGAAGAACTGTGGGTCCTGCCTCATTAGACAAAGGCTAGAAGAACTGTGGGTCCTGCCTCATTAGACAAAGGCTAGAAGAACTGTAGGTCTTGTCTCATTAGACAAAGGCTAGAAGAACTGTGGGTCCTGCCTCATTAGACAAAGGCTAGAAGAACTGTGGGTCCTGCCTCATTAGACAAAGGCTAGAAGAACTGTGGGTCCTGCCTCATTAGACAAAGGCTAGAAGAACTGTGGGTCCTGCCTCATTAGACAAAGGCTAGAAGAACTGTGGGTCCTGCCTCATTAGACAAAGGCTAGAAGAACTGTGGGTCCTGCCTCATTAGACAAAGGCTAGAAGAACTGTAGGTCCTGCCTCATTAGATAAAGGCTAGAAGAACTGTGGGTCCTGCCTCATTAGACAAAGGCTAGAAGAACTGTGGGTCCTGCCTCATTAGACAAAGGCTAGAAGAACTCTAGGTCCTGTCTCATTAGACAAAGGCTAGAAGAACTGTAGGTCCTGTCTCATTAGACAAAGGCTAGAAGAACTGTGGGTCCTGCCTCATTAGACAAAGGCTAGAAGAACTGTAGGTCCTGTCTCATTAGACAAAGGCTAGAAGAACTGTGGGTCCTGCCTCATTAGACAAAGGCTAGAAGAACTGTGGGTCCTGCCTCATTAGACAAAGGCTAGAAGAACTGTGGGTCCTGTCTCATTAGACAAAGGCTAGAAGAACTGTAACTTCAAAACAAATCCACCTCTGAGAGGAGGGACGAGGTAACACATTGCACTATTCTGCCTGGAATGTTACCCTGAACCACAGTTGTGAAATGGAAGGGAGTGGTGTCCGCAGCGGAGGCGCAAAATGCGCGAACTGAATGAAACGCGAATGAATGTCTTTGGCAAGCAAACCTGGCAGATTCCATCCCTTTCCAGATCGAACCACAGTCTATAAAATACAAACCTGAAGCTTTGCTTTGGTCACAGAGACGTGACCGTTTATTTCTTCGGAGGAGCTCTTCGTTTTGACCGTTTTCAGTCTGGGAAGCCCTCCGCCCAGCGATGCCGTGCCATCACCGCACTGGCCGCATCCATAGCCATGGAGCCCAGTCTAGTCCACCGGACTAGATGGCTGTTGACCCTACAAGTTCTTCCGCTTTGTTGGTGGGAAGTGTTGCTGGTTGCAAAGTTGACTTATCTGCAAGGGGAGAGAAGAAGTACACTATTTGAGTTCCTTCCCTCTATTTCCTATGAACCGAGATACCAGTCCATGTTTGGTGTTTATCACCCGCTCATACATTGAAGCCTCGCATTCAAACCAGTAGGTACTTGGGTTGTTTGGTTGACATGGCTGTACTAAGTTTTTCATAAAATCTTTTTCCGGCACTGAGGTAGGCATAGTTGGTGCATAAGAACTGACTAACATGCATATATACAGGGTGTATATATGCATGCTATATATATATATATATATATATATATGTGTGTGTGTGTGTGTGTGTGTGTGTGTGTGTGTGTGTGTGTGTGTGTGTGTGTGAAGAAATATAGTATTAAGGTGTGCTATATTTATAGGATAAAGTGCTCAATATCAGAGATAGATCGTATGTAAATATAAATATAAAAGTGAAGCGACAGGCTGTTTCATGCTATATATTTTTCATATATATATATATATATATATATATATATATATATATATATATATATATATATTAAAATAATAAGAAAGAACAGTAAGATAATCCGGTGTTCTTAGCAATTATTTTTATTAAAAAAAAAACAGTGCTCGATACAAGCAGTAGAGTATAATGTTATAATTATTTTTTTAAAATATGATTCCAAAATTGAAACTAAAATTGTAAATTTAATTATAAAAATTAAACTTAAAAGCCAGACTTTTGTTTCAGTGTGAAGCGATGCTAGGAATAACTTTCTAAGAAATTTACTTAATTTATAAGCGCAGACAATCTTAATATTTTGAGTTGTTAAGGTTAAGGAAAATTCAATCTATTTTGATTAGGGGTAGTTGGGTTTTAATTTCCCTAGACAACTTATGTATCAAATATATGTTACTTACAAAGTCAGGTTAAGTTTAGGTGGGGTGTGGGTGCCTGCTCACAAACATAGACATACGTTATTCAGCGTGTCGTCTCGGTTTTCAATGACAAAAAATGTTGGCATTTTTATTTATCCGCTTAATTCATATTTTTATACATAAAGATTTTCTAAAAGTGTCATTTAAATATGAGTAAGTCATATTTTTAATATTTAATTTTTATTCCTACAGATTTAAAGTACCATGACCACTTGTAATAACTTATAGACTATACGGTATTTTTACAAATAAATATATTAGAATTTAATTTCGTATTTAAAAAATTGTTAATTAATGATCAAGTATAAAAATGTATGTTTCATCTCTCTTCTTTTTTATTTTTTGCCAAAATTAATTAGTATTTAAGAAAAATATTCGACAGTGCCTACAAAAATCGTTATTTCATTTCTTTGATTTAGTAAATTTTTATTTTTCAGAAACTTAATAATGTATAATTTTTCATGTATGCACAAAGGACAGTGGTCATTTAATGATCTACAACCTCTAGCTTTTCTTATTAATTTCTATATTACTGTTAGTGTTTTATTGGTTTCTTTTAAGTGCCAGAAATATTTAGATTTATTTCGTATTTATTATTATTAAAGAACGTTTCGAGATGGAATCATACTATTAAAAAAGAAAATAATTATATACACACACACACACACATATATATATATATATATATATATATATATATATATATATATATATATATATATATATATATATACATACATATATACATATATATATATATATACTTAAAAAATCAGGATATCAGTTGAAACCGCTACGTTAGTTTCAACCTTACAGTATCCTCTGTCGATTTTTATCAAATGACCTCTTAACGCTTTATTTTTTAAAAATAATGAACACTATATTATTTTTAAACAATAAATAAATAAACGCATGACGTTGAATGTAATAGGAAGGGAGGAGGAGGATGTAAAGAAGAAGAAGAAGAAGAAGAAGAAGAAGAAGAAGAAGAAGAAGAAGAAGAAGAAGAAGAAGAAGAAGAAGAAGAAGAAGAAGAAGAAAGAGGAGAGGAGAAGGAAGAGAAAAAAGCAATGGTCTTATAAGAGGATCGATGGGGGGTAACTGAAATGTACATTTTTTATCCAACCTCATATCAGAGGAATTTCTTAATATGTATGCAAGGACTCAAGACTTCGGATTTCTGGTTCAAAAGATTATTTGGATCTTGGAAGTCAACTGATCTCTTGATTTTTAAAGTTAAATGCTCAACATGTTATTTTACTAATGTTTTATTTTTTCACATGTGTATTGAGCCCTTTTTCCTGATATACCTGGTACGCGTGTATTGAGCTCTGTTTCCTGGTCTGATTCAACTCTGACTATTAAACTTTTATGCATTATATATATATATATATATATATTACATAAATACCCTGAATACCAAAAAAATTAACAAGCTCACCAAACTGATGCTTCACAACAAACAAATTGACAAGGAAACATACACAACACTTGCACCCACAAACATCGCACCTGCCCGCTTTTATCTCCTTTCCAAAATACACAAAAACAACAACCCAGGAAGGCCGGTCATTTTATCCTTTAACTGCCACACGACCAAAATTTTCAGATACGTGACCATTACAACCCCTAGCTAAGGAAGTAAAATCCTACATCAGAGGCACAAGAGACCTACTAAACAGAATTAATCACGTACCAACAGTGCCAGAAAATGCTGCTCTAGTAACTATGGACGTCAGATCACTTTATTCAAATGTTAAACACATCGAAGGACTAACCGCCCTTAAAGAAGGACTTACTAAAAGAAGAAAACAAGACCCCCCCCCCAGAAGTTAGCATAAAATTCATAGAACATATTCTTACATTGAATATTTTCAATTACAATGGAGCACGCTACCTGCAAGTATGTGCCATGGACATCATATGCCACAATTTTCAAGGGAAAATTTGAGGAGACCCATATTTATCCTTTCATCGGTAGCGACTGCATATTCTATGCAAGATATATCGATGATATCTTTTTTATATACACGGGCAGTGAAGAGAAGCTCATTGATGTCCTTATGACCCCCAAACACGGCTCAGTTAAGTTCAACCACGAAAGAATCAACAAGATCGGTAACATTTTTAGACACCCGCATTTACATCGTTAAAACAGAAAACTACAAACGACACTACACACTAAAATCACCGACACCCACAAATATCCACGCTTTAAGTCTTCCCCCTCTAAACACCTTAAAGAGTACCGTTCCTATTCACAAGCGCTTACAAGGATATGTTCCAACAATGAAGAACTAAATAAACACAGTCAAAGACTCGAGCATCAATTCACAACATGTGACTATAAACAACACCTAAACAGGGAACAAAGAAATAAAGCAATTTCCACACCTAGAGAAGACACCCCAATGTACAATATTAAAAATAAATCCAGACGCATCCCTCTAGTAACCACTTTCAACGCTACTCTTCCTCCACTTAGATAATCAAAAGTCGCTGGGAACTACTACATCTCAAACCAGATCTAAAAATTTTGTTTGAGGAACCCGGCCTTCTAGCATATCGTAGACCTAAGAACCTTTAGGAAATTATAGGTAGTAACCAAATTTCAGATGATAAGGTAGTCCGTAATAGACCAATAATAAAGACAACAGGATTTTCCCAACCGTGTTGCAACAAAAGGAGATTATGCTGTAACCACATTAGACATACCAATTTGTTCACTAACTCAGTCACTAAATCTACTTTCAAAATCTACCACGACTCTAACTGTAGGAGCCATAACATAATTTACCTCTTAGAATACACACTATGCTAGAAACAGTATGTTGGAAAATCTGAATGGCCCTTTCACTACAGAATTAATAATTATCGGAATCGGATTATGTCGGCTCCCCATGAAAGATTATTACCTGTAGAACAACATTTCCGCCTAGAAAACCATGATTTTAAAAGCCATGCCAAATTCACTATAATTGAAAAAATAGAATTAGTCAGAAAAGATAACATTAGAAAAATTCTAGAGGAACATGAAGACAAATGGATTTTGCGTCTCAAAACACTTCGTCCAGACGGGCTTAATCACAAATTTAACAACATAGATAGAATTAATATCAAGCCATAAATCAAGCCCTACCCACATTTCTCACCCACAGAAGACAGACATGCTTGCGGAGATATTGTCTCACACTTATACACACACCCATACTAATATATACACTTATACACATCATACACACTCCCAAAGAACAATTGAAAACATACACACACATCCCCTTCCCAGGAACCAATAAAAATGTCAAAATGAGTCGCATGAATCTATCCAGCCTCTATCTTGAAAGCTACTTAAAAGAGGCCGTTTGACCAACACTAGGACTGACCAAAATACATAGTTTTGTTTAGTTGTGGTTGTGATTTCTGTCATCCAATATTTTCTGTGTTCCGGCAGTCACCTGGTCCCAAGTATGTCGGATTAAAGAGGTCGGACTGTATGTATATATATATATATATATATATATATATATATATATATATATATATATATATATATATATATACGTTATTTTTATAGGTACAATTTAAGTGAATGCTCTGTTTCTTGTGTTTTTTTTAATTTAACAGTATTAATTAAATTTACCGGCCTGAATGTTCGAGAAATTTGTAGAAAATATGCGTTCTCCGACAGGAATCGAACCTGTATTCCTATACGGGGACTTAATTTGGCCTGGCATGCTGTACCATTCAGCTACAGAGAAGTGCCTGGTTAACAAAGTCCAAATGACTGTTTATAAGCACACAATCTTCGACGTTTTTTCTCGATCGATCATTTCTGCTCACGACTATTAGCGTAAGCAGTGATAATATATTATGAAATGGATTAAATCCAACAATTATTTAAAACAAAATAAACAGAATATATATTAAATAATTGTTGTACTTAATCCATTTCATAATATATATATATATATATATATATATATATATATATATATATATATATATATATATATATATATATATATAGATATATATATATATATAGATATAGATATATATATATACACAAATATATAAGAACGAAGAGTAAGATATCAGTTCGAAACATTAATCTAAAACAGAGCTCAATACAAAATTAGAGCAATAAATATTTATTTATTATGCAGTGTTACATGTGGGTATGTGCATGTTCTAATGTAACACTGCATTATATATATATATATATATATATATATATATATATATATATATATATATATATATATGGTGAAATTTTATGACAAAGTCGAAAAAGTTTTCTTACGTTGGCAGAACTATACATGCGCACAACAGAGGGGTGCTAGTAATTTTAGATTTTGTTTATCTAGCCGAATTCATTTAGAGTCTTTTATTTTTCTTTCCATTACTTTTCTAAGTTGGCATTCCACACTGTGATATTAGAAGATCTACCAGGATTAATGAAATCTTGTAAGAGTCAGAGCGCAAATTTACCGTAGATGACCTTGTGATTAAGGCACTCTCTTGACATTTATGTTGTAGCGAATTATTTTCTCCTTTGAACAGAGTAGCATTTTTTTCTGTCAAAATTGTGGTCAGTCTCATTACGGTAGGAAACCAACGCATTTGACGTATTATTTTGTAAATACCCCTTTTCTGATCATATAATTTTTATTTAGATTCCTTGACGTTTCTCCTATGTATTTTTGTGGCAATCATTACAAACGATGGAGTAAACACTTCCTTCAGGTTTTAGCTTATTGTTTTGTTTAGTATTAACTATGTCTTTTATTGTTTTGGATGTAGTAGTAACAAATTTTATGTCGAGTTTAGATAGATTCTTTTCGATTATAGATATGATAGAATTAGTAGACAGTATAATATATTTTTTCATTCATTGAATTTGTCAGGTGGAGACTTTTTTTGTTTTGGAATACTTTATGGGCCTTTTGTTTCGCATTGAACATAAAATAAATAGGGTACTGGAGAAGTTTGAAAGTGTTTTCAATGTATTTCTCCTCTTTGTGTAAATAATCAGAGCTGCATATTCTTAGTGCACTTATGTAAAATCCGATTATTATACCGGAATTTATTTTGTTGTTATGATGACAATAGAAGTTTATTAGGTCGTTTTTGTTCGTTGATTTCCTGTGGACACCGAGTTTCAAACTGTTGTTAACGTGGTGTAGCTTGATATCTAGGAAGGGTAAGGAATTGTGTTCTTCCATTTTGTATGTAAATTTCATTGTGTGCTAGACTTTGTTTATTTAATCTACTAGGTTCATTCGGTCATCCGCAACGAGATTGAGGAGTTCAGAAGGGTCAAACTCTGTACTGTTAAAAATTACCCTGTTTATCTTAGATTGCCCTGGATTGGACCCAAGTGTGAAAGTATAGTTAGACAGATTTCATCTAATTTTCGTCGTTGTTTTTTCTCGGCTGAGATTCGTATTGTTTTTCAAACCCGGCCTATGTTCCGTTCTGGGTGTAACGATGTTCTCCCTCCCCATCATATTAACTCTGTTATTTACAAATACGTTTGTAGTTGCGGAGTTGACTACATAGGGAGAACGATTCAACGCCTAGACATGAGAATTAAACAGCATGTTCCTACTAAGATTAGGAATCAGACCTTATCGTTGAATGGACGTGTCCCAAATACCTAAATTCCGCCATATGTGAACACCTCTTAAGTAACAGAGGGTGTGCGGCTAATTTTAGTGTTGACTTGTTCACTGTGTTGTCCTGGTCACACTCTTTATTTCACCTTAAGGTGCTGGAATCACTTTATATCGGGTCCCGCAAGCCTTCCCTGTGTAAACAGTGTGAATGTTTGTTGGAACTCGCTGTTAGTTGCCTCTAGCTCCTTGTGCTCATATTTTTTTCCTCTCCATTTCCTTTTCATTGCACATTTTCTAGTGTTTTTAATTAAAGTTGAATCTCCCGTGTGAGCCTGATGAGCGGGAGCGAAACCGGTTTCTTCGCTTTTAATATGTCTAGTAATATTAAGCTTCACACTTTTATTTCTGTGATATATATATATATATATATATATATATATATATATATATATATATATATATATATATATATATATAACCTAAAGTAATCCTAAGAAGCCAAGCAAACCTACCTAGGTTTCACCTAAACGGATCTTTTTACTCGTTTTGAGTTTTTTTTGTTTGGATTTGGAGCTTAAAAACTTGACGATTATTTTCGCCTTGTTTTAATGTTCTTGGTTCTTTCTTTTTTTTATTTCCCATTTGTCCTCGGGTACCGATTTGTTCTACTGCAAGTTGAGCTACCCGAGGTTTTTCCAAACGAGTACCACCATTTATATATATATATATATAAATTAATGTGTATAATACTAGCTTAATAGCCACCCTATCGGATTGGGCCTTCATCACAATATGTAGGGAAGAGTAAACGCGATAGGCAACAATAAACTACAGAAGAACTCAAAATTGATCGCTGCATTTAAGTATGGCATTAATATTTAAGCTTACTTTTTAAAAGTTAAACGATAATTCTTCTGTTGCCACTTAATTTAAAGTCAATTTGATGTACGTAGGTCCTTACTTTCCATACAAAAGTTATTTTTTATTTCATGAGTGACTTTCGCTGGATTTCGCAATTAATTTCCATTATTCCCAAATTTATTTCCAAGTTATAAAAATTGTTATCGTAGAAAAAAATTCGTCGCAAAAAATCACGTAAAAAAATCGCCAAAAACAATCGCATGAATGAAAACTTGAGAATCCAAAATATAATTAATACAAGTAAAAGCTTGTTTATTGTTAAAAGCTTGCCTATTTATTATTAATAAATTATTAATATTATTATTAAGCTTGTTTATTTATTATTAATACAAGTAAAATCTTTGCCATTTAGCTGATTGATGTTACCCTCAGCATCCCGACTCCAGAGTTTCGTAGGCGATTCTGTCCGTCCACTAGTCAGGTGGTATCAGCAGTTGACTGCTTATACTTCTCGATTTTTTATTTTTGTATGCATCATTGGCGCAAGTTTTTTCCATAGTGTACGTGTGCGTTCACGCGCCCGTCTGCGTGGATGTGCGTACGTGTAGTGTGTCGTGATTATTTGTCCTTCTTGTCGTTTTTTTTTTTATCTCCACTTTACCCTCACTGCTTAACGTTTTCTCTCTTTATACTCTTTTCTTTCAATTGTTGTCATTTGTTACCGTTTGGCTTCAGTTTTGCCAAGAACAAAAACAAATGGATAGGTTAAGATTGTGCTGCAAGTGAAGAAGATCTCCCTGCCTTAAAATCGGTCTTTGGAGGACGACTGCAAAAGCAAAGGCTGGTGATATTAGAAAAGATCCTCACTAAGTGGCAACAATATTTGAAGCTCGCAAACTATGTCTTCATCAGGTGAAGAATTCGTTGAAATGACGACAAGTAGTGGCATTTCAATTGTACGTGTAATGTTACAAGAGCAAAAATTACAAGAAAACTGAAAGAAACTAAAAAAGGAAGAAAAAGAAAAAGAAAGGAATAAAATATTGACAAGAACATAGAAAGAAAGAAAGTAGCACAAGCACTCTGGAAAGAAGAAAAGAAAAAGAAAGAACAATAAAAAGAATGGCAAGAAGGGAAAAAAAGAAGAATGAATGATGAGATTACTGCAAAGAAGAAAAAGAAGGGAAAAAGAAAAAAGATAAAATATACGGACAAAGAAAGAAAGAACAATTGAAAGAAGAAAAAGAAAACAAGTTAATTAAAGAATGAAAAGAACAGTGAAAGAAAGAACAAATAAATGAATAAGATCACAGAAAAAAGAAAGAAAGAAAGAAAAGTGCAATAAAAAAAGAATGAATGAATCACAAGAACGTTAGAAAGAAAAGAAAAAATAAAAGAACAATCAAGGAAAGGATGAATAACAAGCTCACTGAAAGAAAGAAAGAAAGAGAAAAGAAGAAAAGAGAAAGAAAGAAAGAATGAATGACAAGAACGTTGAAATAAAATAAGAAAACTGAAGGAAAGAATAAAAAAACGGTAAAAGAGAAAAGAAAGAACGAATGGACCACACGATCACTGGAAGGAATAAAAGAAAACGAAAACTAAAAAAGAAAGAACAGTGAAAGAAACAATTAAAAAATAACAAGAATATTCGAAGGAAACAAAAAAAAGAGGTAAAGAATGCAAAGAAAGGAAAGAATATAGAATGAATGAATCACAAGAGGAAAGAAAAAGGAAACAGGAAAGAAAACGAAAAAAGAAAAACATTATGAGAACAATGAAAGAAAGAATAAGGTATGAACGAATTACAAAACCAATGGAAGGAATAAAAAAGCAAGAAATCTAAAAGAAAGAAGCGACAAGAACAGCAAAAGAAACAAACACGTAAGACTATATTATTGAAATGTATACATATAATCCAAAGAAGAATCTGCAATTTTATTGGTTCTCACCTGGCATTTCGCCTTCAGTTACTTTCCCACCACTATTATGTAGCTTCTCTGTGCCTTTTTTATATATACTTTCATGGTAATTGCTGTGATGAACTTTCCTCCATGGTACATAGGGAAACTAGTTAGGAGTTCACAGAGACTCTGAGGTATTATGGTGACTGTAGTAAGAATGGTAAGAAAGAATATGTTGTTTTGGTGCAAGGAATACTGTTTGGGTCAGTAATTGTGGCTAGCTAATCTTAAGAGGAGACAGATTGAAGACCCCGCTTTTGGTCTTGTGTCTCATTTTTGCGTTTGCAAAATCTCACTTTCCTCTGTGGTACCTAAACTTTCAGAATTTAAGCGCAGTACTAGATTTGAAGCAAGGTCTCACCATTTTACAGTTGAAATGGTTACATGTAACTGCATGTTCTATGCTAACAGTTTCTTCTATCGCACTTCTTACTTGTGGAACTCTCTTCCGGTTTCTTGTTTTCCTGACAACTTTGATTTTCAAGAATATAAATGCAATGTTGTTATCTATTGTCTTCTTAATTCGTGTTCTTTTAATTGTTCCCTCTTCTGAATAGAGTTTTTCCTTATTTTTTTCTGACATTCAGTAACCCCATTACATCTTAGTGACTTTATTGCCTTGCTTGGAGTGAGATTTGTTTTTAATATGCATATGTGTCATTTGAAACGGAAAGAGAGAGAAAGAGAGACAAAGAAAGAAATTCTCAAAAGAAAACAAGATGTAAACTTCTGACTGAAAAAAGGACAGAACGTCTTCACTCAATGCCAGATGCTAAATAAATATTCTATGGATAAAAGACAATCCTGTATCGCAGTCCACCTGTGAACTTCTCAAAATCTCCAACGCCATCTTAAATACTGAAAAATCCACCCTGTGTATAGAAGTGTGACATAACAACAAGAAACAGACACACAATAAACTGTATTGATCCAGGATTAATATTTGGACCCTTTTAAGTTTATTTGATAATACTTAGAGAAAGAAGAAAAGATTTGGTTCTAAGAGACGTCATTGTCAGTTATAGATTTATTTTATTTTTCCTTCTATCTTTTTAAATTTTTCTATCAATTTACAGTTGAGCTGGCTAGGTGTAACCGTAAATTCTATGCTAACAGTTTCTTTTCTCGCACTTCTCGCTTGTGGAACTCCCTTCCGGCTCCATGCTTTCCAGCCAACTTTAATCTGCAAAAATTTAAATGCAATGTCAATCGTCACTTGCTGTCCTCCTTAGTAATCTTTTATCTTCCAGCTCATTATTAATGTTTCTGTTCTTAATTAGTACACACCAAGTAACCCCTTGTGGTTTAGCGACTTTTCTGTCTTGCATAGGGTGAAACCTATTAAAAAAATCTAGGGTTGCAAAAGTAAAATGAGTTCTCGTTTCGAAGGCTAAAAAAAATCAAATAAACTTATAATTGACAATTATGTCACTTTTAGAACCAAATAAAAACTTTGTTAGAAACAAAGAAACGTGTACTGAACAGTTATGTAATATCAGTCCTCCTATATGGCAGTGAATGCTAGACAGTCTCCTCAAAGATGGAGAAGAGACTTGAAGCAACAGAAACAAAGAAAATACCATTGAATTGTTATATATCTGTCTGTCTATATGGCAGTGAATGCTGGATAGTCTCTTCAAAGATGGAGAAGAGACTTGAATCAACAGAAACAAAAAAGACTACTGGATTGTTATATAATATATCTTCCTATATGACACTGAATGCTGGACAGTCTCCTCACAGATGAAGAAGAGACTTGAAACAACAGAAACAAAGATTACTGAATTTTTATATCATATCAATCCTCATATATGGCAGTGAATTATGGACGGTCTCCTCAAAAATAAAGAGACTTGAAGCAACAGAAACAAAAAGAAGTCTACTGAATTGTTATATAATATCTGTCTTCCTATATGGCAGTGAATGTTGGACAATCTCCTCACAGATGAAGAAGAGACTTGAAGCAACAGAAATCTGATTTGTTTCTATTCAATTTGGCCAGTACTGATTCCACTTCAGATTTTAATATTTGCGGTCCTTCGGTATTTCTGTGTATTATCGGTTGTTCTCTTTCGTCTTGGAAGAGTTCTCCGTTCCATCTCTGAAGTATTTTTTTCTTTCTCTAATATCAATGTCCCATCATTGGATTTTATACATCCAGCTGACGAGCATGTCTTTTGTCCTGCTAGTTATCTTAAGATATATTTTCTGACTTTAAATAATCTACAGAGTTGATAAACCGTAAAAAACGAATCAATCCAATCGTCATTAACCATACAGGCATGTCTTTTAGATTTATTTACCTTCTCTGTATTATAAATGTATAGAATCTACTATGTCCACAAAGTGAAGGATCAATTTATATATTGACTGTAATATAGAAGTGACCACCCCACTTTATATTCACATTATAATTTGTTCATTAAATTCTGAATCGGTGTGAATCAACCTTTTCTCCCTCTGTAACAGAGAGAGTTTGGGAACCACACACAAACACACACACATATATATTTTTTTTCTTATTGAAATTGGAGTAGATTTGAACAGCGAAATTAGATCAGAACAATTTTGTTTACTGATGGGAAACTAATCTATCCCATTTGGAATTGGGTCATTAGGAAGACAATGGAAGATAATCGAGATAATTTTTATCGGTTAAAATTTGAAATAGAGCTTACTAAGGCTATGAGGAACTTTGAAATTCACGTGATTTTGGGTTGAAGGCAACACTCGTGATACTCTTGTGAGGGCCAAGGGTCAATTTATGATCAGCCAGGTTTATCTATATAAACGCGCACAGAAATATGTTGACTGAGTGGTTGCCTCGTCTGCCGTCGAGCTGGGTAGAGAGAGGTCGGAGACTGGAAGTGACGTCAGAGATTGAAACCAAACGCCCGCTAACATATTTTGTTGATATAAGTACGAAGAAGCGAATTACTCCTCCAATAATCTAAGACTGCTACTGCTACTATGATTACTACCACTGGAAACGGAAACGTCGAACAAGCTACAATAATCAAAAGGTTGTTTTGGGGCTCGTCTATCGTCGAGTGCAGTCGAGCTGGGTGGAGAGATATCGGAGACTGGAAGTGACGTCAGGAATTGGAACAAAACCCCCGTTAACATGTACTGTTAATATAAGTACCGATGCTTCTGCTACCATGAAGATTGCTACTACTGTTACTACCGCCGAGGAGGAACGCAACTATAAACTTTAAGCCGCACACAGAAATCTTTATCTCTCCATCGTAAGAGCCGTATATCGTTCTGAGACGATTTCATAACAAGCTAATCACATCTCTCTCTCTCTCTCTCTCTCTCTTTCTCTCTCTCTCTCATATCCAGTGTATGAGTTTTTACGTCAATTATTTTATTTTCTGTAACCCGTTTCTTTTCTATACTATTCTTTTCTGCTATATAAAAGACATTAACAATTCAACCATGGAATAGTTGTTTGTCCGGCTTTCTGCAGATATATATTATTTTTGGGTGCATTCTAAATTTCTTAGCACAGACTCTCCAGCCGTGTCTACATCTTCAGTCAATCGTGAATGGATGAACATCACTTCTGCTTTCTGGACCAAACCAAACACAACGTGGGCAGGAAGCAGGATTAAACCAGTGGACCTGTCAAATGATCTACGGATGCTCAGGGGACCTACGGTCACTCCCTTAAGTTCGGTTAAGACCGAGTAGACACCTCAACCCAGAGAGTAAGACGTCGGAGGTTGAGGGGCTGGGACGAAAGTGTTAGACTCAGCTATGAGTTAATTAGTAAGACTTGTATCACCAAAACCATTATTATCTCAACAACAAAAAAATTCTTACAATCTAAAAATATTATCTGGCTTTAAATAACCTGCAAAGGGTTGATAAGCCGTTAAAAACGAATCAACCTAATAAATCAGAAACTTACGATTTTTGTCTGCAGTTCGGAGATGTGCCATTGCTATTATACAGGGTGCGGCTGGTATTTGAGGACAGATTTTATGGATTAGTAAAAAAAAAACTTGCTGAACAAATGAATATAATTATATTTGATTACAACCAAGTAAACATAAAATTTAGCTATTATTTAATTTTATTCAATAAAACCACCACTAGCATCAATAACTGCCTCTACACGAGGTCGAAATCAGCTGCAAGCTGATTAATTGGTCCTTATTTATGTCAGACATTACTCGAATTATTGCAGCTTTAAGAGAGTCCTTGGTGTTATGAGGCTGTTTATTAACCTCCTTCTCAACCACGCTCCACATAATAGTCTAGTGGATTGAGATCTGGAGAGTTAGGAGGCCAAATGTTGGGTGTCATGTGGTCGGACAAATGGTCAGCCACCCATTCTTGTGCTCGTAGAGCCTTGTGGGATGGAGCCGAGTCTTGCTGAAATATGTAAGGCCTGCCGTTGCATATATTGTCAATCCAGGGCTTGACAACTGTTTCTAGAACCTCAATGTAAGCAGAAGCATTTACCCTAAGACCTTGTGGAAAAAGTGTGGTGGCATAACATGTCCTTCATTGCTAACAACACCCAATACCATAACACTTGAAGGAAATTTTGTGCGCATCACTCTTGGCATCTCAGAAGAATCTGAACAAAGCCATCTGTCATTTCTTCTGTTAAGTTTTTGATCTTGATCAAATTTTTTCTCATCTGAGAAAAAACAAATCACACCAGCTTGAAGGATTTTTAAGCTTGTTTAAAAGCCTTTTGGATCTGTTTAAGCTGTTTTCTTTTGTTTTTTCAGATATAAATTGACCTCTCTTCATCACTTAGGACATGTATCGAATGTCTTCATGAACACTCCTTCTGATCGTTTTTTTTTTTTCAGACACATGCAGCTTTTTGACAATTGACCTCATTGATTGACCTCGATTTTCATCAATTGTCTGCTTGACTTCCTGAATAAATTCGGATGTTCTCACTTTAGCAGAACGTGCAGAATGTCTTTTACGTTTTGATACAGACATTGGGGAACTGTCAGCGTTTTATAACTCTTTTCGTATCTTGTGAACAAACGATCTTGCAACTCTGAGGAAACGTGCAATATCCAAATCGGTATGATTAGCCTTTAATGCCACAATCACAGCATGCCTTTTCATTTCATTTGTTATCATAAGGTTTGCCATTCTTGATTTCTGAAAAACAAAAGCATTAGAAGTTGGTGGGAAGCAGTATTAATCTTAAATCTGTATGTCCTCAAATACCAGCCGCACCCTGTATGTAATATTTTTAGACCAGTTGCCTCGACTTTGTCGGGATGGAACATTTCATCACCGCCGACACAACACCAGTCAACTCATCTCCGTGACAACTCCGGGACAACTCACTACCAGCCTACTCAAAGCGAGGAGAACTCAACGCCTGGCGTGGAATTCATAGCTTCAGACCGGTGTTGGCTGTCATAGTGTTCATATCTCTTAGATCGGCTTTGAGTCGTAGAGATTTTGAAAGTTTGGCTGTTTATCTCAGTGATTTATTTTTTACGACAGCCTATTTGGCTGAGTGGTGTTTAATTTTCAAGATTGGACAAATAACTATGCTGAAGCATCAAATAGAAGATTACACACAGAGCTGGGGATGAAGCTCCCACAATATGGAAATTCATTACGGGGCTGCAAAAGGGGAAAAGAAACAGAGATGCAGTTTTCGAGCAATTAAATGGAGGTTATCCCCCACCCCTAAATTGAAAAAGTCTATGAAGGCAAATGAAAGAATTTTGCAGATTGTTTCTTCTTTTTCACAACGATCTCCAACTGAATATTTGAGGGCAATTGCAACAATAAATTTTCAATGAATTTTTAAATTAAAAATAAATTCATGTATTAAAAAAATGATCCTTAATAATTACTTTGATTTGTTTTTAAAAAGTCGACGAAAAAAATGTCATAGTTTGCATGACGTTGAGTTGTCTTCGCGCTAAGTAGGCTGAGGGTGAGTTGTCCTGGAGTTGAGTTCTCACGGAGATAAGTTGGCTGGTGTTGAGTCGGCGGCGTTGAGTCGTCCTGCGCCCGTCTCTGTCACAAAATGTTAACCACCGTACCCTGTCGCCTTTGTTGCGTCCACTACTCGCTTAACTAAAAGCAGTGGCAGCCAACAATTTCACAAATAAATGACGAGTAGTCATCATTTGTCGAGAAAGAGAGAAATTGAACATATTTTAATGCAGAGATATTCTCATGTATTTTATAATAAATAATCAATGACGGCCAAGAAAGAGAAAATATACTAGTGTGTATACAATTGAAAACGAAAGGAAAAAGAATTAAAACTTGGCTATTGGGAACTGTGTGAACGAGATCTAATCAAAAAGTATCAGGACTGTTGTTATGGTAACGGGGCTGAAGTACGCTGAGTGAAGCCACTTGGCTCAGATTGACCTTGAACTCATGCACACTAAGTTATAACGTTCTCGCTCACTTCCCGTTGTTTATAGCAGTGCTTGGAAGGAAGGTGTGTAGAGTGTGATCGTCTCACCACACCACAGAATCTTCTGTCAATAATCATGACTTGTGGAGCATTTTGGGGCCAAGAACAACATTTCTCAGGCCCGACAAACACTATGTTCCCCAGATATCACCACTCGCGACTTTTTCCTCTTCAAAAATCAAACCCCACTTGAAAGGAAGAATATTTCAAAATGTTGAGGAAATCCAAGAGAATGCAACGTAGCTGCTCGCTGCGCACCCCCACCCACCGAAAGACGAGTTCCAGAAATGCTTCCATAAATGGTAACGACACTGGATAAAGTGCATGGCTTCAAAAAGCGGGGGGGGGGGCTACTTTGAAGGAGATTAAATGCCAAATTGACATGTAGTTTTCGTCGTCGATCGCCTCAAGCGAAAAATATTATCCCCAGCGGGGACAAAGGCTAATGTTGACGCCACTACATCTTGTAGCACAAGAAAGAAAGCGAAAGAAGAAGATTGTGTTCCTTCTTTTATAGTCCTTAAACAGCGCCACCGTAATCGGTGACGGGTAATCCCCACACATTCCTAAGATGATTGCCATATTCAGTAAGCCGAGGAGGAATACTTGCAGGTACAGCCACCAAAACAAAGATAATAAACGTAATTTCTGGGACGAGGAGTTACCATTATTTACACTATTTATATTCGTACTATTGTCATCATCTTTGTTGTTGTTATCACAAATTTTCGGCCGTCGTGCCCTCTGGCATTTATCTTTCTTGTTTTTATCACCTCATCATCTTCTGTCTAAATTTCTAGGACAAGGAGTTATCATTACTTACACTATGTACATTCGAACTATTCCTCATCTTTGTTGTTTTTTATCACAACGTTTCGGCCGTTGTGGCCTCCGGCCTTCATCAGGTGTATATCGACCATGGTAACTAACTGAACCCTTTATTCAAATCTAAATTGTTCGTCTATTTAAAATACTACATTTATTAGAAAATATATTTAATTTAAATACAGAAGGGGTCATAAAAATTAGCCTAACCGGTATAAATTACACGGATTTACTAATGTGACGATGCATCCCATACACCAGGATATGTCCAGAAAACTGAAATAGTATTTTTAAAACAAATTTTTAAGCCAATCCCGTTTGTGTCGTGTTGGAATATTTTGATACTTTTATTTTCAGTGGTGATGTGTCAGTGATTAATCTTTATGGAAATGTAAAAATTTGCAACATAAACATTTTTTATCGAGTAAAATTTTGTCATGAAAATATTGGTGGTTATTACAAAAAGAATAACATTTTCTCAGATTTTTTTTTTTAAATAAAAATACCTATTCATTATAAAAGTAAATAATTAATATGTACTGAAATCAAATCAATAAGAATAAAATAATGGAATAAAAAAAATAAGAATAAAAGAACAAAAATAAATAAATGAAAAGGAAAATCACCCTATACAATGGCCCAAGAACCACTCGAGGTAGAGAGTTACAGAATAAGAGGCACAGTTTGCGGGGAAGATAACAGTTAACCCTATACTTGAACAGGTTAGGATTATAATGATCAGAGAAGTCAGTTCTACAAAGCAGCATTTTGTGGGAAGAAGCTGCTTGAATTGAACTGACATCTTACCAATGAAACACAAAGGGAATTAAGGTGGTTCGCTACAATGTGGACAGCACGGCCAGTCTTAGCGATGAAGATTAGAATTGGTGGAACTAAAAAAATATAGTTCATCTGAACACTTTCCCTGGAAATAGCAATAGAGCAGCAAGAGGCTTTCAACATTTCATCTATGGGAAAGGAGTTGTAAGGTGGAAAATAATTCATCACCCACAGGGACACGAGATGCTTTTGGACTATCAAGTCTGGAAAGTGAAGACTGAGCAGAATTAAATTAATTAAATTTAATAGAATTAAAACTAAAAATAAAAGAATAAAAATAAACAATATAATAAAAATAAACAATAAAAATAAATAAATGATAAAAATAAATAAACAATAAAATACAGAAAAATAAAATAAATAATAAATTCACCTTCAAAATTTTAATGAATTTTTATTTAATCCTATTTTTTGTTTTTGTTGCTTTTCATTAAGATAAGACATCATCTAAAAAGATTCATATTTATTATTGTATTAAAATAGATGGAACAATTTTCCCTTGATTTTTTTTGTTGTTGTTTTTCCCTCCTCAACATGGGGGTCTATTTATTCTAAGATTTCAATCCCCAAAGATAATTTTTAAATAAAGACTATTTATAATTTTTTAAATTCCAAAGATTTTTCCAGAAAAGAAAAATAATAATCACAAAATTTTGCATTATTTTTTTTCTCTCCATAGTCCAAGGGAGGTGACTCTTTTTCCATTCTAGATATATGATAAACCAAGCTGGTCAAACTGCAGCTCTCAAGCCATGTGGTGTTTATTGATTTCTAATGTGCAACAGATATAAATTTATTCGTTTCACTCCTTTTCTCATCACAATTAACATAAAATTGATTGATTCATTTTCTGTGGTTTAGCAACCATTTGCAGGTTATTTAAAGCCAGGAAATATATTTAGATTGTAGCAATTTTTTTTGGTGGAGAGATAATAATGGTTTAGTGATACAAGTCTTACTAATTAACCCATAGCTGGGGGAGAAGAGGTGGATTCATGCCTAATCAGAATTTGATAAACAAGAAATTATAACATTGTTACAAAGTGGGGTATCAATCATATATTACAATCAATATATAAACTGATCTCTCACTTTGTGGCCACCGAAGTTTCTAAAAATTTGTATTTCAGAGAATGTAAATAAATCTAAAAGACATGCCCATATAGCTAATCAGTATTTGATTCATTGATTCATTTTTTATTGCTTATCAACCGTTTGCAGGTTATTTAAAGCCAGAAAATATTTTTAGATTGTAGTAATTTTTTTTTTTTGATGGTGGGTTGGAGATAATGGTTTAGTGATACAACTCTTACTAATTAACCCACAGCTGGGGGAAGAAGAGGCGGATTCATACCTTTTCCAAGGGAATTTGCATGTAAGTGGATATAACAAACCCAAATAGAATTGAAACTCAGCTCTCTGATAAACAATCCAAAGCTGTTATCCTTTACACCACCCACACATCCAAGCTCAAATCACCTGGTATTCCCAAGCGCTCACACATCTAGGTACTGACCAGGCTTGACATTGCTTAACTTCAGTGATCGTAACGTCATAAAAGGTACATATAAAAAATAAAAAATTCAAGTTTTGTAATGACTTCACATGTAGAAACTTTTTACCCGACAGAGTTAGTACGTAAGTTTCATGTTCCTGATTTGTAAACATATATCTGAATTTAAACCCTAATTTTAAATGCCAGATTTAAGGGTTGGGGACATCGTTTTTTCGATGCCAATGGAAGTAATGAAAGCAAACAGGGTAATGAAATTTCAGGTTAACCAATGTTAAAGAAGAATGTGTCTTTTGTTCTTAAACATCTAAAGCAGCACTTCTTAAACTATTTTCATTCATGACTCCATTTTTCATCACAAGATTTTTTGCAACCCTAGGTATTAACCAACTACACTGAAAATATATACATTGTCACTGCACTGGTTGCAACGGTGCTGCACACGTGTTTTATTACCATGGTGCATCCCGTTAAATAGTATGCATTTGTGAAATAACATATAAACTGAAATTCAAGTGTTTGAATTTAATTTTTGCAACCTCAGCATTTCAAATTGCAAACCCATATTTTAAGGAGCGCTAATCTAAATTATATTGTGTGTGCATCTTAAGCCTGCAATAAGCAATTTTGGCAACTTCTAATATATGGAGTCATCTCAAAAAATTAGATATCAAGGAAAAGTTAATTCTTCTTCTATAATTTAATTTTTTTGTTTTAAATTTAAACTTTCATATATTTATTACACATAAAATAAAATATTTGAAGATATTTTAATTTTCATGGTTACAGCTCATGAATATTACAAATATTCTTTCTCAAAATATTAGAATATTTCATAAGATCCCAAAAAAAATTTTAAAAAGTTACTTTTTTTATACAAAAATTTCCTCACTACACAGCTCAAGAGCCACTCAAAGTAGAGTGCTACAGTTAAATTGATCATTGAATGAGGTCTGTGATTTTGAATGTGAGAGGAGGTGTTAGAAAGTTGATAATTATGAGGATAGGGAAGGTAGATAGTAATTGACCTTTGACTTGAAGAGGTCAAGATTAAAGAGTTCAAGGAAGCATCTACACTAAAGTGTGTTCGACAATGTAATAATTAGTGAGAAAAAGCTGCTTGAATGAAACTTTCTCCTTGGTATACAGAGAAAATAAGGATGATTCAAATCCCTGGAGGCCACATGGTGTATCTGAGCTCCAAAGGTCTGTACCTGTGGAATTTGTTGCAGTAGATGCATGTTGAATTTGAATTGGGGGTCACCAATTGTTGCAGCACCGCTTCTAGTTAGACGAGTGATTTGCAACTAGTTTTGCACACTAGTATACCACATGATCCTCTTAAGTGTGCCATGAAATATTGTCATGGCATACATGTGTGTGTGTGTGTGTGTGTGTGTGTGTGTGTGTGGGTGTGTAATGGTACAGTGTTAGTATTTGAATAAATGAATAAGTACTGAATTTTTTATCCCACATTAACTAAAAAAGCTTTATTAGTTTTATTGCAATTTTCTATTTCTTATTTATGTGAATTAGGCTTCTCAATCCTAAATAACATCAAAAATAAGAAGTGAGAAAAACTACACTCAACTGAAGAAAAAATGTGGGTCTGCTTATCGTGCATTCAACTAAACATTAAAGTTATTGCAAAAAATCACCAGACAGAGGATTCATACTGAATAAGATGCTCCAACAGTTGAATAGAAATATGAAATAAAGTAAGTTCATATTTGTGTGTGTATTTTTTTAAATCTATGCTTTTATTTCATAACATTTAAATGTATACCCTTTAAAATTTTGCTAAGGGTGCCACGATATTTTCATTTTCTCCTATGTGTGCCATTGCTTAAAATGTTGAGAAACTTTAGTCGAATGTCACCATTATGTTTAATTAGAAGAAAGTCAGGGATCGATATGACACTGTATTAATATATCAGTTATGTGAAGAAGAATTGGCAACTATTTCTAGTGATCGAGGGCTCAAAATGAAACATTTGACGGTACCCACTGATACATTTTGGATTTCAATACAAAGGGAATATCCCACATTAGCTAAAAAAGCTTTATTAGTTTTATTGCAATTTTCTATTTCTTATTTATGTGAATTAGGCTTCTCAATCCTAAATAACACAAAAAATAAGAAGTGAGAAAAACTACACTCAGCTGAAGAAAAAATGTGGGTCTGCTTATCGCACATTTAAACATTAAAGAAATCGCGAAAAAACACCAGACACAGGTTTTACACAAAATAAGCTGCACAAATAGTTGAATAGAAACATTGAAATAAAGTAAATTCGTATTTGTGTGTGCATTTTTTAAATTTATGATTTTATTTCATAATATTTAGATATACGCCCTTTAAAAATTTTGGTCAGTGTGCCGTTGCTTGAAATGGCAGAGAAGCACTGGGTTAGACTATAACCAGTGATAAAATAATGTTTTGCACATGTAAAGAAATGGAATGAATTTCAACAGGATGATATCGGGTTTTCTTTCACTTTTACATCGCTGAGTAAAAGGAGAAAATACACAAGTACGCATGCAAAAGAAAGAAGATATCACATTTCGAGCGCTTCCCCCCCCCCCCGGCCTTCATCAGGTGCTTTCTGATCCAAGTAACCTTTAGGAAACTTCAAACTGAAACCTCTATTTAATTTATGGGGGGAGATTTTTCTCATTCTGCTGTCCATGTCTTGGGAAATCTTGTACACTTGCAAATCTTGGATATTTAACGGACAAGCTATAGCATAGAATCCAAGTTTTTGTAATTACTTCATATATAGAAACTTTTGACCCCACGGGATTAATACGTAAGTTTCATGTTCCTAATTTGTAAACATATATCTGAATTTAAATCCTAACGAAGAGCTATAGCATAGAATCCAAGTTTTAGAAATGAGGTACTACAGAACCATCTAAACTTTTTTCAAAGAGAGCCAGATTTGATGAGGTGGATATGCATGAGGGAAGGCCAACCATTCTGCTTGACATTCTTTGAACCATTAAAATTAAATGCAAATGAAGTATCTTATGAAAATTTTATAGGAATATTCATCTTATTAAGAAGTAGAAAACAAAGTGACACATGTCCAAGTGTCGAAATAGATTTATAACTGATTTTGAACAACACAAAACAAATTTAATTCACTAAGATTTTAGAATTTATTCACCTTAGATGACCAAAACAAATAACTTGCCTTCCCTAATGTGAAGGGTGATACTGAGATCTAGACTGCAGTATGTAGGCCAGGTCTGGTTCAAAGGTAAGTGATTTTCGAAATTGTCCAGAAAAGGCCATGGTCAGGGTCACACTGCCAGAATTGATCACAGTGCTGCAAACATCTTTTGGTAAAACATGAAATTGCATTTCTTACGTGTGTGCTTTACATACTCTGATTGACAATACTGGCGGGCTGTAAGTGATGCATTCTGACAGAGGATGGGGATCATACAAAATTTGACTGTGGGACGTGATTGGCCCCCAGGCTGCACTTTGGACATGACAGACCATCAGACAAGAAACAGGTCCATTTGGAACTTAACCATTGTCACGAAGTTCAAATGGTATGGCCATGTCACAAGAGCCAGTAATATTTTTATTACCATTCTACAAGGTACCACAATTGGCAAAAGAAGAAAAAAAATGATTTGTTGGCCAATGAAATGTAACAAAAAACAAAAGCAAATTTCTTTTGCTAAAATTTTATTGAGAAACATTTTTTGCATTGTCAAAGAATTGAATGTTTTACAAAAAAAAGTAAAACATTAAAAAAAAGTAAAATTTAAGAATAAAAATTTAATATAAAATTTCAAATTAAAATTGTCAAAATAAAAATTATTAAAATAAAAATTTAACAGAATTTCAAATTAAAAATTTAATATAAAATTTCAAATTAAAATTGTCAAAATAAAAATTATTAAAATAAAAATTTAACAGAATTTCAAATTAAAAATTTAATATAAAATTTCAAATTAAAATTGTCAAAATAAAAATTATTAAAATAAAAATTTAACAGAATTTCAAATTAAAAATTTAATATAAAATTTCAAATTAAAATTGTCAAAATAAAAATTATTAAAATAAAAATTTAACAGAATTTCAAATTAAAAATTTAGTATAAAATTTCAAATTAAAATTGTCAAAATAAAATTTTAAATTAAAGAAATAGGAAAAGAATAGCTACAAAAATTTTTCTGATAATAAATTTGATGCATTGACAGCTAAATGGGTTATAAAATGTTTTTACTATCCCCAAATTATTATTGTGCAATTAAATCATCTAAAATAGAAATATTTTAACCATGACAGCCTCCTTCAAGTCAATGCTGTGTTTAAAAATGTTGAAGATGTATTAAATTCTTTATCTTGTTAACAAAATTTTGTTTTTCACTGTTTATCAGATTAGAAAAATTTACATGTCCAAGTAACAAAATTCTATTAGGTTGCTTCAAGTTTTTGAAAACCAATTCTAATGTCAAATGTATCATCCAGCTGGAACTCAGCTCCCCAATTTTCAATCTGAGCAGTTATCCATTACACCACCTGCACATCCAAGCTTTACAGCACCTGGTATTCCCAAATGGTCACTCATCTTGGTACTGACCAGGCCCGACATTGCTTAACTTCAGTGATGAGAACTGGTGTTTCAACAGAACTACTGTCAGCTCAGAAACACTGTAAATATAATTTCATATAATTCATAGAATAAAGTAATTTTTTTTTTTTTAAATAAATAATAAAATAACTCACAATGGCACGTGAAGGTCAGAACTGGTGGAACTAAGGAATGCAATTCATCAGAACATTTTCCATGGAAATAGGGATAAAGCAGTATAAAGAGGTTTGCAACATTTCATCTGTGAGAGAGGCGTTGTAAGGTGGGAAATAATTCATCACCCACAAGGCCTCGTTGACAATTTGGTTTCTATCGAAATTTAAAGGTCCTACGAGGCTGGCATCCCGTTCCCACCCCTTCACCGTTGAAACTGTTGGATGTAGACGTCTCTTCTACTCCAATAGCTTCATGTCTCGCACATCTCACCTGTGGAACTCCCTTCCTTATTCCTGTTTCCCTGACAAATACAATCTCCAACTATTTAAGTGTAACGTCAATCGACATCTCCAGTTGCCTTGATCTATCCACTTCCCTTCCGCACATCCTTTCACCTTTCATTCCTATCTGCTCTCGCTCCAAATCTTCTGTAACCCCCTTGCCTTGATCGATCCACTATCTTTCTCCACATCCTCTCCTTTACCACTCCTATCTGCTCTTCCTCCAAACCTTCTGTAACCCCTTGCGTGCTAGTGGCTTCCAGCCTTTCTTGGGGTGATAAGCTTAAAAAAAAAAAAAAAAAAAAAAAAAAAAGCTACTGCTCATATATGACAGTAGTACTCCATTTTCAGCCCAATCT
Source organism: Acanthosepion esculentum (assembly GCA_964036315.1). Taxonomy (NCBI): domain Eukaryota; kingdom Metazoa; phylum Mollusca; class Cephalopoda; order Sepiida; family Sepiidae; genus Acanthosepion; species Acanthosepion esculentum. The sequence goes on along the minus strand of OZ038479.1, from coordinate 120,854,719 downwards.
GGCTCTTGTAAAGATAGAAGATAGCATGAGTCATCAAATACTTACTTGAACAGTACAAGGAAGCAACCATTTTTCCAGCAATTTTTGCAATGGATTGTTTGTACAGACTCCACTTGATGTCCAGGTTGAGTTTAAGTCCCAATAGGTGCTCAAGGCACAGATGAAATGTTGCAAACCTCTTTATAATGCTTTATCCCTATTTTCCATGGAAAATGTTCTGATGAACTGCATTGTACACTCCGGCCTTCTTCAGGTGGTTGGAATGTCGAACTGAAAACTTTATTTCGCTCAGTGGGGTAGACTGTTCTAGTTCCATGTACCATGTTTAATGGATGTCAGTTATCTCCTGTTAATTCCCCTCTCCAAGTTCTCTACTGCCTTAACCGGGTATTGAACTCACACTCTTTGGGTCATGGAGAGGGGAATTAACTGGAGATAACTGACAACTGATATCCATTAAACATGACACGTAGAACTAGAACAGTCTGCCCCAGTGAGCGAAATAAAGGGTTCAATTCGACATTCCAACCACCTGAAGAAGGCCGGAGCATACAACAGCCGAAACGTTGTAATAAATATGGCAACAAAGATGAGGAAAATAGTCCGAATAATGTAAATAGTGTCTATACGATCCAATTTTTTTTTAATTCGGTCGATTTTTAATTTCATTTGGTCGGGGTGGGAGGTTTATTTTATGGGGAGGTATGTCCATTGTTTTTATTTTTCATGGAATTTTTTTTCTTTTTCACAGATCATTTTGCTTAGTTTTTCTTAATTTTGATTTTTTAATATTTTTCTAATTTTTTTTTTTTTTTTTTTTTTTTTTTTACAAAGGTTTTTGCTTTATTTTTTATTTTTTTTGCAAGGGATTTTGATTTATTTTTTTAACTGATGTTTTTATGGATTTTTCATGTTGGGGTTCTTATTGGAGGGGGAATTTATTTATTTTTTTTAACATCCATGAAGCACTTTGTAAGTAAGGGTCACCAGGAATTAGTTTTCAAGACAAACCATAATAATGTTCTTGAATTCTGAAAAAAATAAATACAAACACACACAAAATATTTGCAAATCAAACAGGTCCCTCCTACTTGGAAGACACAATCTTACTTCCTATTCACTCATTTCACCAGCTACTTTTTAAAAACAAGGTAATATGTTCATATAAGTAACCAAATATTCCAATGTTATTTTTTATCTTAATAATCCTTATACCATTCAAAATGAGTGGAGAAAAAAAATGGATATCCAATGTACGGAACTGGAGATTTATCAGAAACGTTGTTTACCAGTTTCCAAACTAATCATTAAATCAAATTACCTAATGATTGCCTCATTTTTTGTAGGTTTGGTTTGGTTTGTTGTGTTTTATGGCATATCAACCTCATTGGGTTATTTAATGCCAACAACTTTTTTTTCCTGGTAATATTTTGTTTTGTCAAAGATCTATTTCTGGTAATATTTTTTTCCTCAAAAATGTATAGCTGGTAATATTATTTTAAAACATGTATTGCTGGTAATATTTTTTTTCAAAAATATATTACTGGTAATAGTTTGTTTTTTTTCAAAAATTTATTTCTGGTAACAATTCTTTTACAAAGTATGTCTGGTATTAAAACCCATTTTTATGCTTTTATAATGCTTTTTACCTTAGTTTCAGGGTTAACTATTTGCCCATAGCTGGGACCCTAACAGGTGCTACCACCCTGAGCCAGGGTGGACCTGGGAACACCAGCAATTAAGAGGAGGTTCCATGCTCCTCAAAGCCTCCTGATCAGAGGCCTTGCTGTTGGATGTAGTTTATCATCTTACCCAGGACACATGTTTTGTAGGACTCATATTCAAAGTCCAAAAACTCATTTAATTCACAGTGTGATAGACTCCTCTCTCCCCAGCTATGGGTTAATTAGTAGGACTTGTATCAGTAAATCATTATCTCCAAAACATTCTTACACTATAAAAATATTTTCTAGGTTTAAATAACCTGCAAAATATTGATAAGCCATAAAAAACCAAAAACAAGACAAATCAATCAAGTCCCAGTGCGGTGGGTGTACCCTCCCATCACTAACAAAAGATATGCTTTCTAGCAGTCACTGTGCATATAATGGAGCCCAAATCAAGTGTTTTTTGGAGTCTAAAAGTGGGGCTTAGATGTAGACTATATTGTCCACTTGTTTGGTATTAAAGAGGCTCCAGTTAAGACAGCGAACAGGGAAAGAATTTCATGAAAGCTATTTTGTAGAATATGTATTAAAAAAAAAAAAAAAAAAAAAAAAAACTCTGATGAAGATGATAAATTTCAAAAGTTTTTAGAAATATTAAAGGCTAGTGCATAACCTGAATGAAGTGGAGACGGAAGAAAACAACAACAAAAAAAGCGGAAATTCTTTCATTAAAAAAAATTTAGTAGAGGGGCAAAAATAGGTATTTATTGTTTGCTTAAGCAAACAATAAATTGGCGCCATCTTGAAACCTACTGCTATCTTGCAGTGTACCCTCTTTTGTTTAAAAATAAAAAAAATTAACTTATTTAGTAAGGGACGATAACTTACCGCCATCCATAGGATTCAAGATGGCGGGTATTTATCATGTTTAATTTTTTCATGAAAAATTAAAAATGGCAAAATACTTATCTCTAACCTTTAAACACGTTTTCTTCATGTTCTTCTTCCACTTTGAGTTGTACATATACATATTCCCCAAAACGTTTTGAATTTATTGTGCAGATGCTCTCTATATCACCAATATTTGGGGCTCAAAACCACTGCTCATTTTATTTTACACTGTGGATTATTTAGGTTTTAGAAATTAGAAATAGCCATATCTGTCTATATTTCTGAGATGAGGTATTGTAACTATTTACATTGTTTGGACTATTACCCTCATCTTTATTGTCATATTAACAACAAAAACTTGGAGAGTTGAATTACTAAAGGGAAATAATTGATACCGAGATAAACAGAAAAGGCATGGCACATCGAACTAGAACAATCTACTCTGGTGGACAAAATAAAGGATTTGGTTCAAAATATCACCTGACGGTCAGAGCATATAATGGCTGAAACGTCATGAATATGAGAATAAAGATGAGAGCAACAGTCTGAACAATGTAAGTAGTGTAAATAGCAATAGCCATAGTTTGTTAAAAAAAATAAAAATGCTTTTAACTTTGTCACATCTGAATTATATTACAATATTTTTTAAAGTTATATATATATTTATCACAGTTTGTCCCACACATAGAAATTGAAGACACATGAAAAAAGAAAGTATTATATTAAAGAATAAATAAATAGGTCTTACTTGTAATGTCCTTTGGGGGGAACACTGCCAGTCCTGCAGATATGTTTTATATTCTTTATTTCGGATGCATGGCTTCCATTCATTCTCCTAACTGCCGATGGCTACCACGTCTTCCTCAAAGTCTAAGCAGAAACTGAACTATTCTCAACCACAAATTGTGATATATATATATATATATATAGTTTTGGAGAATATATGTGTATGTGCGTGTACAGATTTCACTGATTCCTCGTAGTGAGACAGTGTGTATGTATGGAGAGGGGATATACACATATATACACACATGCTGACAAAAGCACACAAAAATAGAAATAGATCTAAGAACACACAGGGGTCATTAAAAGATAATCTTAATTGTTTTATAACCCTTCACACAGAACTTTTCCCTGCCAGTTCAAAAAAGATGTTTGGATCACTAACACAAAAAAAGAAAATGTCTCATATCGAGAATATTTAACATCGAAAAACAAAGAAAAAATGAATTATTTTTAATATGCGGAAATCTCAACCCTTTGCCTGATGACGGTCACGAGACCGGAAACTCGTGTAGCAAAATTATGGAAAATAAAGCATATTTTTTTTTAAAATCCACATTACAACCAAAAACGTTTGCGGTTTCTCCCTTCTTTTTAATATACACACTTTTCTCTCGTCTGAACTACTATAACCTCTTCCTTATATATATATATATATTATATATATATATATATATATATATATATAATGTAGAATCTGCTATTTTTTTTCTTAGAGAGGCTGATAATGACTGATTTAAATTCCTTGAGGGAAGGATTATCCACACCTTCTTAAAGATTAAGAAATTTAGCATCCAGTTTTAAAATATCAAATGACTTAGACATGGAAGTCATGTACTTGCTGTCTCTAGCTTTATAAAATTTTTTTAAATATAAAAAAAAAAATCATTAATTATTCTTCTGTTAACTTGGGTTGCAGTAATGCAACTGGGTACACCGGGTGAGAAAGGAAGGCTTATGTGCTTAATGTCTTATGAAAATCCCTTTCTATGTTTTATTATTTGCTGTGCATCTAAAAATAGCGTGTGTGTGTGTGTGTGTGTGTAAAATTTAGAATCTGCTATTTTTTTTATACAGGCCAATAATGACCGATTTAAATCCCTTGAAGAAAGCAAAAAGGAAAGAACTTTTTCACTCCTTAAAAATTAAAGAATTTAGCATCCAGTTTAAAATATCAAATGACAAAGAACCGACTTAGGCATGGAAGCCATGTGCTTATTGTCTCTAGCTTTTTAAAAAATAAAGAATTTTTTAAATATAAAAATAATTAATAAATTACTCTTCTGTTAACTTGGTTACGAACAGTTACAAAACGTTGCACTAAACATATGCCCTTTGTTGAATGCTTCTTAAAATGCTACAAAATGAAGCCAAGAGACTAGAGTGGCTTTAACCATTTTATTTTAGATATTATCACAATATTGATGAATTAAAATGGAATCTTTTCTGTTAATTCACCCCAAATAATATTAAGTTACTTATTGCAAATATTAATTCACTTCATTTATAAATTTAAATCAAAATTTGCTTAGCTTGCCTCACAACTCCAACCTTCAGAATGAAAAATTACCAGTTAGTTATTCACATTTCATAAGTGTGGATGATATTTGAGGTACTTAGAAGGAATTTTTTACAATTTTAAAAATGAAAAAAATATCTGTTTTTGGCGTGTTTATCAGGATGAGCTCAATTGCAGACCCCACACTCAGAAGTAACATGCCTGAGTTGCCCACATTTGGGGTGATCACAAATGTCAATCCAACAAGAGTGCAATGGAAGGGCCTTGTTCTGGGAGAATTTGGTGTGAATTTTAGTAAATTTAATATTTAATTTCATTTTTCATCTAAGAATTTTTATAATTATTTACTGGGTATGAATTGAGACCCCATTGGATTAAAACAAAGTTTAATGCGTATGTAACAAAAAAGTATCTGTAAATTTTGTTCATGTCTTGCGGCTCTCAAAAATCTGAACTTTATTGAATGTGGCTCTTACATTAAGCAATTCTGACCACCCCTGCTATAAATGTTAGTTTTAGTGGGTAGATGTGATTGTGTTGCTATGTTTGTCTTTTATTTTGTCTTAAACAGGGACATTCATGAATACCAGCCTAGATCAATAAATCTACTAAAAAAAAAAAAACAAACTTCCATTCCTTTTTATCAGCCAAAACGTACTGCTACCATTTTGACCATGTGAGTCCATCTTGATAGAGCAAGGTTTGAATTACCTATGTGTTCTTTACGAACACACAGCCCTCATTGGAACTTCTATGAATCTATCTCTGCTAAATAGGGAGAGTGAATGTCAATCCAAATGATTTTTCCACTTCTCCTTGTGTTACAGCTTTTTGGTGTTCTTGAAGCCTTACCTGGGGGGGGGCGTCTCCCCATTATATTTCTTTCCACAGCTGCACAGGATGGTGTACACACAGTTCTCCTCTATGGGAGTGGTTTTTACTCGGGAGAGGTATCAGCAAAGTGTCATCTAGCTTTTGAAGATCCTTTGTATTTTCGTATTTTTCTTCACATAAGGCAGGCAGATTGTTTTCTGAGTGTTGTTATCCTCCTAACCACCTATCCCAGTTTATATTGTAGGGTACTGCTTATACTGACCAATTCTTTATCTCATAAAGGGGAGACAGGCTGCCCCCTTAAGGTAAGGCTTCAAGAACACCAAAAAGCTATAACACAAGGGGAAGTGGAAAAATCAGGCATAGCTGACCACATATGGTGAGAAAAGAGAGATCACTGCCCTCTGTGGGATCAGGTTGAAATCATAGACAAAGAACATCATTGGAAAATTCGTAAACTTAAGGAATCAGCACATATGCTAGGCCACAAAAATCTCCTGAGCTGACCAAGCATAGAAATGAATACAATAATGGAACCAGTAATAAGGAGTACCAGAGTAAAGCAATAGTAACAATGAAAATTGCAATATGAGCTCTGGTAAAAAAAAACATCCAATGATAACAGCAAAATTGCAATATGATAAAAATGGTTGCTGAAGACATTCGGTTTATAATACCCAGAAATTCATACACAGATGTCCTCAAGGACACATGGCACAGTGGATAAAGGCTCCAAAGAGTGTGAGTTCAATACCCGGTTAAGGCGGTGGAGAGGAATTAACAGGAGATAACTGACATCCATTAGACATGGCATGTGGAACTAGAACAGTCTACCCCAGCAAGCGAAATAAAGGGTTCAGTTTGACATTCCAACCACCTGAAGAAGGCCGAAATGTTGTGATAAATATGGCAACAAAGATGAGAATGATAGTCCGAACAATGTAAATAGTATACATAATACCTCATTTCAGAAATATAGACAGATACGGATTAGGAGAGATAGCAAAAAAGAGAGTCTTACTAAATAAGAGTTACAAAGAACAGGAGGTTGGGTTGTGGAGAGACATAATCACCCACGTCCTGAAGGGATACAGTACATAGAAGAATCTAGAATCTTTAATCTTGGCTTTTGTAGTCACTTTCTCACTGATGCAGTGTGGATTCCCTCTGTCTTTTCTACTAATATTTTCATGGGAACTTCTCTTTTTTTTACCCTGGTGCATGGACTACATGAATTTAAACATGCTACTAAATTGGCATCTAGGTCCCATCGGTTTACTGTTGAAATAGCCAAATGCAAACGCCACTTCTACTCCAACAGTTTCTTTTCTCGCACTTCCCACATGTGGAACTCTCTTCCATTTACTGATAACAATCTTCAAAAATTTAAATGAAATGCAACATCAATCGCCATCTTCTATCTTCTTGACTTCTGTTCCTTTTTTCGTCCTTTCCTCAGTCCTCCCTATACTTAATTCTTTTCTCTCACTTTCACTCCCTGTAACCCCCTGTGTCCAGCCTTGCTTGGAGTGAAATGATTAAAAAAAAAAAAAACAAAAAAAAAAAAAAAAACATTACTAGGGATTAAGCACTCTAAATTAATAATAATTTTTTTTTTTATATATTTTTAAAAAAATCACGTCATGTGAGCATATTTTGTTTCAGCTTTTGTAGGCACATGAATTTACATGGATAAAAATCTACGATAGGGGTTATATTCAACACTACCAAGACAGAAGGCCTGTTCAATTAAACATGACGTCACCACAAGTAGTGAAAGCCAAAGTGAAGCTGCTGAAAATGAATGATTGTAGGATTTTTTTCTTTTCTTTTTTTTTTATTAAGTATAAAATACTTTTTAAATTACAATTAAAAAAAGAAACCAGGGTTCAAATTTCATCTTAGAATTTTATTCATTATTAATTTATAAAAATAAAGAAAAACAAGCAAACAATATTATTATAAAAACATTTTATTCCATAAAAAGTTACGATACTGACAATTGACAGAATAATTTTTCATATTAAAAATTCATTTTTATTTTAATGATTATTCCATAAACTTACTATATTGACATAGAATATATTTTAAATTACAATTACATTACAAAAGAAAGAAACCAAGCATCTATTTTTAACTTAAAATTAAAAAAAACTTTATTTTCTAAAGGAAAATTATTTAAAGTTTTACATTTGTTAAAGTAAATAGTGTATGTTTCATTATTTAATTTAAAGAATGTAAAATTCGTTCTCCTTATTTTGATTGTATAAAATTACATGAAAACTATTTTCTCTACAATAAAAAATTTGATATGGTTTTAATTTGCTTGTTTTATTTTAATTATTCTGTAGTAGTAAAGTTACAATATTGACATTTCCTTGTATAGAAAATAAAAGACAAATTTTAAATAATTTTAGAAAGAAATATTGCATATGGAAAATTTAACTGAAGGTTTGAAGTTTCCTTTTTCTAGTAATAATATTATTTTCCCTAGCACAAAAATTATTCAAAAGGAATATTTGAAGAGCTCCAGACAAACATTCTTTCTAATTTTTCAATACTGTGACCACAAGAGACCGCATGAAAAAATGATAATTATCTGCCAAAATATAAGGTTATATGTATGGCTAATTGCCTTTGATTTACTGAATAAAGAAAAGAAGAATTTTTTGTCAGTTTATAAGTATATAATTATAGATAAAAGCATTTGTAGTAACATCATTAGGATATAGCAGAGAACCTCTATTAATTCCCTTAAAATAGCAGGTATTTTACCCTCATTATCACTTCCAGATATTAAATTCTTGCAACTGTTGCATTTCATTTTCTTAAAAACTGCATAACAGCAATAATCTGCTATGTATAATATAACAGGAACAACTTCACTGCATTCATTAACATCCTCAGCTGTTGCATCTATGTTAAATATATACATATCTAAATTTTGTTCCCCTGCCACTTCATCCCAGTTAGTTTGTAAATTCTTCAAATCAATATTTTGGTTATTAAATGGCAGGCACAATTTTAAAACTGACATCATTCTGATTTTTTTCACACTCAAACACTTCACGTATAGAGATATTATATTGATCACCACCAAGTTGCTGGTACTGGCCAAATCTACCTTCAAGACGATTTTTTTTTCAAATTTTCCAGCTAATAAATACAACATTTTCAGTTCTTCTGTGCAATATTTGATCAGTTCTAGAATTGCAAAGGTGTGAAGATTTCATTTGTTACCTCTTCCTCATTATTTCCAGGAATGTTCTTCCAAGATTCTAACCAGTTGCAGAATACATTGAGAAATATATAATTGTCATCATTTACTTGAAGTGGATTAGCATATTTATTGTTAAGCCGCCAACCTTTATATTGTGTTTTTACATTCAGTATTGTCCAAGTATAAAATATGTTTATGCATTCTACAACTTCTGCAAAGTTAGGCAAACATTTGTTTCCCTAATGACAGCAATCCCTGAATAGTGAATTGGTTAAAAATTTGCAAAACTAATGAAACATTTTTGCTTTTCCAAACTAATGGGAGAAAGAGACTTTGATGTCAATTTATATCAATATTTCAAAATTGACTGAGATTCCAGGACATGAAGCTTTTAGAAAGTACAAAATGGGACACTTTTAGATATTATCTAAATTATGATTTCCATTATGATGGAATTTGAGGAACACCATGCATATACTTACATCTTTTTGACCAAACCAATTGTTTCTAATACATTTTAGTATATGAACTGAATTGAATATGAAGAAAAGAGATCTAGATTTCATAAGTGAATGTGGATATACAATTGAAAGTTTTGCAGAACTACAAAAGAAAGATATAGCTTTCTTATTTATTGCATTGTTATCCATTATGACTGATATTACTCTAAAGACTATCTCTTCTAGACCAATTATTACACATTTAACTATGTCAAATAAATTCTCAGCTTTAAGACATTTACTTGGCATAATATGAACATCCTTGTATTGTGGGAATACACTGCTAAGCATGAAAGCAAAAGCAATTGTTGCAGACTCACTGCTGTTGTTGGCTAAGCTAACAACATTTCCATCTTTATAATCAAAATAAGGTTTTAGGCAAATTTCATCTACAAGATACTGTAATGTCTTTATCATCTAGTAACTTAAACTTATTTTTAATATACAGGGGTGTCCATAAAGTTTGTGTGCACTTTAAAAAATTTATAACTATTTTTATTTGTGATAGAAATAATCTGTAAAAAATGTTATAAAGTTTAACGTACCTAGTTTTAAGTATAGCTAAAATAACTAATGTGATTTCAGGCATTACTGTAAATCAGTTGGCAAATGTTTTCCGTGAACTGCAAAATCGTATTACCCTTTGTATTGCTAATGATGGAGGACATGTGGAAACTTAAATAAAATTTCAATAAAACCTTAAAAAAAAAAAATAGAGATTTACTTCTTTCTAATCCTTTTTACAAATTATTTCTATCGCAAATACAAATAAAGTTATAAATTTTTTAAAGTGCACACAAACTTTATGGACACCCTGTACATAAGAAAATTGTTATGTTGCACAACTATAAGATTCATGTAGGTTGATAAGGTTAGTCTTTTGATTGCTGAATAATTTGGTAAAATTATATTTTTGGTGTCTCTTAACAGTCAAACTAGGGGAGCAGTAATACAACAATGAAGAAAACAAAATAAATCATCAATCCCGTCAAACTTACTCTGTGTCATTAATTTTAGCTGTTCATATATAAACTGCATAAAAATATCTAAATGACTCATCTTGCACTAACAACAGAAAGTACATTACTAGATGTAATACAGCAATCACACTTTGAGGTTTGGTTGACGTTCTTCTATTGTAGATTTTTTTTTTCAGGTTTTCAATAATAATTTCCAAAGTATTTGTATCTCTTACATGGTGAGGAATCAGATACTTCCACATAGTATTAATTTCCACATCACCACAGAACACATGTACTGCAAAATCAGGTTCAACTATAATAGATTTACTGATTTTTGGATATGGAGACTTGATGATGCAACATATAATAAGAAGAGTCTCTTGCTGCTAATAATTTCTATCAAGAAAAATTAATTTTCCCTCGATATCATTAATGCTGTGAAATTTCCTCTGCTGTTTATATTCCAAGTCATCAGCAATACTTTGATCTAGAACTCTTTTTAAGGGCAGAATTCTTTAGTTGATTTGTTGGGGCACTGGTGACTCTCTAGAGGGGGTTAGTGAAGATAAATATGAGCAACAGTTTGGTAAAATTCTAGTGATTCACCAACATAGAGAATTGCTTTCTTAAGGCTAACATGAATTGTGGTACCAGTTTTCTTATGGAATGCTGATGTTCCTTGCCTTATGTTCTCAGTACGTAAACACATACATAAAAAAAAAGGAAAAGAACAATTGCACCCTATTTTAAAAGTAAAACACTTGTCAAAATCTAAGATAAAAAAAAAGGTTAATTTGTAGTATAATAGCCTCCCTCAGTTTGCATTAAAAATTTCCAAAATACTTACATTTATGTGTAATTGTACATGCTCCATTCAAATCTGGTTTGATAAATTTGATAAAATCTACCGTTTTGGAGTTATTGACAGTGAAATTTGGGATTCAATCGCGTCGTTGGTGGCCGACATTACTCGTGTTGTTTGCATACATTCACTGTGGAAAGCTAAACGCGGAAGACTACGGAAAGCTAAGCTCAAAACTAATCTTTCTTGTCTAAATTTGTGGCAATTACTGTGCATGAGAACTATTTACGGAGACACGCTCAGTTTGTGCAATGATACCTATACTGATAGCTATTCTGCAGCAAATGTATACAAACAACACCTGTAATAGCTGCCCATGACACGAATGAATCCAAACTTTCACTGTCGATAACTCCAAAACGGTAGGTTTTATCAAATCTATCAAGCCAGATTCGAATGGAGCATGTACAATTACACATAAATTTAAGTATTTTGGAAATTTTTAATGCGAACTGAGTGCGGGTGTTACACTGCAAATTAACCAAAAAAAAAAAAATGTGCTGTCCATATTTTTATCCAAAATTTCATTAAGTTTATAAAATAATGAGTTTTCTAAGTGTTCTAAAATTAGGTGACAAAATTTAAAACCATTTAGAAATACTAGACACATAGGCAAAGTCATATGTAAACTGTGGAAAAATAAGTGAAATTACCTGCATGTGTGTGGGTTGCGGTCAGACGTGGGAGGTGGAGTGTTTGCATTGCTTGTTTTTCAAAGCGAGGCCGTTCCAAGCTCTGGTTTTTATGATTGTTTTACAGGAAGGGTTAAGATGCGCAGGTCAGCCACCTTGTTACTTAACGCCTGCCTTCCTTCCTTTCCCACTGTCCTTTGTGAGAGGGACCTATGAGAAATGACTCGTTCCACAAGCTCTCTTCTTCTAACATAGTTAACTGATCCCTGTTTGGATTTGGGTCGCGAGATAGGCAGTGTTTCACGATATTACCAGACCAGCTTCTAGCTACCCTCAGAGTCAAAAGAAATTTTCAACAAAACTCAAGCAAGTCTTAAGTTTATACATGCATATTTGTGGATTTTTTTCTGGAAATATTTTTTAATAATAAAAAAAAAAAAAATTAAAACATTTCTTTTTAAATGTTTATTAGAAATTATTATAAAAAATTCCTTTAAGTATTTGTATCAAAAATTTTATTAAAAAAATGAGTTTAATAATTTCCTCCACAGAATTCAATAAATTTATTTTAAATGTGGAAGCCACCTCATTACTTTGTTTCAAAGTATTGTGAATTATTAAGTCATGAAATTAATTTAATCATTAAGTTTTAATGCTTTTTACAAATAATATAAAAGAAATTATTTACTATTTTTGTTTGGTTACAAAATTTCCCTTTTGATAGCACATATCCATGCATCTGATAAATCCTTATTTTTGGAAATGAAAATACATTATTCACTTTTGCTTTGGACCTTTGGTTCATTTCATGATTTCCTTTGCATTTTGGGACTGCACAACCATACGGCATTTTCTTTGTAAATTATTTCTGTGAAAATATTTACAAAACAAATTTTAAAAAAATCAAGCCAAGAAAACTCAAATAGTAAAAAAACAAATGAAAGTATTTCTCCGAGTTTATACTACATATAGTGACGTCAACACATAAGCCCCGCCCATTGAACAGGCCTTCTATCGAGATGGTGTTGCCAGAATTCGAATTGCCAAAAATGAAAGTAATTTTGTTAATACATTTCTTAACTTATGAGAGCCTAAAAGATATGGTAAATTTGCCTTTTAAGCCCCGCGCTAAATATCTATAAAAATTTTCGCAAATCGTCATATTTCCGTGTAAATGTACATGCTGGACTCGAATTAACAATTAAATTATGAAAAAAAACTACCGTTTTTGAGTTATCGACAAGAAAAAATCGGACTAATTCTGGGTAATTCGTCCGCCATTACGGGCATTGTTTTAACTTAAGTAATTAAGCGCGGGGTACTTCCGGGTATTTTTGTTGGCGTAAGCATAAATTTTGGTCTATTTACTACTTTTACAGAATTTCGTCGCAAAATCACTACGCACTATCGTAAAGCAATCTATATATATATATATATATATTTTTTTTTTGATAAGTGTAGTTTTATTTATAACATAAACTAAACAAATTTAAATAATAGAACTTTTTTTCCGTGTAGAATAACAATGACAAATTAAAAGCACAAATTAAATAACATAATAAATCATTTTTTCAAATTAAAACAAACAAAAATAAAACGAATAATAAATGCGCAAACTTTGCATAAAGTTTGAAAAGAAGAGCATGATTATTTACAAAATGCTCCTTCCTAGCATTTTTTTATTTTGTAAATAATGTAAATAATCATGCTCTTCTTTTCAAAGTTTGCGCATTAATTATTTTGTTTCTCTAGCATTATTTTTATTTTGTAATTTTATTTTGTAAAGAGCATGATTATTAGGTTTTTTCATAATTTAATTAATTGTTAATTCGAGTTCAACATGTTCATTTACACGGAAATATGAAAAATTTATTTAGGGCGGGGCTTAAAAAGCAAATTTACCAAATCCCTCCTGAGTGGTTGATTTTAAAAGTGACTATCAATAAACAAAAAAAATTATTTTCATAAACATTCGGTCGCGGTTATATTTTTCTTTTTACAATCACTGTTTCATCATTCTTTCACTATTTGTCTGGACCTCCAATTCTATTTACCACAGCGAAACAGCAGCACACATTACTATAGTGTAAAATCTGAACCAGTCAACTACTGTATGCTTCAAGTCACTTTTTTTTTTAATCACCCACTCAGAATATCTTTTAGGCTCCCATTTAACAAAAATTACTTTCATTTTTATGCATGTGAATTATGGCCCCTGTTTCATGACTGATTCCAGAGATTTTATATCAAACTGGACCCCGATTAAGTTTTATAAAATTTCATTAATTTTTTTTCTTTTAATATTCGTGATTTGTAATGCTTCGTATAGTAAAATGATGTTACAAATTTTTTTTTAAAAGTCAGTAATTCTGGTCGCAGTTTCCAACTTGTAAAACTCCACTAGGTAATTCTTTTTTAAAAAAATCTTTTACACATGTCTCTCTAACTGGCTAAAACACTTAGTGACTAAGATATAAAATAATAGTCTAGGATGAGACAGGTGTAATAGTAAAATAATACCAAATTTTTAGAAGCACTAAAACTGAAACACATTTTAAGAAAATAAAAAGGAGAATACTAACCTTAGATTCGATCTGTAAATTTAACAAAGCGTCGGCGAAAGAAAAAAATTTTGACAATTCTAGAGTTACACGTGCTGTTGCGGATAACGTCATTTTGATAAAAAAAACGGTGCTCACCGGTGTTATGTACCTAATAACACACTCCTGAAATATGTCCACCTTATTTGCTAAGCTTAACTTAATTTTAGGACAATGTTACAAGTGTAGAGCACCCAGTGAGGATCAAACTCATTACTCATTAGTAATGGTCGATCAGATTAGTTTGCTAACCAGTACCCAACTTGAAGACATTCTTTTATTGGGTGATTTTTTACCTTGTGGTGATTTTTTTTATTTCAATATTAATTTTTTTTTATAATTTACAAACAACTTTTCAGAAGTGACATTTTCAAAAGCTTTTTTTTCAGTGTCACAATCAACAGAACACATTTGGGACACTTTATTAATTTAAAGGGGGAACAGAGATAAATACACAGTGACAGAAAGTGAAACAATACATTCATAAATAGTTAAACAAAAAGCAGACCTATTATAAATTTCAACAACAGGCAAGGCTTGTATATATATATATATATATATATATATATATATATATATATATATATATATATATGGAGAGAGAATTATAGGATTTGGAAAAACCCCTAATGTTTTTATATATTTATACATAATATTTATATGTTTACAAAGAATTATTAAAATTTTAAATTGTTTTACTTACATGACTTTTCTAACAATTTCACTTTATATATATATATATATATATATATATATATATATATGTTTCATTAAAGACGACAGAAAAGGTACTGTGATTAAGCATTTCATTTAATTTTTTCTTGTGTTTTGAAAAAGTGTTTTCATTTCTGGACACAGAGTGTGTAGAAACTGTCCAAATGTTCTGTAATTCTGAGTGCTTTCGACTATACTTTTAGCCATTATCAAAGATGATTTTATTTTTGCTTTTTAACTGGGTGTATGGGTTGCATGTATGTTTCTAGATTTATAGGGATGTTTTATTTTCCGAACACAGCACGCTGTGGCCGTGTTCGTAGTTAATAATATTCAGTGTTGGCTTTTTCTTTTTTATTATTAAGACTTCAATTATTTTTAATCTTTTTTTACATGTGGATGAGGTTATTATACTTGTATTTTCTACTAGTATGTTTCAGGTGGAGTCTGGTAAGTTTGTGTGTGTGTTTAAATGGGTTCTAATAGAGCTGTGGTCAGATAAGTGTAATGTAAGGCATCTGGATAGGCATATAGTAGTGTGACTGACGTAATTACTTATGAATCCGGTTTGATCAGGAACACAGTTCCTTAAGGGGCATTTGAACTCATAAATAATGTTCGTTTGTGGTAATTTTGATTTTGCTGGTGTGTTGTTATTTTTGAGGATAAGGTTAGCTGTTTTTTGTAGTAGATAAATAATTTGATTTTTTTGTTCAGGTCAACTGTGGTAGTGTATTTCTTTATGATATTTCTAAGATTCATCTTGTTTGTAGTTGATGTGCATATGGCTTTTGTAGAAATATTTGTTATTTTTGATTGTGCTCACTGTCATTGTTATTTACTTTGGGAAGAAATAGTCTAATTTGGTGGTCTATAAGGTGGTTAGGGAAGCTATTGTTAACTAGTGTCTGTTTTGCATTATTGAGTTCTTTAAGGAAGAGTAGTCGAGAGGATGAAATCTGGTGTGCTCTGTTTAGGAAGATTTTATCAATGCTATTTTGTATCTGAGTGGGTATTCACTCTGAAAGTTGTGTTATTCACTAAAATAAAAATATTGTCTACATAGACAATATTTTTATTTTAG
>OZ038479.1:120683451-120833451 GCA_964036315.1 Acanthosepion esculentum | reverse complement strand
GTTGCAACCTGGCATATATATATATATATATATATATATATATATATATATGTGTGTGTGTGTGTGTGTGTGTGTGTGTATATATCTCTCTCTCTATATATATATATATATATATATATATATATATATAATATGTTTAACGTTCTTTTTTATAGATACAAGTATTTAAGCAAATGCTCTGTTTTATAATAAACAGTATTAATATGTTAATTAAATAAATTTTCGGACTATGTCCAATTCAAATATATATATATATATGTGTATGTATATATATATATATATATATATATAGAGAGAGAGAGAGAGAGATGTGTATATATTTCTGTATATATATATATATATATATGTATATATATTTATATATATGTATATATATACATTTGTATATATTTATTTATATATATATATATATATATATATATATATATATTATAAATTAATAGATTTAAAATATGGTTTTACCACTACACAGTGATAACCATGTTTCAGAAATGGAAGCTAAAGCCCCTGAATTTAATTTTGTTATTAAACCAAAGACATTAGTTCCATTTCCTCATCAAGCGAATTTTGGGGTAACTTACTTTTTAAAATTTACGGTTGTTAACGGCACTGGAAAGATTCATAATTGAGGGTTTCCAAGGTTACCGATAAATCCATTCATCTAGCCTAAACAGTCCCTCAAAATCTTTAAATATACAAATAGAAAAAATACCATAAGAATTTTTGCCGTTAGAAAAAAAACCCAGATGACATGAATTTAGTGGATGTCAGAATTTGTTAAAAGATACATCCCTACCCATCCCTAAACATAACCCCACTTTCAAATGTAACTATTAACTGATACAACGAAAATTAAAAATTGAACCCTCTACCACCCCTTGTCTAGATGAATGGATTTATCGGTAACCTTGGAAACCCTCAAACTATGAATCTTTCCAGTGCCGTTAACAACCGTAAATTTTAAAAAGTAAGTTACTCCAAAATTCGCTTGATGAGGAAATGGAACTAATGTCTTTGGTTTAATAACAAAATTAAATTCAGGGGCTTTAGCTTCCATTTCTGAAACATGGTTATCACTGTGTAGCGGTAAAACCATATTTTAAATCTATTAATTTATAATATTAATGCTCTGTAAATTTAAAATTTACATTGAGCACTATTGTGTAAAAATAAAAATATCTATAAGAACACCGGATTTTATATCTTACTGTTCTTTCCTTTTTATTTATATATACATATATATATATATATATATATATATATATATATGGAGAGAGAGAGAGAGATATGTGTATATATTTCTGTATATATATATATATTTATATATATGTATATATATACATTTGTATATATTTATTTATATATATATATATATATATATATATATATATATATATGTATATGTATATTCAAATTCGAAGTACAAATTCCAGTCAAATACATTACATTCACTTACGTGCTAATGCCCTTGATAAAGGTATTACTCCTCTTCTTCTTCCTCCAGCTATGGGTAAATACCAGGACAGGCTAGGTTCTATAGCCTTGGATGGCAACTGATCCAAATTTCTTAACTTTTCATACATTTTACTTAACATTTTAATTGCCAACATCAGTCTGAATTATTCTGAATGACCATTCTTCTAGATCAGGGGTCATCAAACAGAGTTCAAATGATCCCCTAGTGGACAGTGAGGAGTTCCAGGGGGTCAATGATAGTCAAGGAATCGAATGGGAGTCGGTGTGCGAATGACACTGAGCTAAATTTTAGTTAGTTTCTATGTATGTTGTATCCTTCAGTGTATATGAAAGAAAGGCATGAAAAAAACTTGACAATCAACAGAATCAAAAGTCTTAGTTATGTTGCAGTTGTGTAAAGATGTTAAGTGATATCAGAAGGCTTAAAATTATGCGTGTTCAATAATCTCCCATCCACAACAATTAATAAAAGACAAATATAATGATTCAAAACATAACAATTGAATTTATCAAGTATTTGATGTACATGCATGTGAACTGAAAAGTTTAGACAGAGTTGTGTCTCTTAGACTAGGTAATATTTGTACCTAAGCTCATAATGAATAAATTGATTATTAAACTGTAGAAGAATGAGTTGTTGCATGTTTGGAATTGTGTATTGTACAAGTTGGTAATAGTTCAGAATTATACTTGCATGAATTGTTGTAAAGTTCTTTTACATCCGACTGCATTAGTCAAGACGGGAGTTCTTTAAGAGTCACATTTTGGCAGTAGAGTTGAGACGCACAAGAGAACCAAAAGGGAGCGTGACGAAAGAGAGAGAGAGAGAATCACTTGTGTTTGGTTAATTATAGTATATTGTATCACGTGACAAGATCACACTTAGTTGGCGCCAAAATAGATCTGTCTCATGGGGGTGATTTGATTGGTCGAAACTGACCAATCAATCAGAGCTAGATTGAAGGTGATTAACCAATGAATGCTTGTTATATATTTTGTAAGATGGTGGTGGTGAAAATTACAACAGGAAGAGTGCATTTCCCAGCATAGGGTAAACTTGCTGTCGTGGAAGATTCCACAGTTACATCTATCCAAGTAGCTTTTAACTTATTTTGATGAGACTTATTTAATACTATATTGCTTGCTCTTTTTTAATTATTCCAAGTGGATTTTCAGATAACAATTCCCTTTTTTTCAACCTCGAACTCTAAAATAGAGTTTATAATTATGAAGATCATTTGGCCTGATTGGTATGATTGTATCAAATAGCATGCAAATTTATTTATTTATTTATTTTTTTTTTTTTTAAGCATTTCACCCCAAGCGAGGCAGGAAGCCACTAGCATGCAAGGGTTTGGTTTGGTTTGGTTAGGTTTATTTTGTTTTACGGCATATCAACCTCAATGGGTTATTCAATGCCGACAACATTTTTAGGATAGATTCGTATGAATAGAATATGTATTTTTTGGTTTAGATTGGTTTGGTTTATTTTGTTTTATGGCATATCAACCTCAGCGGATTATTTAATGCCAACAAAATCTTTTATTGATGGTAATATTTTTTTTTATCAAAAATCTGTTTTTGGTAATATTTTTCCTTCAAAATTGTATTGCTGTTAATAATTTTTTTCAAAAAAGTATTGCTGGTAATAGTTAACTATTTGCTCATAGCTGGGACCCTAACAAGTGCTACCACCCCGGGTCAGGGTGGACCTGGGAACACCAGCAATTGAGAGGTGGTTCCACGCTCCTCAAAACCTCCTGATCAGAGGCCTTGCTGCTGGATGTAGCTTATCGTCTTACCCAGGACGCAGATGTAGTTTAATGTCTTACGCAGGATGATAGCATGCAAGGGGTTACAGAGAGTTGGAGTGAGAGCAAATAGGAGTGATAGAGGAAAGGATGAAGAGAAGGATAGGGGATAGATCAAGGCACCTGGAGACGTAGATTGACATTACATTTGAATAGTTAGAGATTATAGCTATCAGAGAAACAGGAAAAGGGGAGGGAGTTCCACAGGCAAGAAGTGTGAGACATGAAGTTATTGGAGTAGAAGAGATGGCTACATTTAACAGTTTCAACAGTGAAAGGTTTAGAGCGAGATGCCAGCCTAGTTGAATGTTTAAATTCATGAAGTCTGGGAACCAGTGAAAGCAGCTCATCGGAGCAGTTACTGTGAAAGTATTTGTAAAAAAGACAGAGGGAGGCAATGACACGTCTGTGAGAGAGCGACTGCAGACGAGATGCCAGATCAGGGCCAATAACATTGCATATCCGTCTCTGGATTTTATCAAGGACCTTGAGACAAACAGAAGGGGCTCCAGACCATATATGGCAGCAATACTCCATGCAAGGGCGAATGGTTGATTTGTAGATTTGAAAGATCAACTCTGGCGAGAAAAATTTCCTGGTGCGGCACAGGGAATTTTTCTCGCCAGAGTCAATCCTTCAATATTTGTTTATTTAATTTAATTGGTTAATACACTTGTACAGTTGGATATTAGTAGCTGTTATTCATTTCTGTTCAATAGCATTGGCTTATTTAGGCTTGATGTACTTAATATATTATTTGCTTGATTCATTGGGGTTATTTAATATATTTTATTAAATATATTTTTTGGGGAAAATTCTGAACCTGATGACGCTGGAGGATGGGGAGAGGAGGATTTCCAACCTGATCCAAATTTCTTGACTTTTCACACATTTTAGTTAACATCTTAATTACCAACATTAGTACAAGTTTTATGGCTCAAAGATATTTTAAATGGGTGTTACTGGGGAGCAAAGAAAAGCAAAAGTGGGTCTATGGTTGAAAAAGTTTGACAGCCTCTGCACTAGACTATTGGAATAATTCTGAGTGGATAATGTGGAGCCTTAAACCTAAACTTCCTGCTGAGGAATGCTTCCGCTGCTTGTCGTAGTCAGCAGAATGAGAACAGTCTATCCACATAAATTACATAAAGGGTTAATTTTAAAATTCCCTGAAGGTTACCCAGAATGACAAGTACCTGATGAGTGCCAGAGGTTACAAGGAAAGAAATGTTGTGATAATAACAACAAAGATAAGGACAACAGTCAGCATATAAATAAGGCATAATGTGATACAAGGTTGAGGTTTAAAGTGGGTTTAATGGCAATACCGTGGAAAAATTGCCCAAGCCCCCTCGGCACTTCCCCCTTTGAGGATGCCAGGCCATAAACCCCACACTCTCCATAAAGAAGTAGTACTGCCTGGGGATGTGGGAGGCCCTCTAAGTCTTGGAATGTAACTAATAATAACAGAAAATTCAGAATTCAGAAATTCAGACAGAAATTATATGAGTGGTGTCCTGAAAATAATGACTCTCAAATCATGACCTATTTATTAACACAGTGGAACACATTTTAACTGAATGTACTTACTTAGCCCCTGTAAGACACGAGTACTCCATGGAAAACAACATAAGAAATCTATTTGAAAATTACTGAAACTATCAAAACAATGTTGTAGCTTAAAGAAATAGGTTTATAGCAAAACAAATAACACCTACAATAGATCATCTACAGGTACATTTGCAGATTAAGCCCCGCAAACCAACTGAAATTAAAATTTCCATTTTGGTGTAAATTTGCATGCTTATTTAAAAAATAACAGTAAATGTTTACAGAAATCTACAATTTAGAAGTTATATTGTCGCTAACTTCTAAACGGTAGATTTCTGTAAACATTTACTGTTATTTTTTAAATAAGCATGCAAATTTACAAGTTGGCGACAATATAACTTCCACCTTATTCACGTCGTTTACATAAGTTTGCATTGAGTAGTCACGCATGGAAGCTTCACTTGTTTTGATTATTGAGCATGCAATGTACAAACTTTAATGTAAAATGAATGTGCAGAATTTAAAAAGTAACCCAAGTTTTGGGCTATCAAATTTGGGGTTTTAAAAAGCATGATTATTTACAAAATAATTAAAAAAAAAAATGCTAGAAAGGACTTAATAATAACATGAACAATTTTAAGGTTCAATTTTATTTTTTTAAATTTTGAGTTTTAAAAAGCATGATTATTTACAAAATAAAAAAGTAACCCTAACCCTGCCAAAGTACTTAATAATAACAAACAATTTTAAGCAATATTATTTAAGCATAATTATTTACAAAATAGCAATGACAGTTGTGGAAAGGCTACTTTTAAAATGTTTTATTATTTAAACAAGAATTCATTATTATTACAGCTTCACTATAAAAACAACAGTTGTCATTGCTTTTGCAAATAACTTAAACAAATTTATAAAAAAGAATTCAATAAAAGCTTAACTTTCAAAATTGTCTAAAGACTTCTTTTGGTTTTGCACAGTAACTGAGACAATTAAGAAGATCAGAAGATGAATAAAAAGGCAGTTAACTTAAGTAAGCCTCCATGCATGACTGTAGGGCTTAATATGCAAATCTACATATCTACAAACTATATACCTATAAAAATACGTATGAAATATTTAGATTTTGGCAATAAATATCCCATAGGGGTTGCTATGTCACCAAAGAAAAACAAGCGACCAACAACGAACGTTTTATGAACAACAAGAGACACACCTGTAGTGCAGCATTTGCATCATCTTAGAAACACACCTGTCAAATCCATTTTAAGGAAATTTTGTTTTTACGGTGATGTTCACCCTGTACGTGCAGAAACTTTTTTTAACTTAAAATAAAAATAACAAAAATGAGAAAATAAGCAGTCAATTGCTGATACCTCCTGACGAGTGGACAGAGTGATTACTAAAAGATCCATCTACGAAACTCAGAGTCAGAGTGCTAAATGTAACATCAATCAGCTAATTGACAAATTTCATATTTGTATTAGTCCTATATATATATATATATATATTATATAAATAAATATATATATATATATATATATATATATATATATATATATATATATATATATAGGACTAAGACAAATATGAAATTTATATATATATATATATATAGGACTAAGACAAATATGAAATTTGTCACTTAGCTGATTGATGTTACATTCAGCACTTCTACTCCAGAATTGCATAGACAAATATTTGTGTAATTGTTTGGTCTACTTGTCATGTGTTATCAGCAATTGTCTGTTAATTTTCTGATTCTTCATTTATTTTTATATTAAGTTAAAAAATATGATTTATGCACTTATGTGTATGTACGTCTCTACATGTGCATATGTGGAACTGTATCAGATTTGTATATATATATATATATATGCGTGTGTGTGTGTATATGTATATATATCCCCCACACACACACACATATATATATATATATATATATAATAAATATGAATGTATATATTATATATAATTATATAATAGATATGTATATATATAATATATATAATTATATAATAAATAAATATATATATATATATATATATATATATATATATATATATATATATATATATATATATATATTTATATTAATAAGAATTAGTAAGTTATACAAGATTTGTATGGCTCGTCTGAGTTTGTATGTAGAAAAATTACATGGAATGTTGGTGACTATTGTTTAGGCTTCAACTTCCAGTAAAGGGAGATCACTCATGTTTGTTATATGAGATTCTATTCTCAGTGTAACATACCGTGAATAATTGATATTATGTTACAATGCAGTAAATACAAAATAAAGAATTTTTTAAAATGTATTGCTGAACTTCTATGGAACATAAATCCTCCTATATCACAGTGAATGCTGGACAATCTCCTCACAGATGAAGATGAGACTCGAAGCAACAGAAATATGATTCTACAGAAATATATCTGAGAATACTATAGCAAGAAAGTTTTAGAGAAAATGGAAACAAAAAAGACATATATTTAGCATCAGAAAGATGACAGTTGAAATTTTTAGGACACATAATGTGAAAAGAAAGCTTGGAAAATCTGACACTCACAGGAGATTCTGGAAACAAAAGGGACAAATAAAAAGCAGGAAGAAGCGATGAGGAGTGATGGGGAAAAGACAAACTTAAAGCTCTAAAGCATAGGAAGCTATGGAGCACCATGATTGCACACATCCATAAAATTTGTCACCATGACATGTAAAATAATAAAAGACTTAATCAATACAAAACAAAACAACAAGCCAAAATTTAAAGGTGAAATTTACTCTATCACCTGCAAGGATTGCTGGATAGAATATATTGGAGAAACCTCAAGAAGTTTAAACCAAAGACTATATGAACACAAAAGAGGCATTTAAACAAAAAATAACATGCAAAACACATTAGTAGTTCACTGTAACAAGACTGACCAAAATTTTAATATAAAAAATTCCACTCTAATTGAAAGAGAAAATAATTTACTAAAATGTTTAAAAAGTGCTTTAATCGCGAATTCACCTATAGTAAATTTGCATCCGGGTATCTATATTTCACCGTTCTTGGCAGATATTCTGTTATCACAATGTGGGATATTTAATAACAAAGATGATGGATACAAGAATTAAAAGAAAAAGAATTTAAATGAAATTGACGAGATTATAAAACCCAAAACACATTATTAAAAACCAAAAACCCAAAGCACATTATTAAAAAAGAAATCATAAACAAAAACACGTAATTAAAAAAAAATTTTTTTTTTCAAAAATATTTTCAAAATTTAAAATTCCCACTTCATGCACAGTCACATCAACATAAACAAACTTAGTCCAATGAAGATATAACGCATCACAGAAGAACTTTTATGACATTGTCATATATATATATATATGTATATATATATATATATATATATATATATATATATATATATATATATATATATATATATTATATATATATATGTATATATATATAAACACCTTTGTAATCACCATTAGACTCCTGCAACTTTTTCCAAATCCTCTGCACTGGCCTCAGACACTCTGAAACGTTCATATTGGAGCTTCTGGTGTGAATGCCAAGCAGTACAACATGCCATTCTTAAATTTCTGGCAGAGTGAATTGCATCATGGCATTATTTTTCTCACAGTGTCCAACTCTCCCTACTATATTGTGCAGTTGACAAAATCCAAAACAAACAACATGCATGCACAAAATTAAATCCATCGCACCCTATACAAATCTCCTTAATATCTTCACAGATATAAATTTTCAATTTTAGCTGTTTAATTTTTTGTTAATTTTCAAATAAACAAGTGTTTCTAAGTATTAAGGTGGTCAGTGTATTGATTTTTCCTTAATTTTTGTCACTTCTTATGATGATGTTCTTACTAAATTAAATTTTGACAACAGAATAAAATTTTAACATCCAACAGGTTTTCACATAATCCATTTTTATATACTTTGTCCAGATAATTCATATCAATTAATTTATCATTTAATATATATATATATATATATATATATATATATATATATATATATATATATATATAAATAATATTGTTTGATAATTAATATGGATAATTCCAAAGAAGATATAAATCTGAAGAGAGCTCAATGTAAGAACAGAGCAAATGTCTCTCTTCATCTTTCCCTTCCCCCATAAAAAAAACTTAATTTGAAATCTCAATCTTCCCCTCTTATTTTTGATACTTTTTTCTTTTCTACCCCTTTTTCTTTTTTTCTTTCTTTTTTTCTTTTTCTTATATTCCTTTTTGAACATGTTCACTCTCTTTTACTTGTCATGTCCGGGTAAAAGGAAGAATATTCTAGGTCAATCGATTGACTGGCTACTTACACTTTTTCTTCCCTTTCTTTCCCTCTTTTACTCTTTCTTTCCTACCCCCCCTTTAAATCTCTCTCTCTCTCTCTCTCTCTCTCTCTCTCTCTCTCTCTCTCTCTCTCTCTGTCTTAAAAAAAATTATTTGGAAATGTGTCTTCGGCTCTTATTTTTAAAATCCTTTCTTTTTCTCTATCTCCTACCTTTTTCTTTTTTTCCTTTTTTCTTTTTCATCTTCTTTCCTTTTTCTTTTTTCACTTTTTTTCTTTGTCTGTTTTCTTTTTTTGTTTGTGTCTGGATAAATTTAAAATCCATTTATTGTTGTAAAATTTTTGGGGGTCTGATGCGATGGGCATCTGATCCCATGAAATAAATTATTACCAAAGGGTTTCTAAGGACTCCGCTTTCATCATTATTTTATATATATATATATATATATATATATATATATATATATATATATATATATACAGTGTGGGGGGAAACAAATATTCGTACACATGCAAATTTTTAATTTATTGTATTTACAACTAATGAATAAACATACTTCTCATATAATTAACTGTACACAGATGCATAATAACTAAATATGCAGAGAGAACAGAAAAAACTTTCATTTAATGGAAATAAATCCCATTTATCCATTATTATGGGTGAAAAAAGTATTCATACAATAAATTTTTAAATTGTTTTAATATTCTAAATTGTTCAAGTGGAATATTCTAGAATATTCCAATAATGTTATCAGTAGTTATTTTTAACCTAAAAATATATATACTGGAAAACTAAAAAAAAAATTAATTAAATTTTTCTTGTCTGTCATAGTGAATGAGACATGTTTAAAAGAAAGTTTGCTGCCCAAATATACTTTAATATATATATATATATATATATATATATATATGAAGAAATATAGTCTTATGATTTGCTATATTTATGGGATAAAGTGCTCAATATCATAGATAGAGCATGTGTAAATATAAAAGTGAACATAGAAGTCAACACTTAGAGGCGACAGTCTGTTTCATGCTAGATGCAATTGTCAGGCCACGAGTGCTGTTATTTAATAGCCAATAAAAATAGCAACAAATATAAATATTTGATACATGCTTTTCCATTTAGCTGTTACATATAACATCACTTTAAACTGATTCCAATTGCAATTCCTGTGATCTAAAGATGCCAGGATTTTGTTTACCAGACTGGCAACCCCTGATTCTTATATATATATATATATATATATATATATATATATATATATATATATATATATATATATTAGGTTGGTGTTAAAATAATGTCGTTTTTTGACGTTCAACTTCATGTGAGAAAACAACATTATTTTTGCACCAACCTAATATATATATATATATATATATATATATATATAGGAATGGTTTAAATATAATGATCATATTTCCCGTTTTATTGTTAAAATAGATACAAAGTATCTTGTTTAAGAAAAAAAAAGCGGGGATTTAAGGCAACTTTCGACCAGCATTTCTTCAGAAAAATAATCGTTGGCAGGATAAAACAAAGAAGTTGATAAGAAAAATTATTATCAACGACTGATGTTAAAAGCAATAGATTACCAAGATCTAATATAAGGAGGAAACTTAAAGAAAAAAAAAAACCTTATGAGTACTAAATATTTTCTCCTTTAAGCAGTAATCTCCCCAAATAGGACCAACCTGAATTTCATCTCCCTCTATCTACACAGGGTAGGACGATGCATATTAATAGATTCCAAGTTATCTAAATGGAGCCTCATCCTAGCCCTGCATATGACAGAAAAGAAATCAGGAGAATAATTCGTCCTGCAATTGACAAAATTTAAAAGGTGTTCACCAAATGCTGACTCATGAGTCTGTGAACACCCGGATGTAATTGGTTCGTGCCTACACACTTTACCCGGAACATGCTGGGCGATCCTCACCTATAACAGTTGGATGGTCATGCCCACATAGTCGATCTCACACCGACATTTGCATTGATACATAATTAAACTTTAAATTAGGAATGGGTAGGATAAAAAATTTACATATACTTGCACATATGTGTAAATATATTTCTCCCTCAGGTGTTATAGATACGGTGCTCAATGTTATGAAACAGACCTATACGTATATATTAGTGAATATACATAATATCCAATGTCGATAATATGAGTTGGAGTTTCATGCAATTCTTGCAATCTTCAGCTGCAAATATATTCTGACTGTGAACTTTGTAACGGTCAGAATATATTTGCACCTGAAGATTGCAAGAACTGAATGAAACTCCGAGTCATGCTATCAACATTGGATATTATGTATGTTCACTAATATATATATATATATATATATATATATATATATATATATATATATATATATATATATATATATATATATATACAAAAGAAAAATTTTGTCCACTGAGGGACTTTATCTGAGGATGAAACATGTCGGCTAAGATAAAGGTGTCAATCCAACGAGCAGTGTTGGTAGAGGGAATACAAAGTTACAGCTAGTGAAATACAATGAAAATAAATCAAATTTATATCCCCATCAGTATCTAATCTAAAAAATTATCACACACACACACACATACATATATATATATATATATATAGAGAGAGAGAGAGAGAGAGAGAGAGCGAGAGCGGGAGAGAGAGAGAGAGAATGCTGAAGGTCACAGTGAACCATAACACTGTCACCATGCAGTATTGATTACTATGTCCACACTATCTATTCCTATAAATGCTTTATTTCTGATAGTGTAGACTTGCGGCCATATCACTTTGAAACACTGATTCTCGTACAATCACCGAAGTTAAGTAACGTTAAGCTTGGTCAGTACCTCGATGGGTAACTGCTTGGAAACACTGTAATGTAAATACTGTAATGTGTGGTTGGTGTGATGAATAATGCCTCAGAATTGGAAGTCGGAGAGGCAAGTTCCAATTCCATTCGGGTTTATATTCACTTACAAACAAATATCCTTGGGAAAGGTATGAATCTACTTCTCCTCCATCTATGGGTTAATTAGTACGACTTGTATCAGTAAATCATTATTATCTCAAAAACAATTCTTACAATCTAAAATATATATTCTGGCTTTAAATAACTGGCTAAAGGTTAATAAGTCGTAAAGAATCAATCAATCAAAAATTCTGATACTGAGTATCAGTACGGGTTTGTTAGTGTTACTTCTCTTAGTCTAATAATGTATCAAGAGGTCGAGCATTGACACTATGATCCTTGACAGAATAGACGCCATTTTCCAGACACTATGCTTAATAGGCACTTAAAAAAAACGGAAACGGATAAAATAATACTTGAAACATGTTTAAAGAAACATAAAAGAAAATGGGAACATGTATAAACATGTTGTGTTCCCCCCTACTCGCTGAGCCTCATTGGTTTCACTTATTATATAATCGCCCCTACTCCAGGCCGAAAAAAGAAGATGTACAGTACACACAACGATAAAAAGTCGGTTCAACAGGTGTGGCCGAGGACCAGACAATCTTCGTTGATCAGCGTTCATTTCGTTCTTTATCTTTTTTTAATTTTATTTTTCTTATACATTCCACCGCGATAACTTAATCGGTAGCCATTTTGATTGTTAGTTTGGAATTCTTTTTACTGATGCTTGATGTTTAGTTTAATTCCAGTACAAAAAAATAAATAAATAAGAAATGTTAAGTTTCTTATATTTGAATGATTTGAAATGTTTATAAAGCGTCAATCAATTGTTACTACTCTTTCTTTATTGAAAATGCTTAGATATTCATTGTATCGGTGAGTGAATCATAAAAACTCATTTATGACAATATATATATATATATATATATATATATATATATATATATATATATATATATATATATATATATATATATATATAATATGACTATATATATTTATATATAGTCATATTATATAGTCATATGTTTATATATATAGTCATATTATATATATATATATATATATATATATAGTCATAATATGACTATATATATATATATATATATATATATATATATATCATAATTTTCTTAGGAGTACAGAACTTTATTATGGAAATAAAAAAGGTAAGTCCAATTTTACCCTTCATGATTAAAAAAAAAAAAAAAAAAACAGCCGACCAGTTTCACCCTCCCTCAACAGGACACTAAAATCAAGCATGCGCGGAAGTTTAAATATCTGGGAAGTATTTTTACGGAAGTCTGTAGGTGCGACGCTGAGATCCGAAGACGGATTGGGATGGCCAAGAATGCATTCCAAAAGCTGGGCAGAGTACTGCGAAACGGGAGGATTTATTTGGTGAAAAAGAAAAGAGTACTGAGCTGGTACGTGACATCTGTCCTCCTATACCGCAGCGAATGTTGAACGGTCTCCTCAAAGATGGGACACGTAATGAGAAAGGAGGGCCTGGAGAATCTGATACTCACAGGTCGAATAAAGAGAAAAAGAGACAAAGGAAAGCAATGCATGACATACCTGACAAGATAAAGCAAGTGGATGGTAGAACGTGGTCTGGGGGTGTTGACAGAGGCACGAAACTTACTGTGAGCTACAAGGGATAGGGGGAAGTGTAGAGCCAATGATCGCCTATGTCCTGAAAGGACACGGCACAAAAAACAAAAGAAAGAATATATAATATAACTTTATATATATATATATATATATATATATATATATATATATATATATATATAATATGACTATATATAAAACTTCCCTGGCACAGGTGCTCACTTTTGTTTGGTCGAAGTGGAGTAAACTATTTTCCTCATTTTAGATGGGAGACGGCGCCTGGTCCCGGGGATTCCAGCCCTTCGGCAGCACCTTCCTCATTACACTAAGAGAGGTTGGATCGGTGTAATATCGACTCCAATGTGACAGTCGTCGCGGAGACTGGCCAGTTTTTGTCCTTTGTTGGTATACGTAAGTATGTGTGGCCTCTCTACGTTAAAACGTCCTTGTGTTGCATCCTGCCTTAGTGGGGATGCCGGATAAATATATATACATATATATTACGATAATAATATTATCAGTGGTGCGATAATATCAAAATCTGCTACTCAGTATGCATACATACAGGGCCGACTCAATGTACTGGCAACTCGGGCAGTCGCCCGGGGCACCATGATGCCGCCATGTCATGAGTTTAGGATCTTATAAAGCTTATAAGAAAATACCTGCGGTCGTTCATGACTCAAGACAGATTAATTTCTTTGGCTATTTTGTCAATAGAAAATGATCATGTAAAGAAGGTAGGTGTAAAAATAACCATGAAAAGATTTGCAGATATAAAGGCTAGAAAAGATGTTTTAGGTAGGATATTGAATGTTTTCTTCAGTATGCATTAACTTGTAAAAGAGATGTATTTCAGCTGGGTCGGAGTGTCAGCAACCCTAGGGTAAACTGTAAACATATATACATGACTATATATATATATATATATATATATATATATATATATATATATATATATATATATATATATATATATATGTAAGTAATATTATTTGATAATTAGTAGGGTTAATTCCAAAGAGGATACAGATCCAAAGAGAGCTCAATTTAAGAACAGAGCAAATATTATTATTATTATTATTATTATTATAATAATAATAATGATGATGATGATGATGAAAGTGGAGTCCTTAGAAATTCATTCACCCATCAGTTCAGACCAAAAATTTTACTACAAAAAATATGTAAAATTTTGGGGGTTTGAAGATATTATTACCAATGGATTTCTAAGGACTCCACTTTCGTTATATATATATATATATATATATATATATATATATATTATAAAAGTGAACATGAAAGTCAACACTTAGAGGCGACAGTCTGTTTCATGCTGGACGCAATCGTCAGGCCACGATTGCGTCTTGCATGAAACAGCCTGTCACCTCTAAGTGATGACTTCCAGAGTGGAAGTAACAGATCTCTCAACACACCATGGGGGACCTGCCTCCCCACAAGAAGGAGAACAAGATCTTTACTAATTTTATTAGTATGGTACACGGAAGTGGAAGTACAGAGAGTCGATAAAGGAGAATCGGGTAGATGTGCGAAGCATACACTTCCACCCTTCCTTTTAAGGAAAGAATCCTCCGTGGCCACACAAGAACTGCAGCCTCGACCTCCTCTTGCATCTCCGACCAATTCATTTCCAACAAGAGATCGGGACCGAACCAGAACGCAGAGTATCAAGATCGGTCCGTCCGTCCAGAGGAAAGGTTCGGGAAGAGAATGTCCCCTCTACGCTCCCAACCGCAAGACAACAGACTTATTGCGGTTGATTTTGGTCCTTGTCACCGTCTCGTACCCTCTGATTTTCTTGCTGACTTCGTCAATCTCGGCTCTGCTTGACACAAAAAAACGAAACGTCGTCAGCATAGGCGGAGTACCTGACTGAGGTGGTAGCACTTGGTAGGGAAATTCCGCGCAAGACCGGATTCGTCTTTAACTTGCGAAGAAAGGGCTCCAACGCAAAAACGTACAGCAAAGGTGAAAGCGGACAACCTTGGCGAATGGAGCGAGACAATACGAAAGTCTCCGATCTTACTCCATTCACTTCTACCAGGGCACCGGGAGACGCATACAGATAGGTCGGATAGTACGGCCCGAAACCAACGGCGGAGAGGACACCTCCAGAAATCGATCGTCCACCCTATCAACTCTAAATTGATCAGCGCTGTTTCACTGTCGACTTGTTCGATGATCAAGCGTACCAAATGTAGGTTGTAGTGAATAGTCCTACCCTTCACAGCATAAGTCTGCTCGGGGCCAATGAGACTAGGGAGGACAGCCTGCAAACGTCCAGCTAAGATCTTGAACAAAATCTTCAACTCTGTGTTTAACATCGTAATATAGATAGGTTGAGTCGACGACAAAAATCAGCAGCAAACGACCTAATTTTCGATTTTAAATTATCCCACCAACTATTCCCATCCATAGCTCCCGTCAATTCTCGCTGTAGCGTTAGTAACAGCTGGTCCTGGAAATCTCGCTCACCAAATAATGATGAGTTCAACTTCCAGTATCCAGCCAACCTAACCTTAGGTATATCTAAGTTTACACAAAACTGGACAAGCCTATGATCCGAATAAACTATCGAATGGAAACTTGGACAACCTAAGAGCTCTACGTCGAATCTCTTAACTAGGATTCGGTCGATGTAGCTAGAATCGACAAGATCAAATTTGTTGATAAAGTCCAGAAACGCATTCACATCCGGGTTGTTAGTACCCGATCTACCCCTCTATGCGATCTAAAACTACCCGACGAGATGTCATCAAAAACGACTCGATCCACCAAAACAAATCAAGCCGCTCTGCATGGTTATTGGGATCATAAACCCCAATGAGACGAAGAGCCTTATCCTTTATGGTAACATCCAGCACACAAAGCCTACCCACCGGATTCGCGAAGACAAGAACACACGCCGCTTTCACAAACTTGCTCACTAGCCAGGAAACACCTCTCGAGCGTCCATCAAAACATACTGAACAGAGGACAAACCCCTTAGGCAGAATGTCTTCATGATCGCGAGTTGGGAATTCATTCGCCAATCGCCTCTTTGCTTTATGGTCTGTACGGTGGAGTTATGGATAACGGCTCGGATTGAGGAGTCGGAGAGCCGAGTTCGAATTCCGGTCGAATCCATTACATTCACTTACATGCTCATACCCTTGGGAAAGGTATGAATCCTCTTCTTCTCCTCCCAGCTATGGGTAAATACAAACTGGGAGAGACTGGGCTCTATAGCATTGGAGAAAGAAATGGCAACCTACTGCTGGAAAACAATCTGCCTCGTCAGTCATGTATCGAAAGATACATGATCGCCTAAGCGTGTATCACGCATGGCTCGTAACTGACTGAATGATTTATAGTTGACTAAAAAAAGTCAGTGGTCGATTAATAATTTATATTGTATTTTGGATATTTTCAACGCTACTGGAAGTGCTACTCGAAACCTATGCATAAATAACTGATTTTGGTCATTTGACTCTTAAGCTGGAAACTTCCGGTCGACCCGACAGCATCGATCCAGCCCACATTAAACACTTATAGGATCCAGACCCTATATTTTTCTCAAAACATAGCCTCCAAATTAAATTACACAACTAACGTAATTTGATTGGTTCAAAAATATCACATGGCATGTCGTTGACTACGTCCGCACGCCTGACCTTAATTTAACCTGATCAAAAGTACAGTTGCGCCAAAATTTTTAAATAATTTTCTGGAGCCTATCACGTGACTTATATTGCTTATATAAACAACCTCATTTTTTGGTAATTTTTTTCAAAACGCGTTTTTGGGGGGTTTTTTTTCTTGCTTTCATTTCGGAAAAACGCATCCATTTTGGCGGTTCCTATTACAAACGTTATATTTACTAGTTTTTTTTTAAAAAAACGTTTCACCCCAAGCAAGGCGGGAAGCCACTAGCACGCAAGGGGTTACATAGAATTGGAGCGAGAGTAAATAGGAGTGATAGAAGAAAGGATGAAGAGAAGGATAGGGGATAGATCAAGGCATCTGGAGACGTCGATTGACATTACATTTGAATAGTTGGAGATTATAGCTATCAGGGAAACAGGAAAAGGGGAGGGAGTTCCACAGGCGAGAAATATGAGACATGAAGCTATTGGAGTAGAAGAAATGGCTACATTTAACAGTTTCGACAGTGAAAGGTTTAGAGCGAGATGCCAGCCTAGTTGAACGCTTAAATTCATGAGGTCTGGGGACCAATGAAAGCAGCTTATCGGAGCAGTTACTGTGAAAGTATTTGTAAAAAAGACAGAGGGAGGCGACGACACGTCTGTGAGAGAGCGACTGCAGACGAGATGACAGATCAGGCCCAATTACATTGCATATCTGTCTCTGGATTTTATCAAGAACCTTGAGACAAACGGAAGGGTCACCAGACCATATATGGCAGCAATACTCCATATTTATTCCGCAGATGAATGTAATGAAATCAAGTGTGTGTCACTTCCTTGCATGTCGAAGTCCATCTTAAACAAATTCACACCATTGGCACTTTCTTCTAATCTGATTTTGTTTCACCTCCAACCAAAACTTGCAAAGCCAAACGGCGATAGGGAATGGATGACGGAAGCAGGTTTTGGTGAAACTGGAAGCTTCTAGTCCCGAATCTGCACGTTGGCGTCGAATTTAGTCATGAACGCCATCGTCATAAAGGAAGCGACCAGCAAAGAAATTAAATTCTTGGATTCGAGATAAAGCCGACGATGAATGGCGTTTGGCTTAGGGGTTAAAATGAACAGTTGATTTACCCACGCCAAGAAGATTAATGAATGACGATAATGACAAGGAAACACACGGGTAATTAAAAAAAAAAAATAAGAGGGTGACAGAACTAATTTCAGCTCGGAACCTCAAAAGGGGAAATTGCAGTTCAAACCCCGCGCTCAGCTTCTAATAAAAAATTTCCTGAATAGTTCCATCTAGGTGTAAATGTACATGCTTAATTAAAAAATAACAAAGAAATTTTGATAAAATCTACCATTTTGAAGTTATCAGCAATAAAAGTTCGGACCCATTAGCGTCGCGGTGGGTGAAGTTGAAATTAATTCTGCATCCCAAATAAGATAAGGAATTTATTCACGAATTTATACGCTTGAAGTAGTGCCAGTAGCTCGTTTCTGGAAAATAATTCAGAATTCTTTAAGTCCTTAGTTTAACGTATTGACACGAAGAGGAAATGTTCAGCCAATATATTAAATAATGACACAAAATAACATTAAAAAATGTTTAAGACAAAGGTATAAGAGTTCGTTGCTCACCGAAGGGATATATGGTTTGCATACGTTCAAAAGTAGACGAAGAGAGATGGTTTGAAATTCTTAGCTTTCTTGGAGTATTGAGAGAAAATTCTTTGAAGTGCCGCATGCTGGTTAAAGGCCTATAATATAATTGGCGAGTAATTTTATGCAGACGAGTACTTCAACGCTGGTCGCGAGGAAATCAAACGAAACCTTTCACATGACTTCAGACACTCTTCTCCGTTTAATTTAAATTTTTCTCATTATTTTGATAATTATTTTTATCAAAAAGGATTTCGCGTAGGCTCGTTACTTTTTTTCTTTCTTCTTCTTGGCTGACCAGCTAATTTCTGTGAAGGCAAGGTTTTCGTTGGTTCCAAAACAATCTCCTATGGGTTCGCGAATTTCTTTCCTTCTTCTTCCTCAGTCCTCCGAATTTGAAAGGAGTGGGTGAAGGGAGTTTTCATTTCACACGCAATACACTAAATGTTCTTCCCGATTTCTTTCGTGGGACTTTCGATCTCTAGGCTGGTAGACACTAATTTCGCTGTTAAAAAAAGGAAAAGAGCAGGGTGCCTACTCAGATACTGGCTCTAAGTATAACGTTTATAAGCGTGGTCCGCAACCTGGGGCGCACGCCCAAAGGGTTTAGGGGGAGGGCAATTTGATTTTTATTAGAGCAATTTGATTTGATTTTTAAGTGGAGGGGGGCAATTCAAGAATGAGTTTAACTGAATTTTTTCTAATGACTCTATCCTTATGAGTATGCGTGCGACTTAATACATACGGTACATATGTAGAATAAATACATTCATAAAAATATTTGCGTGTATATATGTACATGTGTAATTATGTATGTACTGTATTATATCAGTACTTTTATAAATATTGTACAATTCTAAAATTAAATGATAATAATATTGAATATATTCAGTCTCGAGTTCTTAAGGAGGGTTAAGTTAATGACCTTTTAGGCTTCCTCCATGTGAATAGGAGTTCACTTTTTGAATAATAAGATGTCATAGGGGACATCAGGATTTTAGAAATGCTTAGGTGGGGCATGGCCAAAAAAGGGTGGAAATGACTGGTTTATAGTAATAATAAATAATGTCGAATTAAAAAAAACTCCATTACATTTATTATTATTATTATTGTGTGTGTGTTGTTGTTTGTGTGTGTGTGTGTGTGTGTGTGTGTGTGTGTGTGTGTGTGTGTGTGTGTGTGTCTGTGTGTGTCTGTGTGTTGTTGTTGTGTGTGTGTGTGTCCACCACAATCATTTTTCTGCTCTGTATTTAGTTCAGGTTCAATAAAAGCAAATGTTTTTAGTTTTAACTTGTTCCTGCAGACTCTATGGAGCATCAGACTGCAGCCACACTCATGCAACTATCGTTTCAGTGTAGCAAGTCGGCTGTTACGGGTCAGTATTGCTTAACCCTACACTCAATCCTCCAGTTTTTAATTCGAACTTGTGCTTCTCTGAGAATAGGCACCCTACCAAGGCTTAGAGAGAGGTCAGTCTGTACTGCTGTCAATTTTTTTTGCCCGTAGCGGTGGAAAATCAAATAACCTTTCCCTTGTTGAGTGATACAATTCAATACAATGTTCACGTTTTTTACGTTTGTATTATTTATTTTTTTATTCCTTGGGTTTAAAAAAGCGAAAGATTTTAAGATTTTATTCAAATAGTTTTTTTTTATTATTATGTTTTCCAAATTTATCTTGAATATCAAAAAAGATCATTTAAAAAAATGTTGAATGTGTTTTTTTACTTACTGTACTGACTGTTCTTTTACAAGGAAATCTTGCAAAATAAATTAATTAAATTTAAAATAAAAAATAAAATGAACTCCGATCAATAGGCTTGTCATTTAAAAAAAAAAAAAACTTGCCCTGTATTTAGAATCCAAATAGAAATGAACAAACAAGGCAGATGTTGGGACAAGGATTTTCTTGTAACACCAGTGAATATCCAAATCTAACTTACTAACAATGGCTTGCAAGACCAGCTCACTAACAGAATCGCCACTTCAAACGACAATCACCAAAGCAGACATATCCATTTCATCTCCGGCACTAGTGAGGAGAACCGATAAGCCTTCCTCTTTTTGATAAGCAGCTTCTAAAACTTTTTAAAAAATCTATCGGCCTAATTCCAGCTGAGAAAATACAGTACAAGCGAAAAAAATTGAAAGTAAAAATTAAAAAGTGTTTACGCTGTCTAATCTAAGATAATAAATCTAAGAAACAAATTAATTTTATTTTTAATTATCATGAGAAAATCAAAAATCTTTTTTAAAAAAACAAAAAAACTTAACTTTTTAGCCCCTAACTAACTTTTTTATCACCTGATTTTTAGCCCCATTCTGAACTATTTCATTTGTTGTGTTCTGTTTGTTGTAGTGATAATAACTCTAAGTTTAAAAATGAAATTATCAATTTAGAACACTTCTTAATCTTAAAGTTATATTTTCTTGTAGCACAAAATGTTTTTTGGGGTTTTTTTTTATTTAATGCCTGTGATGATCACTGAACAGAAAATAGTTACTTTTTTTTATTTACGGTACTGCCTTTGAATTCCGTTTTGAAAAATTCACATGAAGAAAGTTTTGATTTCAAACGAGTATAAATGTGTGTTTTCGTCACAAAGTTAATTTTAAAATTTCTAAATTAGTCAACAAATCTGTAATTTTGGGAGGGTATGAACTGGAAGTAATTAATAACTGGAATTGTTTTGCAGACGGGAATTTCACACCGTTAACACCGGAAGCATTAAAAACGAGACAACACTAACAGACAATGGCTACCAATTAAGTTCTCGCCGTGGAATGTATAAGGAAAAAAAGATTAAGAAAGGAAATGAACATTCATCAACGATAGCGACGATCATCTGGTCCTCGGCCACGCCTGTCGTCCTGCCCTTTTGTGGCTGTGTGTGCTTTTTTTTTCGGCCTGGGACAGGAAAGATGATATAATAAGCGGAACCCGTGATGATCACTGACTGACTGACTTGTGAAACCCGGGAACATAACATGTTTACACATCTTCTTTTCTTTTCCATTTTTAAGAGTTAGCCACTTCTTTTTAGTTTCTGTTTTTTTATTATTTTTAAATCACATTTTCCTACTATTTCTTCAAATTTGTCGATAGTATAACAATTTAAGAAGAATTCTTAAGTTTCTGACTTAAATTGTTAAAAAAGCAATTTTCATTACTTCTTGTTTATAAGAAGGATCATTTTCTTGGAAAAAAAAAAAGAAAAAAGAAAAGCATAAGAAAAATAGATATTATATTATTAACTCAACCATTTCAATTTAAAAATGCATTTGTTTATTCTACTGACTACCGTCCTATAAAAGATCGCTATCAGCCTGTAACTTAAAATTATAGAGGTTGATGTGGTTGCATAACTAGTTTTAAATATTGACATTTATTAGGATTTTAAATGTGTTAAAATTGGCGAGGAGAGAAACGAGGATTCAATTTATTTAGAAATTGACACATCGTAACTGTCCTAAAATAATAAATAAGTTAGAGTTTGATGTGTTTTCTAAAAATCAAATAAAATGAGAAAGAAATAAGAAAAATGTGGAGATAAATTTATTTCACTATGGATAAATCCTCGAATGATGAAGGTAAGAGAAAAAAAGTGTTTCTTCTTCTTGTCTAATGTTCTCCCTAAAAAAATGTTTGTATATGTGTTTTGTTGATCAAATGACGTTAAAATGAAATTGAAATGAAGACGTTATTTTAAAAAAAATATATTTGCTTTTGTTTGCTCCTTTACTTTTTTTTTTTTTCATTTAAAAATATTTACGACGTTGATTCCGATGTTGCAATTTTTACACCAGTCTGCTTGGTTGAGGTGGTAAAAATCGGTAAAAATTATGATTCGATTCCTGCAACAGCAACAAGATTTGTTTACATGAAAATTTATTAATGAAATAAGACAATTTGTGTAGAAATTGTTTTTGTTAATTTATTACACGCACTGTCTTCGATAATTGACTAGTTTTTTTTTTTAGTATAAGTGTTACTGTTTTAGTTTTAGTGTTTTTAGCACATTTCTTTTTTTCTGACCCATGTAGATTAAATAATTATAAATATAATTTTTTTATCTTTTTTTAGAAAGTTTGCATTTGGCATTTAAAGTTATTTATATTTTATCTTTAAAATTGAGACTTATC
This sequence comes from Acanthosepion esculentum, assembly GCA_964036315.1. Lineage (NCBI taxonomy): Eukaryota > Metazoa > Mollusca > Cephalopoda > Sepiida > Sepiidae > Acanthosepion > Acanthosepion esculentum. The sequence continues at coordinate 120,810,298 of OZ038479.1, read as the reverse complement.
TTCTGTGGACGAGTCAAATAATAATATTAATAAATAAATCCCTGTCTACCTAAGATTTACAAAACAAAAAAAAAGTAGGAAAAAAGTTATAGTGGATTTTCTTAATTTATAATTTATTTAATTAAAAAAAAAAAAACTATTGAAATTTCGAATTAAAAGGTATAGAGAGGTGAAAATTCCAAAGCATAAAAAATGTATTTTAAAAATTTAAAATCTTAATTACGACAGTTTCTAGCTTATTAGAAAATACACAAATTGATATCTGGGTGCTTGATCATGCTATCACTTTACCCGACCGTAAACCTTACTACCAATACCCCACTCTGTATGTCCCCGCCCCCCCCCAAAAAAAAACATTGGCACTTTCCTCCTTTAAAAGTTAACCCCCTGTAATTTTTTTTTCATGTTTGTGTTCTACGTCGTCAAAGAGTGTTTTCTTTTTTGTTGATTTTTTTTGTTTTTAGCAAACTGATTTGAACAAAATATTATTTATTAACATTAAAAATATAAAAATAAATGTATTTTTCTTCTTTTTCACCGAGGGATATATTTTCATTTTGGCTATCCTGAATGGTTATGGGATGTCAGTCTGTCGGCTGTCCTGTTAAATAACAACCGAAATTAGAGTCTATGGGCGTGTACGATTACGTTATTGTGACTTTCGCCAATAGTTCTCGTAACAAACAAATAGATTTGTTTTTGTTTTGTTTTTGTTTTGTTGTTTTGTTTTGTTTTGTTTTTGCCGATAACCGAATAATGGACTCTACTGACCTCGGCAGACAGAGAGTATGAAAAAACTTGCCCAAGGCTTGAAGTTTAGCTGTTAAACTTGAACCAACATGGCTACACGCAAGAACGAACCACGCCACCCATATATTTTATTTATATATAACAATTTTTTCTTAAGAGGATTAAATTGCTTCACGTGAAGTTTTAAAAAAAAAATACTTACCTATAGTTTTTTTTGTCAGGGTTGAAGAAATGGGCAGATTTTTTTTATTTCATTTATTTATTCACTTTTTTTTTATTGAAGGCGTTTTTTAAACTACTTTCATTTTTACAGCTAAATTCCGATTAAATGTTAATCGAAATGTTTATTTACTTATTTTTTTGCACCGTGACCCCCACCCCAAAGAAAACAGTGTCAATAATCAGTAGATGACAGATTTATTTGTGCCCTCACTCTCTCCCTCAATGTCAGAACATGACACATGGTCATTTTTTTTTTTTTCATAACGAAGTTAATTGCTCGCCCGAGACAACACTACCTAAAATCGCATTCTATGGTTGGTTACTCAAATTGATTGGTTTTTATCGGTTACTACTGCAGACATTAGGAAGTGTTTATGCCTTTACTCCTTTTCAAACTTTAGTAAAATGTATTAAATAATATATAAAGTAAACACTTGGGGCGGGGGAGAGCAATTGTACTTAGAAGAATATGCACTCAAAACGAAATTGACATAAATTACTTATTCTTCTCAGTTTATGTGACATATTTTGTGACTAATGGTTATGTACTTCTTATGGGTGCCAGAAACCAGGTAATAATAGGAGTAGATAGGTTTGGTTATCATATGGTACACATTCCTTCTCAGTTTTTGAACAGGGGATAGATTCATTTCTTGTTTCCTATTTAGGATTGGGTTTCCAGTCCCTTCTAAAGTCTACTTCAATGCTATACTTAATGTCTCCACCTGGACTCTGGAATTTTATTTGCTAATTAAATCTTGACTGCTTCAAGTCTAGAATTAGCTATCTTTCCTGTTATCTTGCCCTTTATTAGGCTAATACAACTCCACTCAGCAACCCTCTACCTTGAGTGGCCCTTGGGCCTTGTATTGGGTGAACATTAGAAAAATATAAAAATAAAATACAGAATGTCTAGTATTCCTTTCTTTTTTTTTTCTCAAATGCTAACAGGTTGCACCCCCCCACTCCAAAAATGTCATAAAACCCTCATTCTACTTCGTGTTATACTGAACCTCAACTCTAAACAAGTAAAAAGTGAAAAAATTCATTATTTTAAAGGGTAGCTTTTATGTTTATTTTGTCTTTAATTCAATACAAAACTATAAAAAAGAGTTTTTGTGGGGTTTTTTAACATTTTTAGATTCCAAAAATAAAGAAAAGTGGCAAATATTAGTTTCCTAAATGGAATATTTTTTTAACAGTAATTATACTTGTCGAAGCAATGGAGTTTTGCATTCTTGGCACCAAGTTGTCACCATTTTTTTTTGCTTCCTTTTTTTCTTTGAGAAGTATGCATGTAGATATGGCACTGTCTTTAGCTTGGTTTTGCAGTTTTATTTGCAGGTAAATACTCAAGTAAGTGGCGTAATCTTATAAATCTCAGAGTTGCCAATTACTTGTTTAGACTCAAATCTTGAATGAACAATTCCCATATCATTGTAAAAGTTTGAAATCATCAGTTGGTGAAATCTGCTGATCTCCAATGAAAAATCAATTGATGATAACCACCCCACTATGCTTTGTAAATATCATTACTGAGGTGGGGGCTACACATTGTATGAGATTGTTATGCATTTTACCTCTAATGTTTGGTCTTTGAGCCGAGGTCAAAGCTAGCAATCTGTATGTTGATTCTTAAAGTAGGCAGATTGTCACTTTGAAAGACTTGCACTTTTCCATCTGATTGTCACTTTGAAAGACTTGCAGCACACAATCTTCTCCATCTTCGTGTTTGTGCTACATTGAGTATCTATTTACCTAAATTCTCTTCATACTTACCTCAGTCTATTCACATGTACCTACCTACCTATCTCAGTCTATTCACATGTACCTACCTACCTATCTCAGTCTATTCACATGTACCTACCTACCTATCGCAGTCTGTTCACATGTACCTACCTACCTATCGCAATCTGTTCACATGTACCTACCTACCTACCTATCGCAGTCTGTTCACTTCTATGTAACTACCTACCGACCTATCTGTGTCTCTTCACATCTACCTACCTATCTAATCTATCTCCGTCTGTTCACATCAACCTTTTTTTTTACAGTAAGGTTAACCCTGTACAAGGCCTGGGGGCCACTCAAGGTAGTGAGTTACGTTAGGATGTAGCTTATATGGATAGGAGGGGAAGATAACAGTTGACCCTAGACTTGAACAGGTTAATATTGTAGTTATCAGAGAAACATCCTCTTGGTAGTCTGTTCCATAGGGCAGTGGTTTGCAGAAAGAAGCCATTTGAGTGGAACTTGCTTCTTGCCGATGGAACACATAGGGAATGAGTGCGTTGTTTCTATGTAAGCCACATGGTGGGTCCTAGTCGTGAAAGTTGGACCTGGTGGAACCAGGAGATACAGTTCGCCCAACCACTTTCCATGGTAGTAGTGATAGAGCAGTGAGAGATTCGCCACATCCTGCCTGAGAGAGAGGTTGGAGGTTGGAAAATAATTCGTCACCCACAAGGACTCTGAGATGCTTTTGAACTCTATGAAGACTGGAAAGTGAGGTCAGAGCAGCTCCTGCCCAAATATGGCAACAATACTTCATTTTGGGCCTGATCTGGCTCTTATAAAAGTAGAGAATAGCATGAGGAGTTAGGTACTTCTTGGAGCAGCAGAGAGAGCTGATCATTTTACCTGCATCTTTAGCAATGGAGTGTATATCGGAATTTCACTTGAGGTCAGGTGTGAGTTTGAGGCCCAATATCCTCTTAAGGCACAGTGCTTCCTCAAGGGGATATCCCTTCATCATAACTGGCAGTAGTTTGGGGTCTGATCAGCGGTGATTGAATGAACCTGTTTAGTTTTTGAGGCATTGAATGTAACCAGCCAGTTTTTTCCACCCTGGAAGTTAGGATTAGGTTGATAAAGAGGTCAGCTACCAATCTCAAATCAAGACTTTTAGAGGTGTGCCTGTATAGCATTGCATCATCAACATAGCCATTTATAAATGATCAGAGTATATTCTTAGGTAAATCATAAAGACGGTTAGTTCAAGGAGTGACCCCTGGTGGACACATGCATTGACCACCAGGGGCTCAGTGGACAGGCCATCAATCCTTCAGGGATCTACCTGTTAGGAAGGATTTTATAATAGAGAAAACCCTTCCAGTGATTTGTGCCACACCCTGTTGAAGGCCTTCAAGATATCTAATGCTATGGTCCTTGCGGTCCTTAATTCTGTGTGTAATGGTAAAGATGTCAGCAGTGGATCGAGCTGATCAAAACTCATACTGCGCAATGCGCAGGAGGATGTTTGTATCCATGTGCTCAATGACCTTGTTGATTAAGGTCTCAAAAAGCTTACTGAGGAGACTAATGGGTCTATACTGGGAGGGAGAGGATCATTTGCTCACATTATTGAAGACTAGGCACCTATCTCTCTACCTATCTCAGTCTGTTCACAGGTATCTATCATTTCTTTCATATCTACCTACCTCTCTATCTATTTCAGTTTGTTCACATGTACCTACCACTCTATCTAAGTCTATTTACATCTTCCTACCTATCTATGTCAGTTTGTTCATGTCTATCTCAGTCTGTCCACATGCACCTATCTCAGTCTGTCCACATGCACCTATCTCAGTCTGTCCACATGCACCTATCTCAGTCTGTCCACATGCACCTATCTCAGTCTGTCCACATGCACCTATCTCAGTCTGTCCACATGCACCTATCTCAGTCTGTCCACATGCACCTATCTCAGTCTGTCCACATGCACCTATCTCAGTCTGTCCACATGCACCTATCTCAGTCTGTCCACATGCACCTATCTCAGTCTGTCCACATGCACCTAACTATATATATATATATATATATATATATATATATATATATAATCTCAAATATTGAAGGTCGACTCAGAGCTTTGTGATGCTTCACTCTTCAGGACCCATATAATAATTTATGTATATCAATATGTTATTTTATTTATTTATATATGTATATATAGAGAGGCATGGTGGAGTGGAGTAATGCATAGTAACTAGGATTGAGGAATTGGAGGGCTCTTAATTCAGCATTTGGCTTGTTCAGGAGTTTGAGAGTCCCTAAGTCTTTGCATTTTTTCAGCAGCCTTGGCTCTTTTGCTTGTAATCTGGTACTATGTTGGTGTAGATTTCTTTTTGCAAGGCATACTTCTGTTGTATGTGATAGGCAACAATAAACTACAGAAAAACTCAGAATTGATCACTGCATTTAAGTATTGCATAAATATTTAACCTTACCTTTTAATAATTCAACGATAATTCTTCTGCCACCACTTAATTTAAAGACAATTTGATGTACATAGGTCCTTACTTTCTCGACAAACAATTATTTTATTTCATGGGTGGCTTTCACTGGATTTCACAATTAATTTCAATTATTCCCAAATTTATTTCCTTATAAAAATTGTTATTGTACAAAAAAATATTTTGCAAAAACTCGCATAAAAAATCGCTGAAAACAATTGCAGTAATAAAACTTGGAAATACAAAATTTCAGGATTGCAGGTCTAGATCCAGCCTGGAATGCCTTTAATTTGCTCACAGTCGGCCTGATTCCAAAATGGTATGATATTTTGGGCTATGGCCTCTAGGAGTAAAGTTGAAAAAGTGTGACACACTGACATTCACATTTATTTATATAGATATACTAGCAGGCTTCACCCACTCGCTATTGCTTTGCAAAGTAGGTTATATTCACTACATGAAATCTTTCATTCATAAATTGGCTTGTTATAGTTAAGGAAAGTTTTACAAATAGATTCCAACTTGTTGAAGGCCAAGTACAATGCAAATTTCAAACATTTTTCTGCACTATATAAGACAATATTCCTAAATTTTTGATATGAAAATCAAAACAATCCTTGAATAAAAGAACAGTAATGAAGGACAGTTAATTAATGAAATAAATTAGTTAAACCTGAAAAGTGATATTGTCTAGAAGTAGATAATATATAATACAGATATTGAGCTTTTCGTGTGTAAATTACTATAAAGTAGTTTGTAACACATTTATTTCTCATCTCTCAGTTGCGTCTCTGTCTTCGGGCAGAGTGCGCTCAGGGGTGGCTTCATCAGAGGACAGTTGCAACTGAGGAAAATCATACTGAGAGATGCCCAGCCCTGGGGAACAGCTTCTTGAGGCCATGCCCTCTCATTGCACTTGTGAGAGGGGTTGGTGTTCACACTGAGGCCAGTACAACCAATAGTTACAGGGGCTTGGAGAATTTTTGTTCCTAGCCCGAGTATGCACGCTCAGGCTCCCCACATTAAACTGACCTTGTGTCACAATGCGACTCTGTGGAGGAGGTTGACTAAATACCAAGTTACTATAAAGTAGAGCTAGGGCTTTTTACTCTCAGAATTCATGGGAGAATTGAGCTCCAATTTCTACATTTATTCATGTAGATTCCATAATATAGGTTTTGCTTAATTAGCTATTATGTTTCTCTAACTCTTGAAATATTGAATGTATAACTGATTCTAATTTCTATTTTCCATTCTTTATACTATATTAATTTTATCTTATAACTTGTCCCCTGTTCTGTCACCCATGAAATAAAATAATTGTTTGTGCAGAAAATAAGGATGTACATAATATCAAATCGTCTTTAAATTAAGTGGCAGCAGAAGAATTATCATTGAACTTTTAAAAGGTAAGCTTAAACATTAATTCAATACTTAAATGCAGTGATCAATTTTGAGTTCTGTAGTTTATTGGTGCCTATTGCATCTACTCCTCCCCAGCTACTGTGATGATGGCCAAACCAAGAGTCCTCCACAGGAGCTACCTTTTAAGCTAGCTGAAATTTTGGATACAAAAGAAAAATAAGAGTTACTCCCCTTGAACCATGAAAGCAATGATAATGGCTAGTATAATATATTAATATATATTTTTTAACCTCGCATAATCTGGCAACCCTGAATCTGAGCTCAACAAAAATTGTTCCCTGTGCCTAACTTTTCTAGGGTTTTTGAATGAGCTATGAATTATTCAAATCGGACCAGTGGGAGCAGAGGAGTTACTTGGACACACACACACATACACTGTACTTTATATATAAGATATAAATTATTATAAACCTTATTTTTTGTGGATAAATGTTTGAGCTGAAAACTAAAATAATGTTTATAATAATAAGAAATAATGTTGGATTAAAAAAATCCATTTAAAACCCAGGAGTCTTGTTCACTCCAGAACTCAACTGGATCCCACATGATCCATTGTTAAAAATGTTAAAAAAAGGTTTGGCATTTTCTATTACTCCAGGAAGTACCTGACTCATTCCACTATGCTTTATTTTTTCAAAAGCCAGATTAGACGAAAAAGGGGAGTATTGCTTCCATCTGGGCTCGAACTGCTCACTCCTCACTGTCTAGCCTTGGTTGAATTCAAAATTTTTTACACAGTCTCATAAGGGATGACTTACTCTTTATTTTGCAGCCTCTTTACCTACAGATGCAATGTTGCAAGCCTATTATTACTCTATCGCTCTTTCCATGGCAAATGTTCACATGAGTTCCATTGTTTTGTTCCGCTAATTCAAACTTTTACTACTCCCTTCCTCCAAGAACTGAATGCCCCCTCTCTAGTGTGGATGCTTCTGTGAACATTATAATCTTAACCTCTTTGTCAAGAGTCAATCATTATCTATCCTCTTTATCCTCATAATCTTCACTCCCTACCACCTCCTCTTTCTCTTATATTATATTTCATTCATCACAACCATTTTAAAAGTAAACTTCTTTTTTGATTGGCTCTTGAACTTTGTATTGGGGGGGGGGGTAGTATTAAAAAATCTACCAAGTTTAACTTATAGTTTGCTATCTTCTTTCATTTTTATTTTGCATTCTTTCTTTCAGCTCAATATCCTCTTCTTTATTGTCTTTATCACATTTTGGCTGACATACTCTTCGGACTACTTCAGGTATTAGTCATATTCGGTTGCTTTCATTAAGTGGAATTTCTTTTTTATATGCCATGTCTTTTTCTGGATGTTAGCAGTCATTATCCTCCAGCTTCCTGTCTTGTTATTTTAAGTAATTCTGACATCATACTACACCACTTTGTTCTTGTTCTGCCATCCATCACTCAAGCCAGTAGGTTATGAGTTTTTCCCCTGCTCTTCATAATATTGTGTACATGTTAAATTCACCAGGCCTTCTTTCCTCATTGTTTATCCTAGAAATTCTTTATTCTTAAGTCCACAGTTTAATTGGGGACAAACTGGCTTGTAACATTTGATACCTCCAAAACCAAGGTCGTAATGATCAAACTTGCAGACCCTGAATTTTTTCCATTTGTGATGAATGGTTACACTCTCAATAAAGCTCCTTGCCTGGAACGTCTATTGGAACTCAAGCTCACTCCAAATCTCAAGTGGAACGTATATATCATCCACTGGATTCGGAGTCAAGCTCACATTAGACCATAAGTCAAACTCGTATATACAGTCCACTGATGAAGATGTTTTCTCTAATCGTGATGAATGGTTGCACTCTCAACAAAGCTCCTTGCCTGGGATATCTGTTGGGTCTCAAGCTTACTCCAGACCTCAAGTGGAACTTTTATATGCAGTCCATTGCTAGAAATGCTGGGAATATGGTCAGTTTCTTGTGCCACTCTAGAGAGTACCCAACTCCTTCATGACTAGGACCATCCATGTCATGTACAGACAGGCAACTCCTCCTCATTCCCTTTGTATTCCATTAGTAAGGAGGAGTCTCCACTCAAACAGCTTCTTCTCAAAAACTGTATAACAGGCTCCCGAGTAGATTTTTTCCCAATCATTTCAATCTTAACCACTTCAAGTTTCAAGGTCAATCATAATATGCACCTCTTACTCCCTCTTAAAACAGCTTCATTCAGTAACCCTCTACCTTGAGTGGCTCTTGAGCCTTGTATTAGGTGAAAAACAATATTAAAATAAGTATAAGTTTTCTTGCTTCTGTTTTCCTTAAAATGTCATTGTTACTCACATGCTCTGCCTATAGTATTCTTAGCATTTGTTGGTAGAACTACATCTCTGTTGCATCAAGTTTCTTCATCTGTGAAGCAATTGTCTAGCATTTGCTACCATATATGTGGATTGTCAGAAATGTTCATAGGTTGACCAAGATATAAATGTAAGTAGACACACAAGTGTACCAGCTGGTGCACTTGCACGTCTTTTAGCCTACCAACTGGTGTGTCTACTTACATTTATATAGGGGGTTTCATTAAGATGGATTATATATAAGGCTGTTTCATTAAGACAGATCAAAGTTAGCAGTAAATAAATCAATATTATTGGTGAAAATTTATTTATATCTCTATTGGATCATGTTATTTAAGTTATGGCAATTATGTGTGAAAAATAATATCGCCCAAATGTCTGCCAAGTCTGAAAGAAAAAGAAAAAAATCATTAGATGCTTAAACTTAATTCACATTAAAATCGGTCTAAGTTATTGGAACACCCTTTATCTTAGCCCTTGAACATTTTGGTCAACTCTTGTAAGAGATTATGTAACAGTTCAGTAGTCTCTTTGATTCTAATGAAATTTTCCTATCTTTTAATATATTCCCAGGTTTCTGGAAGGCATCTTTTAATATTTTGCTTAGTTTCTGGAAGGCATCTTTTAATATTTTGCTTAGTTTCTGGAAGGCATCTTTTAATATTTTGCTTAGTTTCTGGAAGGCACCTTTTAATATTTTGCTTAGTTTCTGGAAGGCACCTTTTAATATTTCGCTTAGTTTCTGGAAGGCATCTTTCACTATCTCTTTAGATTTTTGTGTCATTTTCAGTTGTTTGTTACTACACTACCCAGATAGTTAAATTTCTGTACCTTCTTGATTTTAATCCTTCCAAAATATGTAACTCACATCTTGGACTATTTCTTTTTCTGGCAACCATGTTTCTTTTGTGAATTTCTGGGATTGAGGATTTATCATTATTTACACTATTTATACTCAGACTATTGTCCCTATTATTGTTGTTCTTATCACAACATTTTGGCCATTGTGCCCTCCAGCCTTCATCAGGTGTATATCGATCAGGGTAACCTACAGAGTATTCTGAACTAAACCCTTTATTTAATCTACACACTGCCCTGCCCAGGGATTGAACTCACAATTATTATGTCACCAAATTCACAAGCCAGCACTTTAATCCACTAGACTATTGTTCATGAATTTGGTGATATATTAATTGTGGGTTCAACTCCTGGGCTGGGCAGTGTGTAATTGCTCTTAGTGGAAGTGGCCGAGCAATAACTGAGCAGTACTGAAAAATGAGAACTAGGCAATATGCATAGAAATGGGCAGTTTGAATGAACAGTCTACCCCTGTAGATTAAATAAAGTATTCCGTTCAGAATTTCCTGTAGGTTACCCAGATCGATATAAATCTGATGAAGGCTGAAATATGAAAGCAACAACAAAGATGAGGACAATAGTCCGAATATAAATAGTGTAAGTTATGGAAACCATGTATTCTGTCTTTTTACAGTTAATAGTTAATCCTTTCTTCTTGCTTTCCTTTAATACCTTATCTATGAGTTTTTTTTTTTGGGGGGGGGGTCTGCCATCAACACAGTGTCATTTGCATATCTTATATTGGTAAGATAATGTCCACTGGTGACAAAACCTGGTAGGACTTCTAGTTTTCTTAGATTTGCTGGGTAAAAGCCTTTTGATCTTAATTTTTCTATTTTTGTGCATTCACTGAAATGGTTCTTTAGCCATATACAGGCTATTTACTCCTAACAGAAGTTTCAGATTAATCCCATGTTTCCCAAAGTAGGGGCACATGCACCTTGGGTGGGGTGTTGGCAATTTGATTTTTAAGGGGGCGCAATTCAAGAATGAGTTATTAATAGTGAGTCTTTGTGAGTATATATGTGTGAGTCAACACATATGGTGCATATACACTATGCATACATAAAAATATTTGAGTGTATGTACATGTCTAATTATGTATGTACAATATATATATATATATATATATATATATATATATATATCATGAAATGGACAATGTCCAACAATTATTTTAAGACATTTTTATGTTTATACATTCTTTTTTACAGATACAAATATTTAAGTAAATGGTCTGTTTATAATAAACAGTCTTAACAACATTTACCGGCCTGAATGTCTGAGAAATTTTCATAGAAAATATGCATCTTCTGACAGGAATCGAAACTGTATCCTATACAGAACTGTCATATAATCTGACGTTCTTTACCAATTTAGCCACAGAGGAGCATTAAGGTTAGCAAGGTCGATTTCACTGTTTTTAAACTACAATTCTCCATGATTTTTTCTTGTACGTTCATATCTGCTCGATGCATATCCAAATGTAAATAAACGATGTCACACATTATGAAATGGACAAAGTCCGACAATTATTTTAAGACATTTACTTAAATATTTGTATCTATAAAAAAGAATGTATAAACATAAAAATGTCTTGTATATATATATATATATATATATATATATTAGTAATACAATATTTTTTGTAAATATTGTAAAATTCTAAGATTAAATGTTAATGCTATTGCATATATGCCCCTAAGGAAAATTAAATTAATGGCCTTTTTCGGCTTCCTCTATGTGGATAGACATTCACTTTTTGAATATGATGTTATGGGGGGGGGGGGCATCAAGATTTTAGAGATGCTTAGGTGGGGCATGTCCAAAAAAGGTTGGGAACCACTGCACTAGAACAACTATAGTGGAATGCACTTTTATTATATAAAAACTGAACCACCAAGGCAAGATTTTAAAGAACTTAAAAATAAAATTTTTAATTCAACTTCAGTCACTTTCCAACAGCTTTTCTCTAAATACTTTCATGGTAATTGTTCTGATGAACTCTCCTCTATGGTACCTAGATGAATTTAAGCATAGTACTAGATTGGCATCAAGGTCTTGTCATTTTACTGTTGAAATGGCTAGACGTAACCATAATTTCTATGCTAACAGTCTCTTTTCTCACACTTCTCACTTGTGGAACTCTCTTCCAGCTTCTTGCTTCCCAGTCAACTTTGATTTTCAAAAATTTAAATGCAATCTTAATATTTTTGTTTTTTTATTCTCTTCTTAATAGTGTTTGTTCTCATATTCTCTAGCACTGAGTAACCTCTTGTTTCTAGTGGCTTTATTGCCTTGCTTGGGGTGAAATGATTTTTTAAAAATTCAGAAAAGTGTTAAAACTAATGTATTTTTTTTTTTATTTTAAATGGGATTGATTATAATTCAACATAAGGTTCTATTCTTGATAACAAAACTAAGTAAAAATACTATTGGCCACCTCAAGAAATAAATTAGGTAATCCTTCATGTAGGTCATCCTGGGCATGACGATAAACTACATCCAGCAGCAAGGCCTCTGATTGGGATGTTTTGAGGAGCATGGAATCACCTCTTCATTGCTGCTGTTCTCAGGTCCACCCTGACTTGGGGTGGTAGCATCTATTAGGCTCCCAGCTATGGGCAAGTAGTTACCCCCAAACTGGGGTCAAAACACTATGAAAGTATGAAAATAGATTTTTATAGTAAAAATACCAGCACTACATTATTGAACAAGAAAGATTACCAACAATGCCCTATTAAAAAAGAAATATTACCTGCAATACGTTTGATTCTCGACAAAAACCCTCTTTAAAAAAAAAAAACGTCCATGAAACCTGATCTACAGATTTCTTATAAAGAATACATATTCTATTCATACTAACCTATCCTAAAAGTCTTGTCAGCATTAAATAACCCATTGAGGTGTTGATATGCTCTAAAGCAAAATAAGCCTTCATGTAAGCAACATAAAATCAGTAAAACCAAGGTGTATATGTTATTGCAATTAATCCTTATTACAATGGGTAATGGTGATCTATGTAGCAAAGAAATGCTGGAAACAAGTGACTGTTCTTGTACCACTGATGCCACATGCATTTGTTAGGATGCAATGTGAACAATGCCTCAGAAGTTCCAAGCTGTCGACTCAGCTTGACATGCATCCAAAGATTTTCCATGTTTTGAGTTTGGATGGTGACATCCTCAGAGTTCACAAAATCATCTCTAACACTTTGATGATTTGCAATACAGGCGATAACCATCTGTTGCATTTTGATAGGCATCTCGCCCAAATGGCCTGTTGCACAGGTTGCAATGTCGGCTGATTTGAATGAGTCGATATCGTGCTAATCAATGCAACACTTCTAGGCTCTCTAAACGGATTGCCAAGCTCCAATAAGCACTGATCTTCTTGCAAAATCTTGAGTTGTGAGTTCAATACCAGGCTACAGCTGAAGTGAACTTGGAGAGTTGAGTTAAAGAGAAATAACTGATACTGAGACATCAGGAAGAGACATGGCACTCTACCCTGGGGGACAGAATAAAGGGTTCAGTTCAAAATTCCAATCATCTGGATCATACAATGGCTGAAACGTCATGAATATGGCAACAAAGATGAGGACAACAGTCCGAACAATGTAAATAATGTAAATTTTTACAGCGAATAACACTGAATTCAGATCCATTAAGCTCCGCAAAATAGTTTGGTTGATTTCAGAACATGTCAATTCTTGTAGGTTTATCTGATATCAGATTCTGTACGTGGGATCCTGTGATAATCAAAATCACTTGTTCATAGCAATGGTCAACCAGACTAGTCTCCCTAATTCTTGCCCCATGCCAGCATGCCTACAAAGTTGTAGGGGATTATTAACCAGTCCCTCTATATGGGAATATAAAAGCACACAAAGTTGGTTCACCTCTAGATCCTATCATTTCATAATTCCCATCTCCCATACATCAACTATTTAAAATAGCCTAACTGGTTCATAAATTTAAGTGTGTAATTGTCAGTTCGATCCTTGAGCCAAGTAGTATGGACTAACTGGAAACAAGGGAAGCAATTACTTAGCAGTACTATGAATCAAACCAACACTTTAATTGATTAGGCTATTGTCCCATGAATTTGGTGATAAAGTAATCCTGAGCTCAATCCCCGGGTCAGGTTGTACTAACTCATACTCAGGGGAAATGAGGCAAGCACCAACTGAGAAATATTAAAAAAAAGTGAGAGATATCCCTAAACATGGGCAATGGAACGAGACCAATCTACAGTTCAAAATTTCCTAAAATTGACCTAGAACAATAGTCACCTGAACAAGGCTGGGGTGTTGGGGGGAGACAATGTCCATAATGCTGTGAAAATAACAATAATGATAAGGACATTAGTCTGAATTTAAATATTTTAAACTATAAACGAACTACTTCTATTGCATTTATTAAATAAATATAGCATTAATTCCAGTAATAAATTTCTCTAAATATTGCGCTTGGAGTAACAACGATGGCTTCCTTGCTTCAATACATGTCGATAGTCTCTTTACTAATGACCTTGTCAAAGAAACTGTATGTGAGACTTCCAAAAGTTATCAACCAACTGGTTGCCTAAAATTTGACCATATACATCAGAATATTTTTTTAATACCATTTCACTTGTATCCTAGAACTTTTCATCACCCACTTTTAGATATCATAATGCAAAATGTATATAAATTTTCCTTGTTCTCATGTTCAAAAAATATTCAGCCAACAATTCCACATAAATTATTCTGGACTTTCCCTGTTGGTGGGCTTAGAATACTCCACTGACTCTTACTGCTTTCACCTTCCAGGTGGACTTGCAGACTCGGTATTAAACCAAAGTTTATGCTTGCTTTTTTTTTTTACTTTAGTGCAAACCTGACGTGTGCCTAGCTTTAGTATAAAAAATGAATGTGTGTCTGGTTTCTTAACTCTAGAGCAAACTGGACGTGTGTCTGGCTTCTTGGCTCTAGCATAAAAACTGGACGTGTGTCTGGCTTCTTGGCTCTAGCATAAAAACTGGACGTGTGTCTGGCTTCGTGGCTCTAGCATAAAAACTGGACGTGTGTCTGGCTTCTTGGCTCTAGCATAAAAACTGGACGTGTGTCTGGCTTCTTGGCTCTAGCATAAAAACTGGACGTGTGTCTGGCTTCTTGGCTCTAGCATAAAAACTGGACGTGTGTCTGGCTTCTTGGCTCTAGCATAAAAACTGGACATGTGTCTGGCTTCTTGACTCTAATGCAAAGTGAACATTTGTCTAATGTTCCATTGATTCATATTGGGTCTTGTCCAGTGCAACTTATATTTGAGATTAAATAACAAGGGTTGAAATTCTGTTAAATTAACCAACCTTAACTCTCTTGTACTGCACAAATACTTTCCTATGGCCATCATGGTATCAACACAGACTGACAATGCAGCTATGGGATCACCCCTAGGTCTCACTTTATCTAATCGCTATATGACTCACTTAGAAAATGACATTCTTAACAATTTTTTGTAACATTTGATGTATATGTGATGTATTCATATTAGGTGAAAGCCTCGGCAAAGTAAAAGCCATGACTTAAATCTTTGAGCAAAATTTCATGCTACACTTAATGACAGAATTAACTTCCTTGATGTTTTAGTTGACACTGCTTGGTGTAATTTTACTACTACTATATAAAACCTTTCTTGCATTAATTCTTGTCCTAATTATCATTGGCAATGATAATACAGCTGTTTTTTTTTACAGGGTGCGGCAAAGTGATCTGACACATTTGTAGGTTTAATAAAAAGGAAATAGAGTAAAGAATGAAAAATGTGTTTTTATTTTCAAAATGTTCATATAATACCATTTTCTTTCATTTCATTTTAAAAATTAAGTCAGTGTGTTTCCATGCAAAATGTCGTGGAGACTGTTTAATTGAAGCTCTTGCCACATTTTCCGGAGTTCTGGCAGTCTGCAGTCAGCCAGTTGGTTTTCATTTTAATGCTGATCCACTAGCTCTGAAGTTGGTAACCCATAACAAAATTGTGTTTTGACTGGGTATGGAATCCTGTCTACCAAGCCTGAAGTGCACACAACGCTCTGTGTGTTACAGTTACCAATTCGTTGTTCTTGATAAATGTTTCCACAATGAAATCACAATGTTCACACATCTGATTCATGTTGGCAGCTGAAAACGAAATGAAGCAATGGCATTATATGTACATTTCGAAAATAAAAACACATTTTACCTTCTTTACACTATTTCGCTTTTATTAAACCTACAAATGTGTCAGATCATTTTGCCGCACACTCTATAAAATGGCTGTTATAAAGAACAGGCTCAACTGAGCTAGACTAATTTCTTCCTCATACATATTGGCTTACGGCCATATCATATTGAAACACAAATTCCCATACAATCACCAGAGTTAAGCAACATCACACTTGGTCAGCACGTGACTGCTTGAGAATACCAAATACTGTCAGCTTGGATGTGCAGGTGGTGTACTGGTTAAGAGCTCAGAATTGTTAATCAGGGAGCTGAGTTCCAATTCCAATTGGGTTCATTGTATTCATATATGTGCAAATACTCTTGGGAAAAGTATGAATTCACCTCTACTCCCCCACCTATGGGTTAATTAGTAAAACTTGTATCGCTAAAACCATTCTTATCTACAAAAAAATAAAAATGCATGCCAAAATATTTATATTTCGACATTAAATAATGCATAGAAATTAATATGTTGCTAAACAAAATCAAAGCTTTCAACAAAAATGTCTATTGTTTACTCAGAAGGCAATCGAAGAGCTGCCTGATAAGTGGCAAGAAGTCATTGCAACTAACCTCTATAATTGAATAAAATGTAATTGTATTTTATTTCTTTTAAGAATAAAGTTGATAAACGAAAACAGAAATTATTTGTGCAGTGAGGTTGAAAGCCAGTTTGTTTTGTACAGTTATAAACAAACACTAGCCATTTGTATGAAATGCCCTCAAATTAATAGCCACATTGCTAGTCTGAAGCTTTTAAAATGGGTCATAAGGCTGAGTTGATTGCTAAAGAGAAATGCTTAAGAACTTCAGAGCTTTAAAAAAAAACAGCAGTAGAAACAACGGATGGCAGATAAAAGTGCACTTTGAAAATATTTAGACAACTCAGATGTAGGTCTAATAAAAGCATGTTGAGGACTTTGTTTCACCAATCTTGTATGAAGCACAGTCTATCTATCTATAGAATTCTGTGCCTTCTGTTAGCCTGTCCCAACCGATCTAAACCAAATTTTAGGGAGAAGTGCAAATAGGTAAGGAGGTACAAAGTACAGTTGGTTTTACTAGGGTGAATAAAAACCATGAAGTAGTGTTTTTGTCAAAGTATTTTTCCAAACAAATCAGCTTATTCAAATTTCATCGATTGGTTTGTGAAATTGAATGAAATGTAGAGTTTGTAAATCTTGACAAAAAATGTCAGCAGTGTTTTGTTACCACAAAATTTTTCAAGTATTCATAATTCCTAGTTGGCAGCTTATTTCTTTTGCTCCCTCCCATTTGTCAGGGTGTGTAGAACATGGTGTGGCACAGTTGTAGCTCAGTTGTCATGGGGTATAGACGCTAGGGGAGTATCCATTTTCAGAAATTTGTGGTGACTAACAGACAGTTAAAAGTAGGTACCTCCACAAAAGAACAATACCTAATGTTTAAAATGAATTTTTAATATTTCTTGAAGCTTTTATTTTAGTTTTAATTTCAAGCTGAGAGATTAAATTTAATATTTCCAATAAACAAAATACTATGCTGTATTTCAAAACTAATTTAAATTGATTGGAAGGATTTTTCATTTTGCAATTTCCAAAATTTTCGAATTTAGTGCCCTTTTTAGCAAACTGTTATAAAAATGTAAATGTCTTTATCAAAAATAACTCCCCAAAATAAAATATGCCTTTCTGAAACTTTATTTGAGAAATATTAGCTGATTTAAAGTATAATTAATCTGATTTGAAACAACTATTATATTTTTTAAGTTTAAAATATCACAGAAATGCAATTTTTAACATGACAGTATCTTGTTTATTTATGTTGACAACTTTTTAACAACTCTGTAACAGTTCAATGACAGATAAATTTTTATCTAATATTGTTCTACTTAAAATGATAATTGAGGAATATAATGCAAATGGCATTGGTAATCTTAAAAATTTGAGAAAATATTCTCCATAATCTAATGTTTTATTGAATTTTAGAGAATTTTGGCTCTAAATTTACTGTAGTTGTCACTCTTATTTTCTGATAGTGTTGTTTGTGTGTGGCCATATTTATAAAATTTGGGACATTTTTACACATACAAAAATAATTCAAAATTCTTTTAAAAATATTCTGGGTTGTCAGATTGTAATAAGGTCTATGATATATGATTAGAAAATATAGTTTTACTTAATAGCAATATTTCCTAAGAATTACACAATTGAAACTGACTTTTAAAAGGTTTAAAAATTATTCTAATTAAAATTTAAAAAAATGAAAACAAATCTTATAAAAATTCATTTTTCATTGAAAAAACTTTTTTTCTTAAGACAATATTGTCCTTAATATATATATATTATTTATAAAAGCAATTAAAAACTTCTCTACTTAATGTCTTAGTTTTATTGCATTTTTATTTTTCAGAGTAGATTTTCAGTAAGACAAGATCCAATTTTGCCAAAAAATCAGTGATTTAAATTCTATGAATTTTGCTTTTAACTAATATAGTCACTAAAAATTATCATGTTGAATTTCTCAAATTTTCATAAAATTAAGTAAGAGGGTGAAACACATCTAAAAATAAAATTTACCAAGATTTTCTAATAAAAACATTACTAAAATTATTTAATTCATTTGTGAATAAGTCCTGAAAGTTTCATTAAAATCTGACAATTATTTGATTTTTTGCAAGAATTTCAAAATTAATGTGTCTGTCACCACAAAAAAAAGACACTAAAATTTGCTATGCTAATTTATAGTACATCCGTTGATGCAAGAAAAACAAGATTTTTAATCAAAATTTCAAATGTTCTAAAATGGAGTAAAAAAATTTGATTAAATATTTAAAAATACTTTGATCTTTCCTCTTATTAATAACATAAAGATTTTGACGATAAAACTTTGTTTTCATTACATTTCAAGCATGTTTTCATCATGGTATGATGATTTTAGCAGTTTTGTAGGGGTTCCTAGTTAAACGGATTTTTACTTGGTTGACCATGCTTTGGGGGAATTTTTTTTTTTGTATTTTTGGCAAAGTTTAACCTTTATGTCTGCAATAAAATGGTGTGTGCTACTTTCACTCCTTCAGCAATGTTTATTGTTTTAAAAATTGATGATTAGAAATTTTTTAAAAATTCAAACATATGAAAGTGAATCTATACATTTTCTTTGTTCTTTGAGAATTTACAATAAAAATATTCAACACTACTTATTTATTAGATTGTTTATTTACAAGAATAATTTTTTATTTGCATTCTAAAAATGCAAACCAACTAATACAATGCAATGTTCATCATTTACCATTTTATAAAGGAATAAAGATGAAAACCATTTTTCTTCATAAAAATTTACTAAATGATAAAAATATGTGAACCAATTATAATGAAAACTTTATTATTTACCATTTTATAATGTTTGAATCAATTGGCAATTCCAATGTTTTACCAACAATTCCAAAGAACACAATTTGCCAGTTGCTTTAATCAAAGTGCTTAATGTCCACACCTCATTTAAAATTTCTTCGTCAGTCATTGAGCTGACAATAAAGTCTGTTAGCAGATCTAGGCATTTTTAGAAAAAAACTAGCAACAATTTAAAAAGATCTTTCAAAATTATGATTTTCAACAAGTAGAAAATTGGGGGTACCCTGATTGCTGGAGTTTAAGGCCTTGGATCTCTATTGAGTAGGAATTGTAGATCATGATTATTAGAAAAAATTGGAAAATTCAAACCAAAAGTAATCTGAGATAAAAAAAAAAATAATTTGAGAATAAAATGTATTGTATGGCAAGAGTGTGTTGAGGTTGAGGGGAAACACCTAACAGATTCCTCTCTCAGCAACTGCAGGAGTAATAGGCAAAGAGGGGAAAGAGACTTAACAAAATGCTCATGGGAATAACATCACAAGACACTGTGTCTTGCTAAATGTTGGTTTTCCCGTTGCTTTTATTGTCATGAGGCATCTTACAAAGACTTGGATTTTGACCAGTTACAGAGAAGCCCTTATCTAGACATGCCAAGCTGTCCCACTGCTAATGGGGAAAACCTGGATGTAACTGATGTTGGCAGACATGTCCACCCGTGATCCTTTTTTGTGTCTTTATCAATGCATGTTCACTACAGAAAATGTATGTCTGGGGAAAATCTTGTTTATTTAAATTTTTTTTGTTCATTGATAGTTTCATAAATGTTACAACATGGAAAGGGTTACTGAATAAAGAATAACCGAAATGAAATGGTAATCTTTATAACATCAACAAAATACAATATTTGCCAGTGGCATGAAGTAAGAAAACCACTGCTAGTGGTGGACTACTTAGACGGCATATTACCCCCCCACTTACAATAGTGTCAAACATATTTATGAGGATTGGGACATACCCTTTAGTGTTCATAGGTACGGTATATAACAATAAAATTATGAATAAAAAAAATTTGTTCTCATAGTTATTTATCTATAAAATGCGAAATAATAATTATTGCATTTTTGTTGGTTCACATCTATTGAAAATTGCATAGTTTTTTTTATGAATTCTTGAATAAAAAAATGTATTCTTTTTTTTTATAAAATGATAATAACTATCGCAGTGTACTTGGCTCACATTTTTATAATCTTGTAAATAAACATTGCTGAGGGTAGTTGTGGTGCTTTAAATAATAGGAAAACTGAACTTTTGAAACACCATTGTTTTTTTTTGTTTTTTTTTTGAGTCGCAAAGGTTAAACATTGTCGAATTTTTCTTATATACATCACGTATATTTAATGACGTATTATCTACTGATGAATCTGTAAGTTTGGTAAGTGTTGAAAATTATTTGTTGCATGAAATACATTAATTTACAATCCACCCCCACCTCCACACATGCCGTCCTGGGTATGATGATAAACTACATCTGTGTCCTGGTTAAGACGATAAACTACATCCAGCAGCAAGCCCTTTGATCAGAAGGTTTTGAGGAGTGTGGAACCACCTCTTAATTGCTGGTGTTCCCAGGTCCACCCTGAGTGGTAGCACCTGTCAGGGTCCGAGCTATGGGAAAATAGTTACCCCCCCCAACTAAAAAAGGGGGTCAAAACACTATGAAAGTATAAAAATAGGTTTTAATACCAGCAATATGTTTTTGAAAAATTTTTATCAGCAATATATTTTTGTAAAAAAAAAAAAATTACCAGCAATAAAAGTCTTGTCAGCATTAAATAATCCATTGAGGTTGATACACCATAAAACAAAACTAGGCACACACACGCACACGCGCACGTGTGTGTGTATGTATGTATATATATATATATATATATATATATAATATGATAAAAATATAATTTAAGGTATTCTTTGAGTAAAGTTTCAATTTGGACCCTCACCAATGTTTAGCTTTCTTTGATTTTGCCATTTTGTGCAAATTACTTAAAAATTAAAAAAAAACAAACAAATCATGGAGATACATTTAAAAAAAAAAAAGAAATTCTGAAAATACTGTAGCACAATCTTTTTTTTTTTTTTTTTTTTTTTTTTTTTTCAGAGATAGCTACACATTAGCCAGTGATGAGTTAATATTTAGAACCTTTCTTAACATTTTGTATGTTTTGGCATCTCAAAATATCTACTGAGGGGTTAATGGTGAAAACAAAATATGATGTTTCTTATACAAAATATTCATAATTTGTCAAAATCTATATGATCCAAATTTAAACTTTAGGTACTAAGAGAAGCCTAAGTAAAGACTGAAAAATAAAAGAAAATAAACTCTAGTTACTGAAATTTTACTTTTAAGTTAGTTGAAAATTTTTGTAATCTCAAAAAATCTACTGAGGGAATTAATTGTGTAAACAAAATATAATGTTTCTCATACAAAAAATTCATATAAGTTTTTTGTAGTACAAAATTTAATGATAGCTAGGAATAAGCAAAATTTATATGGCATTTTAAAAAAGCTAAAAAACAACTGGTTTCATCCCAGCCTTATCAAGTTTATTTCTGGGATATAAAAAAGCGTGTAAATTTAATTAATATTAATGATAACAAATGGAAAAAAAGAAGAAAAAAATATAAATTTAAAAAAAACTAGAGTCCAATAACATTCAGACCCAGTAAGCATTCCCTCTGTTTACAGAGGGAAGGCCCACGGGATCTAATATACAAGGACTCTAGAACCTTGAGGTGATATGAGGAGTGGGACCTAGATAAAATCAATAAACGGTCACGTTTTTTTTTTTGTTTTTCCATTCGTTATCATCAATATTAATTAAATTTACACACTTTTTTATATCCCAGAAATAAACTTGATAAGGCTGGGGTGGAACCTGTTGTTTATTAGCCTTTTTAAAATGCCACATAAATTTTGCAAAATATTAATAATTTGTCAGAATCTATAGTGAACAGACAAATTGAAATTTGAACTTTTTGGTAGTAAGAGGAGTGTGGAGAAAGACTAAAAAATAAAAGCAAATACAGTGTAGTTAGTGAAAGATATCTTTTTACTGAAAAAAAAAAAAATACAAAAATATTTCATTTTATGCTGGGTTTCCCTAAACTTTTTGCCAGTAGTTTATATAGTAGATATGTTTCTAGTATTTGCTATGTTACTATATATGTAATTATCTGGGTACATGGCTGAATGTTTAGAATGTTCACATTCTGACCATGAGACCTGGGTTCAAATTTCGCCATGGTCGATTTGTCAAGAAGGAGACTTCCTGATGTTATCAAACTGAAAGCGGTTGATCCCTGCATGCATCACATTTGGAAAGTGCCTGAAAACCATACCACAGGTTGACCCATGCCTTGGTCGACGGGACCCTTGGGGCGGGGGTGTCAATAGCTGTACTAGCACAAAGTCACAAGTCATTGTGAGCGAGAGCTTGAGCATGCTGACTTTGTTCAAATTGTTGATCACGCTCTTTCCCAGAAACTGTCATTAAAGTCTGCTCATCATAGTTGCAGTATAAACCACAGGTGGGCCCAGTGGGTGTTGGATGAACACAAATGCACCTGAGCAAGCATCTGTAATAGGGATGGGCTAGCTGTCCTAGTAGATGTGTATCATCAAATACGAATGACCAGCTAAACATACATACATATATATAATCATTAGAGTGAATGAAAGTTTCAAAATATTTAATAATTGTAATGCATTTCTATAGATGCTTTCAATATTTACTATATTTGAATATATATAATCATTGTATGAATGAAAGTTTTTATTTTTTAATAAATCCATTTAGTAAATAGTTTGCAATGAATTTCTATAGATGCTTTCAATATTTACTATATTTGAATATATATAATCATTGTATGAATGAAAGTTTTTATTTTTTAATAAATCCATTTAGTAAATAGTTTACAATGAATTTCTATAGATGCTTTCAATATTTACTATATTTGAATATATATAATCATTGTATGAATGAAAGTTTTTATTTTTTAATAAATCCATTTAGTAAATAGTTTGCAATGAATTTCTGTAGTTGCTTTTAGTATTTTTTTCATTCTATATGAAGCCATTAGAGATTATGAAAAACTTCACATATTTAATAATTGTAATGTATTTTCATTTTTAAATAATTTCCAGTGGATTTCTATAGATGCCTTTAGTATTTTTTGTCATTTTATGTGTAATCATTTTTGCAAATGAATGTTTTGACATATGATAAATGTAATTAATACATCTCTATAGTAAAATAATTTGCAAAGTATTTATCTAAACATTTTTAGCATTAGTGTGTGTCTGTGTGTATATATATATATATATATATATATATATATATATAAATTTGAGTGGATAAAAGTTTTAATGTATTTTTTTAATAAATTCATTTAGTAAATAATTTGCAATGAATTTCTATTTCACTCTTATTTTTTGTTTTTCTTCCTTGCAGGTTTATTGCTCACAAGAAAACCTCTTGTCGGTCACATCACCCTACAGAGAATGCTCTTCAAAAGTGTCAAACGCTTCACTGTATTGAAAGAAAAGTAAGGAATAAAAAAAAAGACAAAAAATATCTCTATTCCTGAAATCCTTGACAGAACAGGTTGGCAAATTGAAATCAAAACAAACAATGGAATGAAAAGTTAATGCTGCCCGTTTGGAAAATATGAGAGCGAAAATGGCAGGAACAGCAACCAGCTATCTTGAAAAGGAAGGGTCTTAAAACTCATAATTGCATCTGTCTGCTGACACCTGAAGATTGGGGTGTGACTAGTTAAAACATCATGTAGCTCTGTCTCATTTTGAGGAGCAGCTGTAAATATTTACCTCCTACCAATAAATGTGTTTTCTGATTCCCGTTAAAATCAAAGCAGACACTAAAAAAAATGGTTAAATTCTGTCATATTGAAACTAAAACTGAGATGGCCATTTTCGGGAATCTGTCTACTCAAACTAGAGGCTTGATTCCATTTTGTTTGACTTGCAGAAATATCAACATGGTAACAAACATGATCTATAAGTCACCATTCCTTACAGAGACCTAAAGATCTTTCAGTACCATATACTGGATGTAATTGG
The DNA here is from genome assembly GCA_964036315.1 of Acanthosepion esculentum. Lineage (NCBI taxonomy): Eukaryota > Metazoa > Mollusca > Cephalopoda > Sepiida > Sepiidae > Acanthosepion > Acanthosepion esculentum. The sequence goes on along the minus strand of OZ038479.1, from coordinate 120,785,762 downwards.
GGCAATGAAAACCAATTTGACTTGCTATTATAAGTCAGGTTCACTTTTCTTTGGCTCTCAAAACACACAGTAAAAGATATCTCTGCATGAAAAGAATGAGTAAAAATATAGACACTCAAATAATGAAACAAAACTGAACTGCAGTGAATAATGAAGAACGTCTGCCAAGTAATTCAATCTTTTTCTTCAAATATGATCTGACAAGGATAAGAAAAACTATTTGAATATAAAGAATTATTTCTTTGTATCAGATCAAATAACCACTGCTTAATTCACGTCGTCTGTCTATTTTGTTCTAGTGTTTGCTTAGTGGGGGGAACAAAGACGCGTAAGAGTTATCTCCCTTTAGAATTTTTATTTGATATTTCATTTTTTGAACTGTCACTTTTACAACGCGGTTAGGCATTTTTGAACTCTTTTCAAGGGTCTTTCCCTAATATCGGTCTGTGATGCTTGCATTCTGCACAAGACAAATCGATAAGAATGCATATCCTGTGGGTTTATCACAGTTAGGTATCGACCCTGAATTTTCTGGCGGCTAGAGCCTTGCGGTTTCTTTTTTTTACTTTGGTGTGCACAAAGGAAAAGTTGATTCTGCACATTTCTCTTTGCTACATCTCTCCTGACACTAGTCCGGTTTTCCATCTGGTAAATTAACTAATCATTCCCAACTTTGCCTCATAGTGCATTAATTATTACCATTAACTAATACAAAAAGAATTTTGGCCTTTAGACATATTTCCAAATTCATAATTTTGAAACAAAAAACTGACAAGAATTTCCTCTTTCTAACTAATTGTTTCAAACTGAACCAATATAATGGCTCTACAAGTTGATTTTAGACATCACCATATATATTCCATTTTTTTTTTATCTAGATAAGAAAGGAAGAGAAACCATTAAGATATACATAAAAATAGTAAATCTGTATATACTATAATTATATCTCTTTTCCATATGTGATCAGACTCCATAAATAGCTATATCGGTAGATCAAAGTGTTGAATCTGTTCAACAACTGGACACTATTTTTAGGATATTATTATTTATTTTTTTTGTTTGTTTTTTTTTTAATAATTTTTGTTTTCATATTATTTACTTATATGTAAGCAAGAGTTAATATTTACCTGTGCTTACACTTTCACATGGCACACAATATGGAAGGACATCACCCTGGCAGTGGTGGTAAACAGATGAGGAGCAAACCGTTCCCTCCTAGCACCACTGCCACCATGCCTATACATAAAATGACACACATGCACCCAGTCGAGAAGCCATTTTACGGGAACGCATGTGTTGCCAAGCAGTTTGCACCCAGTTGTGGAATGCACCTGAACCATATGCATACAGCTGCAGCAGGAAAGCCCTACCCCTGGGATTTTTATGGCAAGCCGCTCTCATTTGGGAAAGCACTATCCCAACCCCATCTCCCAATATCTCCTCCAACGGCTGCCTTACACTCTCCACCACCTTTACCACTTCCACCTCCTCCGACATCGGTAACACCAACATTGTCAAATCAGAAAAAGCCATTGCTTTCATCTTCGTCCTCTATCACTGTCCCTTCATCCGTGTCACCTCTCAGTCTCGGTCATCAGCAGGGCAAACCATTTCACTGTGAGGTGTGCCCACCAGCATCTCCCTCTCCACACGCGCTTACCCAGCAACACCACTTCCCCCATCATCATCACCATCAGCAGCAGCAGCAACCACAACAGCCACCACCACCACCCCCACCGCCTCCTCCTCCACCACCACCACCCCAACCACAACAGCAACACCCACATCTATCACCACATCCACATGAGAAGAGCCCAAATTTTCATTGCAACGTTTGTCCTCCCTTGTTACTGCCCCCACTTCCGCCACCCCCACCACCCCCACCACCTCCTTCTACAGTTGCCTCTTCCACCTCACCACCATCTGTACATCCCATGTCCCATGGACAGCCATGCAATGTTTGTCCTCCAACACCACTCAGCCCAGCTTCGCTATCCTCACCCCCACCCCATAGCATGCCTCCTCCGCCGCCACTCCCACTTCCACAGCCCCACCACCACCATCACCGGCCACAGTTACACCATCATCACCACCACCACCACCATCATCAAACCTCAACGCAGCAGCAACCACAGGAGCCACAGCAACCAACACCTGTTCCTACCCCCATGACCCCAAATCCAGCCCCACCCCAAGAAAAGCCCTATCGGTGTGACGTTTGCCCACATCAGTTTGCCCGGCGTGACGCCCTGCAGTGTCACAAGCGAACACACACAGGCGAGAAGCCGTTCCGTTGTGACGTGTGCAGCGGCCAGTTCGCTCGCCGGGATACGCTGCAGTGCCACAAGCGGACGCACACAGGGGAGAAGCCCTACCAGTGTGATGTGTGTCCAAAGAAGTTCGCCCGCCGCGACAAGCTGCAGTGTCACAAACGGACCCACTCTGGTGAGAAGCCCTACCACTGTGACCTGTGCAGTAGCCAGTTTGCTCGTCGTGACACCCTTCTGTGCCACAAACGGACGCACACTGGCCTGAAGCCCTTTGCCTGTGACCTGTGTCCAAAGAAGTTTGCTCGCTCGGACCAGTTGACGTGTCACAAACGGACACACTCTGGCATCAAACCGTTCCAGTGCGATCTCTGTCAACGGCAGTTTGCCCAGCGGGATAAACTGGTATGCCACAAGCGGACCCATTCTGGCGAGAGACCTTTCGAGTGCACTGTATGTGGCCGCCGGTTTGCCCGCCGGGACACGCTGCAGTGTCACAAGCGGACACACACCGGAGACAAACCCTACCAATGTGACCTCTGCATACAGCGGTTTGCACGCCGTGACACTCTTCAGTGTCATCGGAGAACGCACTCTGGGGAGAAGCCATTCAGCTGCGAGTTCTGCGGAAAACTTTTTGCACGGACAGACAAACTCCAGCGCCACAGACGAACCCATGCAAGACATTCTCAGCATGCCCACGTGCCCCATTCAAGTGCTGCTCCAACAGTGACACCTCCAAGTGGGCCCACCTTATCAATGGCCGTGCCTCCCCCGCCAGGCCCCTTTGTTGTTGAGAGTAATAATACATTTGTGCGGCCTGGGTCGGCGAGTCCAGTTTGCAAGAACTTAAAGAATTATGCTTCCGTATCAGTCAGCAATCATCTTTGGCAAGCAATTTATTCATGATTGGTGCCATAACTGACATTGAGTTCCAGTATATATATATATATGTATACATACATAGACACAAATGGGATTCAGTTTTTTTTTTTTTTTTTTTTTTTGAAGGAACCGCTTCTCTCTTCTTTTACATCCCATGTTTTTTATTTATGAAATTAGGAACCAGTTGGCTTCTCTTTTTTCTTCTTTCTTTTTTATTTCTTTTTTCTATACTTTTTCTTCTTTTTCTTTTCTTCTTCTCCTTGTTTCTTTCTTTTTCTTGTTTCTTTCTTTTTCTTGTTTCTTTCTTTTTCTTGTTTCTTTCTTTTTCTTGTTTCTTTCTTTTTCTTGTTTCTTTCTTTTTCTTGTTTCTTTCTTTTTCTTGTTTCTTTCTTTTTCTTTTTCTTTCTTTTTCTTTTTCTTGTTTCTTTCTTTTTCTTTTTCCTTTCTTTTTCTTGTTTCTTTCTTTTTTTCTTCTTACACGCAATTTTTTTTTATCTATAAATTTAGGAACTGGTTCTCTCTCTCTCTCTCTCTTCTTTTTACTTTTCTTTTTGTAAAACTTCCTAAAGTTTTTTGTCAACACTTATAAAGGCCAGGGGAATATAAGAAACAGTTTTGCAAACTTGTGTAATTTTACTAAGTGTTTTGTGCAAACCATTGCTAACTTCTTGAATCCTAACACTGTATGTGTTCATACATACATGCATACACACACATATATATATATAGGGTGAGTTAAATGTTGCACACCATAGAAATAATTTGAAGTATAATTATACATGAAAATTTACTAGTTATTTAATTGTTATATGTGCTGTTCAAAATGTCCTCCTTTTTCAAAACAATTTAATTCTGTGCCTGCATGATTCATTAACTCGTCAGAGAGTTTCCTGCTTTCCCATACATGAATACCAAGGTAACTCTTTCATCTTTTCTTAGTTTTTCAGCCATCTTCGTCAAAATTGTTTCTGCAAAATATGAAAATATAAAACAAATTTAAAACACTATTAATTAATTAACTCCTACAGTGCACGACTTTTGCCTCACCCTGTATATAAGAAGTGTATTTTCTTGCACCTGTACAATAACCTGAACCACAATGCTATAACTATTTAAATTTTTTTTTTAATTTATTTTAATGTTTGATTAATATGGGAGTTGCTGGTTTATCTCCTTGTATACTCTTTTGTCTCTCATGTACATACATACATACACACACACATATATATATATATATATATATATATATATATATATATATAGTTATTTCTTATTACTATAAACATTATTTTTAGTGGGTACACAAGTTTGAGTTATTGTCTCTGTTTTTGCTTATTTTCTTAAACAGTGAAATCAATAACAACCGGTCTAGACTGAGAAGAAAATTGTGCCTCAGCCAAGAATTGAAACTGTATACCATCCCCACCACCCATCAAGAAAACCACTTTCTTAGTCAAAGCATGCCGCTACCAGTTTGGCCACCAGAGACCATCCCAACAGTGCAAAGTTTGAATTAGCTATTTAAAGAAAGCACATCTCTCATTAGGACTTCTACAAATCTATATCTGCTAGCTTTCACCTAAAAAAAAATCAGGGGTAGTAACTGAAAGACATGTACCCGCAAACAATAATGTTTATAGTAATAAGAAATATTATTGCATAAAAAATCCCTTAAAAAAAAAATACATTTATATTTGTATATGCAATCAATCGGCGGTAAAGGCTTCTCTTTTTGTATATGTAATGTTTATCTATATACATTTGTACATGTTTGTCTGTTTGTTCATTGTTACAGATGTCTTTTAATGTTGTTATATTAATATATCTCATTTTATCGAAGTTGAAAATGTTTTAATTATACCATATATATATATATATATATATATATATATATATATATATATATATATTCAAACATTTTTTTTAGTCAATATCCATATTTGAATAGACACTCTTTTATATTTAAATAGTATTTTTCACCTACCGGTTTGCACACTCAAGAAAACTCATTAAAGAAAATGTACCGTCTGGAAGGATTCAAACCTTTGTCACCTGGTTTCTCCTGCAAAGGTGGACACAGGTTCAAATCCTGCCAGAGGGTACATTTTCTTGAATGTGAAGGCCAGTAGGCGAAATACTGTTTAAAATAAAACCGAATGTCTATTCAAATATGGATATCGACTAAAAATAACATTAGAAGTAATCAAAATATGTCGGGTAAAAAATAAAATCCATTATTTTTATATATATATATATATATATATATATATATATATATATATATATATATATATAAAATCTCTGGTGAAAAAACTGCTGAAAGTTCTTTGTTCATATTTTTCTTTTATTTATTTCACCTATATTTTGAAACATTTTCTTGGCTTCTAGTAGATATGTAAATATAAATTGTCCATTGTCTCGGAGTACTTTCGGCTTTTATAAGCTATCATCAAATATGTACTGAAAAGCATGAAAATGGTTCAAAATACAGAGAAAAAAATCGTTAACAAAGAATTTTTATTGGTCTATAAGCAAGCTTGTATAAATGAAAAATACTTTCTCAAATACATCCGAGATATATATATATATATATATATATATATATATATATATATATATATATATATATATATATATATATATAGGGGCAATGTTTAACCCTTGTGCTTTCAAAAAAAATGTTGTGTCAAAAGGACAGTTATTCCCTTGATACCGCTATTACTGTATGCACTTTTGACTCTCAGCAATGTTTATTTACATGATTATAAAAATACAAGTACAATACGATATTTATTATTTACCTTTTATGATAAAAATATAGTTTTAATGTATGCTATATTATATTAAGAGTAAAAGTGCTCAGTATCAGAAACAGAGCATATGTAAATATAAAAGTGGACATTGAGGCTAACACCATGCATGGAGACAATCTTCAGCTCATGAAATGAAGATTGCATTCAAGCCTGAAACGGACTGTCACCACTTGGTGTTGACCTCAGTGTCCACTTCTATATTTATTCACCTTTCTATATTATTTACCATTTTATAAAGAAATAAATTTGGAAAGCTTTTTATTCCAAAATTTATGAAAAAATTACAAAATCATGTAAACAATCCATGATGCAATATTTTCAGTAAAAATTACATATTCTCTAATTTTACATAAGGAAAACTTTTTTTCACCCATCCAGATACATACTCAAAATATTGAGTGTTTGTGGTCTTGTCTAAAATTAAGAATGTCTGGTTCAGAGGAAGAGACGCTCTCAACTTTTTTGAGCAAATTTGTGTCGAGAGCAAATGAAAATGCAGTTTCCTTATTGAGAAATTTTCATAAATTTATGGAAAAAAATTTCTTTATAAAATGGTAAATAATAAATAGTTGGGTAACATATTCTTATAATCTTGTAAATATAAAATTATTCTTGTAAATAAGAAATCTGATACATAGTGTTTATCAATTCTCAAGAGATAAAGAAAAATGTATAAACTTGCTTTCGTATATTTGGGTTTTATTAAAATTCTAACCCTTGCTTTTTAAAAACAACATTTCCAAGTAAGTCAAAAGTGTATACAGTAAAAGCAGTATCAAGAGAATAACCATCCTTTCGAGACTTCTTTTTTTTTTTTTTTTCAGGCATGAAGGTTAAACATTGACTATATATATATATATATATATATATATATATATATATATATATATAAGGTCCCGATCATAAAGTATCGGGACTGTTGCTAAAGTACGCAGAGTGAAAACGCTTGGCACAAAATAGACCTTGAAATCTGTCATGCATGTACACTAAGTTATAATGTTCTTGTTCACTTCTGTTGTCTACAGCAGTGCTTGGAAGGAAAGTGTGTAGAGTGTGGTTGTCTTATCACCCCATACTCCAGATGTTCCATCAGTGACCACAGCTTGTCCAAGAGTTATTGGTCAAGCACAACATTCACCAGGTCCAACAATCGTCATATTTCCCAGATCTCGCCCCCTTGGGACGTTTTCCTCTTTTCAAAACTCAAAGGAATAAGATTTAAAGATGTCGAGGAAATCCAAGAGACTGTAACAAGGCAGCTGTTCGCTATCCCGAAAGAAAAAGAGTTCCAGGAATACTTCCATCAATGGAAACAACACCGGATAAAGTATATGACTTCAGAAGGGGGACTACTTTGAAGGAGATTAAATGCCGAATTGATATGTGTTGTAGTTTTCATTTTATAGCACCAGTCCCAATACTTTCTGATCGGCCCTCATATATATATATATATATATATATATATATATATATATATAGGAAAATATGAATTTAATCCGGAAGAATGATTAATAAGGAACAAGCAGATAAGATCTTCAGAAATTTGTGTTAAATTTACGAAGATTTACCTCCTTGAACCCTATTTAATTGTGTGTGTTTATATTTAAATGATAGAATATATATGTATATATGTCAAATTAAACTTTGGTTGGATATGACAACGTATAACAATCAGTGTGTGTGTGGTTATACATATTCATAAATGCACATTATATAAATATTTAACAAATATGACTATACAGCTGCTGGCATATATAGTTATGCATACATGTATATAATTTTTGTGTATACACACACAAATATGTGTGTGTGTTATATTTATAATTTTCCATTCGTATTCATATATGTTTATAATACGCACATATGTACATATAATCTTTTCTTGTATCATGGAAACTTGTTTTTTTATTTTTTTTTAAGTAAATCCTTGCTGAATAGGGCCATGTTTTTTTTGTTTTTTTGAGTTTTCATATCTCATTTTCCGGAAGAGAAGTCGTGTTCCATTTTAATTCTATGGTATACTGCTGTAAAAAAGAATTTTGGTCATTTTTTTCCCCACTATAAGAAAAAAAAATTTGGTCTTTTTTTTTTCTTTATAAATTTTAGAAATCTTCTTTTTTTTTTTTTTTTTTAAATGCTTATTTTTCAAAGTTTCAAACCAAGCAAATTCTTTTCGATTGGGTTTGATTATGAAAAGATTTATTTATTTTTTTTTTTTTTCCTAAGCTCTTTGTTTCAAGTTTAGCATTTGATAGATCATCATCATTATTATCTGTCAATTGCACACATCCTCTCGACTCTTTCAATTAGGTCTTTGTGATTATCTAGACTTCACTATTATCTACCAACTAAACACATCCTCACAACTCTTTCTCTCCAGTCTTCACGATTGTCGATTGTCTGCCACTTGCACACATCCTCTTGACTGTTTCTGTTGGTTCTTTCTCTTCATGATTACCTACCAATTGCATGCGTCATCTCGACTCTTTCTACCCAGCATTCATGATTATCTCATGTACCTGGTAGGTCTTCAGGTGTCTTCACACATTAGCTGAATGTATGTTTTGAATGTGCAATCAGTGCTAGTGTGTCCATTTCTTTGTGTGACCACAGTCGGATATAACTGATAAGCACATGCTCCATTATCCAAAAATGCCCCGCAAATCTTTTTCTATATCGAATGACTGATAAATGACTTAAAACATAAAATCTGCGAATTAGTGTCATATTATCACCAACATCAAATTATTAAAGTGATAAGATCCCAGATCAAATCTGTAAATATTGATTTGTAAAAGACACTCTGTTTATTTATTAAAACAGTGTATTTATTTATTTTCGTCTACTAGCTTGAGTATTTGAGAAATCTTATTAAAGAAAAATATGCACTCTCCAGCAGGATTCGATCCTACGTCCCCCTGAGCAGGGAGAATCATCGTTATGTTCGACATGTTTATACCGACTAAAAACTTTTACCAATCAAGCAATGCTGAATAGTGCCTTTTAAGCAAAATCCTTCTCATCATAGATTCTCAGAATTTCACATCTGCTTTGTTTCATATCCAAATGTAAACAAAGCAATTTCTAAAAATGTAATGGATTTATTTATTAATCCAACAGATTTTATCACTTTAAATGTTGTTTTTACTGGATGCCCATATTTGAATAGATGCTCTGTTTATTTATTAAACAGTATATTTATTGATTTTCATCTAACGGCCTGAATATTCAAAATATCTTATTAAAGAAAAATATGCGCTCTCTGACTTTGGAAATGGAACTGAGCAGATATGAAATTCCGAAAATCCATGATGAGAAGGATTTCACTGAAAGGCACTATACAGCCATGCTTGATCCGCAAAAGTTCTTTGTGGCTGAGTCAGTATAAGCATGTTGGATCTAAAATATATATAATATCGATAAAATAGCAGTGTAGGACTGGCTCTTTATTCTTGGGAAGGCTGCCAGTCTAAGAGAAAAATATGACTTCAGAAGCCGTGGTAAGGCCCATTACTCCCTATGTCTTACACACTTGGCAGAGGCCTAGATCCTTTCATGAACTGAAAATTGTTCTGATATAATTAACATACACACACACACACACACACTATATCACTTATTATATAAGTTGCACCTATAATTTGCCCAGTAATATTTAGGGAAAAGTATTAAAAAAAAATCCATTAATTGCTTAAAAAATATATTTAACTTTTTTTTCCCTAATTTAGGATATTTTAGAGGTAGGTTTTAAATTTTCTTTAACTATTAGAATATTGCAAATAGGCAACTGCATTTTGGGTAGCAAGGTCACAATTTGGTTTTTGTTTGTCTTTTGAAAATGCTTGCAGAAAAACACCTAAATACAAAATACATTTTCAACATACAACTGGTTTTCTCATAATTCCATCTTTACATACATTATTGGTAATTTTGCATCAAACATTTATTACCTATTTCCACATAATTTTCTTTCAAAAGGCATAAAGTCCATGAGGGCTGCATTCACTTTTGTGATTTAATAGGATTTTTAATCATGGCTGTCCTTCTCACAAAAGTAGATGAGAACAACTAGTAGCTGATCACTTTTTTGGGGGGTTACTTTAGCATAATCCATTTTCACTCAAGCTTATTTTTTGTATCTGTCTATATTTCTGAGATGAGATATGTACACTATTTACATTATTCGGACTATTGTCCTCATCTTTGTTACCATATTTATTACGTTTCGGCCGTTGTACGCTCCGACCTTCATAAGGTGGTTGGAATGTCGAACTGAACCCTTTATTTCGCTCACTGGGGTAGACTGTTCTAGTTCCATGTTTAATGGATGTCAGTTATCAATTATCTGTTAATTCCCCTCTCCAAGTTCTCCACTGCCTTAACCAGGTATTAAACTCACACTCTTTGGGTCCTGTCACTGGATCTAACTAACGCCTTTATCCATTGTGCCATGTGTCTTCAAGGACACATGGCACATGGAACTAGAACAGTGTGCCCCAGTGAGCGAAATACTCGGTTCAGTTCGACATTCCAACCACCTGAAGAAGGCCGGAGCGTACAACGGCAGAAACGTTGTAATAAATATGGCGACAAAGATGAGGACAGTAGTCCGAATAATGTAAATAGCATACTTATTTTTTTGGTATAATTACATAGACTTACAGCCACATCATGCTGAAATACTGGTTCCTATACAATCACCAAAATTAAGCAATATTGAGCCTGGTCAGTACCTAGATGGGTGACCACTTGAGAATACCAAGTGCTCTAAACTTGGCTGTGCGATTTATCTAATAGGTTTACATTGAAACACTAGCTCCTATACGATCACCAGCATTAAGCAACATCATGTCTGGTCAGTACCTAGATGGGTGACCACTTGGGAATACCAGGTGCTGTAAGCTTGGAAGAGCATGAGTTGTAATAAATAATGGCTTAGAATTTTTACTTGGAGAGTTGAGCTCCAGTTGTATTGATTATATTCACTTATGTGGAAATACCCTTGTGAAAGGTATTAATCCACTTCTTCTCCCAGCTATGGATTAAATAGTAAATCTTGTATCACGAAAACATTATCTCGAAAAAGAAAAATTGCTAGAATAGGCCATGCTTCTTCCACATGATTGAATCCCCCTCATTTCCTCCATATTCAAAGTGTAAAGAGAAAGTTGCACTCAAGCAGCTTTTTCTCAATAAATGCCACTTTGTGGGACAGACTCGTACTTGGATGCTTCCCTTAACACAACTAACTTAACCTGTTCAAGTCGAGGATCAATCTTTATCTGTCTTCTTTATTTATCCTCAGTTCCATCCACCTTCTTCATTTATATCCTACACGTTATTTTTCGTAACCATATCTATCCTCCTTATCTTCGTAATCTTCACTTCCTACCACATCTTCTTTCTCTCATACCACACTCCTCATTCATCATTACATTGTAACAATAACCCTCAACAAGGAGTGGCTCTTCACCCCTGTATTAGATGAATCTTAGTATAAAAAAAATTATGTACACTAATTACATTATTCAAACTATTGTCCTCATCTTTGTCGCCATATTTATTACAACGTTTCAGCCGTGGTACACTCCGACCTTCTTCAGGTGGTTGGAATGTCGAACTGAACCCTTTATTTCGCTCACTGGGGTAGATTATTCTAGTTCCACGTGCCATGTTTAATGGATGTCAGTTATCAATTAAACATGGCACGTGGAACTAGAACAAACCACCCCAGTGAGCAAATAACATCCATAACAAGGCAGTATAGCCATTAAAATGCTAAGGGTTACTTAGAGTAAAAGAATCTGGAAAGAAATCATTATTATGGCGAGAGAACAATAAAAGAATAGGAATTAAGAAGACAGAAGATAACGATTAACATTCCATTTAAATTTTTGAAGATTGAAGTTGACAGGGGAAGCAAAAGATTAGTAGAGAATTCCACAAGTGAGAGAAGAGACTTAGCATAGAATTTACAGCTGCCACTAGCCATTTCAACTTTAAGATGATGAGACCTTGCCGCCAACTTAGTACTGCACTTAAATCCATAGTCTACATGCCATAGAAGAGAGTTCATCAGAAGAATTACCATGAAAATATTTGCAGAAAGGGCACAGGGAAGCTATGTCACAGCAGTGGGGAAAGTGACTGAAGCTGAGATGCCAGGCCAGGACCAATAATGTTGCAGATACTACTTTGGATTTTATCAAAAATCTCTAAATACATGACAGAAGCACCAGACCAGATGATTTAATAGAATACTGTCTGAAATGCATGACGTTATTGCATTTTGTCTCTGCTATTAGTTGTTATTTTATTTTATTTTTTATTTTATTTTCTTTATTTTTTTTTTCAAATGGCAACTCAAACTGAATGACAAAATCTAAGAAAGTAGGACCTACATAATAATCTTTCTGTATGTTTGTCTGTTTATCATGTTTACCATCACACAGCAAAAATGGCAGACTATTTTAGTTAGCATAATAGTGTTACTGAATTTATATTGCAGTAATAAACAGAGGTTTTACATCAAATTGTGTTTTTGTGAGGACTCCGAAATCAATAAGAATTATTGAAAGGTTAATGTTTGGTAATCGATAGTGGCTCAGATTGAGGAATCGGAGAGCCGAGTTTGAATTCCATTCAAATCCATTCCATTCGCTTACGTGCTGATACCCTTGGGAAAGGTATGAATCCCCTTCTTCTACTATGGGTAAATAGCAGGACAGACCGGGTTCTATAGCCTTGGATGGCAACTGGACTACCGCAGAAAGAAATGGCAACCTACTGCGGGAAGAAATCTACCTTGTCAGTTATGTATCGAAAGATACATGATCGCCTAAGCGTGTATCATGCATGGCGCATAAATGACTGAGGCATTGCTTGTACTAAAAATGTAAACAACAAGTCAGTTTTTTTTTTAGATTGTTCGTTGTTTTTCTCCCTTAATTGGGAGGAGGAGTAATTGGGGCACCAATGTGCTGAGCTGTCTGCTTTTCTCCTCAGTCTGTCGTGATTGTGTGCCAGAGCCTGGGTCTCCGCAAATGGTTTCTTGGTGTGCTCATCATGTGACATATCTTGGGTGTTTTAACCTGGCGGAGCCCATCCCTCCCCACACCAAATCATCAAAAAAGTGAGGAAAACCATGGAAAAAAGATGGCCTTAATTTTTATCTCCAAAGTTTTCATGATACTAATTTTATATGGTTAAACTAAAAGATAAGATTCAATTTTGTTAACCTGACAGACAGACACAAAGTAGAAGTCCATGTCAGTATTATGCAGGGTGGGCCATTGTATCCAAGTATGCCTGTCTGTTGGGATGGCTTGCTAATCCATTTTGCAGATGCCTGCTCTGCTTGAGATGAAAGTGTAGTTTCTGGCACTTCTGCTTAGGATCTGTGCACTCTCCACTAAAGCATTTTCCAGTTTGTTTGTTTTTTTGTAACTTTGAATTAAGTATAAAACCTTTAAAAAAAAAAAATTCAAGGGAGATAACTCCCTGTCTATTAACTGCTAATTCCAGAGTTGTTTCACTTGCTTTTAAAACATAATAGGATTGTTTATAGTAAAAATGACAGCTTGTAGAATCTTTGAAATTTAGTGACAGCATTCATAAATAAATGTACATTTTCTAGATTGATGACATGAAGCAGAAACTGCCAATGTTTGCATTTTAGTGAAGTTTTTAAATTTTTATAATGACATTAAGTTGGCATATCAATGAAGTTTTTAAAATAATATTTATATAACTGGCTTTACAATCACTATATTTTTAAGCAATTAATGGTCCCCCCCCCTGCCAAAGAACTGCTAATTTATAGAACAAACTCTCTGAAAACTACAATCTTAACCTCTTCAAATTACAGATCAGTCGTTATCTATCCTCGGTTCGTACCACCTCTTTCATTCATATCTCGCACATCATTTATCACAGACATTTTAACAATAACCCTCTGCCTTGAGTGGCTCTCGAGCCTTGTATTGGGTGAATATTTTTTTTTTTTTTTTTTTTTTTTTAATTTATGATCCAATCTTACAGAATTTGTTGGTCTGATACTTTCAGCAGAGGGGAATCATTTTGTATATATCTGCATGTGCATATATTTATTTATCTGTTTTTATATATGTGCATATTATTGTTGATCTATACATACTAAACATAAAGATAACAACTTTAAAAAAAAAAATTTTTTTTTTTTTTTTTTTTTTTGAAGGCAAGCAGTGGGGGGGGGTCTTGCCTCCTGTCAGACTTGAATTTACATTCTAAATCTATTTTTTCTACAGAACCTTAGTCACTCGGCCGAGTGGATCCATATTCGACAGTTTATTTATCCTCTTAAAAAGTGCTGTTCAAATGAGTCATTTGAATGCAGATCACAAGCCTAGCACTGGAAGACACCTGGCTTCGTTCTTTGTAATTTTTTTTTGGTAGTCCATTGTCCATTTAATCGAGCTGGCTACATGGCTCGTGAATAATTTCTGTTACGTTTTTTTTTTTTTTAAGAAGAAGAAGAAGAAATACAAGTTGATACTTATTAATGTTATTTTATTTTCTGAACTCATAAAGGGTTCATAAAAAAAATTCAGGAAATATTTTTTTTTTATATCATGTTGCTACCTTTTACAGTGTGTTATGAAAGCACGTCAAACATTTCAATGTGATAAATCAAAAGTAGAACTCGATGTAGGGCATGCAGTAAGCATGGGACGTAAGGGTCTCATTTTTTTTTTTATTATCTCTGGTGAAGGATACAGGCAAGATACTCAATTGACTGAGTTCCAATTCTGCAGGTAATATATGTTATTACTATAAACATTATTTTTAGTGGGTACAGATGTTGCTATTTCTGTTTTTTATTTTTATTAAACAGTGAAATTACTAACAACAGGCCTAAATTGAGAAGTCCTACTTAAGTCCAGTTATTATTAATTTCACTGTTTAATATGATAATAATAAAAACGGGGATAGCAATGTCAAACACGACAAATGGACATTTTGCATTCTGGACATTGGCATCCTGGACAATTGCGTCCC
The DNA here is from genome assembly GCA_964036315.1 of Acanthosepion esculentum. Taxonomy (NCBI): domain Eukaryota; kingdom Metazoa; phylum Mollusca; class Cephalopoda; order Sepiida; family Sepiidae; genus Acanthosepion; species Acanthosepion esculentum. The sequence continues at coordinate 120,770,761 of OZ038479.1, read as the reverse complement.
TAGAAAATGCATCCTTGCATAATTGCGTACATCTGATAATTTTTTGAAGTTACCATACTTTCTTTTCTTAAAAGTTGCTAATTTCAAACCAACTTTTAATTATTCTAAACAAGCAAAAGGGTAGTTAACAAATTTTGAAAGAAGAAAAAAATTTGTTTTTTAAAAGAGTTGTTTAATATAGACATTTGCACACCAATACTTTAATTACCCTGAACAAGCAGAAATAAAAAGTTGCCATAAAGAAAAAAAGAGAGAAAAATTTCTTTTTTAAAGCAAGAGAAAAGCTAGCAGTTTCATTTCACTCCAGCAGTGTGTACCACAAACATTTTATAGATTATATTTTTATTTGGAACCCATGGCTAAGTTCTGAAAATCAAACACTGGTGAAAAAATATTTGTGGATGAGGAAAATTACAGCTACCACTATCATAAGAGAAACTGTGAAAGTAAAATAATTTTAAATTCTTGAAATGTTTTTTTAAACACTGTTAATGTCATTGCATTTTAAACCAAAATAAACTTTTTTTTTTTTTTTTTATTTCCTTTTATTCCTTTTTTAAAAAATTTATGATTACTACCTATGCTTTTTTTCAAAATTTATTGTAATTGTCTATAAAAATTTCAAAGAAATTATCAGAGCTTACACAATTATCCAAGGGCGCAAATGTCCTGGTACACAACTGTCAAACACATGTACCCACTAAAAATAATATATACATACATATACATAGATATATATATATTGTGTGTGTGTGTGTGTGTGTATGTGAAAGAGATATTGAATAAAAAAAATCCTTTTCAAAACACACACACATATACATATATATATATATATATATATATACATACATATATATATATATATATATACATACATATATATATATATATATATATATACACACACACACACACGGCTTGAAGATTTCATTTAAGCATGAAATAGACTGTTACCCTGTGGGATTGACTTCAATGTCCACTTTTATATTTACATATGCTCTATTCCTGATAATGTGCACTTTAATCCATAAATATAGAATACCTTAAAGCTATATTTTATCATATATATATATATATATATATATATATATATATATATATATATATGGAGAGAGAGTGTGAAGTATAAACTAAATAACGAGATATTAGCAACTATATATGCATGTGATAACATAGATATGCAGCTGAGCAAATAAATATTTATTTAATTTAAAGTGTAAGCAAAACATTGCTCAATCTAGTTAAACAGTGCTATAAAGTATATATTAATAAATATATACATATCTACATTTATGTTGCACTACAAATGTAGTTATGTGTATTTATTTATATAATATATATATATATATATGGTTACTCAAAATTATGTTAACATGTTCAACCATATTTCACATATGGGCTATGTTTTGTGAATAAATGATTTTTATCATTTAAGTGTTAACATAATTTTGACTAACCCAGTACACACACACACACACACACTCACACACACTTGTATACAAGGTGATCCAAAAGTAGACTTTGATTTCTGTTTTTATGTAATTTTTATTCGAATCTCATAGAAAAGAGAAATCACTGAAGGACATGATTTATCAAATCGTTTATTCAGGGGAGAATTATTAAAGAATCTGCAAAACAGAAACTAAAATAATTAGCTCGGAAAAGTAATAATCTATAGGATAAATATTAACATAACTTCCTTGAATCTGGGCACTGCTTTTGACACACACTGTATAATAAATTGCTACTCGGATATTTGGGCAACTTAAACGGCTTTCTCAAAGGACAAAAAAAATTAAAACACAGTTCTTGATTTCCTTGTTGAGCAATTTCAAGAGGTATGAAAAAACGTCCAGCAAGGCACAAGAAAACACCCGGCAAATGTATGGATTACTCAAATTCCCCAAATTTTTTTTTAACGGCTCTTCGTATAAAACATTCATGAATTTTACAAGTCCCAGTGTACTATAACCAAGACAAATATTTTTTTTTTTTTTTTATTAGGTTTACTGTTGTCATCAAATTGTGCATGGTTACTTAGAGATGTGTTTTTCTTTTTTTCCCAGGTCTTTATAAAAGATAATATTCATGCATTTTGTGAAGAAAAAGATATTTTTGATGGTGTTGTACAATAGTCACTACAACCAAAAATAATCAGTTAATTTTGTTTCGTTTTTTAAAATTGTTTTTAATATTGCTCCAGATTAAGCTTTTCAAATCACGAATATTGAAAAAAAAAATTTTTTATTAATTCTATAAAAGTTTTTGGCTTCCATAGGGTGATCAGTTTACAATGAATTTGCATAGCAAAGTAGACCCCCTTATTAAATTTTAGAGAATTATAAAATGATGTAGTATGCCAGATTATCAATTTTAAAAAATATAAAAAAATTTTACGTTTTAAGAAATCATATCATATGTGCATATTTTGTTTTGGCTTCCATAGGGTGATGAATTTACAATGAATTTACATAGAAAAATGGACTCCCTTATTAACTTTTATAGAATTAATTTTTTTTATTTTATTTTATAAGAGTCAGCTGAAAAGTTCATAGGTTGATCAAGTAATTAATATCTAGATGTTAGTGAGTGACCTATAATATGAAAAAAGAAAAAATTGAAAAGATTTCAGGTTGCAGTGTCTGTTTTACAACTCTATTTTATTTATTTGTTTTTTTTTAAGTAACGATGATTGACAGGTATGAAGAGGTCAATAAGGTTATAAATGTTTATTAATGTTTAAATAATTCATTAAAATTTTTTTTTTTTTTTTTTTTTGAAAAGGTAGCCTTCTTTTATACATACATAAACACACATATGCGCATGTTGGCTCTTGACTCATTAACCACCTGTGACTATTTCTAACACCTTAACATACAAATTAAAGCAACTAGTGCATAAACAATTTACATTTGTTATGCTGATTTTTACACTAAGTCGTTCATGCGAATCGCAAAAATACTTTAAATTTTATACAAAAATTATGTACAAATTGAAATATTACAGAATCAAAAATAAATATAAATTATTATGTTAGTAAATAATTTTGAATAGAATAAATAAAATCAGTGAAATGTGTACAAATGACTGATTAAGTGTGTGACCTACACTGGCTTTTGAGTCTTGCTAAGGATTTATACACTTTTCTGCAAAGATGATTTTTTGCTTACTGGATCATACAGGGTTCTGTAGAAATACTTCCCACGTTTTAAAGGTTGACAAAAAGACCGAGATAACTGCTATTAAAAAATTTATTTAACTGTCCTTTATTAACAGTTTTTATTAATTTTGTTTTAAAAATGACATCCTCCAAATGGTGGCCTCTTATTTTCTATTCACTATTATTGACGACTTCTTAAAGTTTTCCATCACCCAGATGTTCAAGTTCTTTCAGGTGACTTTCTTTAAGTGCTGAACCTGTGGCCTTGAAATTTTCAACCTAAAACAGTATCATTCCAACTTAATATGAGCACAAAAGTCTCTGTGTTGCAATTACAGATTCACCGATCTTAAAAAAAATAAAAATAAAAAAAAAAATGTTTCAATAGCAAATGCACAGTTTGCATCTGTCCGGTCCCTTGATTGTATCTGGGGGGCAAAAAAGGGGGGGCATTAGCTAGATCCATGGTTATCAACCTTTTTTTTTACCCATGGACCACTTTTACTCTTTTTCTGGTGGACCCCCATAACCATTCAATGAAAAAAAAAAAAAAAGTTTATTTTACTTTTTGCTAATAGATAAGTTTAGGAATTATAGAAATACTAAATGTATATGCTTTATTTTGAAGTAAAACTAATTTAATGAAAATAAACTTGTATTTAACTACTGGAATTATGGAACATTTATGCACACTAGTAAAATAACTCATAATAAACCATTTTAAAATATGCGGTGTTTACTCATTCCCCCCACGAGAATGAGATGTGACACAAGGTCTTTTTAAAGTGGGGTCCGAGCGCGTGCACCCGGGTGGGGACAAAATCCCCCCCCCCCGCAACCGTTGGTTGCACTAGCCTCAGTGCGAGCACCGATCCCTCCCTCTTGTGCAATGGGAGGGCACGGCCTCGGGCAGCTATTCCCCAGGGCTGGGCACCTCTCAGTATTAGTTTTCTCAGTTGCCCCTCTGCCCTTTGACAGAGAAGCCCCTGAGCGCACTCTGTCCAAGGACAGAGACGCAACTGAGAGATGATAAATAATACATACAAATTACATTATAGTAAGTTGTATGCTTTTTAAAATATGTGAATTGCTTGTGGCAAGTTGATTTATATACAGGCCCTGAGAATAGATGCTTTTGCCAGAAGTTGCACTTGCTGCTGAAGAGATTAATACTGTTAATCCTCCCTTTAATCCTTTTATAATTTATATATTAAATTAATTTTATTATTAATATTCTATTTTTTAACATTTTATATTAATTAATATATTATTTTATTAATATTTAGAATTAATTTATATAATAAATTATAATCTTTATATACTTTTCTCATATATATATATAAAAGGCAATAAGAAAACTAATATTAGCTTTTTGTCTTTTACATTTATAAATACCGTTTTTTCTACAGGTTAACTCTGATAAATTTTTCATATATATATTAGTGGTCGACACACACACACACACATATAAATAAATTTCCAAGAGGATAGAATCCAAGTAGAACTCAATGTCCAGGACAGAGTAATAATATAATATAAAAGGCTCAAACACTAATATTCCATGGTTATAATTTATTACATTGGAATCGTAATAATGATCCGATTCATCAGATCCATAAATTCAAAAAGAAATTGGAAAATATAACTCCAGGTATAAAAAACAAAATTTTAGTGGGAGTGGGAAACAAGTGTGAGAGGGGAATGTATGAAAGCTCTAGAGGGGGGGTGTAACAGAAGAAAGAAGAACAGGACTTCATCTGTATCTTTAGGCCTTCCTGTTCTTCTGTTACACCCCCTCTCTAGAGCTTTCATACATTCCCCTCTCACACTTGTTTCCCACTCCCACTAAAATTTTGTTTTTTATACCTGGAGTTATATTTTCCGATTTCTTTTTGAATTTATGGATCTGATGAATCGGATCATTATTACGATTCCAATGTAATAAATTATAACCATGGAATATTAGTGTTTGAGCCTTTTTTATTATATATATATATATATATACACACTGAATTTTTATTCAACTTTTACAATCAAAACATCTGGTAGAGTAAAAGACACTAACTTACATCGTTTGATCTTGTTATTTACTTGTTTTAGAGTTGTTTTCTATTTTTAGTTTAATATGGTGTAGGTTACTGTAGAAATTCCAATTCTCAGTTGTAACAACCATTCTGAAGGGAAAGTGCTTTATGGACACGTAAAATATTACTGTGGACCCCTAGAGAACCACTGAGCTTGATGAAGACACCATTGCCACTTGCCTGAGTTCACGAGCACCTCACAGGTGATAGTTTAAAATGTAGGGGGTATTTCTGCCACAACCTGTACATTGATATTGTGAGATTTCACCTGTCCAGTTAATCCAGACTGATTTCTACAAACTTTATTACAAATTGTTAACATATATTAATCTGTATATTCTTATCTTTCAAGACATCTTTTAATAGAAAAACTTGAGAGGATATAAAAATATTTCTTTTATAATCAACAATTATGAAGTGTCTCTCAATACTTCCTTTTTACCTAAGTTAGTCCATCCTGGGTAAGACGATAAACTACGTCCAACAGCAAGGCCTCTGATCAGGAGGCTTTGAGGAGCGTGGTAGCACCTGTTAGGGTCCCTGCTATGGGTAAATAGTTGACCCAGAAACTGGGGTCAAAACACTATGAAAGTGGAAAAATAGGTTTTAATACCAGCAATATGTTTTTGTAAAAAATGTTACCAGGAATAAATCTTTGAAGAAAAAATTATTACCAGAAATACATTTTGGAAAAAATTTAACAGGAATACATTTTTGAAGAAAAAAATATTACCAGCAATAAAAATCTTGTCAGCATTAAATAACCCATTGAGGTTGATATGCCATGAAACAGACCAGACCTAAGTTAGTAGATTTTAGATGAAGCATGCTTAATGTTTCCTTGGAAGGAAACATCTAACATTAACATTACCATTACCATTTTCAGTATTATTACCTTGCTCATATTTTATCCCAAGTGTTGATAATGGTTCCTTTACAGAAATAATAGTGCTGCATGCGTGTGAGCGTATTTTCAGTTAGTAAAAGTTTACACAGATCCAGACCCCATTCTCTCAATATCGCCACCTGGATCAAACAGGAATGTGAGAATCAGAATGGCTGGTTGAGAATCAGTTGCAGTAAATGACCGGACCAAACTTCAATCCAGAAAATGCCCTTCTCGCATTTCACTATTATTATCTAATTAATACTTTTACTCTATCTTATTATTGTTGCTTTTTAAATGAAGCATTTTCACTATTATTATTTTACTAGCAGGACCTGTGTAAATTTCACTGATCTACTAATAAACTTATTTCAAACAATGACCATTCCAAGATATAAGAAAAGTGACATAGTCTCTATTAAAAATACTGAAATGTCTTCAAGAGAACATGAAATATGATTTAATACCTCACTACAAACAACTACCTATATATGAGCACATGGCCAAGTGGTTAGAACGTTCACATTCTGACCATGATGACCGGGTTCAAGTCTCACCATAGTCGATTTGTCAGGAAGGAGTCTTCCGGATGTTATCAGAGTGGTCAATCCCAGCCTGTGGCACCCTTGGAAAGTGCCTGAAAACTATACCACGGGTTAACCCAAGCCTTGTGACCAAGGGCTTGAGCATGCTGGCTTTATTCAAATTGTTGATCACGCTAGATAAGGTTTTCCTCTGCAACTAAGGTTTGCTCAGCATAGTTGCAGTGTAAGCCACAGGTGGAATCTGTGGGTGTTGAATAAACACAAATGTGCCTGAGCAATCGTCTGCAATAGGGATTGGCTAGCCAATCTATTAGGTATCCTCAAATACGATTGGCCAGCTATGCAAACTAATCTAAGATGACCCTCCCTCCAAAGCCTCTCTGTGCTGCACTCTCTTTTTTGTCTCTCTCCACATCCTTCTTTCTCTTTCTCTTTCTCTATTCTCTGTGTCCTTGTCTTTTTCTGTTTCCTTCTCAGATATTCAACACTATCCAAGTTTAATAGGATTAGCATGACACCATTCATAGATAGGTACAAGTGTATTTATATCTAGATTATTGGTTTTACTCCATCTTATTATTGTTGCTTTTTAGATGAAGCATTTTCACTATTACTTATTTTACATCATCTCAACACTCTGAATCATAAAAATTATTGTCTACCAGCCTAGATCATTGAAAGTCTTATTAAAGAAAATGTGCCTCTCTTGGCAGGGACTGAATCTGCATCCACTTTCTTCTGGCAGCCACCTCTTAAGTTCACTGTTTGTAAATAAACTGGGATGTCTAATCAAACATTTTTGTGTCACTTGTCCATTTTTACAGTGGATGAGTGTGACATTTCATCCCTACCAACCCCAAGGATTGAACTGTCAAGACAGGTGAGTATTAACTGTTATGAGATGTATCCCCCTCAGTACATGAACTGGAATGAGAACAATCTAAGCCATAGATTGAATAAAGGGTTTGGATCAAAATTCTGAGAAGGTTACTGGATACAAAGACAGACACCTGAATAAGGCCGGAGGATACAATGACTGAAAAAAAATTGAGATGAGCCTGCTGGCTTGTCTAAATCAGTTCAAGTGTATATACCTAACATGACATTTGCGTCCTGCTAGTGATATGCATATAAGGCCACAAATGGTGCAAGCCTGAAGGTTTTGAAACACGGTGCCTTTATCTTAGATGACCACCCACCTCTCCAATGTGATGCTTTTGTCCTTTCTTTTCCTCCCCTCAGACATTGAAAACAGCTAGTTTCAAAGTCATTGGTGCTATTGAAACAACTAGTTCTACACTAATGTTCTGAGACCACCTGCTCAAAGGTCTTAAATGGGACGTAGATAGCTATAAGATTGTTCTTTAAATTTTCTTTAGACCAGAACAATGGTCTACCTACATTTCTTTTTTCCAGAGTAAAGCTGTCTATACAGGAGGACCTTAGTTACTCTGTTATCATTGAGTCTGATGGAATGGCAACACCAACTCAATTGCAATTACATGAGAAACATTTCAATTCATCCACTTCTTTTCCTTAGTCAAAAGGTCAGCATTTGATATTTGGTCTTAAAGAATGTATCCTACAGATTGTCCAGGGGGTATAGATTGTATCATCAGCATCACATGTGTCTAAGGCTGGTTCATCCTGTGCCTCCATGATGCTTGAACCTAGGTGGGAATGGAACAGTCTCAGGCATTGGTTGTATGGTAGGGTAGGTGATGGTCTTAGCTGGAGCTGCCAGGCCTTGTGTTGTCTTCTTTTTTACTTTCTCTTCAGTCTTTCTCCTTTCCTCGGAAGTGGAACAACCGAAATTAATTGCTCTTCACCAGGATGGACAGTCGGTGGCTTCTGTTTGTTAGGGCTTCCGTCGGGGGGGGGGGAGACTTCACTTGTGGTCTTTGAATCTATGTTTTGGGACTCCACAATGTTGTTTGGCATTGACAAGCTCGTTGTAAAGGATGGTCTTGAAAGGGGCAATTCTGTTGGCATATCCTGACCACTTGAAGCAATGCTTGAGTATGGCAACTTCAAGGCCCAGCATTTCCAAAAAGCAGTTGAGGGCTTCATTGTTAGTGTGTTGGTCCTGCCATTTGATGTTAAGCTTATATATATATATATATATATATATATATATATATATATATATATATATATAATGTTGAGCTTGTGTGTGTATATATATATGTGTGTTTGTGTGTGTGTGTAATATATATTCCTCACCAGCACTCAATGTGCAACATTATATATATATATGCTTCACACAAAATTACAAATCATCATGACTCAGGATTTGAATGTATTCACCTTGTTCAAAATGTTGATCACACCAGATGATGTGGTTACTGTAACTGACCTCGTACAATCCAAAATATGTTTCAGCTTTAAATAAACTACAAAGGGTTGATAATCCATAAAAAAAAAACAAATCAATCACCTTGGGTGACAGTTTAGAAGAGTAACTCAATTTAAACTAGTTTCACATTGTAAAAATGTTTGCATTAAGTCATTGACTACAGCTGATCCTCTGACTCTGCCAAGCTGCAGACGCCAAAAGAATGAGTTTGAACTTATCCTCTTTTATCTGCCAAGTGCCTTCAGGACATAGGCAATCACAGCTTCCCACAACTTCCTGCCTTTTATTATGGCTCTCCACAACTTCCTGTCTTTTGTTGCTCTCAGCAACTTTTGGCCCTGTATCATCCCTTTTTGTTTTTATTTTCCTGAAAACTTCCTTGTTGCTCACATGTTCTGTCCATGGTATTCTTAGCATTTGTTGGTAGAACCATATTTTTGTTGCTTCAACTCTCTTCTAACCACTTACTCATCTCAAAAAATATACTCACACCCACAGCATTTTGTAAAGGAATCATTGTCATCCCTTGACATAAAATGTACACCAACACACTGTAATTTAAATAATATAATGCACTTTCTTTTTCTTAGCTGTTTATAGTATTGGAAATTTTGTTTTTCATTATTTAATATTATTAAATTAATATATTAATAATAAGAAATTAATTAATATTATTGTAATATTAATTTGAGCCTCAAAATCACCCTGAAGGTCTGGTTTGAAGTCAAATTTCGAATCTATAATTTTTCCATGGTGTCCAGGGAAGGCACTAGAAGATTTTGCCCAATTTTTTGTTATATATAGTGTATTTAGGCAGCAAATGTTATTATGAATAACAGACACTATGTGTTGATTAATTTTATTGATTGGCTTTTACAAATTATGAATAATCCTTTTCGGATAAAGAGTAAATTCTGTCAGAAATTGTCCAAAGTTCATTTTGGGAGAAATATGGTCCAAGCTTTTGAGTTTCTTAAGTTATTATCAGGGTAGCTAAAGACAAATGGTGAGTTTCGTAGAATAAATGAGTGCAGTGTAGTGATTGATATATATATATATATATATATATATATATATATATATATATATAATATATATATATATATATATATATATCTTATGTGTCCAAGAGAAATGTCCATTTTGAAAATCACACTGCATGAAACAGTTAATGGGCGAATAATATATATATATTAATGAGATGATAATATCACCACCATTATGAGTTTGATCCTCACTGAGTGCCTCCACTTTTACTTGGTCTTGTATTATACAGAGCTTGTTTCATGGTTAGGCAAGAGAAGAAGAAAATTTTAACTTGACAATCACTCCATGGTATGACTCCAATACAGAAGTTCTCAACAGAGGGGGTTACTCCTCATCCATCCCTTTGGGAGCAATTTTAAGTTTTCAGGGAAATGGAATTGGGATCACAGATTGGCAAATTCTAACTGTTGGGATATTACTCTTTCTACAAAATTTTAATTCTACAATCTACCTACTGAATCAAACAGTCTTGGTAGCATACTGAAAAATGTTGGGGTTTGGAGGTGTCATGAGCAAAAAAAATGTAGGTTAAGAGCAACTGCTTAAATTAGTTAATTCAAATTGTAATAGCTTTTTGAACAGGGTACTTAACAACTTCATAGTTTTCCTTGGGCAGTATTTCTTGGCTTCAGAGATTAATTTTATAAATTTGACATATGCCTCTTCAAACATCTATAAAAAATTGTGTTTACATAGGTTAATATAATAACCTCAGTAACTATTACCTGACTTTGAGGTGCCTATTTAGGTTGATTGATTTTACAACCTGTCAACCCTTGTTGCATTATGTAATGTCGAATTGTGTCTGGGGTAACTAATGTGGACCAAACTCTCTACTCAGTCGTAATGATCATCCAGACAAGCCTCCGTAAACATTGTTTGATTATTATGACATGTCAACCTTTGTTGGGTCATATAATGACATATTCTGTGTGGGGTACCCGATGAGAATCAAACTTAGTAGTAATGGTCAAATAGATGCTGAAATGGCTATTTAGTTAAGCTGGTTGATTTTATGACCTGTCAAGCCTTGTTAGATTGTTGAACATCAAATTTTGTAGGAGAGCACCCAGTGAGGTTCAAAACATTACTTAATAGTACTGGTCAACCAGACTAGCCTTGCTAACAATTACTTCATGATGAGCTGCTCTTAAAGTGTTATAAGGCTTACAGCCACATCACGTTGGAACACCAGTTCTCAAGATCAACGTTGAGCTTGATCGGTACCTAGATGGGTGACCACTTGGGAATATAAGGTGCTGAAAGCTTGGATGAACAGATGGTGTAATGGATAACGACTCTGAATTGGAAATCAGAGATCCGTGTTCCAATTCCTGTCTGGTTCATTATATTCATTTACATGCAAATGTCCTTGGGAAAGTCATGAATCCACCACTTCCTGTCCCCAGATATTGCTTAATTGTATCAGTAAATCATTATCAGCAAAAGATTCTTACAAGTTAAAAATATTTTTTGGCTTTAAATAACCTGCAAAGGTTGGTAAGCTTTAAAAAAAAACAAATCAGTCTGTTAAGGTGTTATGTGTGTAGATGTAGCTATATATATTATAAGTATATATGTATACAAACCAGGGTACCTTTTCAGCCAGAATCAAAGATATTTGTTTAAAAAAAAAGAAAATATTTAAGTAAATGAACAACAGGAGGAGAAAAAAAACAATCCAGACAAAAGTATTTTTTTTTAAACCAGTTGGAACAAAATTAGTCATTCATACTTTTCAACTATTCGATTTTTCTATATTCCAGTCTCACTTATTCTCATGACCAACATCAATCTGCTTCGACAATTTGAAGGTCTTCCATTTCTTTAATTCAGTGTTGTCACTTGTCATTTTTCTTCTATTAAGGAAACTATGATGTAAAAATTTGAAGAGAATTTTTTTTTTCCAAACTAAATAACTTGTAAATGTTGCATGACTTCTCAGCTTGTAATATACAAGTTTTATTTGTCTCTGGTCCCCAAATTTTATGAGCAGGGGGTTTCAAAGCAATTGACACATTAAAAAGACTTATTATTAGTACTATTATTTCTTGCTTTTTTTCTCTTTTGGTTTTTCTTTACTGGAATTGAAATGAGAACAGTGATACTAAACACTTCATTTACCTCAGCGTATGGATCAGGTATAACAAATTAAGTATACGAGAAAAAAAAATTGAACACAGAATAAGCTGGACCAGGGGAAGTTTTGCTCAACACCACAAATTACTACGAAAAACTCAAACCTGAAAACTCAAGTCATGTCCTTAAATAACCTCATCAGATTGAGACTTTCATATGAATGGTGTCAAACCCATTCAGAAATATCTAAACTGTCAGCTGTATACACCCACTTCCTAAGATCAATGGAAGATCAGCAAAAAAAGGCTTTGAGCAAGTAAAGCCTGAGGATCTTGGCAAAGATCATCCTTCTTTGAACAGTGTGGACTAGCACTAAAGAATGTAGAAAGAACTGTACCAAATAACAGAAATCATGTCACTTGAGGACTTTCAACAGCAGCAACAACTAACATGGATAGCACATATGACTTGAAGAGAAAATAATGACATAAGAGGTTGACATTCCACATAACTTCAAATAGAAGGAAACCCCCATCAATATTGGAAAGGAGCTTACAGCCATATCACATTTAATCACTGGTTCCCGTATTATCACTGAAGTTAAGCAACGTCGAGCCTGGTTAGTACCTAGATGGGTGACCGCTTGGGAATACCAGGTGTAGTAAGCTTGGATGTGCTGGCAGTGTTGTGGATAATGGTTCAGAATTAGAAGCCAAGTTCTAATTCCAGTTGGGTTCATTATATTCTCTCCTGAGCAAATACTCTTTTGGAAAAGTGTGGATCCACCTGTTCTTCACCCCCCACCCCCCAGCTATGAATTAGTAACATTTGTCTCACTAAATCATCATTATTGCCAATCAATTTTGACAATCAAAAAAAAATATTTTCTGGCTCTAAATAGCCTCCAAAAAGGTTGATTATCTGTAGAAAATGAATCAACCGTTCAATCAATACTGGAAAGAGCAATAACAGCTACTGGACTTGAGAAACCTGTTTTCTAAGAAAATCTTTTAAGAGAAAGATTTTATAAATTTCAGCCCAAAACCTTACTGGCTGCTTGGCCAATGAATGCCAAACATTTCCTTGTAGGGTAATGACTAATATTACCATTTATCGTCATCATTGGCAGAACTTGTTGCCAAGTATTGGAATGCTCACTGACATTTCTTTCTGTATGAAATGAGTCCCTATTTTGGATCTGAAGAGACATCTCCAGCCACCACATGGTAGGCTAGGAGGGTTCAGGAGATAGAGAACTTTGGCTTTTCTTTGGGCTCTCTTCATCTCTTTTATTTGCTGTCTGGTGTTTTCGAAGGATGTTGTTTGTTTATGGACAGCTCTTTTCCAATGTCTTTAGATGTGAGAAGAAACGTCTTTGAGCTGTGAATTGAGATGGTCCATGGGCCACTCACTTCAGCTGACACCATCCGCTGCAGCAAAGCAAGGCTTGACACGCAGATTCATCAGCTTGCATCGGGCTGCTGATTTAGTCTCGTCCCTTCTCTGAATCCTTACCACCATGATGCATTTTGATGACACCCAAAAAATTAACAGATTTTAAGTTTAACTGAAAAATCTTCTAAAACACATAACGTATATAGTGTGTCATAGTGGAGGAGCTTGTGTGTCACAAGGAATCTGAATGCAGTGTCAACAGGGGCTCCATTGACCATTTATATAACAAATGGATTTATCTGTTTCTCTTGTCTTTTCATTAAGTGAGCAGAACAAGAATTTGGGGAGCCAAGTTCAGATCAATCAATCAGTTATCATTTTGAATGCAATAGAAGTTATTAATATTTTTTTTTTGCTTTTTTAATGTTGGTGCCATTTAATTTCTGCTGGAATATTTTTATTCAGTTTTCTATAATGTAGCTGAAGAAATTGTTGTTAACTAATGATTGCTTTATATGTGTTCAAGTTTATTGTAAAATATTTTCCAGGAAGAGGACATCAGGTGCATAATTTTCGAAAGTTTTTTTTACCACTGTTATTTGATGTTATTGTAAGAATTCACTTTTATAATTGAGAAGGCAGAAGTTCTTGTTAGTGAACTTTTTTTTTATAAGGAGACGTTAAATGTATTGAGTTCTATGTTGTGGCGATGTGAAAATAAATATTAATAAGGAGACCAAAATTTCACCACCTGCAAAAATAGATGTATAGTCAGAATTGCTAGACCATGAATTCATATTTCAACCAACCAATCTGAAACTGTCCTGACCAGGATAGGAACACCATGGTCTAGTGAGCAAATCAAAAACAAGAGCTGCTTCTACCAGGATATAAGGTCACTAAGTTCTGATATTGTTATGAATATTCACTTTTATAATTAAAAAGGCAGAAGTTCTTATTAGTGAATTTTTATATAAAAAATATGTTAGATATAAAGTCACTATCTGATATTGTGGTTGGTATTTGCTTTTATAATTGAGAATGTAGTTTTTATTTACAAGGATTTTTCTTATAGTTACAGGAAGTTGAGTATGAGTGTGTAAGTGCTTGCTTATCAAACTAATATCACTCAGGTGGCTAGTTAGACATCTACTTAAAGAGCTTACTATGTGACCAATTTGTGGTTTTATCCTTATTACATGGTTCACTACCTTTCACTGGACATTGAAATTTACAGACTACGTTGACTGTAGGAAGCTTAGATTTCATAGTCATGTTGTTATTGGTACTTATGAGATATTTGGTAAGCTTAACACTTTGCTAGGGTCTAAAGGTGAAATGTAATGTTTTATGACGTGTCACATGGTGAATTCATCTTGTTTATATTTTTATGTTGGATTTGCAGGTGGTGTAATAAATAGTGACTCAGAATGAGAATTTGTAAAGATGAGTTTGAATTCCAGCCAGGTTTTTCACATTCACTTACATACAAATACCTTTTGAGAAAGAATCCAGTCCCCCTACTGCTGTGGATTAAATAAGGGAATTTGTATCTTGAAAAATCATTATTATTGTCAAAGAGTTGTTAATAAAATATTCACTCACAAAAAAAATTATTCTTACAATCCAAAATATGGATTTGACTTTAAATAACCAACAAAGGGTTGATAAGCCATGAAAAATAAATTCATCAGTCAAGGGCAATAGAGCAAAAAATGAACACAACATATTCTGTCAAAACTTAAATTTGACTCATTTCCACTGATGACATTTACACTATCTGCAACATCCACATGTCATTTTATAAAGTTAAATGTGAATACGCAGGTGGTGCAATGGATAGCAGGTCTGAATGAGAAATCAGAGAGCCAGGTTCAAATTCCAGTCAGTTTCCTTGGGAAAGGTGTGAATCCAGCTCCTTCTCCCAGCTATGAGTTAAATAATAGTATCTGAAAAAAATTGTTATTCTCAAAAAAAAAATTGTTATCGAAATATTCACTCACAAGAAAAAAAGAGAATTATTCTTCCAATCCAAGATTTGTTTCCGCTTTGAATAACCCTTAAAGGGTTGATAAGCCATGAAAAATATAACAATCATTAAGTGAAAGATTTCCAGAGTTGAATTTTTAACATTTTTCTTTTCATACATATTACATAAACGGGTGACACTGTGTTGATGGCAGACACAGAGAGGAAACTGCAAGTACTTCTAGGTAACTTAGTAAAGGAAAGTACTTCTAGGTAACTTAGTAAAGGAAAGCTAGATAAATGGACTGTTAATTGTAAAAAAATAGAATGTCTGGTTGTCAGCAAAAGGGGCAGCCTAAGAAGTGAGCTCCAAATTGGGGACATTAAAATTAAACACGTACAGAAGTTCAGATACATTATTTACATTATTCAGACTGTTGTCCTCATCCTTGTCGCCATATTTATTACAACATTTCGGCCATTGTATGCTCCGTCTTTCTTCAGGTAGTTAGAATGTCGAACTGAACCCTTTATTTCGCTCACTGGGGTAGACTGTTCTAGTTCCACGTGCCATGTTTAATGGATGCCAGTTATCTCCCGTTAATTCCCCTCTGAAAGTTCTCCACTGCCTTAACCGGGTATTGAACTCACACTCTTTGGGTCCTGTCACTGGATCTAACTAACGCCTTTATCCACTGTGCCATGTGCCCAGTGAGCGATATAAAGTGTTCAGTTCGACATTCCAATTACCTGAAGAAGGCCGGAGCGTACAACGGCCGAAACGTTGTAATAAATATGGCGACAAAGATGAGGACAATAGTCCGAATAATGTATATAATACCTCATCTCAGAAATATAGACAGATACAGAAGTTCAAATGTTTTAAAAATATTTGTGACACTGAAATCCAAAGGGGCGTTAGAAAAGCCAAAAGGGGCCTTCCAAAAGCTAAGCAAAGTATTAAGAATCATGAAAATGTCATTAGAAAAAAAGAGAGCTAAGCTATAGTGTAATATTAATCCACCTATATGGTAGTGAATGCTGAACACTTTCCTCGCTGGTGTAAAAGAGAAGTTCAGGCAACAGGAGTTGTAGTTCTACAGAAGGAGACTGAAAATATCATAGACCGAACAAGTAACAAGAAAGTTTTAAGGAAAATGGAAACAAAACTGACACTGAGAATCAGAAAGAGTTGAAAAGTTCTCGGGTGCATAATGAGGAAGGACACTCACTGGACATATTGAAGGTAATAAGGGCAAAGGGAAACAATGAGTGTCCTACCTAATAAGCTTGTGTAAATGGATGGCGGAACAGGGAATAGGTGGGATAGTAAAGCGACAAACACTGCTTAGAGCTATGAAGAATAGGAAGTTGTGTAGAGCCGTGATCGTCCATGTCCTGAAGGGACGCGATATATCAAATATATAAGTGATCATTAACAAGCTCAGGAAATGTTTCAAACATTCTTTATCAGACTCAGTTTGTCTGTCTTGTACACAGATAATAAAGAGAGGTAAATTACGTAAAATCATGAAGAGTGGAAGCAGGCTCTATTTGTATCTGTTCTCCATAATAAGGAATGCATCAACCGAGTCAAAGTAAACTGTGCGGCTGGAAAGAGATTTTATTAACTCAGCTGTAACCCAATGGGTTTGTGAAGAATGTGGTCATGTTTGCTCATTACAGCCTGGGCTGAAAAGTCAAATTAGGAGTCATTGTGAAGGGGCATCAGATTGAATATAACGGTTAACGTCAACCGAGGGACTTGGTGTGCAACTTGTGTCATAAGCAATATATGTACCAGGCACGAGACGATACGTAATATCAATCATAAAAACACGAGACAAACAAATGTCTAAAATAAATATGTTTGTCAGTGGGGTAATAGAACATTTAAAAGCCTTTTTCTGGTTTTAAAAGTCAGTGCAGAGCCCATAACTGGGCAGTGGCAGTCTATAAGTTCGAGAAGATGATGTCCAATTTTAAAAATCAAATTTAATTCTTGAATGCATGCATTTAAACTGCTTAAATCAGTCAAAATAGGAACCTTGAACATCTATACATTTCTGCTATCGAGTTACAAGGTTATTTATGCCTTTATGATAAAACTGTAATGGGTCTGGACGTCAAGAAATCTTTGAATACATTTTCTGTATCTCTGCAACGGAGTGTCTTTAGACTTTAAAAAATTGTCAAGATGCCTTAAAAATATGGTAGTGAGCGAGAGATCGGGATAATATGGTGGGTGTGGCAAAATCTTGTATCCCAAGTCAGTGAGCTTTGTCAGTGTCATCCTGGCAACATGTGGCCGAGCATTGTCATGGAGCAGAATTGGACCTCGTCGACTAACCAGTGCCGTTCGCATTTTGCCTAGAACAGGCAGAGGGAAACCACATCATGTTGGTGAGATAGTTACTGAAGTCGAAATGTCAGGTCACGACCGATTACATTGCAGACCATTCTTTGACTTTTGTCAAGAATCCCAAGATATATAGCAGGAGCACTAGACAAGATATCGTAGCAATATCCAATGCACGGACGAATAAATTGTCAAAATGGATTCTGACGAGAAGATTTTCTGGCACGACACAGCAAACCAACTTTCCTAGCAGTAGGATTGCCTGGAATAAGTCTAAATATATAAGCAGGAGCTGCCCGGTCTTCACTTTCCACTCCCGATAGAGTTCAGAAAGTGTCTCCGCGCGTCATTGTGGGTGACAAATTATTTTCCACCCTACAACCCCTTTTCCACAGACGAAATATCGCAAGCCTCTCACTTCTCTATCGCTATTTCCATGGAAAGTGCTCAGACGAACTATATTCCTTAGTTCTGCCAGTTCTAACCTTCAATTACCCAATGCATTCGGCAAAAGAAAGAGGAAGAGAGAATTTCTTTTTGCAAACACGAGTTTTGAAGACAATAGTCAATTGCCGCTGCTACTGGGGCCGGTGCAAGGGTCTCGTGTGGTCCCCACCGAATCTATGATACGGGGCTCCTCGAATCTATGATACTCAATTTTCATAAGGTAGTATTCATATAAAATGTAAATGTTATTGCAACCTAATTATGTACAATAATGGATCATATGCAATATAGATGAACAATTCAACTAGAAGATTTGAAAATAAATACAGTGGATCTCAATACAAATTTGAAACATGTCATAATAGATCATTCCATCTTAAATAAATCAACAATGCTTTGCGGCAATCTTTAACATTAACTTTACATTTTTCTTGTTAAAAAGTTTAATGATTTTAACACATTCAATATTATGGATAAAATTCAGTGAATTTTATATAGTGTTTTTTCAAGACTTAGCATGAGCGAGACAAATTCGCGGATTTGGATCAAAAACAAAAAAGATGTCGCTAAATTAACCAAGACATTCTACGCCAATATAACTTTTTCAATTAACACTGCTATGGATATGGCCGAGTGGTTAGAACGTTCGCTTTCTGACCATAAGAGCCGAGTTCGAATCTCATCAGGGTCGATTTGTCATGACCGAAAACAATATCGAAGGCTTCCTGTAACTAAGCACCAAGGGTGCTGAACAAACGAACGTCTGCAATAGGGATTAACCTTCCTAGTAGGCGGGTATTATGGGAAATGTGCGTGAAAAATCAACCTGAAATGTACAATAGTGTTGCGGGTAGTATATTGTAGGTGAGAATAGCGTTGTCCTTAGAAGGACAGTTTTCGTAGACGCTGAAGAGGACAGTTTATTCCATAGCGCTGGCTCGCTAGAACAACTGACGGCTGGAGTGGTCTGCTGCTGGAATAGATACTACACTTGCTATTTACTTGACACCCCCCACTGAGTCAGGTTGTGACACAAGGTCGGTTTTTAACGTGGGGACCCGAGTGTTTTCACCCGGGCCGCTGGTCTTGGCTGGTCATAGCTAGTCTTGGCTTGTCATAGCTGGTCCAGGCCGGAGCCGGTCCAAGCTAGTCGTAGCCATTACTACCAGCGCAGGGACGAATCCTTACACCAGGTAAGTATCAAGTGACGCTCTCAGCCAAAAGGCCGACAAAGCGAGCGATCTGCGAACAGATACTACACTTTGATCCTAATTATCAGGTTTAAAAAAAAAATTTTTTTTACTTGTTGCTTTTGAGGCCTCTTTATATCCTGAACCAGTTTTGTAACAAGCTTTTTCTTCCAGTTGTCTTTTAAAAATGTGGGAGTGCCGACAGGATACGACAAAGCCCCCTTCCTGGATAATTGATTGTATCAATTAATAACGTATGTAAGTTTCCAAATGCCTAGGAAATATAATTTTCCTTCTTGATTTTGTCTGTCTCATGAGAGGTGCGTCTGGTTGTGGATCTGGAGCCGTATTTGTGTTTGGTGGCGTCTTTTCCTAAAATGTTGGCTTGGTCCTGTCGACAGCGATGATGTCCGTGATGCTACCACATTTGAATGTTATGTATTTATCATCTCGGCTGATAACTTTGAAGGGAACTTGGTAGCTAGGTGTGAGTGGTCATTTAACTGCGTTGTTCCGTATAAAAATATACTCGAAGTCTTGAAGATTTTTTTGGTATACGTCTTTTATGGTGTGTCATGTTGGTGTTTCAACCGTGCTATTTTGTTGCGTAGTTCTTGTATAAAAGGGGTCGTTGAGGTTGAAATTGTATCTGATATGTCACAGAAACATTTTCCTTGTAAGAATAGGGGTGCACCAAAAACAAGTTTGTCTGGGGTGCAGCCTAAATTTTCCCTAACTGTTTTCTTGATAGAGAGTAGGATTATTGGTAGGTCTTCAATCCAGTTAGTCGTGTCAGATCTCGTAGCTAGAAACGCTTTTAAGGACTTTTCACAAGTCCTTAAAAGCGTTCCTAGCTATCTTTCACCCAGGCCGTTTGCACAGGGGTCATAAGCCGTCGTTTTGATGTGCTTAGAGCCAAGTAAATTGTTGAATTCCCGAAATAGGGATGATTGAAATTGTGCTCCACAGGTAGTCGTAGTTATTTGTGGTGTTTGAAACGTTGCAATCCAGTCTTTTAGAACTTACTTTGGAGACTGTGTTGTCTGTAATGTCTTTGATTGGTAAGGTGGTTGGTAAAATCGATTGATGATGATCAGCAGGTAATGGTAACCCTGACACATTGGTAGAGGTCCAATAATATCGATGTGTCAGTGTATGAAGTGGACGTTGGTGAAGGTGCCAGCAGGGGATTTTGTGTGATGATGTACTTTACACTTTTCACATTCCAGGCACGTGGTAACCTACTCACGAATATCGGGGGTCATGTTGGGCCAGACAAAGAGCTCCTTGGTGAGCTTGATCGTGATTTGTTTGCTGGGGTGCGACAAGCCGTGTAAACGTTCGAACATTTTCCTGAGTGTGGGAGGAATATAGTGCGATATCACAGTAGAGACTCTTGTTGCTGAAGAGGATTTGAAATTGCTGGAGTTGCAGTGAACTGCTCGCGTGTACTTCTTGTAATGGTGAATCTGACTTTTGTTCATCGGTTATTAAATCATGTATGTCATCAGCAAGTCTATTAATGTCACCTCTTGAGAGTGTATCTGCTACTGTATTATCTTTACCTTTTATATGGCGTATGTCTATGAAAAATTTCGACACGTCTAAATGTCTAATTTCTCGAGATGTGTATTTGTCCGAGTCGGTTGTCAGTGGTTCGTAGTCAGTGTAGATTGCGAAATTTCTTCCCTCAAGCAGATGGCGGAAATGTTTGATGTCTAAGTAAATAGCGAGTGGTTCTCTGGAGAAGGTATCTGGTTTGAGCTGGTGAGAGTTCAGCTGAGAATAAGGCGATTGGTTTACGCGGGGACTTTAGTTCTTGCTCGATGACTGCGCCTACCCTTGCGTCAGATGTGTCTATAATCAGTAATATTTTTATCTGTGGATCCTTGTCGATGAATGACAATTTTGTGAAGTCGACGAGTGCGGTTTTTGTGTAGTGTTGAATGCATGCACGGCATCGCCCTCCGAAGTAATGTTTTTGTTATTCTTCTGGAGAAGATTTGTTAAGGGTTGAAGTATTTCTGAACAATTCGGCACAAATCTTCGGTAGAAATTGATCATCCCGATGAAACGTCGTAGTTGTCTGTTGAAAGTTAGTATATGAAAGTACTGGATGGTTTTAATCTTCTCTGGTAGGGACGAGTTAAAAAGACTATAAAAAAGGAACACAGGCTCTCTCTCTCTCTCTCTCTCTCTCTCTCTCTCTCTCTCTCTCTCTCTCTCTCTCTCTCTCTCTCTCTCTCCCCCCCCCCCCCGCCCCAAGATATCATACAAGTTTTCATCCATACTGGGAAGGACATCTTTTCTCCGGACGACTGAATTTACGCACGCACACACCCACATACGCGCTCGCGCGTACATATATGTGTGTATCACACACACAACTTCCGAACACTTACAAACATTTTTTTCGCACACTTATTTACTATTTCCAACAATTGTAAGTTTTGCGAAAATACATTGTTTTTATTTTAAACAAATGTTTTATTATTTGTTCGTCATTTACATGTGAAAATTGTGGTTGTCACTGCTTTTAGTTGAGCTAGAACTAGTGACCCACCACTGCCAAGATGTGACGTTGTATAAAAGGATGAAACAATAAATTCTCTTTCTCTCTTTTGCTTCGGAATGTAGTATCAAAAGTAACAGGACTTCTCCCTATTAGGGGATATTTCTTCCCCCAGAAAACCGACCAGTTAATTTCAAGCAAACAACGTTGACACACACACGCACTGCGGTTAAGTAAGTAGATAAATATTTTCTCTCCTTTTTTTTAAAACTATCTGTATACACGTAAATATATTTTTTTTATTTTCCTTCTTTTGAGAGTTACGCTGTTATTTATATAAATATATGTAAAATTCCTCCGCGTGTTGGAATTCGTTTCTTTTCAAAATTCGCAACCTCTCCGTTGCAATGTAGCACACTGGTGACCAACAGCAAGCTCGTTCGTTTCAAACTCATAGCACCCATTTACAGCATGTTAAAAAGTTGACAAGTGAGTTAATGTACAGTTCGGAAAGGCTTTTTGGAGACGTAATCCACCTTCAAATTTGAAGATAAAATGTCTCTCATTGTGGACACGCTGTGAATGTAGATGATTTTCACAGTGTGAATATATAAATATTGTCAGCTTTTACGTGGTGCCAAAGAAGGACTTTGAAATGTTGTCGGTTATCTGAAGAGTCAATTTTATTATTGGGTCGATGTAGATGTTAATTATTAATATTAGGTACCACCAAAATGGATGCTATTTTTTCTTAAATAAAATAAAAAAAACGTGCTCTCATTTTTAAAATGTTTGCCAAAAGTCAGAGAATTATCCGATTTGAGCGGAATTTATTCATTAACGAGTGAATACTAAATGGTTTGTTTTATAAGAAAACTTAGTTCAAATATTTGGTGTGGGGTTCGTTTGCATCACCTTTTTTTCAGTATCTCATGTATACTTTTTAATTTGGTGAGGGAGTATTCGCTAAATTTTTTACAGCTGTATAAAAAAAATATCTCTGAAATGTTATTTCAGTAAAAACAATTATGCAATATCAAGTGTGAATGTGACGCCCGACCTCTTTGGTCACGACGCCAATATGTGACGTCGGTCCTTTGTGACGGGCTAACCCTGGGACATCGGTTGAAGTCTTGTTGGGTTCTAGTACCAACTTGTCGTACCCGGCTCGCTTCCAACGCCTGGTCACCGAAGCAACTGCTTTGATCTCGATTCAACCTACCCACGTTGTGATTTGATCTTAGATTGACGAGATCAATCAGACGTCGGGCCGTAGTGCCAGCCGAATCCGGGTCAAGGTGATACTGCACAATAAATGTAGACAAAAAAAAAAAAAACAAAAGCACAAACAACAACTTCAAGGCGAGCGACTGGTTAGGAATAGTGATTAATTTTATGTCGGTTTGTTGAGTTACAGGAGTGCGTCTCTCTCTTTCTCTCCCAGCCCGAAGAAAAAAAAAAGTGGATTGTAACACTTTTTGCGTTTTTAGCTACTTCTAGATATCTGGGTTGTTTTTCAATAAAGTCGTCTCTGGTGGAGAATATAAGTCAGACTTCTATAATTTGTTCTTGGTTAGAAGTCTAAGTCGGAAACTTGCTTTGGTGGGAAATCTAAAGTCGGACTTCAACGAATTTGTTCTTGGTTAGAAGTCTAAGTCGGGAAGGCATGGAATCGTGCGGTCACCTGTGCGAGGCGTTATGTATCCGAGTCCCCTTGTCTCTTGGGCTCGACTGGATCTCTCTGCGAACTGCACTGCACTGCTCTCTCCTTACTGTACTGTGCTGTAACTTCACTCTGGACTCACTGTCTAAAACACCCGAAGACGTTTGCTTATATGGACGCCGATCAAAACCTGGCGTGGGGTCGGACGTGGTGTGGCCACCACGTTGATTTCAAATCCCCAATAAGGATTTCCTTTGTTTTCGGTCAGAAATATTTATCATTTTCCATTTTTGGAAATCTTCTTCCACTCCCACCCTCTTCTGCTCTCATATGGGTATCTCACCATACTTTAGAGGGCGTCAACGGTTTTCCCACTTCCTCGCAGTAACATCTCATACCTATCCTCTCAATGGGCGGTGGCAGGCCTCCTCCCTGCGTCACATGATCACCTCCGCCTGGCTATTCGGCCAATAGGCGTCAAATGATAATCTCAATTTTTATCCAACTTCACGGCATATGGAATTCCTCAATCAAGTTTTTCGCCAACATTAAGTGGACAGAAGCTTGGCGAAAATTGGGTTAATTAAAAAAGACACAATAACATGGCTTTTGTTATCACAAACGAATTTCAACAGAACACAGATGTCCTGTCCAGCCGACCTCTCCTCAATCTAGGGCCGGTCTCTGTGTGCGGTCGGCAGACGACCCATCAAATACTGATAACACAAGTTCGTCATCCTGACACAGCCAATGTTTTATCTGCCCAAAAGCTCTGGGATTCATCAACCAACCCCTACGACATGGACCATCAGAATTTACGTGGGTGGCCTTTTTTTCTTTTATCATCTAAGTTGTTAAGTCTTGTCCCTCTGTTTCTTTCTTTTCTTTCTCTTTTTCCTTCCTTTGTCCTCGCCCCAGAGAATCTGGCATATCTCAGCACCAAACTTCAGCGAGAAAGTAAAAATGATTATCTTGATTGGCACTTGAAAATAACAAAACAAAAAAAATCTTTTCCGATCCCCCGTTTTGGGAAAATAACAAAACAAAAAGAATATCGCTCAGTATGTCTTTCGTTATATCTAGCGGTCTAAGTTATCGCTCAGTATGTCTTTCGTTATATCTATCGGTTTAAGTAATCCCCGTAATTAACTTCTGTTGTTAATTAATTGGTTAATTAACCTGCCGTTTCTAAATAGTCTTACATGAAAATATGAAAAATTCGTCCCGAGTCTTACCAAAAATAATTCAATAAAACTAAAAAAATAATTTTTTCTGGCAGTTGGTGCTTGCATAATTTAACGATTTTCTTTCAAGTTGGATAGGGGAAAAAATCTATACTTAATATTTATTTTTAAAAAATTACTTGTAATTGTTCAATGTGGTTTTGAAATTTCTCATAGTAAGTCTTTTCATTTTTTTAAAAATTTATTAAAGACATGTTTGAAAAATTTTAAAAATGTAAAGTTTAATGTCATTTTCGAGTGTGAACCTTTTTAAAATTTAGCAACTGTTAGATTATTTGTAGTATGGATGCTCAAAAAAGAAACAATTCTGAATCACCGCCTTTGACTACCTTTCCCTATCGGAAGAGAGTAACATGCTAATTCAATAACTCTTAAATTCAGAATAAATATTTAAAACACACACACACACATTAGGGGCACTTAGATATTTTATGACTTCAAACAGTTACGAAAATAATAAAAAAGTAAAATGAATATATTAAACTCAAAAGTTTAATATTAAAAAAAAGAAAAGAAAAACTACACGTAATGTAGTATAAAAAACAAAATACTACTACTAAGTTTTCTAAAGTCGTAGAGAATAAAAAAAATATATGCTTAAACTATTGGTTATTATTTGTAAACATAAATACCAATTTATTGATTATTTCATTGATGGTGTTCCGTATTTCTTTAAATTTAATTTTAAAATTTTCGCGCTTTTTTTTTAAGCAAAGTGTATGATTACATTTTTTATTATTTTTGTTGACCCAACAGGCTGTCGTGCGTAAATAAATGTTATTTTCATTAAGTTTTAAGTATAAAAAAATAAGCAGATATAATTAAGATTAAATTTTCTAAAGGACTTCAAATGAAACATATTTCTAGTATAATTATTGGATTTTTAAAAAGATTTAAAAAATTTTTTTTACATATTTTGTCTGTAATGGCGGTTTGGTGAGTTACGAGAAAACGTGCCAATCTTTTCAAAATACGTAAAACTAAAAGCTTTATTTATATACGGAAATTATTTTTATTTTAGTTGAGACTAAAGAGGTTATATTACCTTTCAGGCTTTCAAATAATACAGAAATTTAAGTCCAAAGGAGGTATTTATTATTTAAAATACGTTTTTCGTATATTTTTTTCTTTTTAGGAAGACCGTGGCGGTACCTAAATAATATTTGAATTTTCTTATACAGCACTGAGTACTACTAAACTTGTTATCCTTGTTACGCTTATGTTTCTGCTAGTAATTGTAGAAGAAAACTGTCATCTTTGCAAGAACCAACATCGGCCACACCTTTTTTAATTCCCTCCACATACTTCTTTTATATAAAAAGCAACAGCAACAAAGAGATAATGTCTCAATAGAACTATGACCCCCAAAAGCAGAAGAGATGTGCAAAGTAGACTAAAAAGAGAATTGTTTTAGGAAATGAACTGTAGGTGAAAAAAAAAGGGGGTCATGAATGTTTTTGATTCGTGTCAATGACCCAGACGGACTGCCACTTGAGAAAATATAGGCAAGTGTTTATTTTTTATTTGTATTTTCATTTTAATGCAATCAATCTGTCATAAAACGCGACAGACAACTATAGTAAATAAATCTGAAATCACAATTTTACGACAAAGAAGGTCATGGATAGGTTGAGGGAGTTTTTTCCCTTATTTCATTCGTTAGCTTTCGTCGGGTGTGCGAAAATGCTGGACAGATTCGATGACTTGTACAATGAAAACATTTATGTACATTTTAGATAAATAAATAATCATTTTCTCTTTCTTTTCCTCTAACTAAAATAAATAAATTACTTTTTTTTTTGTTTTTGTCTGGTTTATTTTTTTTTTTTTTTTTTACAGAGAGTGCCACACATTTTTAATCATTATTTTTTAAGCGCCGTATTTCCGACACAGATATTGTCTCAGGTTTTATTTTCATTTTTTTTAATGTTAACCTTAAAAATACCTTTATTTCTGATACTTCTCAGTATTTGACTAAAAAACTATTGAAATGCGCGACCTCCTGGCTGATCGAGCCTTATTTTCTCGGGGAACTATTCATTGTCATCACCGAATTTTCTGCTTAGAGATCTTTTTGTATTTTGAATTTTTTACTTTTTAAGACAATTTCTCTCAACGCAAATAAGGTCAGTGGTATTTGTTTTCATTTATATTTTTTTTACAACAAGTATTTCTTTAAAATACATTAAGAATTATTTGCTTTCGTTTTTATAGGATACTTTTTTTTTGGTTTGTGTTAACAACAGTTAAATCAAAAATGTACTTTTTTTCGTTTCTTCTTAATGTTTAACTTTTTATCAAAAACTTTTGCTCAAAAGTTTTTTAGTATTGTTAAAAAGATTGAAAAGTAGTTTGTTTTTTTTCTTAAAGTAACGTAGTTTTTAAAATAAAATCAAGTGAGACTCATTTTCTTTTTTTTTCTTTTTTTTTTTTAAAGGACTTAATGTCGCTAATTTTAAAAGTTTTACTGATTGAAAGGTAGTTATTTTCTTTTTAGTGATTTCTGAAAAAAATTACTAATATTAGTTAAACTATTCTATATAAAAAAAATATTAACTTTTTTTTTTTTTAAGTATTTTTATTTATTTGTTTTTGTGATGGGGACGAGAAAAGTCCCAGATATGGTAATCCTTTCTTCTTGTTTTGGCTAAAGGATATTTATTTGTATTTATTTATTTTATTTACTATCTTCACGCCCTTTCCTTTTTTATTTAATCTTAATTCTTAGTGCAGTAACACTTTATTTGAGCTTATGTGACCATTTAATAATTAATCCCCCCCCCCTAAAATAGCGGTGCAAATCCTTTGTGTTGTTGACCACTCCTCCCTTTCAGATTGGAAAGACTAAATTAATAATTTGGGCGAACTGATGACCCTAAGTACAAGAAGAATGTGAACATTCATAAAAAATTCATAAATCTATTTATTTATTTTTTTTTTTTTACTCGTATCGAATTTATTTATATTTTTAACAACAATATGAAATACTGTACGGTACAGAAAATAGAAAATTCGGTTACGGGAGAGCGTCAGCTTGATCGGTAGGGGAGGAAATTTCTGCTTGTCCTTTCCTCCCCACCCCCATTGGTGATTTTTATTGACTATTACTTTTCTTTCTTTTTGTTAATAATCTAGGCCCGACCCGAGTTGTTGCTAAATAAATAAGTTTTCAAAGAGCACTTTACTTTAACTATTACAAGATTCAATAAACTTAATAATATACTAAGTAAGTACTATCCCAAAATTCGGGGAATTTGACCATCGCACTAAGAAGCAGAGATCATTATTTTACAGTACACTGTTGTGCAGATTTTAGGTACCGCTAAAAACTTTATTAAAAAAAAATACTGTACATGATGAAAAAGGCCCCAAACTTGATAAAACAAAGTTTTATCGTCAAAATGTTTTATTATTATTAAGAGGAAAGACCAAAGTATTTTTTATTTTATTCCTTTCTAGCACGTCCGAAATTTTGGTTTAAAAATCTTGTTTTTCTTTCTTGCGTCAGCGGGTGGCCCAAAGATTACGTGAAATTTAGTGCCTTTTTGCGATATAAAAAAAATAAAAAATTTTTTTTTTTTTTTAAATAAGAAGTAGCAGTAAAAACAAAAGTTTTACTGCTTCTTTTTATTAAAAACAAAATCATTATGCTGTTTCATGAGGAGGACTGCTTCAAATTGTCGGGGGTGAGGTGTATGTTTGGGCCCTTTATTTATTCTCCTGTTCGAATTCCCGAACCTGTGAGTTTTTTTTTCTTTTATAGGGAGAAAGAAGAAGAGTGACTTAAAATAATTTTTTTGTTTGTAGCAATTGGGCGCTAACTTCAATTTCTAATGAAGCAGTTGTTTGACCCATATACTATACTTAGATGAAGACTGAAGAAGAGTGAAGACAAACACTTTAGAAAGAAAGCGAATACTTTGTTGGTGTCATAATATACATTAAAAAATGACTATTATTTCTGTACAAATTATCTATTAAAAAAAAAACGCATTTTAACAATTTACGATTTTCTATAAATTTTCACATTGTCTTTAACAATATGGCAACAAAAACATCAGAAGCGATAGTAATAATATTATCAGTAGCAAAGTACGTCCCATTTTGTATTTCTGTTTACAGTACCCATTTACACTCTGTTCACGTAATGTGACAGAAACTAGCAAACAGACAATTGACAATGGCTTTCGTATAAAAAAGATTTATATTTTAATTTCTCTAAATTAAGCATGTATATTAAAAAATCCTTTAACACTAGACTCCTGCTGATTAGGGATTAGTATAAATACAAGTAAAGTTAACTTTAAATGTAGTTGAAGCTTGATAATTTAGAGTAGTCTCCTTTATTTGAAAATGGTTATATATGATATTATTATTATAATATTATATAATTCTCTTTGTTCCATCCTTTGTATATCTATTACATCAGATAACTAATGGACCATTCTGTTTTGATGGTGATGAAAGAAATGGGTATATTGGAGACGCTGTTTGGTTTTTAGGGAGAAAGACTACATATCTAATAAGGAAAGAATAGAAAGGGAAGACAGAAAAGTGATAATGCTTTCAGGTGTTTCACATCTGCTTCAGAGAAATGAGAAATCTTGTCAGTTTTGAATCTTTTTCATCTGTACCCTTTTATTTTACACCTTTTAGTTTAATTGAGATATATTACTTCAAGCATTATTATAGTGGACACTTGTTTAAAATAGATGGCCCATTTTTATTTATTAAACAGCATGTATTATGTCTGTCTATTAGTGCATTTGAAAAATCTAAGTAAAGAGCAAATAATTTCAAATAAGTTTCCATTATAATTAATGGACTGTCTATTTTAAATAAGTATCTGCTTGTTGTAACCTAGGGAAGGTTACTGAATAGAATAATCATACAAAGGTTGGTAATGAACATAATACTTAGGACAGAAACAACACATATAAGGTTTGCCAGCAGCGTGCAGAAGCGGTCAACTGCAAGAAGTGACTCGAGTGAATTCCACAATGAATCTCCAGCTGCAGACCAGCATACAGTATTTACGTGAATGGGGACATAGCCATTATCATCCGTAGGTATGCTACAACACTGCTATAATAATTTTTTAAGTAAAAAAGAAAAATGGATTACAAATAAATCCATTATTTCATCATATATATATATATATATATATATATATATATATATATAATATGGAGAAAACAACTGAAAAGTTGCAAATTAAAAAAAAAAATGAAATTTTTTTGTGAAAGTATTTTTATATATATATATATATATGCATATATTTATCAAGAAAGTATACATGGCTTCTCATTATGCTATATATATATATATTTATATATATATTTATCAAGAAAGTATACATGACTTCTCATTATGCTATATATATATATTTATCAAGAAAGTATACATGGCTTCTCATTATGCTATATATATATATGTATTTATGAAGAAAGTATACATGACTTCTCATTATGCTATATATATATATATATATTTATATATATATTTATCAAGAAAGTATACATGACTTCTCATTATGCTATATATATATATATATATATATATCTATATATATATATTTATCAAGAAAGTATACATGGCTTCTCATTATGCTATATATATATACTCACCTGCAAGATCCAAATTACTGAGAACCACTATTATTTATAAATTCACTTAAGGAACTGTGTTCCTGATCAAACCAAATTCATAAATAATTATATTGGATATGCTACAACATGCCTAACAAGAAGACTCGTGTTGCATCTCTCTCTGCACATTGCTCATTTAAATACACATGGAGACCTACCCAACTCCATTCACAATATACTTGTTGACAATACAAATATAATAGCCTCATCTGCATATAAAAAAAAAAAGTCAGCTCTCAGTAACATCAACTATGAACACAGCTACAATCTACTGAGCATGTTTGGAAAATAAAATATTCCTATAAATCTAGATACACACATTAAAAAAAAATCCATTCAGTTAAAAGTAAAGAAAATAAAATCATCCTTGATGATGGCTAAAAGTATAGCTGAAAGTGCTCGGACATACAGAACTTTCGGACAATTCCTACATAATTTATGTCCAGAAAAGAAAAAACTTATAAAAACAAATTCATACCCCTATTAACAAATTGTTCTTTGACTGAATTGAATTAAGCTTTCCAGCCTACTTATGTATTTTGCATAGAAAATGTTAAAGTTTTCCTTCTCTGCCATGTGACAATAGCCTTGGGGTAGAATCTCTGACCGATACCAAATCAGTTGGGTTTTGATCCTGGCTTGAAGCAATCAGATGTCCAGCCATGCTAAAGAGCTGTGATACAGGGAAACAGTCTGTCTGTGGATGACATTTTTTACTTATATATATGCACATTTCATTAAAAACGACTGACAAAGTGCTTTTATTTAGTTTTTTATATAATTTCTCGTGTGATCTAATAATGTTTTTCTTTTCAGATGATAAATTATATAAAAACTGTCCGAATGTTCTTTTTATCCGAGCGCTTTCGGCTATACATTTAGCCATTTTCAAGGATTATATTTTAACTGTTAGAATTAGAAATAGTTTGTTATATGTATGTTTTATAAAATGTTTCATTTTTTTGTTTCAAAACACGGTTAAGATATTATGTCCATGTTCAAAGTTAATATTATTAAGTGTTGGTTTGTTTGTTTTTATTAATAAGGCTTCCATTATATATTCATATCCATTGTTTGACTAAAAATTAGCATACATGATGAAAAAAATCGCTCAAACTTATTAAAAAGAAAGTTTTATCCTCAAAGGATTTTTTGATTATTAAATTATAATTTTTAATCCTTTTTAGAACCTTCATTATTTTGGTTAAAAAATTTTTTTGTGTGTGACCATAAATTGATATAGGAAATTTTTGCAAAAACACATTGATTTGGAAATTCTATCAAAAATCAATTGCTGAATTTTAATGAAACTTTCTGGACTTATTCAAAGATATATATGAGAGAGAGATAGATTTATATACAGAGTGCGATAGGTAAATTGTCGCCTTTTTATATTTTTTTTTATTTTGCACATGCACGCATGTTTTTGATTTTGTCAACTGCACAGGATAGTAGAGTCAGTTGGGCACCATCTGTGAGTAAAAGAGCATCATGATGCAATTTACTTCACAAGAAATTTGGAAACAGCATGCTGTACTACTTAGCATTCGTACCGGAAGCTCCAGTATGAATATTTCAGAGGTTTTGGGTGTCAATCTGAGGACATTGCAGAGGATTCAGAAAGAGTTGGATGAGTCTAATGGTGATTACAAAGATATGACAGGAGACTGTCCAGAAGAGTTGAAGGAGATTCTGAAGTCGTTTGAAGGCTGTGGTTGAACCCAATGGCAATTTTATATGAATAAATTTACTCTTTAGTATTTCAAAATATTTTTGTGTAATTTTGGTAAATATATCTGTTAAAATGAGATGTCAGTGTTATTTTCATTTTTGCATAATTTACATGACAATTTATCCATAGCTTCCTGTATATATAGGTAGGTCTATAAGTGGATTTTTTTTTTTTTTTGCATGTTTTCTTCAGAAGGGTTGAACTGCTTTTAAATAGTTGTGATATATGAACCACAGATTCTTTGAATATTTTTAGATTTACTGCTTATGTTTCGTAAATAGACTGCGGTAATTTTTTTTTTATTGTTGCCTTTGACTCATCTGTTTCTTCTCCTGCAAGCTAATGTTATGTTAGAGAAGTTGTTACATTTTAATCATTTCACTCCAAGCAAGGTGATAAAGCCATTAAGCCAAAAGGGATATTAGTGGAGCTTATGAGAAGAAATAAAGCTTAGGCTTAAAATGTTTGCTTATTTTTTTCTGTGTTTTTTTTTTTTTTTTTCACACTTTGAATACCACTTGTAAAACCAAGATAAGCATGTTGATCCAAACATCTAATAATAATTCCCCATCTCAAAAATTCAGATATCAATAATGAAAGAAGGCTGGAGAGTACAACTAAAACATTATGAATATAACAATCAAGATGAGAATGCTAGTCTAAATAGCAAAACA
The DNA here is from genome assembly GCA_964036315.1 of Acanthosepion esculentum. Lineage (NCBI taxonomy): Eukaryota > Metazoa > Mollusca > Cephalopoda > Sepiida > Sepiidae > Acanthosepion > Acanthosepion esculentum. The sequence goes on along the minus strand of OZ038479.1, from coordinate 120,737,772 downwards.
TAATTGCTCATCCCATAAGTTCCAACAGTATGCTTTACTTAATTTGAATAATTTAAGGTTGTTAATATTTAATTTACTTGTTTTATGTTTTAAAATTTATTTTCTGTTTTTGATTTTCAGGTTGATAACTCTTACTCCTTCAAGTTATTAACGGATTTAATATTTGATGACTTGTTGAATTAAACCTGAATCATTGTGAGTACTTCTTGTGCCCTTGAGGAGGATTTCTGTTTGCTCATGTTTGAACAACAGCCACAAAATGGAATTGAGATTTCTTTTCTTTTTTTAAAGTGTGAAAATATAAACATATGAGATAAACATTAAATTTTATGAAATTTGTAAAAAAAATTCATATTCAAATTTTTTTTTTGTTTTTACTTCAATGAAACTAGCTAAGTGATTTCTTCATATATATATATATTTTTTTTTTTCAAATACACACTCCAAATTTATCTTCTATAATTTATTAATCTTTTGATATGTTTATAATTATATAAATTGATATCAAATATTACTCTCCATTTCTTTCCCCAAAATATATTTATTTATGAACTTGAAGGGGAAAATAATTGAATTTTAACTTCTTAGCAGTTGTTTAAATCTTTAATAAATTTTCTGACTTAATTCAGTTAATTAATCGTAAAATCATGAACATCTGTAAGTGTTATAAATTGGTATGAGCCACCATTTCGAGAAAACAACCAGATAAGAATATTTTAAAAAAAGTTTTCCACATCTCTTTCACATTTTTATGAATTTTAGAATTATTACCAAAGAGCAAAAAAAAAAAATTCTCAAATTAGAAAAGTTAAAATCTAGAATCAGCTTGGGTCAAAAACCATTTCTCAAAAGAAAATGCAGACTGTGGTGAGTTTTGTGATGTAAATATTGTTTTGAACTATTGTGACACAAAATTGACACACCTTCCCCGACCACTACAATCTTATCCTCTTCAAATCAAAGGCCAACTGTTATCCATCCTACATATTCTCATGATATGTGCTCTTTCCTGTATGCCAATACAACCCCATTTAGTAAACTTCTACCTTGAGTGGCTCTTGGGCCTTGTATTGGATGAATAACAGTGTAAAAAAAAAAAAAAAATGGAGATGCGTTCATTGACCATTCTCTTGTAATGAGTCCAATCCTTACTAGCTAACTCAGACTGAGTTTATAAATAATAAAAATAGATTAAATGAGAAATTATTATTTTAAATTCTCATGCAAAAGTAAAGATTTATCTTTTAGAAAATTTAGTAGTTTATATGTAATATTGTGAATAAATTAAAATAATTAAAAACGGTGATTATTTAAAAGATACTTTGGATGAACAACTTTCAACAAGATGAAAAAAATGTGTGTTTTTGAAAGCTTGAAAACTTGTAGTTAAAAATTATTATTTTCCTTCTCGACAATCTTATTTAATGGACCGGAATTTTGTTTGTTCTTGAAATCAACAAAATAAAAATTTAAATTTCATTGTTAGCAGACAAGCTTTTTTTTTCTTTTTCCCCACCCCAAAAAAAGAAGCTGATTTTAATATTTGTAAATTTACAATTCTTGCGATCATCTATATAATCTCATGTAAAGTATAACTATTTCATTTTCATAAAGTATATATATATAATTTGTTTGCTTTAAAAGAATTTTTTTAAATAATTTTTAAACTGTTTAATACATGCAGTTTAACATACAAGACTACCGATAACAGTAATACAAAAATATTCCATTGCAAATTTAAACTTGTTTTGCTAAAAATTATACATTAATAATAAAAAAAAAAACATAACATTTCAATAAACAGTTTTTGTTTTAAATGAAAGAGAGAAAGAAAAAGGGAAGATTATTTTTTTTGTTGTTTTTATTTGACAGGTTGTCTTTATAAGAGGAAAAAATTATTAATCACATCTAATGAGAGAAAATTCAGTGTTAATCCCTAAAAAAATATCACATTAATAGAACAAATGAAAAAATTTTTTTTTATAAATGTATATAAAGCAATATTATTTTTTCTCAGGTAAATTTTATTAAACTTGAAAATTTAAAAAAAAAAAATACAATTTTAAAAAAAATTTTTTTTTTAATAATTTAAAAAAAAAATCTATCATCAGCCACTTTTGTCTCTATTTTATGCTTGCGTATCTGTAAAATATCTTAATTTGGCTGTTAAATCATCATAAAGACATTTTGTTTAAAATCAAATGAAAGTTCACATGTATAATAATCAGCAAAACTTTGCCACAGCTGGTGTAGCTGCTACATCAGCCAGTACAAATTCTGCCAAATCGTTTGTGTGCTCAGTTTGCAATAAGAGTTTCACTCAACGGACAAACCTGAAAACCCATGAACGCACACACACTGGAGAAAAACCCTTCCAATGCAGTGTTTGCAAGGCTGCCTTTACTCAACAGACAAACTTGAAGAATCATGAACGTATCCACAGTGGAGAGAAGCCATTTGTTTGTGAGGTTTGTTGGAAAGCCTTTTCACAACGGACAAACCTGAAAAATCACGAGAACGTTCACACAGGCTTGAAGCCGTTTATCTGTGCAGTTTGCTCGAGGGCGTTCTCCCAGAGGACAAATCTGAAAATCCACCACAGAACTCACAGTGGAGAAAAACCCTTTGCATGTATGATTTGCAACAAGTCCTTCTCCCAAAAAGGTAACCTGAAAAGCCACATCAAGACGCATTCAAATAACGGTACATTTAGCTGCAAGGTGTGCGGCAAACTCTTCCAAAAAAAGGCCTTGTCATTGCGTCATGAGAAGATGCACCAAGTTCAGAAAACACAGCTAAGTAATGAATGCTGAAAAAAATGAATACATGTAAACCATAGTTTTAAACATTATGTTTGGCTATTTGTTTGGAAGATTTTATGTGCAGAGAACCAGAAATATTAGGAGTAATAAAAATAATAATAATTGGAAAGTATGTAGTTGTTAATTGCAAGGGACAAATATTTTGTCCTTCTCTCTCGCACACACACACGACAAAATATAGTTCTATGGTATGCCATATTTATTGGTTAAAAGTGCTCAATATCCAGGATAGAGCATGTGTAAATATAAGCAGTGTGGACATAATGCTTATATATAAAATTTGATTTGAAATGAAAGATAGTTGCATGCTCACTACTATAGTTTTGCCAATTTGGCTTATCAGGCAGTAATCACTTAAGGATAATTTATGTATAATCCAATCGTGGGATCAGTTTGATTATAAAGCAAATATTGACCATAAGGGTTTACTAACTGATGAGCCAAACTGGTGAAACTAGTAGTGAGTAAGCAACAATTTTTTTTATCTTGCTCTGTTCTTCACTGGGCACTCTTTGTTGCTGCAACTATTTTTGGAGTAAGACCTACTCCTACATGTGTATGTATGTATGTATGTATGTATGTATATATATAATATATATATATATATATTTGAAAAAAATTATTTATATATATATATATATATATTTGAAAAAATTTCCAGAAAATGTAAATATCAGTCAGATGCTAATAAATTCATTTGCTTGATAGAGAAAATTACTAGGAGTATAAAAATGTACATCATATGAATACATTTTGGTTTTATATATATATATATATATATATATATATATATATATATATATATATACACACACACACACACAATGAAAACAGACAACTTTAAGGGTCCATTGGTTATAATTTATTTCCCCCGGGGAATCTTTTTCCCTGGTTCATCAGACCATACTTCCAAGGGTGAAAAAATGAATTTAATTGTGCTAATGTTGAAAGTACTTGTAATAAATGAATATGTATCAATATGGTAATTTTCTCTCTTCCTTTAATAAGGTACTAAGAAGTTTGTTCGTGAATATGAACGGATCCTATTGAAAATAAGTAGACAAAACTTGTCTAAATTATTTAATGAGACGTGTTTTATATATATATATATATATATATATATATATATATATTAACAACTGACTAAAAATAAAGTGATAATAAACTTATTTCAAATTTATATAATTAATAACAATTCTGATGGATCTATTTTGTAAACACAAGAACTGCAGAACGCACTTACTGAACTTTAGAATTCATTAATGTCTCCATTCAGCAAGATGGTGGATATGCTGGGAATTAATATAAAATGAGATCTGCTGTATTTTGAACACATTTGCATTTCCTTTGATGTAACTGTCTTAAATAATTAAATCTCTGAATTCCACAAAGACTGTAGATATGTCTTTTATAAATATGTTAAATTTGGTTGTTGAATAAATTCCATTTGAATAATGTTCAACATATTTAATATATAATGTCAGTTTTCAAGCCCAAAAAATAAAAGGAAAATATATCAACTGTATTTATTCATATACAATGCAAAAACGTTTGTATCAAAATCAAGGACATAAAGAGTTTTCTGTTATGATATAAAAGAAACTGTTTATTAAAATCGCAATGTTATAAGGACTCAGTCCTAATCACTTTATGTAAAATGAATTAAACATGGACAAACATACTTGCAATAGAACGCAGTGTCAAAAGAATGGTTTTCCCATGACATTGCTTTTTTTAATACCTTTACTTTTCAGCAATGCTTATCATTTTAAAAAGTGAGAATTAGAATTGGAATAAAACCTAAATATATGATGAAAGTGAATTTATGCACTATTTTTTATTCTTGAGAATTTGTTTACAACAAAAATATTGAACACTATTAGATTGTTTATTTACAAGAATAATTTTATATTGACATTCTAAAAACGAATACAATTAGAACTAACACAATGCAATATTTATTATTTACCAATTTATAAAGAAGTAAATGTGAAAATTATTTTTATTCATAAATTTATAAACGTTTACTAAGTTATTAAAATATATGAGCTATGAAGAAATCCTTATTTATGATTTTATAAAGTTTGAATCAGTTGGCTATTACCCAATATTTTATCAAACATTTCAATAAATAATAGTGTTTATTATTTTTGTTCTCAATTCTCAAGGAAAAAGAAAATGCATAAATTCACTTTTATATGTTTAAGTTTTATTCCAATTCTAATCATTGCTTTTTAAAACAATAAACATTGCTGAAGAGTGAAGGTGGTTAAAAAAACAAAAAAACAACTAATGTCATTGAAAAAAACTGTCCTTTTGACACTCCATCTTATTGTGGGCATGTATATCCATGTTTGCCAAAAATTATATTAAAACTTATTGAAACTTTCACTTCAGGTTTCATCCACTATTACACTGTACTTTCTTGTAGATATATAAAAGCACTTACAGTTTGATTACAAACAAGGATTTTTAGACAAATAACAAGTGAACTGATGAAGCCATCTCTTTAATACATATGAAACCATTTGTTGTGATTACACAGATGATATTATCAAATGGTTATGGTCATCAAAATCAGTCGGTCCCAAATACTTTATTTAAAGGAGTTGGCCAGGATGATTGAGTTAATGGGAATTATCCTTTCCTTAGCTGCATAGTATGTGCTTCACCAAGGCTGCATACAGTTTTGAATTCAAAGTTTTCCTTCACCTAGATCGGTTTCCATCCAAGGCTATAGAACCCTGTCTGTCCTACTATTTACCCATAGCTGGAATGATATTAAATCTTATTAAAACTTCCACTTCTCATTTCTCATACATGATTATATCATACTTTCTTGTAGACATCTAAAAGCGCTTCTTTGATTACAAATAGGGATTTTTTTTTTTTGACAAATAACAAGTTAACTAATGAAACCATCTTTATAATACATGCGAAGCTGTTTGTTATAATCAGTTAACGTTTCAAATGTTCATTTTTGCCTGAATTTTTAGGATGATAAGTTATCATTATTTCACTATATATATATGGACTATTGTCCTCATCTTCCTTGTTGTTACCACAATGTTTCAGCTATTGTGCCCACCAGCCTTCCTCAGGTGTATATCGATCTGGGTAAGCTGCAGTGAATTCTGAACCTTACCTTTTATTTAGTCAGTTATGTGCCATGCATGATACACGCTTAGGAGATCAAGTATCGTTTGATACATGACTGATGAGGCAGATTTTTTTGCACAGTAGGTTGCCATTTTCTTTCTGCGTTAGACCAGTTACCATCCAAGGCTATAGAACCAGGTCTGTCTTGCTATTTACCCATAGCTGGGGAGAGAAGAAGAGGATTCATACCTTTCCCAAGGGTATTAGCATGTAAGTGAATGTAATGGTTTTGAGTGGAATTTGAACTCGGCTCTCCAATTCCTCAATCTGAGTCACTAGTCACTACTCCACCGTGCCGCCTGAATCCTCTTCTCCCCCAAACCATGGGTAAATAACAGAACAGACCAGGTTCTAGAGCCTTGGATGGCAACTGATCTACCTCAGAAAGAAATGGCAACCTACTACAGGAAAAAATCTGCTTCGTCAGTCATGTATCGAAAGATACATTCACACTTACATCTGGTACATAACTGACTGACTAACCTCTTATTTGCATTATTTACATTATTCGGACTGTCATCCTCAACTTTATTGCCATATTCACCACGTTTCAGCCATTGCATGCTCCAGCCTTCTTCAGGTGATTGGAATTTCGAACTGAACTCTTTATTTATCCTCAAGGACACATGGCCCAGTGGATAGACATTGGTTAGATCCAGTGACTAGACCCAAATACTTGTGAGTTCAATACCAGGCCACAGCAGTGGTGAACCAAAAACTTGGAGATTTGAGTTAAAGAGAAATAACTGAGGCATGGCACACGGAACTAGAACAGTCTACCCCAGTGGAGGAAGTAAAGGGTTCGGTTCAAAATTCCAATCGCCTGAAGAAGGCCGGAGTGTACAATGGCTGAAATATTGTGAATATGGCAATGAAGATGAGAATAACAGTCCGAATAATGTAAATAACACAAGTAATCATAATACCTCATCTCGGAGTTATAGACTTACCTTTAATTTAATCTATGGTAGTAGAGTGTTCTCGTTCCACTGCTCATGTCTTGGGATATCATCTAGGAAGGCCAGAAGTTCACAATGGCTAAAATGTCCTAACGGCGAATGTTTGTTATCAAAATCCCTCGGTCCCAAACATTAGAACAGGTTTAAAGAATAGGGTTTCACAAAATTAAAATAGCAAGACATGACTTCATAGAAATGCTTAAGAGGTCACGAGCGTCCAGTAAACAAATGGAGATCAAGTACTATTATTTTTTTTCTTTCTTTCGTAAGAGTTGTAGATGTCTATTTTTTATAGATCCCCCTGTGTATATACAGTATTGTGATGTGTTGAGGATTGATTGATGATGGACGAGTTTTTATGGTGGATGTGTAAATTGTAAAGAATGAATGGGTCATGAATTGGATGAGCTAGCTATAAGATAGTGACGACCATTTTGGCCTTGTGCCACAATTGCTGTATTTTCGAGCAATAAATCTTGAGTTATAGATGTCTTTTCAAAGGTTTTTCCAGTTTATGCAGTTCTCTCACTTGATGTAAATATTATAAAGAATTACGACATAGTACCACAAAGGATTAATAGTTTTCAACCTGAAGTTAGCCAGTCTTGTATTTAATGTTTGCTTATATATAAGTTTTATATACTTGTTCATAGTTTGCCAAAAGTATATGGTTCTTTCACTTGATGTAGATACTTTTAAGAGTAATTATCATACAGTTTCCCAGTGGTTTGTCTAGTTGAAGTTATCTAGTCTTGTATTTAATATTTGCTTATATTTTTTTTAAATCATTATCACCCCATGCAAGGCAGTAAAGCCACTAAGACACAAGTTGTGGAAGGATAAAGAACAGAAACATTAATTATGATTGGAAAGAATAATCAGGAGGACAGTAGATAGCGATTGACATTGCATTTAAATTTTTGCAGATTAAAGTTGGCTGGAAGTCATAGATCCAGAAGAGAGTTCCACAAACGAGAAGTGTGAGAAAAGAAACTGTTAGCATAGAACTTACGGCTACATCTGGCTAGCTCAACTGTAAATTGATGAGATCTCGTCAGTCAAGTACTGTATTTACATATATACATTTTATATACTTGTTCATAGTTTGCCAAGAGCATGTGATTCTTTCACTTGATGTAGATAGTTTTAAGAATAATTATCATACAGTACCACAAACAATGGTTTTATAATTGATGTTAGCTAGCCTTGTATTTAATATTTGCTTATATATATATATATATACACACACATTTCATATACTTGTTCATGCTAATAAATGTATTATGTAAACACTTTATTTAAAAGAATTAAAAATTATGATAATCTTATTCAGACTTTTGCTCAAGATCTTGTACATGTACTTTTTTTATTGTAGAAATCTAAAAGCACTTATTGATTTTTGGCAAATAAGGATTTTTAAACAAATCACAAGTTAACTCATGAAGCCAGCTTTTATAATGCCTATGAAGTCATTTACCATAATCACAGATAATGTTATCAAAAGGTTATTGTTATCAAAATCAGCCAATCCTAAATGGTTTACTTGAAATGTCAGATTGTTTATAACAATGAAAAACAATGTGTGTACATTGTTTCAATTTTTATATTCTTTGTTATTGTTATCTAAAAGACCATGTCTCCCAAAGTAATCAGAACAAGTGGCTTCTTGGGAGCCTGAAGTTTAAATGGTTATTAACATCCAGCATAATCCAAAGGGTCTTGAAAAGACATTCAGGCCCAAATTGCAGAGAACAAGTTTGTAGGGTAATTAGTTTATCGTAATTGCCCAAAATACCCAACAAACAGAATTGACAAAGTTTCCAATAAACCATAACAAAAGAACAGGCCCAAAATAACATGAAACAAACAAATATATATGCGCAAAGCAACAGTAAATAAGTTCTCAAAATAAGAATGGTGTTAACACCCAAAAGAGATACAGACAAGTGATTGCATTGTTCTGACTTCAAGACAAGAAAGAACAGAAATATGGTGTATGAGACTGAGAAGTGGTATATCTTGTTAGATAGGAAGAAATCCCAGCATGCATTTGTATGATTTGTCTATTTGGGGAGGGGATACTTTTGCAGGCATTCCCACTCAGATTGGAACTGACAAAGATTGTGGGGTAGAGTCCTTGAAAGAAAAGATACACAGTGACACCATACCCACCAGTGATGAGGTCTGGGTAACCTGCAATGAGATTGTTCTATGACAGATCCTTTAAAAAAAAAGGTAGGTGATCAGAGGAAGATGTTTAGGATAAACAGGTGAGATAAGTGCAGCCTAAGATGAGAATTCAGATGTCTTTTTGGTTCCTATTGTCTTCAGCCTAAGTATAACCTGATCCTTGTCCATAATCACTAGACCTAACCCTTATTTGTGCTCGTCACTAAGTACAACACATTAGTCTAGGTTTGGAATATCGTACCTGGACTATACTTGGATGAAGGAGGCTTGTGTTCAGTGTAATCCATTTAGCTTGTTCATTTCCTTCACCTGAATTTGTGTCATCTACTGGATTTTGTTTGTTGCATACCTACCAAAAATGAATGTTCAGTCCAGTCTTTTATCCACCTTCTGACAAGCTATGGTTTTCTTGATGTGAGTGATGTTCCAATTGTACTGTTTCTTCAATGTCATGCAATCTTGTTGGAAAAGGCATAAATATGCCAACAGAAAAAACAATGCTGTTGAAAAGTTATCAACAATTTAAATAAAGGTAAAATGTAAAAATCATATACCACCTACAGGGCTGTATCATCCCAATCATTCTTTTTCTACCCTTGAGTCACTGAGAGATGTCTGTCTGTTAAAAAAAAAAATGAATATTTTTAAACCAGACTCCCGCCTGCCATTAGACCCCAATCTGACTCTATCCATCAGACTGCACTCATATTTTTCTCATTCTAATATCTCTACTCCTTCACTCAAAATTATTAAGTCTCTCAATTCACTAACCACTTTTCATGCACTAGTATGACACAATCAGAGCCACTACCCTGTTACATAAGAGTTGAACCATACAACTATTAAACTATACACCAATAAACGTTTGAAGGCTGCAGTTGCCAAAAGATAGACTATAAATAGATACTGGCAAGCTCCATGAGCCTATACAGCTGGGACTTTTGCCACTGCAAACCCCTGAAAAAATGTTGGAATTTGATCAATTAAAAGGCTATTTGGAGACCATGTAAAATGGAAACTGGTGTATATTCTGAGGCCCATATTAAATGTTTCTATTGGGTTTATGAGTGTATAACTAAAATAGCCTTATTTTCATAGCAAACATTTCAATAACAAATTCACTTTTTTTTTCTTTTTTTTTTTTTTAAAAAGAAAGTTGCTTCAGGTCCTTAAGTTTATGCTTCATAGTCAACCTGCACCTGGATTTTAGCAATCTTATTTTAGAGAAAATAGCAAAACTGCTATTAGGTGGTTACACCTGAAAATAGCTTTTCTCATAAACAGTCTACTTGTATATTTAAAAAAAAAAAAAAATAACTTACTGGGTTAATTTACATCTCTCAAATATTCACAATATATATTAAGTCATCCCATAAGTTCTGTACGAATTTTAACTTTTTGTTAAAATGAACAAAATTTAAAGAGTATTTTATAATGTCTAATGGAGCTGAACATTATTTTTATGTTTAGATGCATTTAAACGGATCAAATTTTATTTCAGAGAACAATAAAATTAAATTTTGTTTGATTAAAACCCTGCTAACATGGAAGTACCCAAGAATCATTTGAGGCACATAATGCTTTATGAGTTCAAGAAAGGAAACTCAGCAGCTGAAGCGGCTAGAAACATTCACTCAATTTATGGAGAGGAATGTGTGAATGAAAGAACTTGCAGAAGATGGTTTGCAAAATTCAGAGGTGGAGATTTCACCCTTGAAGATGAACATCGAACCGGACGTCCAGTTGAGTTTGATGAAAAGCTTCTTGAAGCAGCCCTTGAAGAAAATCCTGCTTTATCAGTTGAGGAATTGGCAGTGGTTCTCAGTTCAAACCATACAACTGTTCATCGTCATCTTCAACAACTTGGAAAAGTTCCAAAACTTGGAAAATGGGTGCCTCATGAATTGTCTGAAAACAACCTCAAATCCCGAGTTGACGTCTGCTTTTCTCACCAACTTGTTTCACCTTTTTTGGATAGACTTGTGACTGGCGACGAAAAATGGATCTTTTATCGAAATGTTAAGCGTCGTAGACAGTGGCTTGCTAAAGAGGAAGGACCCCAGCCATAGCCGAGAAGGGAACTTCATGGGCAAAATGTTCTTCTTTCAATCTGGTGGGATTGCCAAGGAATAATCCACTTTGAATTCTTACCACCTAATGCAACAATTAATGCTCAAATATACTGTCAGCAATTAGAGCGTTTGAACCAAGCTTTGAGGAAAACAAGACCTGCTCTAGTGAATCAAAAATGGGTGATGTTTCATCAGGACAATGCGCGACTACACACAGCAAGAATCACGTCACAAAAGATCGAAGAATTTGGTTGGGAGAAAATTCCTCATCCACCTTATTCTCCCGACCTTGCTCCTTCAGACTACCATTTGTTTCGTAGCTTACAGAATCATTTGGAAGAAACAGCTTTTGTAACACAGGAAGAGGTTAAAACTGACATTTGTGAGTTCTTCGAATCAAAGCCAAAAGAATTTTACAGTAATGGAATTAGTAAGCTTGTTAATAGATGGAAGGAAGTCATAGATAATCAGGGAAAATACATTGTTGATTGAATCTGTAATTAAATGTAACATTTGGTTACTTGTTTCAAAATTCAAAAAGAACTTATGGGATGACCTGATAGAGATATATATATATATATATATATATATATATATATATATGACTGGAAATTTTTATTTACACTAGAAACTATGATCCTTGTCCCCTTTTTTAAGTAGTCCATAGTTTTTTACTCAATAAGATAAGTTTCACAAGAATTAAAAAAAAAAAAGTTCCTTCTGCCTTCTACAGGGTGTCCCTAAAGACTAAACACATAGCTAAAAATGCATATTTTCAAGAAATGAAATTTTCAACATTTTATTGAATTGGAATATTAACAAATAACATCTTCAATATGATTTCCATCAGTTGTGATGCAAAGATTGATATGCTTTGCAAGATTGATGTGAACTGTATGCAATAACTCACCATTGCCGTCAATTTTAGCACATTCACTCTTTCTGCAGTCAATCAAATGTGTTGCATCTGTGATTTTCATTGAGTACACCTTCTCCTTTAGCAAACCCCAGAAAAAGGAATCAATTCTTTATTTTGACAAAATCATGTTTAATCTGTGGAGATAAAAAAAAAATATAGTTAATGAGATTTCCCATGTGTCCAGATGTTAGGGACACACTGTACACAAAAATAAAATATCCTTACACTTTTCTTTTCTTTTAAGGACAGGATTGGGTCAAATTTTGATATCACATTGGACATGAATAAATACAGTAAAAATTGAACCTATCTTGTTTAATTTTTTTTTTTTAAATTACCTGTACAATTTTTATATGTGATTTAAAGTAATCTGTTTTTTTTTTTTTTTTTTCTCTTCCAAAAATTATCCAAGATTATATCTGGTAACAAATTTCAATTTTTTTTTCTTTTTTTTTTTTTTTTTGTTGTTGTTGTGTGGGGTGTAGGCGAACATATTTTTCTCTTTTCTTCTCATCTTTCTTCTTCTCTCCTTCTGTCTTTTCTTTCTTCTCTCTTTACCTGCAGCAGAAAGGTAATGTGCTCTCTCAGCAGGTAAAGCCAGTCCACCCTCATGACGCCTGTCCTATGCCACATCCTATGCAAGATGTTCGACAACTCCCTTTTGGTAGACCTGTCTCTCATTGAACAGGTATGGACATGATGATATAACATTAGCACGCTTGCAACTCTTGCTGTATTGTATCAATGGATGCAAGAAGCCTGGAATAATGCCTCAGGATGATATTTACCATCTGCATATTTGCATGCATGTGAAACAACAGACCTGTTTTGTGTTAATCCCCAAGCAAGATATACAGTGCACAAATATGATGCCTGAGTATATATTAATTTCATTGTTTAAAAAATAAACTAAAGGAAAATCAAAGAAAAATGTATGTCTACTCAAACACATGTACCCACTAAATACAACCTTTTATATATATATATATATATATATATATATATATATATATATAAAAATGACAATTGTAATTGTAAAAAATTCTTACTTCTTGCTGATGCGTTTTGTCCTCTAACTTTAGCAAGGCAAGCAATGAAAGCAAAATGTTTTATAGCCATAGTTACATCAAATCCAAAATTTAAAAAAAAACACTCCTGAATAAGCCTCTTTCTGAATATTGGCAACTTATTAACTTACAACTTATTGGAAGTTACCAATATCCAGAAAGAGGCTTATCCAGGAGCATCACTTTTTAAAATTTTGGATTTGATGTAACTATGGCTACAAAACATTTTGATTTCATTGCTTGCCTTGATACACGTGTTTTTTCTTAAATGTATGATGTTTTGTTTCTCCTTTTAAACCTACTCCTGGGTTCACTGTACATGACTTAAATTTTTTAACTTGAATAAAAAAATAAAATGGGTAAATTAATTTTAGATTTCTTTGCATGGTCCAACCATTTTGATTCCTAATGGCATTACAGTTAAAGTTCTAACTTTAGAACTCACAGTCACAGAAAGCTTCACAACTTAGCAAAAGAAAATTAGCCTTTTAAGGAATGTTCAGATCTTAAAAGCCTATAGCTACTGACTTTATTTTCGTATACGAAACATAACTAAGTAATTTCTAAGGAACTAATATTTTTAATTCATTATTTCTTATTGCTTTAAGCTCTATATTTTAGTAGATACACATGTTTGAGTAGACACCGTTTTTTTAAACAGCATAAATTAAATGCTACTGGCTTGTGCATTTGAGTCTTAATAAAGAAATTATGTCCACAAACCACTGTCTAATCCAGTATGCTTTAAAACCCTCAGCCAGAGAGCTTAACATCATATGGTGAAATTTCAAGATGGAATGGAATAAATCATTTGGAGACTACTGTTTGACTTTATCAACAATCTTCATTTCAAGAGGATGAAGAGAAAAGATAAATACTAATGGAAAAAAATACATGTTGGCTCATTACCTAAATTTTAGTTTTTAACACAAATGACCAGAAATTCTTTTTCTTTCCATAGCACTGAACTTATTAATGTGTCAAAATTCTTAATTTGATAACTCATGGTTGGCAATTTTTATTATGATGCCGACTACAAGTTATCTTGTTTCATCTGCAGGTACCAACAAGAGTTTATTAGCAGCAAGACTTAGTTGAAAAACAATTTTAAGATTTCAGTTGAAGCTATAAACTCATAATTTTTTTTTTTTTTTGCCTAAGTTGGTTATTCTAAAGTTGGTGTTTTCGTAATGGACCTCTGCCAGTCAATGTTTTTTTGTTAACTAATAAACACTCGATACAAGGCCGAAGAGCCACTCAAGGGAGCAGATTACTGTGTGGAGTTATATTAGCATCAGAAAGGACAAGCATTAGAAGTATATAGCTGAAGTAGACTTTAGAAGGAACCAGAAATCCAATCCTAAACAGGAAATAAAATGTAAAACTGTTTTCATAATACCAAAATAGGCATTCCAAATAAAGGATAGTTGTAATTCACAACTGGACTAGTATTTATGAAGATTGTCTATGAGAATAAAATGACTGGTCTGTTACAGAAATTTTTTTAGTATCTCCGGCATCTACTTGGCCTGTTATTATTGACAATTTATATCTTCCAAACTGAAGATTGATTTATTTTTGTTCTTTTTATAGCTTAGCAACTTTTTGCAGGTTATTTGAAGCCAGAAAATATTTTTAGATAGAATTTTTTTTGAAGATGACAATAATTTACAGAAACAAGCCCTATAGAGATGGATTCATACATTTCCCAAGACTATTTGCGTATAAGTGAATATAATGAACCAGATTGGAATTGGAACTCAGCTCTCTGCTTTGCAATTCTGAGCCATTATTCAGTCTACTATTGGCACATCCAAGCTTACAGCCTCTAATGTTCCCAAGTGGCCACCCATCTAGGTACTGTTATTGCTTTCCTTCAGTGTTCGTCTGGGAACCTATGATGCTGAAGCATCATATAGCTGTAAGCTCTGGATTGAAGAACATCCTGATTAATGTTATGGTGACCTACCTACATGGGAATGAACTCTTCCTCCTTCATAAATACCAACCTGCGAGACTTCCAAGGAGATAGTCGAGACGCAGTGTAACCTGACAGTTTGGACAGACACTTCTATCTGCTAACTAATAACCCTCTTACTTTGTATATATCTGTTATTTCAATACACTTGTTCAACCCACCTTTTCTTACCGTGTCTTTCTTTCTGGCTCTAACAGGCCACAACAATTAAGTCCTAGAGTATTTAAATAGAATTTATTGAGATTCAAAAGGACTTTCTGAAGAGATTGGTTAATACAAGTTTGATCAGGTTTTGTTTGAGTTGCCATATTTAATTAAACTGTAAGAAAAAAAAATTTGTTAGTAAGCCATATGCAAAATTTAAAAGTATTTTTATGAATAGGCATTTAAATAATGGTTAAATATTTATATTGCACCCAGTAGATGGTCAGTTCTTGGGTTGTTGCTTTTTCTGCTAGGAAATTCATTGAAATCTTGTGAGCATTACATAGAGGTTTAACTTGACATTTTTTTCAAAAATGATTTACAAGCGCTGGCTGGAAAGTTCAGAGGCTGACTAAGATATAAATACATGCTAGTGTCGATCTTCACTGGGTGCCCCATACTTTTGGCCTTGTGCCACATCTAAGCTATTCTTAGAAAATCAATATAAATATTGGCTGACCAGCTGTCATAATCTGGTACACTTTCATGTCTATCAACTGGTGTGTGTACTTCGGTCAGTTATGTACCATGCAAGATACACGCTTAGGCAATCATGTATCTTTTGATACACGACTGACAAGGCAAATTTTTTTTCTGCAGTAGACCAGTTGCTATCCAAGGCTATAGAACCTGGTCTGTCCTGCTATTTACCTATAGCGGGAGTGAGAAGATGATTCGTACCTTTCCCATGGGTATTAACACGTAAGTGAATGTAATGGTTTTGACTGGAATTTGAACTCGGCTCACCGATTCTTCAATCCGAGCCACTATCCTTTACTCCACTGTGTATTTATGTATTGTGCCTTCCAGTTTTCATCGAGCCGTGTAATCTAAAGAGAATTCCAAATAGAACCATTATTTAATCTTTTGGTTGGTAGATCTGTTCTCATTCCACTGCCCATGTCTAGTTCTTATGTTTAGTACTGTTCAGTCATTTTTACTCACCTGTTTAAACTGAACCCAATTACATACTGCCTGATTCAGGGATTGAACTCACAATTAGTCACCAAATTCATGAACCAATGCTTTAATTTATGAGGCTGTTGTCTTGTCGGGTAGAACAGTCCAACCCTGTAGATTGAATAAAGTCTTCAGTTCAGAATGCCAGGTCGATATACACCTGATGGAGGATGCAACGGCCGAAATGTGATGACAACAAAGAGGGGGACAATAGTCAGAATGTAAATCGTGCGATAACTCCTCATTAATTTTAATTTTGTAGTTTTCAATTTTGAATCCAGCTTAGATAATTGATTTAGTTTCTCCTTAACAAACAAAATAAATTAATTATTGTTCAGACTTGTCCTCATCTTTATTGTCCCATTTACAATGTTTCAGCCATTTTATGCTCAGGCTGCCTTCAGGATCTGTCTATTTCTGAGATGAGGTATTCTAACTATTTCCATTGTTGTTCTCATTTCCATTGACACATTCACATTTTGGGTGATATTTGTTGAAATTTCAAACCAAAGGCTTTCTTCAGATTTCTTCTAATTCCACCTACCATGCCTCTGGATATCTATTTTTTAGTTAATTATCAATTAAGTCTTTAGGTAAAGTCACTTTTTTGATCAACCAACGCTTTTATCAACTGTACCATGCATCCTGGTGGGTTATCAATGAATAAATTTTGGGGTCTTATAAATCTAATATCTCAGTAACCTTCCTCTTTTTTTTTTTTTCTTTCTCTCTTTCTTAGACCAGAGCTCATATTAGCATTGTAAATGTGACAAAAAAAAAAAAAAAAAACCCTCTCCTAACAATCAAGCAAATAAAGTCTGAACCAGCAGACGTAAAATTAGGTCAATCTTTGGATGGGAATACTGATGCATAGACAAAGGATGCAATGTATAGATCAGGGCTGCCACCACCATCAACAGAAGTATTAATATGGTGGAGGAAGGAGTGGCAACACCTGTAAAGGCGAAAGGTTCAGTTTCTTCTGGAATCTATGCTGGCCAATTTCACAGGTTAAACATTTCTACCCAATTCCGAGTTGTCAATTGGTAGATTTTGTATCAGTAAATCATTATTAAATATTGTGGCAGAGGATGGAGAAGCAATACTTGTAAAGGTGAAAAATTAAATTCCTGGTAGTTAATACTTTTTTTTTTGTCTCAATTTCAGAGATATATACATGCAGATCGCTATCACATTTCAGTCATTGTGCCTGCTGGCATTCGACAGGTGCATATCAATCCAGGTAACCAACAGGGAATTCCAAACTGGACCCTTTGTTTAATCTTGGGATGGGGGAAGTTGGCCCTAGACGTGAGCAGTGGAATGAGAACTATCTCGTCTAGTTACTTTCAGTACTCAGTTATCGCTCACCCTGATTCCACACAGCCCAGCACAAGGATTTGACTAGAAAAGTCCCTGTAGGTTACCTGGATCAACACACATCTGATGAAGGCCAGATAGCACGACGACCAAAAATGGTGTTATAACAAAGACGAGGCCAATAGTCTGCATGTAAATAATTCTTTTTTTTTCATTCATTATCTTGTCTTGGGTGGGATTTCATGTCATGCAAACATTTCAAACAGTAAATTTAGTTTTCAAACCTCTACAATTTATTTACCTGCAACAAAACAAATAGAAAAGAAAACACAGACAACATTTATAAGAAATAAAATTCATTCAAATCACAATATACCCTTACAGAACACTGGACATTTTCTCATAGGACCAAAAATAATTTATGTGCCAAGACAAAACCTTAGAAATTGTAGAAATATAGTTTTTGTTGAGGGTTGATATTAAAATAAACAAAATCATATCTATACCATTATTCTGCACCCCCCTTTTTTATTATTATTATTATGTATGATCTACACTCTTCTACCTAAGCTCAGAGTGTAGTGCCTATTAGATCTCAAACTTGAAGCTGTAATTAATTTTGTAAGAAATTTATGAAGGATTTAGAAAAAGTAAAGTTGGAGAAAGGAGATCAGTGAAAGGGAAAAAATAGATATAAAAAGGGTTGGCGGGGTTGATGGTGGTGAAGAGAGGCTTGTTGGCCAGATATCAAGAGACAATGATTTAAAGGCAGTTGGAGATGAAGAAAAAATGTGAGTGAGTGAGCAAAAAACAAAACAACATTGAAAACATTTGTGACATAAAAATATTAAATGTGAATTATCAATGAAGAGAAGCAGCATTAGAAAACAGATAATCTATGAAATTTCCAAGTCCAACTAGTAAACTTATTGTTTTTCAGTTTGTCTTAAATCACTAGAGGGAAGAGGAGAGAAAAAAAAAAAAAAAAAAAAAAAATGTTCAGTCACCTTTGATCAAAAAATTTAATACATTACATTTTCAGTGATTTCATTTTGACATCATTGAATAACAGGAAAAAAAAAATTCATTGTTTAACATGCTCTATTTGACAAGTGCAACAGTCTATACAGATGTTCTTCAGGTCAAAAGACTTTTGCAAATCATCAGTAGATCCAGAGGTTACTTTGCAATTCAATTTTGTGCAGGACACACACACACACACACACCAGAAGTCAGTGGTTGGGATCACTGCCAAAGTGGCATTGTTTTATTTGAGTAAGGAGTCTTCTGATGATGAGATCCTTCAATTTGCAGAGGCTTGGTGAACAATGGCACACAATCAACAGTAAACTCTAGTCTGTCATTGTATCAGTGGATAATGCTTTGATTGAATTGTACAGTTTCTTGGGCATCCTTGATATCTTATGCCACACAGTAGCTTTCCATACAACAGGTATATGGGAATGTGATGTTGCTTCATGTGAATGAGCTTGCCAGCCTACCAGACCTGTGCCTTCAGGAGCATTGATCCAATGCAGGTCAAGTCCACATGGTTCAAAATTTCAAGCTTGCTGGTACAATACTGCAACAGGATTCTAAGTATGGAGGTTGCATGTGAAACTTTTCCAATTTCTTGATGCTCCTGCAATACAAGACCCCCACCCCCATTTTGGAAGAGATGGGAGGATCATTCAGTGTACATATTTTGCACAATATTAAATTTATCAAAATAGTGAAATAAGTATTTCATTCAATTTATATAATTATCAGTTACCTCAAATTGATTTTTTAAAACCATTTTATTCAATCAATATAATTAGAAATTGATTTTTTTTTTTAAACTCTGTATGTAAACAAAAATTTGACGCTGACAGAATTAAAGTTACACAGAAATAAGAATTTTCTGTTATGCCTACAGGAAAATATTTTTATATTAACAAGTCCAGGAGACCTTCAATAAGCACTTATCTTCATAACCAATGAGTTATGACAAAAAAAAAAAAAAAAAAAAAAAAAAAGTAATAGCCAGACAAAAATGTCCCAACACCCTTTTTGTGTAACAATCCACTGATTACTTCTAGAAATGATAGAATAAAAAAAAAAAATGGAATTGGTAAGCTGAGTTGAAGCTTTTTCCTAATCTGTTGCCTTCTATTTCACACAAATGCCCTTGGTTAAGGTATGAATCCATCTCTTCCCTGCCACCAACTATTGGTTAAATAGTTGGATAGCCTTGGGTGGCAGTCAGTCTAATAGAAGCACCCTGAACACAAAACTGGAGAAGGTATCAAGAAATCACTACCATCTTTCCCAAGTCATGGCAATTCCTGGATATTAAACAACGGAAGGTTGGAAAGCCATGATCACTTTATCCCAGAGACACAGTATGGAGTTAAAAAAGAAAAATTCACAGAACTTCTTGGAGTATATAAAACCTACATCAAAGTGCCATAGTGAGTATCAACATTTCAAAAATATCGTTTGCTACATTTTCAAGCATCTTTACAATTTTTTTTTTTTAGGCAAAAAGACATTTCATGGTGAAGAAAATGCAGAAATTGCATTCAAAGATTTCTTGGCATCAAAACTTTTAGGGTTTTATTGTAAAGGTATAAATGGCCTTGTAACTCAATGGCAGAAATGCATAGTTTTTTGGGGTTTTTTTTGGTGGGAGGGGAGTCCTATTTTTGATGAATTTAAACACTGTTTAAATGCATTAATTCAAGAATAAAATCAGATTCTACAATCAGACGTTATTTTCCAAACAGCCTAATAATTATAGAACAGAAACAAAGTTCATCATTCGAAGCATAACAATTTTGTGAAGTTTTAAGCCTCTGCAAAAGATTTTCAGTGGGATTCAGGCACTGTTGGAAGTAAATAAAATGGTGCTGAGGAAGATATGCAAAGAAAGAAAAAAAAAAAAAATCCAAGTAACCATCATTTAAGGCTATGAACCCCCGCCCCCCCGGTCTTCATACACCTATCACACAAGAATTCTTTTCAGCTTTACCATTTGCAAAAAAAAAAAAAAACAGACCCAAAAAATAGCCACAAAATTTAGACAAGTTTAAGACTTATTTTTCAGTCTGATATCACTGGGAGCATTTTTCTTATATTTACTACATACACCAACATTGATTTTTATATATATATATATATATATATATATATATATATATATATATATATATATATATATATATATATATATATATATATATACACACACAATTATAAATGTAAAAATAATACTAAAATATCAAAACTTTCCTGGAAATATTTTGGAAATTTATTAAATCAACATTAAATTAGGCATGAATCCATGAATGCCAATGATCCATGGAGAGAGGAGTGTGTATGTATATGTATCACCAAAAAGATTTTCCCACTGCCACATTTTTTCTTCAAAACTCTTGAAGTGTGTGTGTGAATAGATAGAAAAAAAAAAGTCATTGGGTAGCCAAGGGTTATTGATACATAGTGCATAGAAAAGTAATTTGCATAAATTGTATTTAGAAAAAAAAAGAAAATCTTTACAATAAATAAAATTTAAAAAAATAATGTAAGATTTATTTTAGAATCACTAGACATTGATGAGCCCAAAACATCATGGCTGGCAACATATAATAACCACACTCACGCTTTCATAAATAGTGTGTATTTATGAGGGTCAGAGAAGCCAGCTTCAAGTATTTCATTTTGAGGTGTTGAGTGAAGCAGTCATGGGAAAGAAAGACTTGAACAATTTCATTAAAAGGTGAAATTGTTATAGTCAAAAGACGAAGTCAGAGGTGTGTGTATATATATATATATATATATATATAAATAAAAATAAATTAACTGATTTAAAATGTTTTTCTCGCTACACAGTAATAGCTATGTTTCAAAAATGGAAGCTAAAAGCTTTGATGTTAATTTTATTAAATTAAAGACATTAGTTCCATTTCCTCATCAAGCGAATTGGAGTAACTTATTTTTTTAAATTTACAGTTTTAAAGGCATGGCAAAGATTCATAATTGAGGATTTCCAAGGATACCGAGAAATCCACTCATCTAGACAAGGGGTGGTAGCTAGTTCAATTTCAATTTTCGTTATATCAATTAATAGTTACATTCAAAAGCGGGGTTATGTTTAGGGATGGGTAGGATGTATTTTTCAACAAATTCTGACATCTGCTAAATGCATGTTGTCTGGGTTTTTTTATAAAATTTTTTATTTTTAATGGCAAAAATTCTTACGGCATGGATGAAGAATTCATATGACCACTTTAACATCACAATGGGATCACTAGACTCAGCTGAGTCTTCTGATCTCATAGGTCTTTTTATATTATACAACCTTACAGCGCACCGTGATATTGATTTAACGATGGTCTTATGGTTATTAGAAACTCTACTAACTTCAAAATAGATAAAATTAGAAAGGTATTATATAAAGAATTTAAAAGCATGGGTTTAAAAATTACCATCAGCACTAAATTAAAAAAGTTAACTTCCTTGATATAACATTAGATTTAAAGAAAAATACATACACACCTTATTAAAAACTCAATACCAATCCTTTATATATATGCTCTAAATCAAATCACCCCTCATCTATAATTAAACATATACCTTTATCTATCCGAAAAAGAAAAAGTACAAATTCAGCAAATGACAAGATTTTTGATAAACATATTCATTTCTATAATAAAGCTCTAAAAGATAGTGGCTACAAAAACCCAAAACTAACTTATATTAAAAATGAAAATAGTAAGCATAGAAAAAACAGAAGTAGAAAAATAATTTGGTATACACCCCCATACAACCAAATGGTAAAGAACAAATTAGGACAAAAATTCCTTGCATTAATAGTCAAGCATTTTCCCAGTGAAAGTAAACTAAGTACTATTTTCAATAAAAATACACTAAAATTAAGTTATAGCTGTACTGATAACTTAACGAAAATTGAACTAGCTACCACCTCTCGTCTAGATGAGTGGATTTCTCCATATCCTTGGAAACACTCAATTATGAATCTTTGCCGTGCCTTTAAAACTGTAAATTTACTCCAAAATTCGCTTGACAAGGAAATGGAACTAATGTCTTTAATTTAATAACAAAATTAAATTCGAAGCTTTTAGCCTCCATTTTTGGAACATGGTTATTACTGTGTAGCGAAAAAAAAAAAAATTCTAAATCAGTTAATTTATAATATTAATGCTCTGTAAATTTACATTGAGCACTATTGTGTAAAAATAAAAATATCTATAAGAACACCGGATTATATATCTTCCTGTTCTTTTTATTTATATATACATTTATATATAAGTGAACATAAAAGTCAACACTTTTAGACGACAGTGTTTCATGCTAGATGCAATCATCAGGCCACAAGTGCTGTTATTTTTTACCGGAAGCCGTTTATTTATTTTTATAACATAACCGCCAAAATAGACTACCCACAACACACCACTGACCTGTATATATAAATAGCCGAGAAAAATAACAGCACTCGTGGCCTGACAATTGCACCTAGCATGAAACAGACTGTCGCCTCTAAGTGTTGACTTCTATGTTTCTTCATATATATATATATATATATATATATATATATATATATATATAAATAAACACCCAAAAACTTTTTCCACTGCCACTTCTTTCCATCAAAACTCTATATACAAAAATTTATATTATCATATATATATATATATATATATATATATATATATACGAGTATAACCCGGATATAAGAGAGTTGTCGGGGCCGGAAAAGAAGTCTCTTATATCCAGGTTTGGTCTATTATATATACATTAACACAGGCTCTAATTTGGGACCAGAGAAAATCTCTTATATCCAGGTTACACTGTGTGATTGTGTGTGTATATATATATATATATATATATATATATATATATATGGGTGTGTGCGTGTGTGTGTGGATAGATAGAAAAAAAAATCATTGGGTAGCCAAGGGTTATTGATACAAGTGCATAGAAAGATAATTTGCACAAATTACAAAAAATTTGTGCAAGAAGGAATGCTTCACAATATACAGTATATTGCTCTTTGCAAACCCTGAGAGGCCTTGAATAGGCCATGCCTGATTGAATAAGGCCTTTT
The DNA here is from genome assembly GCA_964036315.1 of Acanthosepion esculentum. Lineage (NCBI taxonomy): Eukaryota > Metazoa > Mollusca > Cephalopoda > Sepiida > Sepiidae > Acanthosepion > Acanthosepion esculentum. The sequence goes on along the minus strand of OZ038479.1, from coordinate 120,714,013 downwards.
TTACAGACACATAAAAGATCAATATCTTATAAAGCATGTGGCCACAATGTTTTGGTTTGTCATTGTATTTATGTGTATATATATTAGTAACAAGTGAGCTTATATCTTAATGTAACTTTGTCTTATAGTTTTTTTTAGCAAGGTTTTGGATAATTATTTTTTATTTTTTTAAAAACAACCCTTCCCACCTCTCTTAACAAAAATCTATTCTGAAGAGAAGCAGCAACCAATTTCAGTGTTATATTACTGGAGCGAAAATACACGCAATTTAGAACCAATTAAATTTTAAAAAAAAAAATTAAAAAAAATCACACATATACACACAAAGTTAAAAAAAGTCTAAGTTTTTATTTTTTGCGACTCTTATTGGAGCTCTTTTTTTTGGCAGACTTTTTCTTCACATCACTACGGTGTAGTTTGGAGTGCTTCCTTAAACTGCTGTGCCATGCAAAGGTTTTCTTGCAGATTTCACACATGAATGGTTTTTCCCCAGTGTGGACACGTTTATGTTGGTGCAAGGTAGTACTTTGAGCAAAACTTTTCCCGCACGTGTCACACTTAAATGGTTTGATTCCAGTATGCGTGCGCTGGTGAGTCACCAAGTTGTTGCGCAGGGCAAATTTTTGGCCACAATATTCACAATCGTAAGGACGATCTCCAGTGTGTGTTCGTTGGTGCTGGTGGTAATTGCTGCTACGAGCAAATTCCTTGTTACACGTGGAACATTTGAATGGCTTTTCACCGGTGTGAAAGCTGAGGTGACCTAGGAGGCCGTTGTTTTGAGAAAAGGTTCTGCCACATATCTCACAACGAAATGGTTTTGCTCCAGTGTGTGTCCGCATGTGTACAAGCAGGTTGCTGGTCTGAACAAAATTCTTGCCACAGATTTTGCAGTGAAAGGGTTTTTCTCCAGTGTGAATTCTCCTGTGAACACGGCGAGTCTTCGAGTGAGTGAAACCACGCCCACAGATGTCACAGACAAATGGTTTTTCTCCGGTGTGAATACGAAAGTGAGCATTAAGAGAAGTACGACGATCAAACTGTTTGCTGCAAGCGCTGCATTCAAATTCCTTTTTTATTTGCGAACTGTTAGCATGTGACTTTAAATGCTTTTCCAACTGATCGCCCTCTTCAAATTGACTTCCACAAATTTCACACTGGAAAGGTTTTACTCCAATGTGGGTCTTCTGATGGGTCTCCAAAGTTTCTTCAGAAAACAGAACCTTACCACAAAACCGGCAGGGATATTCTTTGCCGCAAGGGTATTCATCCTTCCTGAATTTTTCTGAGTTGTTTTTAGAACCTTTTGCCTCGGCAGGCTCAGGAATTTCTTTCTTTATATGAATATTTAAAATCTCCTTTTGTGTCGGTAATTCACTGTCTGGATCTGGCTTGATTTTGATCGGCTTCATTTCTGTGAAAACCATTTCATTAGAATCACTGAAAAGAGAAGAAGTTTAACTCCTAAGTCAGTTGATAATTTTCAGATATCAAAAAAAAAAAAAAAAAAGAAAAAAGTTGGGTTAGATAATAAAGTTGGTAATATTGAACTTTTGTGCTCGCAAATTAAAAAATAAAATAAGTGTCAAAAGCCTTGACACTGCTATTACTGTATACACTTGGCAATGTTTATTTACAAGATTATAAAAATATGTTAACCAAGTACAATGCAATATTTATGATTTATAAGTATTTATTATTTACCATTTTAAAGAAATAAATTTAAAAAGGAAATCTTTTATGAAAAAATTACAAAATTATCAAATATGTAAACCAACTAAAATTCAATATTTATTATTTACAGATCGTGACGCTATTAGGGAGATGTGATTAAATGTACTTTAATGTTTAAAAAGAAATTTATTCAGTATTATTATTGTTTAGATAAAAGCATAACATAGCACAAACAGCTTTATTGTGGATATTATGAGGCAGGAGCAAATAAAAGAAAAGACCTGAAAATCCATTTTTTCAAAATTTTCTTTTAAATGTGTGTATGTATATATATATATATATATATATATATAAAAAGAAAATTATTTTTATATTTATTTCTTCATAGAATGGGAAATAAATATTCCATTATTTTTGGTTCATCTACTTTTATAATCTTGTAAATATAAAATTATTCTTGCAAACAGTCCAGTAAATAGTGTTTAATAGCTTTGCAGTCAATTCTCAAGAATAAAGAAAATGCATAAATCCACCTTGATATGTCTGGTTTTTTATTCTCATCATCACTTTAAAACAAACATTGATGAGGGAGTCAAAAGTATATACAGTAATAGCAGTGTTAAGAGAATAACCCCACCCTCTTTTGACATACAGTTTGTTTTGTTTTATGCAGCCACAATGGTTAAACACTGCCATAAAGTTATTGAATGACAAACACACAAAAAAAAATTCAGCAAGCATGTACTTCTGTGCCTGTGATAAGACAGTGTCAAAAGGATGTTTTCCCCATGACACTGCTTTTGTTTTTTTACCTACCTTCACTCTTCGGCAATGTTTGTTTTAAAAAGCAATGATTATTAGAATTGGAATAAAACCTAAACATTTGATGAAATGAATTCATACTTTTTTGTGCTTGAAAAGTTACAAAAATATTAAACACTATTTGATAGATTATTTACAAGAATGATTTTATATTTACAACACCCTAAAAACTAATAAAATTAGAACTAAAGCAATATTTATCATTTATCAAGAAATAAATATGAAAACAATTAACTTATAAGCATTTACTAAATTATTAAAGTATGTGAATCAATTGACAATTAGCCGATGTTTTGCCAACAATTCCAATAAACAATATAATAAAGTTTTTATTTTTGTTATCAATTCTCAAGAACAAAAAAATGTATAAATTCACTTTCATCATATGTTTAGGTTTTATTACAATTCTAATAATCTCTTTAAAAACATTATCAAAGAGTGAAGGTAGTTTAAAAAAACAAAACAAAACAAAAAAAAAAAAACCCAGTTTCATGAGGGGAAAAAACAAAAACAAAAAAACCAAACCATCTTTTTGATACTGTCTTATTGTGGGCATGTAAGTTCTTGTTTGCCAAAACGGCTATTTAAACACATTCTATCCTTCAGACTAAAAGAACGATCTTATTTGATGCAATATATGTACTAAAGTAGGTGAAAAAAAAAAACAAATATAATTGCCAGCTACTCTTGTGTACAACCACATAAGTGAGGTGAGAAGTCAATACTTGTTGCAAATGCTAATGAGTGAACCTTACAATTTCTGAAAAGAGAGTAACTAATCTGGTGTGATCAAGGGTTTGAACAAGGCTAGTACAGTACACTCAAAAACCTCGGTCATGATGCCTTGTGACAACTTCTGAACAAGTCCATCAGCCCAATTTCACAAGATTTGGGCTAACCCAGGTTTTGTTTTCAGGCATTTTTCCAAAAGTGCCGCATGCTGGGATGGTTCCAACAAGCCAATAGCGTCAAGTCAACTCCCTGACAAATCGACCATAGTGATTTGAACCTGGGACTCAAAGTCAGGAATTGAAATGACAAAATCCTATTATAATTTTGCTTGTCCTTCCCTTCATTAATTTACACCCTGCCAATACCTCATAAATAATGGACTATTCTGCATTTTGATCACATGGAAAGAGAGAAAGATACATTACTTCGGTTCAGTGAGAAAATGTAAGAAAGAAGTGAAGATAGGAGTGGAAAGAGAGAATCAGATTAAGCTGATAAAAACAGATACTACAGTTCGATCTCAGCCAAAAGGCCAAGAAGAATGTGTTTTTTTTTTTTAGTTTCAGTGCATCCACATTTCTACCAAATATGACACATAGTTATGGTTTAACAGCAAACCGTGCAAAAATTGCCCAAGCCCCCCCCCCCGCATTTCCCCTTTTTGGGACACAAGGTAACAAACCCAGCCCCCTCCCAAAGAAGTGGTATTGCCTGAGGGAGGAAGGCTGCCTGGGGCTTAGGCATAAAATTATTTGAACCTCCCCGAGCCAAAAGGCTGAGAAGATATGACAACCATGATAAAAAGCACCATTTTTCAGATGCACTGCATCAAATGACGGGAACCAAGAAAGCCGAAAATCCAGTTATGATACATAAAATAACCGTCTGCTGAATTACTTTTTAATTATTATTTAAAGAAATGTTTGTACGACAGAGATTTGGCTAAAAGCAATTAAAGAAGTAAAGGAAGATAAAAGTGTTTAATATCTCCTGCCAATACCTCAGAAATGGACGATTCCACTTTGATTGCATAGAAAAACAAAACAGACAAATGAAAGAAAGGGAAGATAGAAGTGTCTAACGGGTTTTAGTGAAATGGAAAAAAGTTGTCAGTTTCAAATCTTCATTTGTACTCACTTCTTAAAATAACGACCAGCATTCAGATTTCCAATTGTTATTGCAATATTTTGTTAGGTGTTAAGCTCGAGTAATTAACAATGCAATAGGGGAATTTCTATGGATATTTTGTCATAAAATTCATCATGAGCTTATCCAAACATTAACTGAAGAATTAAGATTCATCAGAAAATTAAAATAGGAAATATATTAAATTTTCACAGGTTTTTATGCATTGAGGGGAATGCTGAAGAGGAAAAGATGTTAAATTTGAAATATTTTATTAATTTAAAATTTCACATCCATACACCTTCAGCAATCCAATCGATGCATAATTTTAACAGATGGTTTAATTCATATATTCCCTCCTTCCCACTACACACATGCACATATATATAATTAATTAGATGAAATAAGAACATTATTTTACCTTGATGTCCTTTTTGAAGCATGTAATGTTATATAGACATCTTTGATTTTGCAGTTTTATTACACACCATTAGTTTGGTAGAGTTTATTATATAATACTAGTGTACCTGCGCTGTCAAAAAAAAAAAAAAAAAAAAAAAAAAAAAAAAATTGTTAGAAAGTTTTAATAGTGAGATGCAAGTACTGAGATTCAATAAAGCAGTGATAACAAATTCAGAACTAAATTAGAGGCTAATAAACTGTTTAATTTGTTCCCCTTATATTTTTTTTTTATATGTTCAATGGTATTTACGATTCATTGATTACTCCTGGTGTTATATATAAAAATTGCATTTTGCTCTGTATCTTTCCCTGTTAAAAACTTTTTAGGTGTTTAATAGAACAGTGAAATCTCTGAAGAAAAAGAGTAGCAATAGAACAAAAATGTCACCATCTTTATCACTGCCAACAAAACCTATTGCAAGATAATCACTTAACAGACAAAAGTATCTGAGTGCCTCACATGAAAGGCTTCAACAAATAAGACTGCTATCTAAGAAACAAAATAAAGGGATTGATTAATTAAACAGTTTAGGAACTGTAAAATGTAGATAAATATTTTATTTGTATAGATTATTAAAATGACTAAGAGAAGTAATCACTCATAAATTTACTAACTTGTTTTACTTCTCTTCCTACTACAGATGGGACAGGAAGTATATAAAGAAATACAGATTGATAATTATTTCATGGTTTGATGATTATCCCATAATATTAGATTAAAAATAGAAAATATTAAAACCAAATTAATTTTTAATATTCTACTTTAATTTTCAATAACTGTAACAATACACTTTTATGGCTTATGGAAACCTCCAGGCTATTTGTTTCCCCAGTCAGTTGGGAAAACAGTTGTATAAAGATGAACTGAAGATATTTAAGAACATGACTGAGGTTAATGTTTTGGCTTTGCAGCATCTTGCAATGTTAGACAAAGCTAACCCTAGTGTAGCTTATTCTAGGTTCAATTTCCTTTTATCCTAAACTAAATCTGATACATGCAGAGATATTTGAAGTGATTATTTAGTAATTCTACTTTCTGAATTAATAAAAAAAAATGTTTAAAAAAATATATACACAATACATTATATACTAAATGTTTCTCAAATCTAGTGGTAAAATTCCATAGAAGCCACAACCCTAAAACATCTTAAATTGATTATGCAATATAAAAAAATGTGAAAACCGGTTATATATTTAGGATCATATTTCCTTAATCATCCAAGTACTTTGGGACAGGGGTGGGAAAATATGTCCGGATAATTAAATATAAAATGATCAAAAATGTCATTGGGGATATAAATTTAACATTTATAATCAAATAACATTTGTTTTATGGGGAAAAAAAAGAAAAGAAAAAAAGTGTCAATTTTCGTTTCTGGCTGGCATTGCGTTTTTCTGCTGAAAACTCCTGAAGCCTAATTAAAATAGATGTATTTATAAATCTTGCTTCTGGTTGAAAGCGCAACTAAGACATTTGTCAAACATTATTGCTTGCTTGTCACACACATCTGAGAATTGTGTAAGCCATAACCTCTGACCTGACCAAGCTGTGAGAATTCAAACGTATGTTCTTCGTATGAAAACGATAAGGAGATTAATTGAACTGATTTTCATTTTGACTTTTTTTTTTTTTTTAAATCAAACGTTAAAGTATGGTTTTCTAAATTCTCAAAACGCTTGTCCGAGATGAAATATCATCAGAATTGTCTCAGTTCAGATAAATTTTTCCATTCATTGCACCTCTTGAAAAATCATGGTATGGGTAATCAAATTCCAATAAGTATTAATAATAATACAAAAATGTATCAGAAGAATTACTTATATCAGGAAACTCCATCTGACGTGACAAAATCTTAAAGATCAATAAATCCGTAATCTAATAACTTATTGATTTTTTTAATCTGAAATTTTCACTGCAGCCGGTAAAATAAATCACTAACCAGGAAAGATATTATGTTGAAAACATTTGTGTAACTAATTTTTTTTTTTTTTTATCATTTAAGAGATACATTTATCTACAAACTTCTGTGGGTGGTTAGACAAGGACAAGAATATAAAATTAAAAAAAAATTAATTTTGAAAAATTTTTAAAAATGAAAAAACAAAAAAGGTTTTAAATGAAATCCTTAAGATCCTGCGTAAAATTTAAATAAAAAATAATAGTTTCAAATTTAAAAAAATTTATATTGCTGATTGCAACTTTTAGCTTTTTGCATTCTGTCCAGATTTACGTTAAATCACGGGCACAAAATTTATGATCAAGGTCATTAACTTGCTAGGCACGTAAAATTATAACCTTTTCAAAATTAAGAGACCATAAAAAAAATTTTTAAAAAATAAAAAATTTTATATGCCGAATTTAAAGGTACTTTTTTCTCCTTAAAAATCTACCCTTAAAATGTGAATATTTCTGATTATGAAAAAAAATTTTTTTTTTAAATAAATCAAGCAAGAGATAGTTTCACTTCTTTTTTTTTGACGGTATTGGCGGGCTTCATAGAAATAAGCGGTTTAAAAATGTACACATTTTCAAGCAAACATTCCTGCATTGCAGTTAAGCTAAAAAAAAAATATAGGAGAGAGAGAGAAAATTTTTTTTTTAAATTTAAGCAGAAGTTAGTATCTCTTCACTACACTAATCAAACCTGAACTTTTTCAAAGGAGCAATAAGCAATTTTAAAATTCATTTTTAGTCAGGATTGATAAATTCATTTTTCTTCTAAAAAGAGCAAAATGAAATTAAAAGCGTGCTTATTTTTATTTATTTTTTTACTTACTACCAAAATTAAGGAAGATTTATTATTTCGCAAACTGTGAACGTTATATGTATTTTCTACCAACTTTAAGTTGATATTCCAAATAGTTCATGTAATGTACTCATCTAAAATTACCAATAAAAATAAAATTAAACGAAATGGTAAAAAATTGGAGCAGATATATTTTTTAATGTCCGCCTGAATTTTTACGTTTTGCTTTGTTCAAAAATAGATTTAAAAATTAAGTAAATCAAAATAATTAGAATAAATTTATTAAAATATATGAATTTACCATACGTTCAAAAACAATAAATTCATGCGAAATAAATTTATTGGCCTATTTAAATTTACCGCGTGTGAATTTTTTAAAATATTATTTTTTAGTTATTTACTGAACATTTACAAAACAATTATATATTTTTGTTACAATAATAATCGCAAGTTCATCCGTATTTTGAAATCAAAAAGGATGAACTAACTTATTTTTAGACTTACCCCGTGTGGAAAAAAAAAAAAAATTCACACAAAGAGAAATTACGTCGCCTTTAAAAACTATCAAGAAACTATTTTTAAATATTTTTTGTACTGATTAAAAATTTAGTGTTTTAAAAATCGCAATAAAAATATTTTTAATTAAAAAGGGCAATAAATAATCAAATTAAAAGTAAAACTAAAAAAAAAAAAAACGGAAAATATTTGAAGCAGGAAGCTGTTTCAGTTTTTAAAATGATTATTTTTATTTTAGGGCGAATAAAAGTGGAAGTTTTTATTTTAAAGAACAATAAGAATTATTTGGTAGCCATGCTGCCATGAAGTGTTTTTCCTTAAAAAAAAACCCAAAAAAAAACAACTAATTAAACAGTAACAAATGACTAATGATCGGTAAATAACCAAGTTAGAAAAAAAACCAAAAAAAAAAAAAACAGGTATGAAGTGTCAAGTTGCATTTAACTTAGTAAAACCATCAACGTATATTAGTGAAATGGAAACAAATAGTCGAAGCGATTTACAACGATTAATGAAAAAAACAGAAAAACCGTTAAGAAGATTCTTAACTGGAAAACCGGATTCTTTTTTTCTCGCTAAAAGATCAGGTTTAAACTTAAGATTTAAAAAAGGAAAATAAGTAAATTATCCCCTCATCGTATTTTTGATCGAAAAAAATATTTAACAAATAACTAACATATAAAAAGGAAAACAATTACCTGTGTACCAGATCTGAAAGTGCAGATGGCGGTGACATTAGCTATCGCATCCCTTCTGAAACGAACACGCTCCTGTATTTTATTAACTCTTTCTAATTTTATAAATTCACATACAAAAATCTTTTGAAATTAAAAGTTATCAATATAAAAATTGTAGTTTAAAACTTTAAAAAAAAAGTAGGGAAGAAGTCAGGAGAATAATAGAAACAATTTGCCCAACGTATACTCCGTTGTTGGCATAACTCGAGCTTTATACCAATATTTCGAACGTGGTTGTACTTTTAAACCAATCAGATTGTCCAAATTTGCATACTCGACGCCGATTGGTCAATGTTTGTTAATTACGAAAATACACAAATCGGCCTGGTTCTTTTCTTTTGTGTGCCCTATTTCAATATTTTTTCGCCTGAGTAATTTGAACAAAAATAGTGTTCCTCACGAATATTTGCTAATTAGTAAGCTGTTTTTAACAAATGAAAAAAATTAACAACAAAAAAATGGAGCAACTGTTGTACAGTGTCGTAGCAACAAAATTCTTTCAAATGTTTAGGACTTATTGATGTAATAATCGTCGTGTATTCAGTATTCAGCTTAAAAAAATTACAATATTTTAACACATGGACTGCTAACTACGAGTTATCCCCGTGATTGGCGGTCATAAATACCGACTACGAGTTATCTTGTGCTTGACATTATTCTCTGATACATTATTTATTTTCATCAGCAGGCGCCAGCAACGAGTTTATTCGTTGTGATACTTTTTAGTTAAAAAAGTTAAAACAATGTTGAGATTCCGGTTGACGCTAAAATCAAATTTGTAATTTTGTTTTATTGCTTAAGTTAGCTATTTAAATGTTGGCGTTTGAAGTCTCATTTCATAATTGACCTCTGGCGGTCAGAGTATTTTGTGGATGTGATTGTGGGGTTTTATAATGCAAGCGTTGGTAGTTTTTTTGTTTTGTTTTTTGTTGTTTTTTAAGTGACAATCGAAAGTACTCGGATTTTAAAAAAAAATGAACTTTGGAAAGTTTACCAATTTTAATTCTGGCATAAAAACAGATTAGTCAGAAGTTTGAAAACGTTGATTAAAAAAATGGACAGACAGCCTAAATACACAATTATTATTATGATTATTATTATAAATATGTGTTTTTTAGTGGGATATAGAATATGAGTGGAGAAATCAAAGAAAAAAACTGAAGACGCCTACCTAACTACATAACGAAGGCTAAACGCGTTGTCAATAATTTTAAAAAATGGTTTTCCACTGTAGCTGTCTGATATGGTAGTAAAACTCAACTACTACTAACTAGTCCCAAACTACTAGATTTCATAATATAACACGCAAAAAATCCCACGAAAAGTCCATAACAGACAGAGGAGGCGTGTACGATTTTTTTTAATATCTTCTTCTCATTATGCTTCTTTGGTCTAAATACATGCAATAAATATTATTTTTTAACATTATTATAATTATTATATTGTTGTTAATTTTTCTCTCAAATTTCTCTCATTGGCCTACTAAGCGATCATGCATGATGACCGTATTGTAAATTTGCTAATTATGTCTACTTTATACACTAGCACATACCAGTATAAAAAATATTTAAGCCCATCATGACCCAGGCGGCCTTTTCCCCAGGTAGTATATCTCCTTCAGGAGTGGGGGTCTGGATTTATTGCCTGGCACCTGAGGCAATAAAAAAAAGGGAGAAATGGCTTGGGCAATTTTCCCACATTATTACCGTTGGCGTTAACCCACTTTATACCACGCCATTTGTCACATTCGGTAGCAACGTAGGCGCGCTAAAAATATTGCCATTTAAATCCACATTAAACTTCGACCTTGCGTCACACCCGGTAGCGACGTGGGCGCTCTGGTAAATTTAAGTTCCTACTTTTATACTTCATCTTCAAACGCTGTATCCCAAATTGAAACAGTGTGTATGCGCGCGCATGTGCGGAACTTCAAAAATTTAATGTAATTAATTTTTAGTGGAACAAATTCAGGATAAAAAAAAAAAGATTATGGCCATTTTCTAATTTTGTCTGGCATAAAGCTCTACCAATATGGAGTACTTCTTCAAGTTGGAATTCACTGCATTGTAGTAAGAAATGGCTTGGTAGAATAACGCTTTCTCATTATCCTCCCACCTTCCTCCAGCGATCTGCCTAATTTTGTCATTATGAGAATGTTACTGTTCTGTTATAACAGAACACTGCAATGTTGTATGACTAGGTCAGCGCATGTAACTAGTTAAATGAGATTAATAAATAAATACTCGCTTGGCAAATTAATTTCTAAAGCATTGTTATTTTTTTTTCTCACTTTTAACTACCTTTTTACACCCAAGAGCTTTATTACTGATAGTGAATAATAACAGTTTCTATCTGACTTTCTGCGATGAGAAGTTATTACATTTATTTATTTACAGTTTTTTACATGCTGACTATTGTCTTCATCTTTGTTTATTGTTATCAAAACATTTCGGCCGTTGTGCCCTCCGGCCTTCATCAAGAAGTGTATATCGATCCGGATAGACTACAGACAGTAGCGTGAAAAAAGGGGAAGGGTGCGATGGCCTCGGGGATCTATATCAGGAGGGCATTCAATCAAAGAGTGAAATAAAAATTTAGTTTATATTTCATTTGAATAAATAGTGTTTATTTCATGTTTCATCTGTTCTTTTAAAATGTCTTCCTTTTTTACATTTCTCAGTACTACGCCCTACAGCGACCCCGACAACTTGAGTTTTAAGGGCTTAAAAAAATCAAGGAGTTGTCACCGGGCATCACCAAACATCACTGTCTACAGGGAATTCCGAACTGAACTCTTTCTACGGTGGGAGGCTGTTCTTGTTTGTACGGGACAGCCTAAGTAGATCAAAGCGTTGGTTCGTGAACTTGTTAAATAAATAAATCATTTATTTATTTATTTAACAAGTTCCAGGGATTGAACTCACATTTATTATAAATGTGAGTTCAATCCCTGGGCTTACTTGGACTCAGTGGAAACAGGGCGAGCAATAACTGGGCAGTACTAAAAATAAAAAATATGAACTCGAGATATCCGTAGACCGAGAAGGTAAATGGTTCAGTTCGTAATTTTCTGTAGTTTCTGTTTTAATTCGTGTGCTTTCAAGACACGAAAACTGACTGAAAAAGGGAAATATGAAATTAGATTTAAAATTCCAATATTGAATAGCAGTCAGTTAAAGCGGCATATCATGTCCTTTTTAACACCCATTCCAAAATAATCTAAAAGGAAAAAATAAAATTCATTTTAAAAAGTTTCACACTCGAAAATGGCATTTTAAAACTTTACCGATTCTTCAAACTACATGTCTTTACTTTAACTTTACTTAAAACAAAAAAAAACTCTTGTGACGAATAGCAATGGGATGATTTCAAAATCGCGCTGAAAAATTACATAAGTAACTTTTTTAAATAAATATTTTTTATTAAGTTATTTTTTTCTGTAATCTGAAAGAAGTAAAACACAATCAGATAAATTTATAAAATGAAAAGAAACTTATTTTTAAAACAGTATTTTTTTAAAGTTTAACTTCATAAATTAATTTAAAATAACAAAGTTGGACTCTGCTGCAATTATTAATAATTAAATTTAATTTACAAATACTAGCAATGGCTTTAATTTTTAAAAAGCAAAATGTGTTTCTACTCACTGTCAAACAAAAGTTTCTAAAATGAAAGTCACAAAGATAAAGAAATGAAACGTATTAATTAAAATTAAAATCCACAAATTATGAAACAAATATTAAGAAAAAAAGGAAATCTATTCATATTTTTTTTTTAACTAAAAAAGAACTGAAGACAAAAACATCGTGTTGTTGACAGTGTCATGGGGGTGCGAAAGTGTAATTAAATAGCTCTTTTTTTTGCTTTCATTGCGGAAAAAGCATCCAATATTTTGGTGGTACTAAAAAAATTTTGAGATAAGGAGTTATTATTTATTTTTACTCTATATTTACATGCGGACTATTGTCCTCATCTTGTTATCATAACGTTTCAATTCAAACGTTGAGCCCTCTGGCCTTCATCATCATCATCATAATGTGTAGGGTTTTCCGATTCATCGATACTAGTGTTGGCTTTTTATCGTGTATCTCTGTTTTTCTGCATTTATTTACTTTTATTTTTTCCGATACCACAAACAACGACTGTTTGTAATAGACGTTGTAGGTACCTCCACTTTTCGCTAAAAAACCATAGCATGATGAAAAAAGGCCCTAAACTTAATAAAAGTAAACTAAAGGTTTACTTTTTTATTGTTATGTTTATGTTATTATTAGAACTAAGAAAGGCTAAAGTATTTTTAATTATTTTTTAATTTTTTTACTCCTTACTAAACACGATCGAAATGTTGGTTTAAGTTTAAATATCTTATTTTTTTATGCGTCAACGGTGTAACAGAACTGACTATGGAAATTTTAGCGCCTTTTTTTCGATAAAATAACACATTAATTTGGAAATTCTTGCAAAAATCAAAAGAGGGTTTGAGTTTTAACTTTTCGTTAGATTTGCCAACTCTATTGAATCAATAAAGACTCCGAAAGTTGAAAAGAACAATCCATTGATTCCTTAGAGACATTTTTAATTTAATTAATTAATTCCTTTTAAGATTGGTGTATACGGAATAAATTCCAATAACCAACAAATTATTATTCTTAAAAGAGTGCTCAATACAGAGTAGAGCAAATATAATTATTTATTCGAAAATTATAACATAAATATGTTATAAAATCACTACAAAAATAGCCATTTTGTTTCAATACTTAGTGTCTTATCAAGTGATGGTGTTGAATCGCTTGATAAGACGCCCCCAAATTCTATTACCCCAGGGGCCTAAGAAAGCCTAAATCCGGCCTTGCGTGCGCAAATATGTAATAGTCTGAAAATATTTTTTTTTAAATTCAAAGATCATGTCTGGTACAAGACCACAAGTATCGAGTGCCCAATACTGTCCGAACGCAATCATGTTCTGGGAAACAAGGTTAAACTATCATTATCCTAAGTTGCAGCCTAGGGTCCCGCAAGCTTGATTAATGCTCGTAAGGTCCGGTGCGTACTACCCTCGAAATCCCCGACGAGGGCGGAGTCTGATTGGGGGCTTTGTGACTCTCGCTATCAGCATTTACTTTTTTGTACCTACATTTATATACGTTACAAATTAAACTAACCACAACTGACTAAAAGATGAAAAGTCTTCGCGGATTTTGATGTCATTCAGTTACAGTTTTACTTTTGTTTTTGTTTTTTTGTTTCGCTTAAATCAGTGAATTTGTTTTGCTCATGCTAAGTATCGAAAAAACACCATAAAATTCACTATCTCCCTTATTCATAATGGTGAGTCTGTTAAAATTATTCATCTTTTTAACAAGAAAAATCTCAGGTTGGTGTTTAAAAATTGCCGCAAAACATTGCTGATTTAAAATATTTAAGTAAGATTAAAGTCTAATTTGTATTTTTAGATGAATTGTATTTAGTATTTATTTTCAGTTTTTCTAGTTGAATTGTCCACCTATCTGGCATATGATCCGTTACAATAAAATTTGTATTTTATATGAATGCTACCTGCTGAAAATTGAAATGTATAGAGTGGGGGCCCGTATCATAGATTCAGTAGGGGGCTACGAGACCCATGCACCGGCCCTGATCCTGGTTATAAAAAACTTTTTTTTATTTTACTACGATTGTGTTGAAATATGTGCTAATTTGAGTAGCAATAAATAGTAAAATAGTGGTATTTCTCAAATAATTTTTTTTTTTTTTTGACAAAGATGGCTACTGTTTATTTTTGTTTCAAAATTGCAATAAGTTTATATTTACTATTTCAAGCTATCTAAATGTCGTTCACGAGTAAAAAAATTATTCAAGACGGGTGCGAGCAAGTTAGAGGGTGGCCTCATTTGAGAGGGGCCCATAATTTCATAAGGGGCTAAAAAAAGGCCATAATAATCCGACACTGAATAATAGCCTATCACATACTAAGTGTGTGTGTGTGTCAGAAGGTGACTCGGTTCGTTTGGTTAGCAATATAGTTTTAGTTGAGCAATAGTGCTGAGTAATGGCTGCTCCATAGTTGTTGCCTTGTGCTAGTACTAAGCTAAGTTTAGTAAATCACAAGGCTAGTCTCGTTGTCCATTTAGTAGTGAGTTCGATCCTCACTGTGTAACCGATAGAAAATTTGACCTTTTTTTTTTAACCCAACAAGGTTTGCTGTCAGAAACCAACAAATAAATCTAACCGTTTCAGTAGCTTAGTATGGTAAGTAATTTGTTAATTTGTACAAGTTAAGAAGCCCAAGGCCACAAGTATAGGACAGATTGGGTACCTAGTGAATAGCAGACAATAATGATTTTAGATCAGTCCTCTCTTCATTATCTAACAGTGAAAATGCTTTGTTTTAATTTTTACAGCATATAATTCTTTTCCAGGTTATTTAATGTCAAATTTAGGACTTCAAGGAAACTTTTTGAAGTATGGTGGTTGTAATGAGAATGGTATGTAAGAATGTAGTAATGTTTTGGTGCAAGGAGTTTGGGTCAGTGATTGTGGCTAGCTAAATTTAAGACAGATAGATGAGCAGTCTTTCTGATCTCCGCTTTTGGCACTGTGCCATATTTTTTGTTATTGTTTAAAAATAATTATTATTGAATGCTGAATTTTATAATTTTGATAAATAGAAACAATGTAGACACAGGTTTGATTTGTACAGAAGCAAAAACAAGGTAGGCACATGCAGTACAGGTGGGGCCTCTTTTTTGTGGGGGGTGTCCCTATGCAATCGGATGCAGTCTGCGTATCTATTCTTGACCCTCAAATGACAGTTTGTGTGTTTGAGGGAGAAAGGAATAATAAAAAAAATTAATTTTGATTAAAAAGAAAATAATTCTAGTCCATATTTAAGTGCTTTAAAACCTTTTATTAAATTCATCCTTCACTTTTTTTTTGTCCATAATTATACCAATGTACATCTATCTGACGGTCTTTTATTGCGTACATTTTTATTCTGGTCTATTACAGAACATTAATCTCGAAATAGAAGATTACAAGACGACCTCCTGTTTTTCTTATTGCCTTGGCAGTTGACTCAACGAAGGGCGTTCATGTGCTGAAAAAAGAAGGGACTTTTACATGCTTCACCGCAAATTTTCTCCATTGATCTCACGTTGAAAATGGTGACTGTCGTAATTTCTCTTCTTAATGGTTTTTCTGTTTACAAAATTTCGACGACCAAAGGAAAGTATAATTATCAAATTACCCTAGAATTTTCTTTCTTTTATTTACATTTGATCTTAGACGGGTTTACGTGTACAAATTTGAGAAAAATTGCAATCCGGTCATTTTTTAATGTACAGAGTGGTCCGAAAGTCGTGCTACCCTTTACCGAAAACGGTAATGACAACAATGGAAGAACAACTCATGCAGTAATAATACAAAGCACATGTACTGAATTCAGTTTATTTACTTTCATTGACTGTCATCGAGAGGGTCTGTATGAACACCATCATTTTCGTGTCAGCCATCTGAAATAGAAAATTATATTAGGGGTGACGAGACTTTCGGACCACCATGTACTTTTTTTTTTTTTAGTAACTAAAAAAGTTGAAGTAAGGCCAAACTACAGGAAGATACACCAGTCTCTATTATTAAGTAAGACGGGCCAACCTAAAAATCAACATTCGAAATCCTGATGTTTGATCGAACACTGATCTCTAGCTGGAAATGCATTAAAAATTATAAATAATTTTTATTTACTCGGCGACAATATCTTCAATACTTTTTTTTTTTTAACAGTAACACTTGACTGAAAAAAGTTGTTAAAGATACCAGCCACGAAAAATAAAAAGACCGAATAATTATTATTATTATTGAATAATATTTTAATATTTCGGATATAGAAATGTTTGAAAATTCAATACCATAATTACTACGAAAAAATTTTGGTTTGGAAGATAGTTTTTTTTTTTTAGGTAGAGCGGGGGAAAAGTCAGAAAATAAGTAATATTTTCTAATTTTTATTTAAAAATAAATAACTCCACTTGCTCGTTGAAAAAAAATCAGCATCATGAGCATGATGAAAAAAGTCCCCAAACTTAATAAAAACAGTTTTTATCGTCAGAAATGTTTAGGTCTTAAGAAGAGGAAAGACCAAAGTATTTTTATTACTTTATTAATTTTTCTAAAATCCTTTCTAGCACGTTCAAAATTTTAGTTAAAAATCTTATTTCTTTTACATCAGCGGACGATGTATTGTAATATTTTACGATTAGTGTTTTTGTTCCTTTCTCCTTTTTTTCAGCTGAAAAACACATTGATTTCGAAATTCTTGCAAAAATCAAGTAATTATCGGATTTTAATTAAACTTTCAGGACATACTGACAAATAAATGAAATTATTTTTGAAATTTTTTTTTCTTTTGTTTTTTAAGAAAATCTTGGTAAAAAAATTTTTTTACGTCAAGCCACTTAATTTCATGAAATTTGGAAAAAATTAAATTGCAATCTCAAAATTTGTTTTATTAGTTAAAAAAAGCAGGACTCCTTCGAAAATTTAAATCATCAGTTTTTTGTTTTTTTTTTATAAAACAGGATCCCCATGCTTTGAATCGTAAAATAAAAAAAGGCAATAACACTGTCATTATTTAATTAGAAAAGCTAATTGCTTTTAAATACGAAGGACACTTATTGTCTTCTTAAGAAAAAAAAAATTTTTTTCAATGAGTAATGAATTTTTCTCTTATAAATAATTGTTTTCATTTTTTAAAATTTTAATTATAATATAATTTATCGTTTCTTTAAAATTCTGCATTATACTTCAGTCCGGTCAGGTGATATTGTCATTAAGTGAAGTGAAAACTATATTTATGAATCAAAAATTGAAAATTTTAATAAAAATTGTCCCCCCCCCAATATTTTTAAATAATTTTTAATTTTTTTTTTTTTTAGCGTAGAAACATTCCCGTTTTTTTTGTTTCTTTTCGTAAGTATAGATGTCTATCATGTGTTTTAAGAGTTGTCGTCCTTAAAAATCTGACCGTCTGCAATTCTTTCATTTTCATTTCTGTGTTTTATCATGTTTACATCTCAACAGGCTTTGCAAATTATCCCTTCAAAATTTTAAACTTTAAACTAAAGTTAAAGGCAATTTGTAGTTTTTAATTTTTTTAATTCCTATTTCACTAAATATTTTTATTTTATGTATTTATTTTAGTATGTGTCATACTTCAATTAAAAGTAAATTTTTTTTTTAGCTTCTCTTAAAGTAAGAACTTGGAGAGTGGAAACTAAACCCAATATAATTCTACTAAAAAAATAATTTTTACTTTAACTTAGATTAAATTTTTCTTATTCAATTTCTATTTGAAGTTCTTATTTTTTTTTAATTTGTGTGTCATTTTGAAATTTGCTTTCAAATTTATTTTACTTTAACTCCTATTTCATTAAAAAAAATCTTTTGTTAGTAATTTTTTAGTCTTTACTTTTTTTAATTAAGTTTATTCTTTTTTTGTGAGAGTTATTTTGATAAAAACGTAACGCTATAAATAAATATATAAGTAACTAAAATTCAATAAAATATTAGATAATTGCTAAAAATCTTATGTTTAAAACATTACTAGGTAGTTAAAAACCAAAAATAAAGCATTCACTTAGATTTGGTAAATTTATATCAATTTCTGGTCGACCATATTTAGCTTTTCAATAATTTCGGCTGCCAATCAATCGATTAACACATCAGAAAAACAAGACCCCGTGGTTAAGAAATGTTTATATACTATGTTTTATGCTATAAGTAAGTAATTTGTTTCAAATCAGATTAATTTAACTTTAAATTTGCTAATTTTTCTCAAATAACATGTCAGAAATATATATTCTATTTTTGGAAGATTTTTAAAACAGAATATTAACTTTTGTTTACAAATCTGTCAAAATGTTAATTATTGATTTTCTGAAAGCAACCAAAAAGTTGAGATTCAAATCAATATAATCTCTATTTGAAATATACCAGAGTATTTTGCTTATTGGAAATAGTAAATTTAATCATTTAGCTTTGAATTAAAGCTAAAATAAAGCTTCAAAAATGCTTTTTCATTTAAAAAAATTCATTTTAAACCTTAAGTATAAAAAATTTAGTAGAGGTCTCTATAATAATATAAGTAAAGTTACACAGTATTTTAATTTATTTAATTATCTTGATAAATAATAATAATTTGATTTACAAAAAAAAAAAAAATGAACAAAAAAGTGCACTAAACTTAAGAAAAACAAAGTTTTATTAGCAACATCTTTGTTATTATAAAGAGGAAAGACCAAAATAATTTTTTATTATATTTTTTGATCCTTTTTAGAAAAACTTTGGTTAAAATAAAAAATTTTGTTTTTCTTGTATCAGCAGTGGGGCATCAAAGAGTAGTTTAGGAAATTTTAGTAGTGTCTTCCTTTTTGCGGCAACTTGCAAAAATGAAATAATTGTTGGATTTTAATGAAATGTTCAGGACTTATTCACAAATGAATGAAATAATTTTAGAAATGTTTCTTATTTAGAGAATCTTTGTAAAGACATACATACACACACACACACACACACTAAATTAAAATAAATGAAAACAATTTTTATAAAAATTCATTATTTTTTTTAATAAAATTTTTCCTTGAGACAATAGTGTTCGTAATATATATTATTCATAAAATTAATTAAAAGTTTTAATTAAAAAATTAAATAATGTCTTAGCCTTATTGCATTTTTTTATTTTACAATTCAGAGCAGATTTTCTGTAACTAGGGGGCCTGTTTGACAAAAAAATTTGATTTAAAATATTTTCCAAGGACATGTACTTTCACTAATATAAACATTTAAGCTCTACAAAAATGAATTTCTCAAAATTTCATAAAATTAAATATGTGAGGTTAACAGATGTAAAAAAGAAGATTTTCCAAACAAGAAACATTTCTATAATAATTCTATAATAATTTCCTTCATTTCTGAGTAAGTCCTGAAAATTTAATTAAATCCAACAATTATCTGAAGTTGGAAGTGAGTTCCACAATCAAGAAAAGAAACTGTTAGTATAGAATTTATGGCTACATCTAGCCAGCTCAATTATAAATTGATGATACCTCAACACCAATCGAGTATTGCACTTAAATGGAAAGTGTCAGGTTCAAATAGTGAAGAGTTCATCTGAACATTTACTATGAAAATATTTATAGAAAAGGCACAAAGGAGCAACCTGATGATGGTGGGAAAGTGACTGAAGGTGTGCCACCAGATCAGGGCTGATAATATTGCAGATTCTTTGGATTTTATCAAGGTAAATAGCAGGGACACCAGAACATATGTGGCAGCAATATTCTAAGCATGGACAAAAGGTAGACTGATAGATATGTATGATAGTCTGGAGAGAAAAATTATCTCTCACGATGCAGTGAGCCAGACTCTGTTGTGGCATTTTATATAATTTTTTTTCAATTTTCTCTCCCGACTGCCTTTTAAATTGCAATATGATTATTTTTAGACAATAGCAATCAACTAAGAGAAATAGCGTTACTGATTTTTATCTGACTCTTCATCAATGATACAACTGGCATTTCAAGCCAAAACTATTTCCTGATGCTCTGCGATCTGGACATTGAAGGCCAACATGACCCAAGAATGGAGGATTTACAATCTCCATGCCCACATTATCCCAAACATACAGCCTCATAGTTCTCCATGCCTGAATTCGTTGGACTACTACGTATGGGGTGTAGTCAAGAGGGAAGTCCGTCATCGCCCTTTATAAAAATCTCCAGTGCCTGCCAAAATTAGTGCAATGTCCAAAATAGATAAAGATCACCTGACTCGGCCATGTCAACATTTCAAAGCCCCTTTCTAAGCAATCACTGGATTCATTAAGTAAACGCATCAAGAAGAGTCTCCATGCCATTACTCATGCCAATTTTTTTTCAAATAAAACTCTTCTTTCATGACTTGAGTATCTTTTTAATAAATTCATTCAACTCTCCTCAAAGAAGTAAGCGACCATGTACATTTTTAAGAATTCATTTTAGGTTAAATCTTTTTCTATTTTGAAATTATTTTGAAGACTCTTTCCTCAAATTTTCTCTACTGACTGCCACTATAATGCAATATGATTATTTTAAGACCTGATCATTCACATCCTGAATGGGGACACGCCACATAAATGACAAAGAAGAAAAAGTAACCAACCAAAAGAAATAATGTTATTGATTTTTTTTTTTTTTTTATCTTACAATGACACATCATAAGATATGACATATCCATGATGCCTACCTAACAAACAAAACGCAAAAACTACAATTTAAAATTTTTTTCTTTTTTTTTTATTAATATGTAGTAATTCTGTGCGGGGGGGGGGGGGGGGGGTTGTCAAATCATTATTTAATAACAATAGGACACCGACCCCCCCCCCCAATTTATGTCCAGTAAAATCATTAATTTACTAATACCATAAATGATGGCATATTTTGTTAAGCCTTCATTATTTATTAGATTTTCATATATCAGACTTTGATTATGATATTTTAAAAAATTATATTTATTTAGTTATTCTGACAGGGATCAGATTATTAATTAATAGCTATAGAACAATGCCCCCCACCCCAACTCTTTCCTTGAAATTTTCTCTACAACAAAAGAATTTTTTTGCAATAAGAATAAATATTTCTATCTTGTTTTGTTTCACTCTTTTGTTTATCTATTTTCTAAACACTTTTGATTTTTGTTCAACATACAACCCTGTAACTTAGTAAAAGCCTTAGTTTGGTGACCACAAAGTCAGCTGTGGGTTTCTTTACTTCCTATTAACTTTACGACCACCACTGTGATATGATAGGCACCTACTGCTACATAAAAAAAAAATTTTGTAAAGATTACTCAGTACTTTTTGGTCTATCAGACCAACAGGTGTAAGATTACTGTGTATCATCAGATATCACAATTGTTTCTAAAAGTAATGCAACATAAACTTCATTTTTTTCTTTCTTGTCATCATGTGTTGATTGTGGTGAAGATGACTGACTGATGAGACATGGGACAGGCTAACCTTGTTAGACACAATATCATGAGTAGACCATGGTGAAGATGACTGGTGATAAGCCAAGGGACTTGGAAAATTGAACACATGCATATTTAAAGGGTAACATTGGTAGACACAAACCAAGGGAGTTGGTGATTCATTTTTTATGTCAAGTCGGTAACCAAAACTGAGCAAATCCAATATTTTTCAAATTCTTGCCACTGCACGGGAATTGTTTTTCTTCAAGTCAGTTCAGGCCATGAAGATTGTGCATTATATAATAAGAATATATAATTCTAAAAATTGGGACTGTGGATATAGAGATCAACACTGTATGGTGACTGTCAGTTTCACACCTCAGTGCAATATTCAGATCATATATGTATATGTGGGTGTGCTCTAGATCATCACTTGGTTCCAAAAGCTGTGACACAAACCGGATTTTAATATAAGTAGGATGTATTGCCTTAAAATGAGGACAAACACCATAAAACTTTTTATTTTTTTAACCATTTCATGCAAAGCAAGGCAATAAAGCCACTAAGATGCAAGAAGTTAGTGTTAGTATAAGCAAAAAAAAGAAAAATACTATTAAGAGAGAATAATGAAAGAACAATAATTAAGGTGTCAGAAGATAATGATTGACACTGCATTTAAATTTTTGTAGATCAAAGTTGTCTTAGAATCTAGGAGTGTGTTCCACAAGTGAGAAGTGCGATAGAAGAAACTTATCATAGAACTTAGAGTTTTATTCTTTTTTTTTTTCCTCTTCTGATATGTTTCTGGTGTTTTTTTCAGGTTTGTTTATCAATTTTATGTGTTTTTAATTTTAAAAATGGAATTGATTTTATAAATTTGTTTAAGATGATTTTATATTTTAATCATGTGCCAGATTTGTTCTCCCATTTGTATTTCCTGTTAAAAAATAATGTTTCACCAAGGATTCTTCTCTGATGAAGGGTTGTCTGAAAGGTTCCTATTTCCTCCCGTTTTTAATATTAAGATTCTATTTAAGGTGATAATTAAATTTTGTAGTATCTAAGTTATTGTTTAAATATATATTTTTAAGGAAAAATTAATTTCATGCCTTTTTATAATGTAAGTGATGTATCGTTAGATGTAATGACATTCACTGAACTGTAGGTCACTCTAGAAAAGTGGCATAATGGCAAATTTGACGTTGGCTGAAATGATGTAAAATTCTGTGTGTGTGTGTGTGTGTGTGTGTAAGTTTTGAGATAGAATATATCTGTAAAATGACAATATGAATAAAAAGAAAAGTCTCAGCGGACACATTCTGTCCTGAGAGGATACAAGCATTTCAAGAACATTATTTACTCACTTTCATCTATTAGTCATTGTGTCACTTGGTATCCTCCATAGCTTGCCTAGACTTTTTGTTGATTGTTCTTAAATTTAAAAACTTTGAAAAACCAATAACAAATTTGCTCTTGTATATAAATACTTGTTACAAAATAAAAGGATGAAATGCATGGCTAATATAAGTTTTCCTTTTGTTTTTATTCACATATATATATATATATATATATATATATATATACACACACACACACACACACACACACACGTTATATTAAAAGCAACCAACAAGATCTGTGTGTTAAATTATTTTGTTATTTTTGTTCAAGTACTCTCGACTTTCACAGTCATTATCAAGAACTGATGATGAGTGAGAGTTGAAAGTACTTTAACAGAAATAACAAAATATGAACTTTGGACAGTTTATCCACAAATTCAAGCACAATACTTGGCACCTTATCTGAAAAAAAAAACAACAGTCTTTGTCGGATCTTTGTAATTAAACTTGTTTGAATGAACACCTGCTGCTTAAATATTCTTCATATATATATATTCGCTTGAAAATGAAACAGAGCTAGAGCCTTTAATTTAATTATATGATTGAATTTGAAGTTTTTAGTTTCTGTTTTTGAAACATGGTAATTCCTGTGTAGCAATGGAACCACATTTTGAAATCAGTTAATTTATAATACTTATGCTCTGTAAATTTGCATTGAGTACTGTTTTGTAAAAATAAAAAAAATAAAAATATTAATAAGAACACTAGATTATATATCTTACTGTTCTTTCTTTTATTATAAAATATATAAATATCAGGCAGCATTTAAGCTAGCTTCTGTAGTGGGCTCTTGATTGGGCCTTCATTACAATGGGTAGGAAGGAGATGTGATAGGCAACAATAAACTACAGAACTCAATTGATCGCTGCATTTAAGTATTGCATTAATACTTAAACTTGCCTTTTAAATGTTCAACAATATTTCTTCTACTGCTATTATTTAAAGACAACTTGATTATGTAGGTCCTGATTTTCCATACAAACAATTATTTTTATTTCATGGGTGACTTTAGTTTGATATTGCAATTAATTTTGATTATTCCCAAATTTATTTCTAAGTTATAAAAATTATCGTACAAAAAAAAAAAAATTCACAAAAAATCATGTAAAAAAAATTGCCAAAAACAAAGTAATGAAAACTTGGGAATCCAAAATTTCAGGATTGCAGGTCTGGATGCAGCTGAGAATGTTTTTAATTTGCTCACAGAGTCAGCCTGATTTCATATGTTGGGCTACATCCTCTAGAAGTAAAGTAGAAAACATGGACAATTTTATTTTGAAACATTAATTTGAGAACAGTACTTTTTTCATTTGAACATGAGCTATTGAAAGTTAGATTGTTGTGTCCCTTTATTCGTTTTTATCAGTAAAAGCCAAGATGTTGGAATCTGAAAACAATCACAGTAAAGAAAACTTGGGAATACAAAATTTCAGGATTGTGGATCTGGCCCAGAATGTTTTTAATTTGCTCACAGAGTTGGCCTGATTCCAAAATGGTATGACATGTTGCGCTGCAGCCTCTCAGAGTAAAGTTGTAAAAGTGTGACATTTGCATTTATTATATATATATATATATATATATATATATATATATATATATATATATATATATATAGATAGATATATAGATAGATATGTGTGTGTGCATATTTAACAACATATATGATACACCCAAACCACTTTTTTTTGCAAGGCAAAGTTCAGGTGTCTAATAAGCAAATGTAGATGACTAATACTTCTACCTAACCTAATACTGTGGTACAAAATTAAAATAGGGAGTCATTTATGCTATCAGTTATGTGCCATGCATGATACATGCTTAAGCGATCATGTATCTTTCAATACATTACTGATGAGGCAGATTTTTTTCCCGCAGTAGGTTGCCATTTCTTTCTGCGGTAGACCAGTTGCCATCCAAGGCTATAGAACCTGGTCTGTCCTGCTATTTACCCATGGCTGAGAGGAGAAGAGGATTCATACCTTTCCCAAAGGTATTAGCATGTAAGTGAATGTAATGGATTCAACTGAAATTTGAACTCGGCTCTTCGATTCCTCAATCCGAGCCACTATCCATTACTCCACCATACCTCCTTATGCTATCAAAGACCATAATTGCAGGTATAACAAAATTTTATAACAAGAGAACATTAAAACCCCTTTCTGCACTCAGAACTATGTTCCTAATTAAGCATTTTTTTTTTGTCGCCATCTTTGTTATTATCACAACATTTTGCTTGTTGTAAACTCCAAACTTTATCATGTGCTTGTCGATCCCGGTAACCTACAGTGAATTTCGAACTGAACCCTTTATTTAATCTACAGGACTATATTTTCGTTCCATATCCCATGTCTAGGGATATTGCGTCTAATTCTTATTTTAGTACTGCTCAGTTATTGCTCATCCCATTCCCACTGAGTCCAAGCACCCACTGTCCGGCCTGGAGATTGAACTCACATTTACTATGTCAATAAATTCATGAACCAACACATTGTTATGAAACATTGTGATAACAACAGTAAAGATAAACATGGATATGTTATAACAACAGTAAAGATAAACATGCATATGTTATAACAACAGTAAAGATGAGGACAAACATGCATACATAAGCGTAATTTTGTTGAGACAGGACCAGGATTAATCTTAAACAAATAAAGGTGGGGTCCTGCCTGACAGAGAATTTGTGATAATGATTTGAGGCAAGGTTTTACAAGGCTGGATGCTCTTCTGTAGTCCAAATATACGGAGTGTTTTTTATTGAGACACCATCTCTAGGAAGGTCGATATTCAGTGCTTGAACCCATTTAGGTACTGACCAGGTTCAATGTTGCTTTACTTTGGTGATCAGATGAGAACTGGTGTTTCAATGTAATATGTGATGAGAAAGGACAATGAAAGAACAGGTTTCAGGAGGACAGAACATGACAATGTTGAATTTAAATCTTTGAAAATTGTAAGTGGCAGGGAACAAGGAAACTGGAAGAGAGTTCCAAGAGTGAGAAAAGAAACTATTAGAATAAAATTTATGGTTACATCTAGCTAGTTTGGCAGTAAAACAATGAGACCTAGTTGCCAATCTAGTAGTTTGCTTAGATTCCTGCAGTTGAGGTACTAAGAAGTAGAACTCATTAGAACATTTGCCATAAAAATGTTTATAGAAAAGACAGCGGGAAGCCATGTAAAGCAGTAAAAAAAAAACATTTGTTTCAGTTATTTTAAAAAGTGTAATCCTTGGAAATTTCTTTAATCCTAAGTTATGTACCAGGTGTAACACCAAAATTGTCTATATCATGTTACAGTATAATTATTCATTTCACAAAATGTTTAATATCTAAAAAAAAAACTGCTGAACTAATTGAGTTTCTTTTTTCCGGGTTTTCAGATAAGACGTTTAGTCATCTTGACACCATTTGTCATAAGAATCACTGAAAAACCCTTTGAGTTAGTCAGCTAGAAATAAAACAAGTTAAAATCGTTTTGTGTCAGACCCACTGTCTTCCCAACTGAGCAATATTTAGAGGAAAAAGATCATTCAGGCCTTCTGTAATGGTACCAACATTCATACTCTGGCTTCCATCTTCAAGGTCCATTCAAGAACCATCAAGAGAACAGTGAATAACTTTTAAAAAAAAGAGTGAACAGTAGAGAGGAAAAATGCGTAAGGAGGTCACAACAGCAAGAGGGATCATCATTTCAAGTTATAGCTGAATACATTCTTATTGCTCAAAGCAGTGTCCAATAGTGTTATACTGGTTCAAAGCTTAATCTAACAATTGGACAATTTTGCTGTTACACCTGGTATATTAAATTTGTTCTATGAATTGTTGATTACACTATCTGTACATCTCTCCAATATTAGAATTTCATAAGGATTTAATAAAACAGGAAAAGAAACTTTACACTGCCTACACGAGTATGCCAAATATACCAAATTAATTTCAATAGGGTAAATTCCCGTATTAGTTGAAAAACTTCCTTTAAAGGTTCTTGAATCTAATGCTAAATTATTGCATTATTATAAAATGTTTCATTATTGGTTAAACATTGAGAAGCCGTTTTTTTTTTTTTAAGCCTATGAAGAACTGAGGACACACACAAGAGAAAAAACACTCTGAATTGTGTTTACCATGATAACTAACGAAGAAAATGTTTTTGTTTTAACCATATGCAACTGATTTATTGACAGACAGGAATTTTCACCTAATGAGTGTTAAGAATTTAAAAAAAAAAATTAATTTAATATACTTATTATATATTATTTTTATTAATATTATCTTTATTTTTATATCAGTTTTAAGAAATCGTTATATAAATTGATTTTAATTAATATTATTAATTTATTTTAATGTTTACTTTTACAAAGGAAGTGCTGAAAAGTTCTTGGCCTTAACTACTTCACAAAATCTGACCAAGTGGATATTTTAAAATTTGAATTTCTAAAATTAATTTTTTTTTAATATTTATCATATATTACCTTTTATTAATATTTATTTTAAGAAATTTTTATATTAATTTATTTTAATATTAATTTATCTTATTAATTTGTTTTAAGATTTATCTTTATAATAGTGTGCTGAAAAGTTCTTGGCCCCACACACTTACAAATCTTACCAAATGGTCAAACAGAGATTTTTTTTTTTAATCTTTTAAACATTTTTCAGCACTCCTTCATGTAATAAATTCTATAAAACTAGAGTTTGTGTTACAATGGTTGAAAACTTTTATCATTACAAAATCAGCAAAATAATAAAGACCATCCCAAGTCAATTATAAAAATTGGTTTAGGATTCACATATCCACTTTTGTGCTGAAATCAGAAAAATGGAATACTTAAATTTTAATCTGACTACTGACTTTAATTTAAAATCTTAGGACAACTGAATTGCTTTTTTGTGTTATTAAAGTTGTTCCCACAAACTACTAACCTTTTTTGGGCTTATAAGTTACAATTAGTCCTATTTTCTGGATTGGTAAAAAACATTGTCGTAAAACAAGGAAGAAATTCAGCTGTCCAAACAAAATTTTCTTCCTGAAGTTAAAGATAAAGAACAAATTCAATTGGAAATCATTTCTTAATGGTGCAACACTTAGGTTTAGAATGAAGAATCAGGGACAGGTATCAAAAGGAAAAAAAGGTAATGTAATTTTCTCAGTCAGCTTTTCAATCAATCAATCCTTATCAAACTTTGCAATAAACCTCTTTGATAAGGATTGATCAAAAAGTTAATAGCTTAAGAGAATTTGCACCATCTTTTTCATTTTAATAATTTTAAACATTACCACTAAGAAATTATATCTATACATACAAACACACACACACACACACATACATATAACTAGATGAGGTACCCAACGTTGCCTGGATGTACATGGCTGCAATTTTATAACCACACTCCCCCTGTATACCCACATGCCCCTGTCTAGAAATGTCTGCTTGCATCCACCATTCATTAGTATACTAAGCTACTCCTCCCACTCATCTTTTTTATGGTATGTCCTTCACAACTGCTTGATTGTTCTTATTAAAGTAATTCCATCGATAAAACCTTGTGTGGTTGTTGCTAGGAGTTAAATTGTATCAATGTTTTAGACATTCAGTAAATTTCCTTTAGCTGTAATATGTTTCAAATAGTATGGCATTGTTTACAAATCTAATAATCAAACAAAAACGGATGAAACATCAGCTTGATTTGACTGTAAATGCAAATGGATGAACACTCCTCCTTTGCATGTCTACTGTAAAGTTGGGCTTCATAAGAGGTTCTTTAGGAAATTTTCCCTTTTAACACTTCAATAATCCTACTCAAACAATCTTTGCATCAAAGGTCATTCAAATGTCAATTTAGGATGGAATCATGAAGAAACTTGGCGAAATGGCAAAAGCCGATTTTGGACCTTGTTTATCGCAGATTTCATCCACTTAACTGAAATAATCTAAACCAAATTTTCATGCAAGACAATTTGTGTGTTATATGTAATTTACATGGCAAATTTGGAAAGCATCGGATGAAAAACCAAGGAGTTATGCCCGAAAAACAGGCTTTTTGAACAGTTTTTCATGGTTTTTCATTTTACACGGGGAAGTAAGCAGGTCTAAAACCACACTATCTTATTTCTTGCATGATGGTGAAGTTTTGTGACATGTTTGAAGAAAAGCAGATAAAAAATGAAGTTATTCAAGTTTTTATTTTAAGTAGTACAAAAACCCCAATTTTTTTCACAGATTTTTAGAATTTTTTGTGTGAAGTCAATGTTACAGGAAAACTATCAAGCACTCTACATAAACCTTGTAACATGTGCTATATTTTGCATTAAGTGCAAAGAAAATTAGCTCATCCAGTAAAATTTTTATTCGCATGTAACTTTGCATTGGTTTTTGCAAAAAGTTGTACCCACCTTCAGTTTTATTGATGTTTCTGCCAAACCTATGGGACCTAGAGATTGAAAAGTTGGTCTTAACCGACTTTGATACATTTATAATATGTGTACAATTTCATTGAAATTGGTTGAGAAATATGGATGTGCATGAATAGCACACACACACACACATCTGTTTTATAGATATATATATGTATGTCATTGGTATATATTGGTACTGGGCGTGTAGCTGAGTAGTTAAAACATTCGCTTTCTGACCATGAGACCTGTGTTTGAATATCACCATGGTCCAATTGTCAGGAAGGCGACTTCCTGATGTTATTGTACTGGATTGAGGTTGATCCCAGTGTGCAGCACCTTTGGAAAGTGCCTGAAACCATACCATGTGTTGATCCAAGCCTTGTGAGTGAAATTGGATAGATAGAACTCCTGTGGGCCATCGATAGCTGTGCTATCACAAACCCACAAGTCATTGTGACCGAGGGCTTGAGCGTGCTGGCTTTGTTCAGATTGTTGATCATACTAGATAACACAGTCTTTCCCAGAAACTGTAACTAAGGTCTGCTCAGTATAGTTGCAGTATAAACCACAGATGGGCTCTGTGGATGTTGAGATAACATAAATGTGTCTGAGTGAGCATCTGCAATAGGGATTGGCTAGTCGCCCTAGCAGACAGGAATCCTCGACTACGAGTGGCCAGCTATTATATATATGTATGTATACATATATATATATATATATATATATATATATATATATATATATATTATATATATATATGTTTGTATATTGGGCACCTTGATGTGGTGTAATGGTCAGAAAGCTTGTCTTGCTAAATCAGTTATGACTGGGTGCCCCATACTTTCGGCCGTGTGCCACATATAAGCTGCACTTAGAAAATCACGATCAAACCAGTTTTCATGCTACTGTTACAGTGTAAACATCATCGCTCCATTTGCAGTGTGCA
>OZ038479.1:120629267-120676767 GCA_964036315.1 Acanthosepion esculentum | reverse complement strand
TAAAGGTCAACACCTACCTACTCATTAAAAAAAGTGCTCATAACCTAGACAGAACAGAAAATGCTTTACAACATTAACTCCTGTCACAGGACAGCCTGAGTCATTACTTCTTCCATTCTTTCATGAACTTCTGATGACTTTCAATACTTCTAGTTTTACTGTTTTATATATATACATATTTTCTGTTCATACATTATTTTTATAGATACAATTATTTAAGTAAATGCTCAGTTTAATGTTTTACTTAAATAATTGTATGTATAAAAATAAAGTATAAACAGAAATTGGGCATGTTGCTGACTGATTAGAACGTTCGCATTCTGACCATAAGACTCAGTTCGATTCTCACCATAGTTGATTTGTCAGGAAGGAGACTTCCTAATGTTATCAGATTGGATGGGTCGAATCCAGTGTACAGCACCTTTGGAAATTGCCTGAATACCATACCATGGGTTGACCCAAGCCCTGTAAGTGAAATTGGGTAGACAGAACGCTTGGGTGCAGTTTATAGCTATGCTAGCACAAAGTCACAAGTCATTGTGGTCAAGGGCTTGAGCATGCTTGCCTTTTCAAATTGTTGATCACGCTAGATAACACACTCTTTCCCACAAACTGTAACTAAGATCTGCTCAGTATAATTGCAGTATAAACCACAGGTGGGCTCTGTGGGTGTTTAACAAACACAAATGCACCTGCAACAGGGATTGGCTAGCCACCCTAGTAGACAGGTATCCTCGAATATTACTGGCCAGCTATACATAAACAGAAAATATATTAAAATAATTGTTGGACTTAGGAGATTTCATAATATATATTTATTCATATATAATTTCTAAAAAACAATATATTTATTAATATTTATTTTTTACAGATGTATTCTTTATTCACACACATACACACACACATATACTCTACTCTCCTGTCGAATTCAATGTAGGAGGGTCAAGCAAATCAGTTCCTAGGAACTGACAGCTTGACACCAGCACATGAGATTTGATTATAGTAGTGAAGATTTTGTGCTGAACCATCCACACTTTTTGAAGGGCCAAATACAGAAACCTGGTGCATTATGTGCCACAAGGTCCCCAAACATGCAGGTTTTGAATTTGGCGTTGTCCTTCTCCTAGACCAGGTGCCATCCAAGGCTATAGAACCCAGTCTGTCCTGCTATTTACCCATAGCTGGAGGAAGAAGAAGAGGATTCATACCTTTCCCAAGGGTATTAGCATGTAAGTGAATGAAATGGGTTTGACTGGAATTCGAACTCTGCTCTCCAATTCTTCAATCCAAGCTGCTATCCATTACTCCACCATTCCTCTCTCTCTCTCTCTCTCACACAGACACACACACACACACACACACACACACACACACACACACACACACACACACACACACACACACACACACACACAGAAAACTTTTCTTTTACAATGCATTTCATCCCCAGCGGGACTTTATCATGGTAAACATAGCATATATTTATAAACAGAAATAAATTGGAGGAAAAATGTTAACTGTTTTTTTTTCATTTAACAACACTAATATATTCTTAAAGCTAACTGTGTAAGTAAAAGTAATTTAATGCCAAATAAGCGAAAGTGATTAAATGTTGTTGAATTTTATTTTATATTTATTTGTTAATGCAGTTATTATTTATTATTTTATTTTAATTAGATAAATTATTTATGTATTTATTTATTCTAAATACTAGAAGATCTTTACTCAACCATTTTCTTTTAATTTTTATAGTCATGTATATTGGTTTGTGAAAGGAGTATTTCTTTTAAGGAAGGAGAGATTTGAAAAGATCCAGCATGTAAGTTAACATTTTGGCAGTATTTGATAATTACACTCTCAAGAACTTTCCATCTAAGTTTTTTTTCTCTCTTAAGTGTGGCATTCTTGACAATGAAGTTGTCATTGAACTTATTTTTGTGTATAACTATTACATTTGATAAGTTACATATAAGATCTTTTTTGTGTTCATAAATATATATTTTTAAATATATATAAAGTTTAATTTATAAATACCTGCTTCAGAATTATTATTTCCATGGATATTTTGGTTCTGATCATATCCATAATAATTTTGAAGGTTGCTGTAATTATTTTAATTTTGTTAAGGTTGGATTTATTGTTTTGAATAGTTGACGTTAAGAAGTTGGTAGGTAATATTATGCCTGTTTCTATCTCGTTTATTGTTATTAATGTCATTATCTTTTTTGATGTTGTGGATTTTGTATGCCTTTGTGTTAGTGTTGTAAATGAAATAGTAAGGATGTTGGATGTTTTCAAAGGTATTTTCTATGCATATTTCTTCTTCTGGTAAATATAGGCAGCTGCAGATTCTTAGTGCTTTTAAATAGAATCCTATAATTATTCCCAATTTTAGTCTGTTACAGTGGTGAGAATAGAAATTAATAAGGTCATTATGGTTGATTGATTTTCTGTAAACTTTTATTTGAAGGTCATTATTGGTTCTATTTAGCATGATATCTAGGAAGGGTAATGTGTTATTAGTTTCAGATTTAAAAGCAAATTCTATTGTGTGTTTAACTATTATATTTGTTTACAAGGTTGGGTAAAATTATGTCATGTAGATATATTATTACAGTATCATCTATGTATCTAAAATAAGAATAATTTTGTGATAAAATGTTTCTAAAAATTCTAAAAAGAACTGTCAACTCAGTATCTATGCTGATGACACAACCATTTACTCCTCTATCGGTAGTAAGTTTGATACGGTCAAATTGGCAGCTGATCTACAAAATGACTAACAGTCAACTGGAGCAAAGAATGGCTTGTTAATTTTAATGCCTCCAAAACTAAAATTCTCTCCATTAATCATCTGAGAGACCTCTTTCTGCCTTCCATCATCATGGCTGACTGATGCTAACATCCAGGAGAGTGACTCGTTACACCTTCCCAACAGAGATGAAGTGGAATGACTATATTGAATCCATTGCTAGGTCTGCTGCTAAGAAAATGGTTCAGTGTGTCAGGCTAAACAATTTTTCTCTCCAGAATCTATCTTACATAGTTATAATTTTACCATTTCTCCTTACTTTGAAAATTGCTGCCACATATGCTCCTGCTATATATTTAGAGATTCTTGATAAAATCCAAAAAGAATCAGCAATATTATTGGTCCTGACCTGGCCTCATAAACTTACTTCCCTCTGGTTTGACCTGACTTTTATATTAAAGAAAAGTAGTCTTCGATTGTCTACTTTCTGAAAGGAAAGTTTGATTAACTGCACCTTGAAAGGAATCTTTTATTGCCAGCATCTTCAAAGGAATTGCTTGAATCCTATAATATCTGATTGCCTGAATTTTGAAAGGAATGTTTGATAGTTTGCACCCTGAAAGGAATGTTTGATAGTTTGTATCTTCAAAAGAATATTTGATTGCCTGCACCATGAAAGGAATCTTTAGTTGCTTAAATCCTGAAAGCAATTTTTGATTGCCAGCATCATGAAAAGAATCTTTGATTGCTAGCATCTTGAAAGGAATGTTTGATTGCCTTCCTCTTGAAAAGAATCTTTCATTGCTAGCATCTTCAAAGGAATCTTTTATTGCCAGCATCTTCAAAGGAATTGCTTGAATCCTATAATTAATATCTGATTGCCTGCATTTTGAAAGGAATGTTTCATAGTTTGCACCCTGAGCGGAATGTTTGATAGTTTGTATCTTGAATAGAATATTTGATTGCCTGCGCCATGAAAGGAATCTTTAGTTGCTTAAATACTGAAAGCAATTTTTGATTGCCAGCATCTTGAAAAGAATCTTTGATTGCTAGCATCTTGAAAGGGATGTTGAGTTGCCTGCATTTTGAAAGGGATGTTTGATTGCCTGCATCTTGAAAGGGATGTTTGGTTGCCTGCATCTTGAAAGGGATATTTGATTTCCTGCATCTTGAAAGGGACGTTTGATTGCCTGCGTCTTGAAAGGGATGTTTGATTGTCTGCATCTTTAAAGGGATGTTTGATTGCCTGCATTTTGAAAGGGATGTTTGATTGCCTGCATCTTGAAAGGGATGTTTGATTGCCTGCATCTTGAAAGGGATGTTTGATTGCCTGCATCTTGAAAGGGATGTTTGATTGCCTGATTCTTGAAAGGGATGTTTGATTGCCTTCCTCTTGAAAAGAATCTTTTATTGCTAGCATCTTCAAAGTAATCTTTTATTGTCAGCATCTTTAAAGGAATTGCTTGAATCCTATAATTAATATCTGATTGCCTGCATTTTGAAAGGAATGTTTCATAGTTTGCACCCTGAAAGGAATGTTTCATAGTTTGTATCTTGAATAGAATATTTGATTGCCTGCACCATGAAAGGAATCTTTAGTTGCTTAAATCCTGAAAGCAATTTTTGATTGCCAGTATCATGAAAAGAATCTTTGATTGCTAGCATCTTGAAAGCGATGTTTAGTTGCCTGCATCTTGAAAGGGATGTTTTATTGCCTGCATCTTGAAAGGGATGTTTGATTGCCTGCATTTTGAAAATGATGTTTGATTGCCTGCATCTTGAAAGGGACGTTTGATTTCCTGCATCTTGAAAGAGATGTTTGATTGCCTGCATCTTGAAAGGGATGTTTGATTGCCTGCATCTTTAAAGGGATGTTTGATTGCCTGCATTTTGAAAGGGATGTTTGATTGCCTGCATCTTGAAAGGGATGTTTGATTGCCTTCCTCTTGAAAAGAATCTTTTATTGCTAGCATCTTCAAAATAATCTTTTATTGTCAGCATCTTCAAAGAATTTGCTTGAATCCTATAATTAATATCTGATTGCCTGCATTTTGAAAGGAATGTTTCATAGTTTGCACCCTGAAAGGAATGTTTGATAGTTTGTATCTTGAATAGAATATTTGATTGCCTGCACCATGAAAGGAATCTTTAGTTGCTTTAATCCTGAAAGCCATTTTTGATTGCCAGCATCTTGAGAAGAATCTTTGATTGCTAGCATCTTGAACGGGATGTTTAGTTGCCTGCATCTTGAAAGGAATGTTTGGTTGCTTGCATTTTGAAATGAATGTTTCATTGCCTGCATTTTGAAAGGGATGTTTTATTGCCTGCATCTTGAAAGGGATGTTTGATTGCCTGCATTTTGAAAGGGATGTTTGATTGCTTGCATCTTGAAAGGAATGTTTGATTGCCTTCCTCTTGAAAAGAATCTTTCATTGCTAGCATCTTCAAAGGAATCTTTTATTGCCAGCATCTTTAAAGGAATTGCTTGAATCCTATAATTAATATCTGATTGCCTGCATTTTGAAAGGAATGTTTCATAGTTTGCACCCTGAAAGGAATGTTTGATAGTTTGTATCTTGAATAGAATATTTGATTGCCTGCACCATGAAAGGAATCTTTAGTTGCTTAAATCCTGAAAGCAATTTTTGATTGCCAGTATCATGAAAAGAATCTTTGATTGCTAGCATCTTGAAAGGGATGTTTAGTTGCCTACATCTTGAAAGGGATGTTTGGTTGCCTGCATTTTGAAAGGGATGTTTGATTGCCTGCATCTTGAAAGGGATGTTTGATTGCCTGCATTTTGAAAGGGATGTTTGATTGCCTGCATCTTGAAAGGGATGTTTGATTGCCTGCATTTTGAAAGGGATGTTTGATTGCCTGCATTTTGAAAGGGATGTTTGATTGCCTGCATCTTGAAAGGGATGTTTGATTGCCTGCATTTTGAAAGGGATGTTTGATTGCTTGCATCTTGAAAGGGATGTTTGATTGCCTTCCTCTTGAAAAGAATCTTTCATTGCTAGCATCTTCAAAGGAATCTTTTATTGCTAGCATCTTTAAAGGAATTGCTTGAATCCTATAATTAATATCTGATTGCCTGCATTTTGAAAGGAATGTTTTATAGTTTGCACCCTGAAAGGAATGTTTGATAGTTTGTATCTTGAATAGAATATTTGATTGCCTGCACCATGAAAGGAATCTTTAGTTGCTTAAATCCTGAAAGCAATTTTTGATTGCCAGTATCATGAAAAGAATCTTTGATTGCTAGCATCTTGAAAGGGATGTTTAGTTGCCTGCATCTTGAAAGGGATGTTTGATTGCCTGCATTTTGAAAGGGATGTTTGATTGCCTGCATTTTGAAAGGGATGTTTGATTGCCTGCATCTGGAAAGGAATGTTTGATTGCCTTCCTCTTGAAAAGAATCTTTTATTGCTAGCATCTTGAAAGGGATGTTTAGTTGCCTGCATCTTGAAAGGGATGTTTGATTGCCTGCATTTTGAAAATGATGTTTCATTGCCTGCATCTTGAAAGGGATGTTAAATTTCCTGCATCTTTAAAGGGATGTTTGATTGCCTGCATTTTGAAAAGGGATGTTTGGTTGCCTGCATTTTGAAAGGGATGTTTGATTGCCTGCATCTTGAAAGGGATGTTTGATTGCCTGCATTTTGAAAGGGATGTTTGATTGACTGCATCTTTAAAGGGATGTTTGATTGCCTGCATTTTGAAAGGGATGTTTGATTGCCTGCATATTGAAAGGGATGTTTGATTGCCTGCATCTTGAAAGGGATGTTTGATTGCCTTCCTCTTGAAAAGAATCTTTTATTGCTAGCGTCTTCAAAGAAATCTTTTATTGCCAGCATCTTCAAAGGAATTGCTTGAATCCTATAATTAATATCTGATTGCCTGCATTTTGAAAGGAATGTTTCATAGTTTGCACCCTTAAAGGAATGTTTGATAGTTTGTATCTTGAATAGAATATTTGATTGCCTGCACCATGAAAGGAATCTTTAGTTGCTTAAATCCTGAAAGCAATTTTTGATTGCCAGCTTCTTGAAAAGAATCTTTGATTGCTAGCATCTTGAAAGGAATGTTTGATTGCCTACCTCTTGAAAAGAATCTTTCATTGCTAGCATCTTCAAAGGAATCTTTTATTGCCAGCATCTTCAAAGGAATTGCTTGAATCCTATAATTAATATCTGATTGCCTGCATTTTGAAAGGAATGTTTCATAGTTT
Source organism: Acanthosepion esculentum (assembly GCA_964036315.1). NCBI lineage: Eukaryota > Metazoa > Mollusca > Cephalopoda > Sepiida > Sepiidae > Acanthosepion > Acanthosepion esculentum. Next base: position 120,669,784 of record OZ038479.1, on the reverse strand, counting down.
GCACCCTGAGCGGAATGTTTGATAGTTTGTATCTTGAATAGAATATTTGATTGCCTGCACCATGAAAGGAATCTTTAGTTGCTTAAATCCTGAAAGCAATTTTTGATTGCCAGCATCTTGAAAGGGATGTTTAGTTGCCTGCATCTTGAAAGGGATGTTTGGTTGCCTGCATTTTGAAAGGTATGTTTGATTGCCTGCATTTTCAAAGGGATGTTTGATTGCCTGAATTTTGAAAGGGATGTTTGATTGCCTGCATCTTAAAAGGGATGTTTTATTTCCTGCATCTTGAAAGGGATGTTTGATTGCCTGCATTTTGAAAGGGATGTTTGATTGCTTGCATCTTGAAAGGAATGTTTGATTGCCTTCCTCTTGAAAAGAATCTTTCATTGCTAGCATCTTCAAAGGAATCTTTTATTGCCAGCATCTTCAAAGGAATTGCTTGAATATTATAATTAATATCTGATTGCCTGCATTTTGAAAGGAATGTTTCATAGTTTGCACCCTGAAAGGAATGTTTGTTAGTTTGTATCTTGAATAGAATATTTGATTGCCTGCACCATGAAAGGAATCTTTAGTTGCTTAAATCCTGAAAGCAATTTTTGATTGCCAGCATCTTGAAAAGAATCTTTGATTGCCAGCATCTTGAAAGGGATGTTTAGTTGCCTGCATCTTGAACGGGATGTTTGGTTGCCTGCATCTTGAAAGGGATGTTTGATTGCCTGCATTTTGAAAATGATGTTTGATTGCCTGCATCTTGAAAGGGATGTTTGATTGCCTGCATCTTGAAAGGGATGTTTGATTGCCTTCCTCTTGAAAAGAATCTTTTATTGCTAGCGTCTTCAAAGAAATCTTTTATTGCCAGCATCTTCAAAGGAATTGCTTGAATCCTATAATTAATATCTGATTGCCTGCATTTTGAAAGGAATGTTTCATAGTTTGCACCCTGAGCGGAATGTTTGATAGTTTGTATCTTGAATAGAATATTTGATTGCCTGCACCATGAAAGGAATCTTTAGTTGCTTAAATCCTGAAAGCAATTTTTGATTGCCAGCATCTTGAAAAGAATCTTTGATTGCTAGCATCTTGAAAGGGATGTTTAGTTGCCTGCATCTTGAAAGGGATGTTTGATTGCCTGCATTTTGAAAGGGATGTTTGGTTGCCTGCATTTTGAAATGAATGTTTCATTGCCTGCATTTTGAAAGGAATGTTTCATAGTTTGCACCCTGAAAGGAATGTTTGTTAGTTTGTATCTTGAATAGAATATTTGATTGCCTGCACCATGAAAGGAATCTTTAGTTGCTTAAATCCTGAAAGCAATTTTTGATTGCCAGCATCTTGAAAAGAATCTTTGATTGCTAGCATCTTGAAAGGGATGTTTAGTTGCCTGCATCTTGAACGGGATGTTTGGTTGCCTGCATCTTGAAAGGGATGTTTGATTGCCTGCATTTTGAAAATGATGTTTGATTGCCTGCATCTTGAAAGGGATGTTTGATTGCCTGCATCTTGAAAGGGATGTTTGATTGCCTGCATCTTGAAAGGGTTGTTTGATTGCCTACATCTTGAAGAGAACTAGAAATTGCAGCAACTAAAATGTGAGAAAAAATTGAAGGGTTCTTACTGCCATTGCTCCACTTTCTTTGGCCATGTGACCCTAGTTTAAAAGGTGGGAGCAGTAATTTTCATGCTGTATTCCACTTTAAAAACATCACTTGTACAAACTGATGGACTATTCCATGTCTCCTGCAAGGATCATAAAAAACTCTCCAAAGTCTTTGTCCACAAACTTAAGCCATGAACATATAAATATATCCACACAAACATTAGTTTATTGTCATACAGATCTAATAAATAAGAATTTTTGTTACAGACTGATAATAAACTGAAAAGGCTTCAATTTGGGGGCTATAGAAGGCGATTATCTTCCTTGTGAGAGGAAGAATTGACTGATAGCTTAAGGAACCCTTGATTTTCACATGATAACACATTGATGTAAAGAGTTAATTTTCACTTAATAGGAACCTAAGATATAACATGGATTGTAATGTTTCCTTCTTTGTGATATTACAAGTACTGTACAGTTGCGGCCAAAATGTTCAGAACGGCATTGTTTCGTCAGAAATGTAGGTATAAGTTTTTATCAAAGTTGTTTTATATTCTATAATTTTCACATACAATAAATACGATATTAATTGTTATTGTCTGAGATTTTGGTGTAATTTGAGAGGAGAATACAAAAGTTATGGATGATTTAGTGATTTACTGCAAAACCCATGGTGGCCAAAATGATCAGAACGGTTGAAAAATAAGAAAATAATCAAAAATGACAGAGAATACTGGAATTATTTAATATTTAGTGTGAAGCCCTTTAGCTTCAATCACACTTTGACATCTTCGACTGCATGAGGAAATTAAATTTTCAATTTCTTGCTGGGTGAACTTATTCCATTCTTCCTGAAGGGCATTCCATAATTGCTCGGTTGTTTTAGGATTTCTGGCTTTCGAACGTTCTCCTAGAATATTCCTCACATTTTCAATAGGATTGAGATCTGGGCTTTGAGCAGGCCAATCCATAAGAATAACTTTTTCAGCCGTGAGGAAGTTCATGACCACCTTAGCCTTGTGACATGGGGCATTGTTCTGCATGAATATGGGTGGTCGCTTAGTTGAATTTCTCAGCACAGGCAAGACATGATCTTTTACAAGTTGTTTATAAACTCCTGCATTTACCTTTCCATGTAATCGCACCAAAGGGCCCACACCATCTCCAGATATCATCCCCCAAACCATGACACTTCCTCCACTGAATTTAACACTAGTCTTAAGGCGACAATTTTTCACCTACTTTTTGATGAACGTACCTTTTCCCATCTGAGTCAAATAACATAAACTTAGATTAATCACTGAAATGCACCGTTTGCCATTTTTCTTGAGACCACAACACATGTTCGGTTGCAAAGGTAAGACGACATTTTTTATTCTTGGAACTGATTAGTGGCTTCACTGCAGGTGCTCTTGCTTGTAGGTCATGTTCAACTAAACGTCGAGACACAGTTTTTTGAGATAAAGTTTTCTTCAGTACAATGCTCATTTCCCGAGAAACAGCAGCAGCAGTTTTAAATCTGTCCTTTTTAACCAACTTTACCATAGCACGATCTTCTCTCTTGGTTGTTTTTCTTGGCCTACCTGTAGACTTTCTTGCTTCACATGAACCGCAATCATCGTAGACCTTAAGAATACCGTGAACAACACTTTTTGACTTGTTGACAATCTCTGCAATAGACCCAGTACTTAAATTATCCTTCTTGCGAAGCTTAATAATCTGCTGACGAATTGGTAATGGAGTAAGTGGCATTATATTAACAAAGTACACTGCAGATATTCTTACTAATGTTTAGTAAACGAACCGTCACGTAAACAAATTTAAAAAATTAGAGTTCGCTGGTTAAATATACTAAAACACGGAGTAAAAGCAACCGTTCTGATCATTTTGGCCGCCATGGGTTTTGCAGTAAATCACTAAATCATCCATAACTTTTGTATTATCCTCTCAAATTACACCAAAATCTCAGAAAATAACAATTAATATCGTATTTATTGTCTGTGAAAATTATAGAATATAAAACAACTTTGATAAAAACTTATACCTACTTTTCTGACGAAACAATGTCGTTGTGGACATTTTGGCTGCAACTGTATATGTCGTCATACAAGTTGACCTTTTAACCATAAAATATCACTCCCAAAATAGGGGGCCATCTTATACTACAGGTATAAAATGTGAACTTTAAATCCTGTGGTTTATAGTAAGTTGTTAGCAAGGGAGATTCTTAATGGTAGGCTAACCACTGCCTTGGTAACAATCAACACAAATATTTTCTACTGATACAACTTAATTCACATTATTATAATAAAATAATAAATTGTTGTGTGATAAAAGTACTCTTACCTTATATAATATATGCTATGATTGCATGACAACAATAAAACACATATTTGTCAAGAGTGAAATCCCAAACCATCATCAGACACTGTAAACAAAGCAACTGCTAACCTTGGGTGTATTTAAAACGCTTCGCCAGACAAAGTGTTCAGGAAAAAAGATGTCTATAGTAATAATTCAAAGAATAGACTGGTAATCATAGTTTAGCATACTAGCCAGTTCTTGTTGGCACATGGTGAGATGCAAGCTCTGATTTTGCTACCAGCATTATCCAGAGTAATATTATTAGAATCCTGTTAACACAGGACCTCTTCATGACCCTGTAGTCACCTATGCTCACATTGTATAAGCAACTGACTCACCCATGCGGGTTATAAAATCTGTGACTTACCTCCCTTTTATTTCATAGCTGAGTTTCATTGAGCTAAGTAAAGCTTAATACTTTTACTTCTGTTCTGAGTTTTGTTTTACTTATCGCAGGCTCCATCAACTGAATTGAGTAATGTTAAGTGTACTGGGTAGATTATAGTAGGGATAACGGTAAGTGTAGATTGTCGTAGTTAATTGACAATATCTTGCCTCCTTTTTTCAGTGGTGTTAAACAAATCACAGCTGGATGTGTGTCTCAACAAGCCATTTAAAGATTGCATTCAAGAACAGTGAAAGCAGTGGATGGTTAGCAGGGAAACGTCATTCAGGCTACCATAATAGCCTACTAAAAACACAGCACCCACTCGTGAGTTATTATAGATTGTTGTAGTTAATTGCCTACGTCTCCCCACCATTTTTTCATTAGAATTTGAGTGAAAAGAAAGTATATGCTTACTGAATTTATTTGCTAAATTCAATACATTTTAAAATATGATTTGGGGGTGGGTTGTCTTGTATGGTGAATATAGCCCGAAACCTACATTTTAACTTGAAAATTTGGGGGATGTCTTACACACCCAGTATGCCAACATATACAGTCAGATTTTTTCTTTATTCATCCTTTTCATATACTACTTGAATTCTTTATATGTGTTTTAATTTAATTCCTGCGTGAAACAATTTGCGATGTATATATCATATATACTCAGGTAATGCACAATCTCCCAAATTTTCACTTATAAAAAATGTTTTTATCATGTATCTCATGTATCATGCAAGTTCCTTTTTTGAGAGACCAAATTATAATCGACTAATGTCTTTTCCTCTATCTCTTTATTCTATCTTCTAGTTAAATAAGTTAGAAAAATAAAAGAGAATGATAAAAGTATCATTAATAATGCTATAATTGTCTCACAAATGCATCCAGCCATAAACAACAGAACAAGAAACAGCTAAACATCTTATAAACATAAACAATAGAAAAGATGCATATTTGCTATGTTTGTATTTTATAATATGATACTAATATGTTAATATTACTTGCATTATTAGTGGATACAGATAAGTAAAATATCAGTTTTATCAAAATTATGTTTATTTTAAATACAGCTGTACTTTCTGACTAAAGTAAATTGATATATAGTTTGGCCTACAGCATAGCCAGGGCCAGCAGTACATACACTAATTTTATATCTTTTGTATGATGCGACCCCCATAAAATTAGCTTCAAAATTAAGTCTTCAAAAGTTGCATTATATTCAAATACTAGCAGCATGGCCCGGCGTTGCCCGTGCTTGATTAAAAAATCGTACGACTCATACAGCAATCGCTATCACTTGACTTAAAATATTTTTGCCCTTCCTTGCTTTTAAAGGAGTGCCCTTTGCCATGCTGATGTTGCTACATGCCTTACTTCTTGCCTATCTCACACTGCGAATTTTTTCTAAGCTCTATACTAAACATTAAATCTGTTATGAAAAAAGAACTAAACAAAATGAACACAAAACGATCAGGTTTAAAAAAGGACTCGTAACTGGAAAAACCGAATGAAAAAAGAATGTTAACAACAAATACTTTTTCACACCCAACCCGGTTCTGCGAAATCAGAATCAACGTTGAATTTAAGCAAGGAAATGAGCCAATTGGAGTAAAGTGCCATGCAGATTTAAATTTTTCCCACTTGTGATGAATGCAGCTATCGATTTTTTTATGCTAGCATGCTAGTTAACATTCATGTCAGTCAGCTGTTGGCTCTCACACTGACCAATAGAATCTTCCTGCCTATTCGTAGAAGCCAGCTATAGGCTCTCACTCTGGCCGATAGAAAATGGCCACAAACTACATGGAAACTGCCGTAGAAGCATGAAAAAATCGATTATTTCCACTATCGATGGGAGTTGGGAAATGCAAAGTTGGTCTTGGCCTTTTCACTAACTTGGAGCATGTGCATGTAAATTTTGGTGCAAATCCGTCGAAAATTGCGGCCGTGCATTCGTTACACACACACACACACACACACACATCCTGCCTTTTATAGATAGAGATATACGGTAAGTAAAAAGTGATCAGTAAGATAATCTTTGTATAGTTTTCATGTTTTTTTTTATTTAGTTGACATAGAAGCATAGAAAAATTTTTAGAAATTATAAACTTTTCAGCTTTTCTTGATGCTTGTTATTTAATAGTTTATTTTTTAACTGAGCTAAATTTCAACTTGAGCAGGTGTTAATGACCTCAGTGTGAGAATCACTGATCCTTTGGTCGTGGCACCTGATGCAGATTTTTATTTTATTTTTTTTTTTTATTTCTTGCTCCAACCAGATGATGCCAAATGTAACTGATGAGATGTTTGGCTGAGAACTCGTTTTTACTTTGCCTTGTTAGTGTGTTAATACAAGTGTATATGTTATTTTTAGTGGATACTGATAATTGAGCAGACGTTCCGTTTATTTATTAAACAATATATTTATTTTTCATTGACCAAAAGTGATAAAATTTGTCAGATTAATAAATAAAAAATGTATTACTTCTTTAGAAATTACTTTGTTTACATTTGGATACAAAACTGAGCAGATATGAAATTTCAAGTCTATGATGAGAATAATTTTGAAGGTTCTTCATGGCAGAGTTGGTTAAAGCAAGTTGGATCTAATGGTGGTTCCTTCTGCCCAGGGGGATGCAGGTCTGAATATTGCCAGTGAACACATATTTTTCTTTTTCTCTAATAAGATTTCTTGTATATTTAAAGCCGATAGACGAAAATAAATAAATGTACTGTTTAATGAATAAATGAAGTGTCTACTCCAATATGAGTATCCACTAAAAATTATGAGTGTATATGGAAGAATATAAGATGAAGTGTATTTAATAATAATAATAACTACTATCATTATATATATATATATCACTTTGGCTGATGGGCATTTGTTTACATTTTTAAAAACAATATGCTAGATTTAGTTGTGTAACTCTACCGAGTGAAGATAGCTCTGGCTGACACCAAATTGTGTTTCAATCCTGGCTTGAGGCATTCGGAAGTCTAGTCGCACTGAGGAGCTGTGATACAGCAAAACAGTACTGTCTGTGAATGACATATATACATATATATATATATATATATATATATATATATAATTTGGATAGCAATCATTCTTTTTTCAAATTTCATTAAAGAAACTGTGATAAAGCTTATTTGAAATTTTTCTTGTATTCATACAAGTTTTTTTTTTCTGGACATAAAGTGTATGAAAACTGTTCAAATGTTCTTTATATCTGAGTGCTTTCAGCTATTCTATTAGCCATTAAGAAATTTTTTTTTATTTTTAACTAAATATGTATATATATATATACATATATTAATAAATATACATATTATTCCTCACGGCTCGTATGACTCAGTTTCATGCATGATGCAAACTTCAGGTGGTGAGTATGGACCTCAGCACCTGAAGATTGCATTGTGCATGAAACTCCGAGTCATGCTCAAAGTGAGGGATAATATGTATATTTATTAATAAATACTTAACAGCTCTGATATATTACATCGAGCACTGTTTTATTAATACCAGCACTATATGTGGGCAATCCAGTGACAAAAATGATATTACATTCTTCATGATTAAAAACCATCAGCATAATGACTTGAATTTCAACAAAGGATACATCTAGGGTCTAATTATATATATATATATATATATATATATATATATATATATATATAGCATAATGAGAAGCCACGTATACTTTCTTGATATGTATATAATATATGGATAAAATAACTGAAAAGAAATTGGGTGTTTTTTTTGCGAAAGTATTCTAGTTTATATGTGTCTAATTTTAAAATACTGGATTTTAAAATTAGACACATATAAACTAGGGTTAAACAAAGACTTGGGTATTTTAAATCTGTATAAATATTTCAATAGTTAAAAAAATTCTTTAGATATAGTTAAAAAACCTTTTTAAACAACATCTAAAATACTATCGTTAGATTTACGTTAAAATATTCAAACATAGTTGCATTCCACATCATGTGACGTCCGCGTCTAACGACAAACGCTGTAAAGTGTAAACAAACTTCCAAATACAGTAATACAATAATTCAATTCATTTCTGAGGAAGGACCGAGGTGGTCTGAAATACTAAATATATATAAAAACATAGAAATAAATACTTTCGCAAAAAAAAAACACCCAATTTTTTTTTAAGTTATTTTATCCATATATTATATATATATATATATATATATATATATATATATATATATATATATATATATATATAGGGTTATTCAAAAAGAATGAACCAATTTCATTATGCAATATTTTAATAAGGAAAACCAATTATTCTAGTCACAATCCACTTTTATTTCCTGTCTGACAAGTGTTCAACCCGTGGCCATCACCTGCAGCACAAGCAACATCAATGCAATAAGAGAATTCCTCCCAGTCACATGTCACAATCCACTGAGTTGATTGCTGTTGTTATTCGATGTTTAAGGTCATCAAGGTTAGTGGGTAGCTGTGGAGCATAAATGCAGTCTTTTATGCATCCCCACAAGAAAAAAAATCACACACAGTAAGGTCTGGGGATCTTGCAGGCCAAGCACAAAGAGCAAGGTAAGTGCCTGAACAGGGTGTAGTCTGTATAGTTTCAAATGTAGATGTCTTCTTAGCACAGGCCAAATAGTGGATTGAGAGACTGTAAGCTCACAGCTAGCTCGATTTCTGGACTTCCGTGGACTCCCCTCAAATGTACCATGGATTCTTGCCACTTCCTCCTCCGAAACTCGTGGTCGTCCTGGAATTTTTCCTTCACACAGACACCCACTCTCTTGAAACTGTTTAAACCACCGTTGAATGTTCTTAGGAGAGGGCAGATTAACGTTGAATTGCCTTCACCATGACAACCGTATTTGTCTTTGTGAACTCAAGAATGCAGAACGCCTTTTGCTAAGGACTTGCCATTCTGGGGGTAAACAAACAATTGAACATTGCTGGAGATACAACGTGACTACAGTGCCCCTGTGGCAGCCATTCAAAACTTAGAAAACTCCTCTTTCAAATGGTCACTGAGTCCATTGAGAACTGAAGCAATGCGTCATGAAATCAGTTCATTCCTTTTGTATAACCCTGTGTGGGTGTGTGTATATATATATATATATATATATATTACAATGAATCATTCATTCACAAAGTAAATTAGTAAAGTAAATGATATAAAATGGTGAAAAGAACTGATCTGACGTGCAAATTTTCAGGATAACAACTGAGACATTACTCTATTTATTGAAGTATTTTGTTTATGCCACATTGACTGATAAACTCCTACAACAAAAAACTCTCAAATTGCCATATTAGTAAAAAACACACTCTCTTAAATTTAAAAAAAAAATTCAACCTTAATGTTGTGACTGCACGCTCCAAAAGTTTGTATCTGTTAACAATAACACATTTCAAAAAAACATATTTTGGTTCGCATTATATTTTTTTGTCTCAGATGCTACCTGAATTTTACCAAAAACAAAATAATTTCCATGGCCGAAGATGACTGAATATACAGTCGAAAGTACTTGCATATTTAAGAAAGACCTTATGCAGCTTATAATTTTAAAAAACAAGGATCATAACATTCATGGAGTGATTGGTAGGTTAATGCATCGTTAAAATTTTGTTAGCGAAGGGATTTCGCCATTTTATATCATTAACTTTACTAATTTACTTTGTGTATGATTGATTCATTGTAATATAAACTGATCTGCACTACATATTTGATATATATATATATATATATATATATATATATATATTGCATCTCAGTATGACTTTAATTTTTGTATTTCAGTGTTATATATCAAATGTTTTCATGTATGACTTATGTCTGGAATCCCTTATTCCCTGTTTAGGATTGACTTTCTAGTTTCATTCTCTTTCACTCCCAGTAGCCCAGTAATCCCGTGTGTCTTAGTGGCATTATAGCCTTTCATTGTGTGAATTGATGAGAAAAAAAATTTCTTTGGCTCATTTTTTTAATCTGTTAAGATGTTAGTGTATTGCAAATACACTAATGCCTATAGTGAACCTTGGAGAGTGGAGAAGGCCAACATATTTTGTCTGTCCAAGCACTCTCAATGTTAAAGTGTTAGCATATAACAGATATAATACTGCCTGTAGTAACCCTTTAGAATCATTCTATTTGTGTTATAAATCATTAATTTCTGTGAGTACAATCCAGACTAAAAAGTTTAGAAAAGAAAGGATGATGATCGCATTCAGAAATGAAAGAGGAAATAATCAAGCAGACTGTGAGAAAGAAATGATTATTAGCAACATAAGGGGTAAAAATACAAAGTTGAAGCTCATATGTTGTACAAAATGGAGGACATGGTTCAGCAGTTTTTTGAATAACAAAGGTACATATGACAGCAGTATAAAGAAATTGGTAATTTTCGTATTTGAAAATCATGGATTTTACAAGTGCAAAAAGCTGACCCAAGAGAGTAAATGGTCACCAAAATTTACAAATTTATTTCCTTAAACATTCATATTTTGATTAATGCATTTTTGTAGGGAAAAAAAATAGTAAACAAAAGCAAAACAAAATGCATAGTGTGTGTGTGTGTGTGTGTGTGTGTGTGTGTGTGTGTGTGTGTGTGTGTGTGTGTGTGTATATTCAATAAATTCAAGAAATCAATAAAAGTTCAAGTTGCTTATCTGGTTGACTGACACAAGTGTTTCACATTCAAATGCTCATCAGGGCCATATTGATTTATCAAACAACTGGCTCTGATGAATATTTTAATATTAAACTCTTGCGGGAGTCAACCAGATAAGTCACGTGGACATTTCTTGATGTATTTTTATGTTATCGTTCCAATTACCTAGGTGTTTTTTGACAGAAGGTCTGCTCACCTGAACAAAAACACATTAAATTCTTGTAAATTTCACACATTTTTTCAGTTATATCATCATTATCCCATCAATATATATATATATATATATATGTATATATATAAAATAATAGTAATGACACCTATTTATATATGTAAAATTATATAATTCAGCATGTCAAAGTAAACAGAATTCCTGCCAATAAAGTGCTAATTAGCTCTTGAGAGCAATAATTATTGTGTTAGGAATATTGAAAGCTCACAATATTTATCGGAGATCAACTTTGAGATTCTTTGTTTTTAAGGATCCAGACAAGAATGATTGTATTAATTATTACAGAATAATAATTCATGTCTGGGTCTTGAAGAGCAAAAACTTGTGAAACTCAGAATTGACCTCCAAAAATATCATGAACTTTCAATATTTTCAACACGTATAAATAATTGTGTATTTAGGCAGCAATCCCTCTTTTATACAAGTTTCATTAAAGATGACTGACAAGGTGCTGCAATTAAGCTTTTTTTATTTCATTTTTTTATGTTCATATTGTGTAACACCCCTCTGACCATAGCTCAATTAGGATCTGTTTAAACAGACTTGGAAACTGAACAAACTCTATCCGCAACATACTTGTAGAAAATACAAGCATAATAGCCTCATCCGCATGTAAAAATAGGCTTAAAAATAATGGAAACACTAATAATAAAAAAGAAAAAAACCAACACTCAATAACATTAACTGTGAACATGGCCACAATGTGCTGACTGTGTTTGGAAAATAAAGTGTTCCAATAACTCTAGATACATACATAAAAGAAATGCATACATAGTTAAAATTAAAAAATAAAGATCGTCCTTGAAAATGGCTACAGAATAGCCAAAAATGCTCTGATATATAGAACATTTGGACAATTTTTTATAAACTTTTATGTCCAGATAAGAAAACACTTATAAAAACACAAAAATTAAATAAAATGTTTAACTGCAGTATTATTTGATCAGTCATATGTAATGAAATATATATGAAATTGAGATATAACTGAATATTTCTTTTTAGACAATAATTGAAAATGACAAATAGGAAAATTTATTTTTGCAGTGTAGTTAATTTTTTCTAGAACTTTCACCAAAAACAAAATGTAGAGATGTGCAATGATGTGGTGTCTATTAAATGATAACATGAAACTTTAATCTTCATTACACAGCATTTTAACTAAGTCATTCGCCAGGATGCCCCATAGCTTCCACACACTTATTGCTGGTGCCATTACTATGGGCCATCATAGGGGTTCCAGTTGCATGTATATTTAGAGAGACACAAGACACTACTCTGTGTGTGTCCCTGCGGTTTTCATCTAACTTAGAATAATTCGGTCTCATCCATTGTCCAGTATGAAGAATCTTTTTGCATCACACCATTGCAGTTTAATGCCAAAAATCTGGTCTGTTATGTTTTGCCATTGACCACATCCAACATTCTGCTACCAATGTCTTCTGTAACCCTGGCAGGGGTGGCTTCTGGGTGCTATTAGTTCACCCAATACAAGGTCAAAGACTACTCAAGATAGAGAGGTTCTGAGCGAGATTGTTTTAAGGGAGGGGGAAGGAGGAAGAAAGAGATGCATATTATGTGTAGGATAGAGATATCGGTTAACTCTGGACTTGAAAAGCCAAGAGTGTCGTGGTCAGGGAAGCATGCTCTCATGTGTTTCTCTCACAAAGTAACAGTTCTGGGGAAGATGCTGTCTGATTGGAATTTGCCCCTTATTAAATGAACACAAAGTGAAAATGGCATGACTAATGAAGGTCTGAGCTGATGGCACTAAGGAATATAAGTCATCTGAATAACTGCCATAGTAATTGTGATAGAGTATTGGGAGGTTAACAACGTTTCATCTGTGGGATAAGAGTTGCAGGGTAGAGAATGATTCACTACCCACAAGGCTGCATAATTGCTTTTGAACTATGATGAAGCTGGACAGTGAGGGTTGAGCAGCACCAGTCCAGATATGGCAGCAATATTCCATTCTTGGTCTGATCTGACTCTTGTAAAGATAGAGCATTCATTCCCAGTAACACCTTCGTCTTTGTGGCATTATCACCTTGCTTGAAAAGAAACTGATTAAAAAAATGGCATAATATATTTGCATACAGACTGTTATCCTCATCTTTGCTGTTATTATCACTAGTTGTTATTATCACTAGTCTGCATGTAAATAATACAAATTAGGACAACTCCTCATCCCAGAAATTCAGAGAGAAACGATGTAATGTGTTCAGATTTAAATCTGACAACATTTTAAAATATTCCAAAAACTTTCAACATTATGGAAAATAAAAGAAATTATGGAGGACACTAAGTGATGCACAAAAATCTTTTATGCTGGTAACTGAAAGTAAATTTTTGTCATTATCTGTGTGTACAAATACAGTTTTTTCTTGATAAAAATGTCAATCATTATCTACCGTCTTCCTGATTACTCTTCTATTGTTCTCCCTCCTTAATAATGCTTCTCTTTTTTCTTATTCTTTCACACTCAATAATCCATTGTGTCTTAGAGGCTTTACTGCCTTGCATGGGGTGAAATGATTAAAAAAAAAATATCTTTGTTGAACAAATGAAATGTGTTGCAGAAATAAGTTTTCCTATTTTGTCAGTTTTATATATATGTGTGTGTGTGTGTGTGTGTGTGTGAGTAAAAATGAATTAAGAAGCAAAAAATAAAGATTCCAGAGAGAAACTGGTAATTATACTTACATTTTTTCTTTTTTACTTATATAATGGCTATGTCTGTTTGATAATGAGTGCAGTTTTGAAACAAATTGCTATGGAATAACAATTTCATTGTTATAATAGATAACACTGTTGTGTTATTGTTTATTAATGTCATATGAGTGTGTGTGTATGTGAATATATATATATATATATATATATATACATACATATTCACATACACACACACTCTAGGCCAAAATGTTTGGAGCTACAAACTGGATTTCAAAGAATCACCCTAAAAATTGAAGATTGCATATCTTTTTTAAAACTGATTTACCAGAACATTTTGGGTGAGAGGGACATTCCCTTCCTGAAGCATTTTATCAGATATTCAATATTAATAATGATAATAATAATAATAATGAAATAATCCATTATTGCATAAAGTTTCTTTAAAAATTTAGCTCTTTTTGCCTGAACTACCTGACTGGCTGATGGTAATTTAGGGCCGCCAGATTTTAAATTTTAGATAAATCCCTCTGAAAAATTGGATGACTTGCACTAATAGGTTAAATAGTTTTAGCATCTTAATTTAATAGGGATTAATTAAACCAAAGAAGGTATTAAACTTACTGATTATTAAATCCAGAGGGTAAACCCCAAGCATTTAGCCTATATATATATATATATATATATATATATATATATGTGAGGAAAAATATGGAAAAACAAAAAATCCGAATATGCAAGTTTACTGTTTTTAATGTTGTTTCAATGTCGACGTCAGACGTTTCGGTCTAGTAGACCTTCTTCAGGACATAGTTATTAAAACATAATTGTTGACTTGAATATCGTCTAATTTTAATTATGTTTTAATAACTATGTCCTGAAGAAGGTCTACTAGACCGAAACGTCTGACGGCGACATTGAAACAACATTAAAAACAGTAAACTTGCATATTCGGATTTTTTGTTTTCCCATATTTTTCCTCATACTGTCGGATCTATATCCACATATTTGCTTATATATATATATATATATATATATATATATACACACACACACACACACATATATATATACAAGGTCTGATCAAAAACTGATGGCTGATACCATAAAAAGAAAAGTGCAACATATCAATTCAGCATTTAATCTCTTTTGAAGTAGTGCCCTTCTGAAGCCGCTCACTTTATCCAGTGTTATTTCCATTCCTGGAACATATTTTTGGGATAGCGAGCAGCTGCCTCGACATCTTCAAATCTCTTTTCCTTTCAAGTGGGATTTGATTTTTGGAAAAAGGAAAAGTCGCAAAGGCCGACACATTGGGAATATGGTAGCTGCTGCACAATCCATCGTCATTGATGGAACCTCTGTGGTGTGGGAAATGACCGCACTCTACACACTTTCCTTCCAAGCACTGCCATAAACAACGAAAGTCAGTGAGAACATTATAACTTAGTGTGCATGCATGACAGAGGTCAAGGTCAATTTGTATTGAGTTGCTTCACTCTGAGTACTTTAGCTATTACCATAGCAACAATCCCAATACTTTTTGATCAGATCTTGTATATAAGGTGAGTCAAAAGTAGTGGCCAGATTATATTAAAATTTTTTTGTTTTTTCAGCAGTCTGATTGAATGACTGACATGCTCTCAGACTTAAACACCTGCATTATTCTTTTTTGTGAGGCCCATGAAGAATCTTTGGCGAACATGGATAAACATGTCTGCAGTAAGGCGTATCATCAAAAGGACAGTTTTTCCTATGACACTGCTTTTTTAACTACCGTCACTCTTCGGCAATGTTTATTATTTTAAAAGTGATGATTAGAATTTTAATCAAACCTAAACACATGATGAAAGTGAATTTATATTTTTTTTGTTCTTGAGAATTTATAACAAAAATATTAACTACTATTTATTTATTTATTAGATTGTTTATTTACAAGAATAATTTTATATTTCCAACTTTCTAAAAACTAATATAATTGTATTAAAACTAATGCAATCATTTACTAATTTATAAAGAAATAAATATAAAAACAGTTTTTTTATTCACAAATTTATAAACATTTGCTAAATTATTAAAATATGTGAACCAACTATAAGAAAATCCTTATTATTTACCATTTTATAAAGTTTGAACCAATTGGCAATTCGCTGATATTTTGCCAACCGTTCCAATAAATAATATAATAAATAATGTTTACTATTTTTTTTCAATTCTCAAGAACAAAAAAAATGTATAAATTCATTTTCATATGTTTAGGTTTTATAACAATTCTAATCATGACTTTTTAAAACAATAAATATTGTTGAAGAAGGAAGGTAGTTCAAAAAGCAGTGTCATGGGAAAAACCATTCTTTTGACACTTTGTCTTGTGTTTATCCATGTTTGCCTAATCTTTTTTTATTGTGAAAAGCCTCATGCTATTCAGAATTTGAAAGATCAGATCATTGCAAAGTTTGAAGAAATTGATATCAAACTCTGCAACCGTGTGTGCAACAATGTGCTTGCTCAGCTGCAATTGTGAATTGAACATGAATGAGGGCACTTTGCATATTGCAAGTAAAACAGCTTTGTATGGTTCCTTAATAATTTTCTCCCAAATAAATGATTAGATAAACATGTCTTTCATTGATTACTACCTTCTTGTACATTGTAATACAAAAGGCAAACACAGCTGTAAAAACAAAAATCGAGTGCTACCTTTACTCACCCAGTGTGTGTGTGTTTTTTCTTTGTTTTTTTTTTACCTAGCCTCATTGCGAATTATCCTTTATAAATATCTTATATTAATCCTACTAGTAAATTGAAAAAAAAAAAATTAAAAACAAACACATGAGCACTGACTTTTGCAGCTGGGACTTGTCATGCCACATACACAGGGATGAATCATCCTCATTCCCTCCATATTTCATTAATAAAAATTAAGTCTTTCTGGGATAACTTCTTCCTAAAAACTGCTGCTTTCTGGAACAGACTCCTGGTCTGACATTTTCCCAATCACTACAATCTTGACCACTTTAACAAGTAGATCTCTGAAGGTCGTTTTTAACGGCCAGTCATTAGAAGCCCATAAGGTCAATGCTGGTGTTCCTAAAGGTTCTCTACTTGGTCCAATCCTCTTTCTACTCCATATTAATGATCTGCCTAAGAACATACTCTGGTCTTTAGCGAATATCTATGTGGATGATATAACAGTTTATAGGTGCATCTCCAAAAGATCTGGATGACCAGAACCTAGCAGCTCACCTCTCCTCTGATCCAGCCCAGCTGGTTCAGTCATGACCCTTGTCATTAGAACCTGACATGCCATATATGTAAAGATGCATAATCCCCATTCACTTCATATTCCATTAGTAAGAAGTAAGTTCCACTGTTTTTTGTTTTTTTTCCAAAGCTTTTCAACCCAAGCAAGGCAGGAGTGCTACTAGCACACAAGGGGTTACAGAGAGTGGGGGCAAGAGTAAAGAAGCATGATAGAGGAAAAGATGAAGAGAAGGATGGGGAATTAGATCAGGGCATCAGGAAATGTCAATTGGCATTACATTTGAATAGTTGGAGACTATAACTATCAGGGAAGCAAGTAAGAGGAAGGGAGTTCCACAGACAGGAAGTGTGAGACATGAAGCTATTGGAGTAGAAGAGACGGCTACATTTAACCATTTTGACAGTGAAAGGGTGGGACTGAAATGCCAACCTAGTAGCACGTTTAAATTCATGCAGTCTGGGAACTAGTGAAAGTAGCTCGTCGGAGCAGTTACCGTGAAAGTATTTGTAGAAAAGACAGAGGGAAGCAACAGCACGTCTGTGAGAGAGCGACTGCAAACGAGATGCCAGATCAGGGCCAACCACGTTGCATATCTGTTTATGGATTTTGTCGAGGACCTTAAGATGAACAGCAGGGGCTTCAGACTATATATGGCAGCAGTATTCCATGCAAGGGCGAATGGTTGATTTACAGATTTGAAGAATGGACTTGGGTGAGAAAAACTTTCTGGCGCGACACAAAGAACCAAATTTCCTTGCAGGAGATGAAGCTATTGATTCAATGTATTTGTTCCATCTCAGGTCAGCAGACAGTGTGAGACCATGCAGTCACAAAGAGGTGCTCTTGAGGAGTTGAGCATCAGATATTCTAATGGGAGGCAGGGAGGGTTCTCTGTGGATCAGACTCCTAGCAGAATGTTTTTCCCGATCACTATAATCTTCAAGTCTAGGGTTAGCCATTATCTTTCCTGCATAACCCCATGAACTTCTTGCCTTTTATGTTCATACAACAACACACTGTGAAACTCTACCTGGAGTGGCTCTTGGGCTTTGTAGCAGGTGAACATTCGTATTTTTAAAAAATACAACAGAAAAATAACAGCAGAAAAGAATAATTGATAATATTTTATATAAAACAAAACTGCATACAGTATACACTTAGATATAACTTGACTTTATACATGAATAAATGTTTTGTTCCATTTGACAATGTGCATGGTGGGAAAAGCTACGAGCAGCTCTTAAACCTTTGGTATGGAAATATTCAGGAGTTAAAAAAAACTGAAAAGAAACTGCTGTATGATAATAATATTCTACACTAAATGACTTGAATAAGTACGGCAAATTATTGCTGAAGCTGCCTATTTTTAAGTGTAAAGTGCTGCAGTAGAAGTAAGCATTTAGATTTTGTCACTCGGTGCTTCAAGCGTATGATAGATGCTTGATTAAGGTCACCAATTTGTAATGAAAAGACAAAATCAAATATAGAAGTACAGGTGATGTAATGGTTAACAACACAGAAAATGGAATCAGCAAGCTGAGTTCAAATTCCAGTTGAGACAGTCTGTGTTTACTTTGCACTTATGATCTTAAGAAAGGGTATGACTCCTACTCTTCCCTCCCACGGTATGGATAAAACAGTTGGGTAGAGAGAGTAATCTAGTTTTGATTGGTAACCAGTCTCATGAAAGGTAAACTACCAGGAATGGAATCTACTTCACCCACCATCTATGGGTAAACTGAGCTCTCTAGCCTTGATTGGCAACTAGTCTAGGAGTAGGACAACACTGAATTCAAAACTGTGAAGAAGGCAATGGTTGAACCATTCCAATGTCTTTCTCAATAACAATCATTGCAATGCACTATTTCTAGATATTAATTGAAAGAAAGCTGTGAGCAGCCATGATTGCCTTGTCTTGAAAGGAGACAGCATTTTAAAAAGGAGATAAAAGATGAAGAAAACATCTGAATCAGCACAAACATTTTTTGTTAACAGATATGAAAAGAGCAACAATTCCTTGAGCAAGCTCTTCCTCAGATAAAAATGACCTTGAGGTCAGACATAGTTTGGGAAAGATTGAAATCTAGGGCTCTCCAACAATGCCTCACAATTTCACCAGGGCTCTTTGGCTTTCCGTTACAGTGAGTATTAGTAGAATCCTCACGATCTTGGAGTGTCTTCATATAAGTGTGGGGGCGGGTTGAAAGTTTCTCGGCCTAACCCAATTCCCAAAATCTAATTGTTGTTTTGTGACTGTAGGTGGAATATTTTTATGATTTTGCAGGAACCCCATGCTTTGAACCATGTCAAATTTTGGCCGAGAGAGTTTAATTTCACTTCTCACATAAGCAGGAATCCAGCTATGGTTCAAACAGCTGAATCAACTGGGTTGTCTAGCCTTAGCTGCTAGCCAGTCTGAGAGAACAACAACTTTGAATTCAAAACTGCGATGGAGGCAATGGAAAACCATTCCACTATCTTTCCCAATAACAATTATGTCAGCTCACCAGATATTAACTGAAAGAAAGCTGTGGAGAGCCGTGATTGCTTACTTCCTGAAAGGAGATAGCATTTAAGAAGGAGATTAAATATGAAGAGAACATCTAAATTAGCATGTACATTTTTTGTTAATTTTCATAAAACATGGACTTGTGCATAATACACATCCCCCCCAACTTTTTTTGCCCTTAATTTTCATTTAAAATTTCTCACATCACTTTTTGCCATAATAGATTCCATATATTTCTCTAATCTAAAAATCCCACAGCGGCTACTTTTGAAAAGCCAGTATGATTAAATTTTGAATTTCACTATTTGTGACATTTTGAGATTTCTTTTCAAAATAAGCTGGGCTTACTTGGACTTTTCACAAGAAGAAACTCAATTCAAAATTTATTAGCATTGGGTTTTTCTTATTTAATTAACAAACAAATGGATATGAAATTGGGGGGGGGATAGAGGTCAGTTTTGGTTTACAACACATTATAAACAGATTCTCCACTTTTTACCATAGTACATTCCATATATTTCTTTAATCTAGAAATTATATTGCGCTACTTTTGAAAGGCCAGTACGATTAAATTTCTATTTGAGATTTTTACTTAATTCTTAAGATAAGACAGACTAACTTTGGCTACTACTCAAGGTTTAGTAGTGTTAGTTTTCTTTTTAATATAGCCCAATATGTTACTTGTTGCCTATTCTGATGACCCTGCTTGTTGATCCTTTGGTTATTAAGTGGGAGGTCAGTTTTATTTTACAATCATATCAAACAGATTCCCCATATTTTGGCATAATAGATTCCATATATTTCTCTAATCTAGAAATTATACTTGGACTGCTTTTGAAATTCCAGTAATATTAAATTTTAAATTTTGACTTTGCGGGTGGGGTTACTTTTTAAAATAAGCTGGGCTGTTAGGGAGATTCAATATTAGCCAATTCTTATTTAGCTTAATTTACAACTTCTGCAATCAAGCAACATAAGACTTTTCACAAATACTCCTGTCTGAAATGACTATATATATTTCTATGTAATGGACACTTCGATATGCAGAGCACTTGATTCACTAAATCAATTACAACTGAGTAGTTAGTTTGATACTCACTGGGTGCTCAATACTTTTGGTCTTGTGCCACATCTAAGCTATCATTTAGTTTTCACTTCACCCCTATTTTGTGAACAGTAGTAGAGGTTTATCTCTAGTTTCCTGTTTAGGATTGGATTTCCAGTTCCTTCTAAAGTTTTTCATTCTCTTTCACTCCCAGTAGGCCCTTGAGTCTTAGTGGCATTATTACCTTGCTTGGGGTGAATTGACTAATAAAAAAAATCATCATATTGCTATGTATCTTTATATGACATCAAATATGATATTTAAAATTTTCTATTTTTTTTAATTAAAATCTCTTCAAATTTAAAA
This sequence comes from Acanthosepion esculentum, assembly GCA_964036315.1. Taxonomy (NCBI): domain Eukaryota; kingdom Metazoa; phylum Mollusca; class Cephalopoda; order Sepiida; family Sepiidae; genus Acanthosepion; species Acanthosepion esculentum. The sequence goes on along the minus strand of OZ038479.1, from coordinate 120,648,676 downwards.
GTTTGAGTACTCCATACTTGCAGCCTTGTGTCGCACCTAAGGCTACACTTTTGAACGTGGCCTTGTGTCACATCTAAGCTACACTTTTGAACAGGATTAGAGATATATCCCTTGTATCATGTTTAGGATTGGGTTTCTGGTTCCTTCTAAAGTCTACTTAAACTCTGAAATTTTATTTATTAATCATTTTTTTTCTCAATAGGAGTAGATAGGTTCACCTATCATCCAGTTCACACTTCTCCCCTGTTTTTTGAACAGGAGTAAAGATTTATCCGTTGTTTCCTGTTTAGGATTGGGTTTCTGATTCTTTCTAGAGTCTCTTCCTTCTTTTTCACTCCCAGTAGACCCTTGTGTTTTAGTGGCATTGTCACCTTGCTTGGGGTGAATTGATTTTTAAAAAAATCATAATATTTCTATTTATCCTTATATGACATCAAATATGCTATTTAAATTTTTTCCATTTTTATACTAAAACCTCTTCAAAATTTAAAAAAAAATGTTATCTGTTAATATTTTCTAAAATTTAAAATATGTATATTCACTATATGAGGCCAAGTAAAAAAAAAAAATTGTTACTATTGCTGCAATGTCATTATTTTTTGTAATATGTGAAACTGAAATCTAATGTTTTTATAAATATAAATGCTTTAATTTTATAAGCAAATAATAATAAATACTTTTATATGTTCGTATATAAGTATGATAGGTGTGTGAATATTAGAAAGGGTAAAATATTTAACACTGGCTGATGTTTTGCGAGTGGTTCTATGAAAACGTGATTCTATCCTGAAAAATGAAGTGTGTCATTCTTTAAAAATTATTTACAAGTCTGATGCAAAAGCAACAAATCAATTTGGTCGCGTTATTCACAATATGAAGTCTGCTCGGAAAGTATCCAACCATTTTGGCAATTTCAAGTAGGACCGGCTGTGCGGCCTTGATGTAAATTTGAAACTATGAACACTCTCCTGTAGGATTACTCAGTGTTGTTACTTAAAATCCAGATTTGGCTCTCAGTGACCTTTAACTTTTCACAAATCAACTTTGAAATGCTGGGGATGAAATTAAGGAGAACATGAAGCAACTGATGGTGATCTCCAAAAGAGGATTAGCAGACTATTTTCAGTCTAAATTTGTGGGATGAGGAGTTATTCTTTACATTATTTACAATCAGAGAGCACAATGACGAAAACATTGGGATAATAACAACAAAGATAAGGATATTAGTCCAAATGTAAATAATGTAAATATACAATGCTTTAATGTTAGAATTCCAGAGAGGACTAGGAAAGCTGGAGAATACTGAAAAAAAAATATAAGGATACTAGTCTAAGTTTGAAGAATAATGGACAAAGTGTCATCTTAGAATTTCAGACAGATTAGGAAGGCTGGAGAATGTATCAGTTGAAAAATAGTTATTAAAAGAAAAAAAAAATTAAGGTAAGGATACTAGTCTAAGCTTGAAGAATAATGGACAACACGTCATCAAAGAATTTCAGATAGGACTAAAAAGATTGGGGAAAGCAATATTTAAAATATATTTATAAAAAATATTCTAATTTAAGGATATTAGTCTAAGTTTGTAAAATAACTGACAATGTCTCATCTTAGAATTTCAGATGGGACAAGGAAGGCTGGAGAATGTATTAGCTGAAATATAGTACCAAAAAAAAATGTCTGATAAAGAATTCTAAGATGACACATGGTCAATTATTCTTCAGACTTAGATGTCTGAAGAATAACTGAGCTTACGTCATCTTAGAATTTCAGATGTGACTAGGAAGGCTGGAGAATGTGTCAGTGCATCAAAGATCACGACATTAGTTTGAATATAAATAATGTAAACAATGATTACAAGAATGACTTGAAAAATAGAAAGGATGCTCATTATAGGTGCATGGAGTTACAAAATGAGTTCTTTGAAGGAAGCTAAGGTGGCACTGCCATAGCTAGCTTATTTTTAATTAAAATTAAATGGTTGATACTTTCTGAACAGACCTTGTTTTATACATACCTACATACATATATATATATATATATATATACATATATATGTATGTGGTTTCTAAATAATTGATGGATTTATTTTTTATCCAACATTTTCATTACTTCAATTGTTATTTTGAGTGGATACTCATATTTGAAATAGATGCCCCATTTTTATATTAAATTGTGTGTATTACATTTCTCAATCTGCACATTCAGGAAATCTTAATAAAGAAATTATGCTCTACTGTGACACGCTCTCTAGCTGAGCAGTGAAGCACGCTGGATCATATGGCGATTTCTCTTACAAAGGGGGACACAATTTCAATCCTTACTGAAAAGCACATTTTCTTTATTAAGATTTCTCAAATGCGCAGACCAATAGACGATAGATGTAAAACACACACTTTAACTTTTAGCACTCTGCATTATTAATATTACTTCCCTTTCCACTGCATTCTTTTTCAAGGTCTCTCAATTCCAGTATCCTTATTGTTAATTCGACTCAAAGCTGTTTTCTGTTGCCATAGCAGGATATGACAGCACAACTATGAAATTCAAACACACTCTCATTCAGGGATCAGAGTCACCTTCAGTGGCAGAATAAACTTTTTGTATAGCAAATGAAGCCACATAGAGTGAAAAAGTTTAATAATGAAAATTGGTCATCTATTTCAGATACGAGTATCAACTATAACGTTTGAAGTAATATGCATGTATGTATCTGCACATTGGTTTTCATAGGTAGGTATAGAAAAGAAAAGCTGGAATTAACAAACAGGTAAAAGGCAGGACTTTAAACAAGAGACCAAACACATTTTCACTTTTTCTTCTTACATAAAAAATAGCACAAAAATAATTCTTCAACATCTGTTACTACTATAATGAATAAATGATATGATATTAGAAAATGTAACTTTTGTAATGTGCTCCACACACAGATTTATATATATATATATATATATATATATATATATATATATATATATATCACTAGGTATGTCCTATTAGAAATGTTGTTTCCTTATTAATTCCAAGAATTTATTTTTGGGAAAGTGAGTACCAGTCAAGTGGATCTCCATTTTGATATTGCTATGGTTACAATGGATGTTATTACACTAAGAACAATGTTTCTTAAAAGCAGGAATCATCATACATTTGGTTATATGTGAACATTGAAAGTCTACAGAAGAAGAAGAAAAAGAAAGCCATTTGATTGGCTGATTAATGAATACAAGCACAACCTGATTAGTTGATTAATGTATTGATGCTGGTGGCCATTTTGAAAACTGATTACACTGACACCCCCCTAACCACCACCACCACCGACAAAAAATATTTTTTTTAAATTAATTAAATTAAAAAATGAATAAATAAAATTTTAAAAATGATTAAAAAATTCAAGAATTGATGAGGAAACAACTATTAAAAAATGTCAATCAAATCCAATTTGGTCAGGTTTTACCAAAATGTTTGAACAATTGTAAAAAGGCAATTTAAATTCTTTTTTTTTTACCTGATCTCATATTTTGGAGACATAATGACCTTGAAACTTTTGACAATAATACTTTTTTTTTGCATCTGTAGAAAAAAAAAGTCATACAAATATTAAAAACATAGAGAAAATAATTTAGAATAATCATCAAAAAAACATTTGCTTCACTACAGAACAACTTACGACACTGTTGCCACATAGCCACATTTACCATTTTCATAACAACTTTTATATCATATCAACCATGTCATAATCATTGTCAATAATATTTTTACATTATTGTTGTAAATGTTTGCTGTATTATTTTATATTTGTTTTTGTTACCTTTGTTGTGAAATGTTTTTTTTTTCAAAATTCATTTAAGAAATGAGATCAGGAAAAAAAATTACTTTACGGAATTTTTAGTTTTTTACCGGTAAAAATAAAAATAGTCAACAGTGAGATCTGAGTAAAAGCCTGTATCAGATCGTCAGTGTTGCCCTCCTCCCACAGAGATGCCAGTAAAGCCCAACCCCTTAAAAAAATAGAAATAATGAAAAACAGAAGCAGCTTGGTCTAGGCAACATTGACGACAACAGAACAAAACAGTTATAAGCATAATGTTTTATCCTACATACATATATATATATATATATATATATATATATATATATATATATATATATATATATATATATATATATATATACATATGAATGAAAGGAATTCATTTGTATGCTCATGGCAGGGCCTGCCAATATCTCTCAGTCAAAAGGCAAAAAAAATGTCGATTTTATAGTTTCATCTGCACAGCAGAGTATAGACTAGAGAAAAGTTTTATTACAAATTTCTCAATCCATTTTGTGTAATAATGATGATAATAATAATAATTTGATAATTTCAATTTTAAAAAAAAGGTTAAAATAAGCAAGCAGCAGAACTAAATGTACATATTTAAATATTAACACCAACTTTAATAATAATGTCAGGCTAAGATAATATTAATCTACGAAATTCCTATATTTTATATGTATTTATGCTGTACAGACATTGCAATCTGAAGGAGACCGCTTGCCTTGGTGATTTTCTTTGTCAGGAGTGTATCATTTTGGCAATATAAGAAGTGAAAGTAAAACTTATAGACTTTCAAAAAGATCTAAATGAGTATCCCTAAAAACAAAGGGTAATTGAAGCATACTGGGCTGTGAAGCTCTCTGTGGCCAAATAGTCAAAAGCACACCAGATCAGGTGGTATTTTCCACTACAAAAAAGGGCGCACAGTTTTCAAAACCCTGCCTGAGGAGCACAGTTCCTATATTAAAATTCTCGAATAGAGGCAGGTAGATGTTAATCTACACTGTTTTTTTTTTAAATAGGGTGTCTACTGAAACACATGTATCTATTAAAATATAACTTTTAGGTAATCAGAAATTAAGAGTAGGTGAATGAATATAAGACGAAAAAGCTTATTAGTGATACATTTCATTCCCAGAAGGAAATTCTTGCCTGAAGAAGTTGTTTCTCTGAATAAAACATTTAATAAGTTTTCCATGTTGTCATTCATTTACCTGCTATCTACACATACACACATACACACACATATATATATATATATATATATATATATATATATATATATATATATATATATTAAAAAGAAGATAAACTGCAAACGTTTTGGGTTGAAATGTGAATTTTTTTTATTTTAGTACATAATGCCCTCTTTCGTGCCCTTGAATTTGAGACCCCTGCTCTAATCTATAACTAAACAGGTCAGTATTTCGCGTCAAGATTTACAATGGGTGTACTGGATTTTTATTTTTATTTTTATAATAAATACTGGATTTTTATTTCTATAATTAATACCAGATTTTTGTTTTTATTTCGGTAATTAATATCAGATTTTACCATGGGCATTAATAAGTTTTAACAGACAAATAAACCAAAATATAACCACAAATATTAAATCTGTATCAGTTATCTATCTCTCTATCTGTCTTTCTATCAGTCTACTCGTATGTATCTAAGTTTTGTTTATATCTATCTCAACTTGTTTTATTTCATCTGTTTTTTAAATCAGTATGTATTTGTTTACCAATATTTATTTCTGATGAAACTTTAATAAAAGTGAAACATGTTAGATTGATAAATGTTTCCTATTTATACTTATCATTCTGTCGGATTCAAATTCATATTTGATCTGTATTTGATCCCAATTTATATATATATATAAAAGTGGACACTCAAGTCAACACCACTTTTATATTTACATATGCCCTATTTCTGATATTGATCACTTTTACCCATAAATATAGTATACCTGAAAACTATATTTTTATCATATATATATATATATATATATATATATGGCATCACTAGTTTTGGGTGGGTACTACAGTGAAGTTTGTAATAAAAAGTAATAATAATATGAAGTAGACTAATACAAAATTGCAATGAAAGTCCAGAATAAAAAAAAAAACAGCACTACTTAAGTTTCACCCTCAAATCAAAGGACCAGCTTCAATCTTACTTCTACTTAACTTATAGTCAGCCTTAAAGATAATTTTTTTCTTCCACTGGAAGTGAATCTCATCTGGACTCCATATTAGAAATTATATATATATATATATATATATTTAATTTCTAAGGTTATTTTTATTGAATACCCATATTTAAAATAGATGCTTCGTTTTTATTTTAAAAAGTGTGTATTACATCTACCTACCTGCAGTCTGTGTACTCTAGAAAGTTTTAAGATTTCTCAAGTGTGCAGTGCAAGACTTTCAACAAAAAAGTCCTGACAATAAATTATGAAACTCCAAGTTGACTACAATAAGTATTGGACTTTATTATTTTTGATAAGTTTGATTAAAAAGAGCTGACAAGGTCTGTCTGTTTAATTTTTTATTATATTTTTTCAATTTTCAGATAAAGTGTTGAGTATTGTGCTCAAAGTTGTGAATAAACTGTCCAAAGTTCATATTTTGTTATTTTTGTTCAAGTACTTTTGACTTTCACAGTCATCATCAAGAACCGATGTCGTGTCTGTGTGGTAGTTAGATTTCCTTTGTATGCATCCTGGTTTTCTTTGGGAATTTGGCCATTTAAAATGGTCTTGAAATTCTAACTTCCACACAGACACCACATCAGATTTTGATAATGACTACGAAAGTGAAAAGTACTTGAACGAAAATAACAAAATATGAACTTTGGACAACTTACCCACAACTTCAAGCACAATGCTCATGCCTTATCTGAAATTTGGAAAATATAATAAACAATTAATGAGACCCTGCTAGTTCTTTTTAACCAAACCCGTTTGGATTAATAATTGCCACCTAAATATACCTTATATATATATATATATATATATATATATATATGTGTGTGTGTGTGTGTGTAAACATACATCTCCCTGTTTGAGAAGAAAAATTGTTGATAAAAAAAAAAAAAAAATGAAAGTAACTCTGAAAAACACATATGTAAGTAATCGATAGATAATAGCCATCTACTCGTTTCCGAACACACCTGTCTGCTTGGGCAGATAGACAATCCCTGTTGCAGACGCCTGCTCAGGCACATTTGTATTTCTTCAACACCTACAGCAACTTTCCTGTGATTTACACTGCAACTATGCTGAGCTGAATTTAGTTACAGTTTCTGGGAAGGAGCACATAATCTGGAGTAATCAATAGTTTCAAAAACGCCAGTATGCGGAATCCCTCGATCACGATGGCTTGAGACTTTGTGCCAGCACACTCATTCGATGGTTTCTAGTCAATAGATATTTTGATGCTTAATCTTCTTCAGAAAATTAATAGCTTGAAGATGAATTAAATAAACATTGAAATATTAACATAATCTACCACCCTTCTTGGTTGATAATCTCCTAATTAGAATGGCCAAATAAATGTTTTATTTTCAAATTTAAGAAATAAGGCTAGAATCATTGGTTTCTTTCATTCCTTTTGATTGTGCTCTTATTTTCGATTTAGTGAGTTGTTTTGGATGAGTTAATAGTGATAGTAGTAAATGAAATAAGGAGTTATAGTGGTTTCATCTATCAGAAGGGCAGTTACTGCTTCTGAATACTCTGTAAGTACATATCCATGATAACTTGATTAAATACTGATTACCGATAGTTATTTTTCTGTTTTTTTTCTGTTTTTTTTGGTTAAAATTTTTTTTTTTTTTTTGTTAAACAAATGGACTCCTAATCCCACTGACTCTCTTCATTATCGTTCATGTAATTTCAGAAAGCCGCTTTTTCATCAGCGGTCAGTCTTTATGTCAATCACTTTAACACAACAAAGGAAAATATTTCGAAATATGCACATTAAAAGCTTCAGTTTCTGTTTGGAATGAGTTTTCTCTTTAGATGGTCTCATTTCTTTTTAATTTATTTATTTATTTTTTTTTTTCCATTTCATTTTTATTTACTCATTTTTTTTTCCACAAAACATTCAGCAGCCTCTTACCCAGAAAATTAGTCTGAATAAACAGATGTATAACAGTAATACATTATCTCACTAGAGTCAAACTGTACTAGCTACCATACCTTTCGTCGGACACAGACGAGCAACCAGCCTCAAAGCTGAACAAGAATCAAATCTGATAGCCTATTTAAGGCAGACTAAATTGAGAAGGGAAAAAAATCCCAAAATATTGGCAACAAAGACAAAAGATATCAGTAAAAATGAAGTCATGAATGATGACATCTTACAAATATGAAAACATATTAGCCATTAATAGTTTAAAAGTCTTTTCATAAGGCATGAATTGAATAAAGCATTTTTCAGTACTGTGGGGCATTGTCACAGCTTTAGTACCATGGAATTCTCAAACGCTCCCATTTAAAATATTATAAATATATCTTATATATATATCTTATATGTATGTAAAAATTCAGACATAAATAAAATATATCTGTAAAGACAATATAGATAAAAGAAAGGAAGAAAAAGTTTGCCTTTTGTCATTTATTTTACATACATCTCTATCTATCTATCTATCTCTCTCTCTATATATATATATATATCTATATATATATATATATATATATATATATATATATATAAGGCTCAAACACTAATATTCCATGGTTATAATTTATTACATTGGATTGTGATTCCAATGTAATAAATTATAACCATGGAATATTAGTGTTTGAGCCTTTTATATTATATTATTACTCTGTCCTGGACATTGAGTTCTACCTGGATTGTATCCTCTTGGGAATTTATTTTTATATATATATATATATATATATATATATATATATATATGTATATTAACCACTAATATTATCTATCTATCTCTCTCTAATATATATATATATATATATATATATATATATATATATATATTTATTTTAGTTTTAATCCTTTCAAATCCATGAATTAATTTCTTGGTGGCTGTAGAAAATTGATTAAGAAAAATTCCAAAATTTTCTTTCAAATAATTATTTTCCCAAGTATTTTCAATAATTCAGTAATTACTTAATACCACAAAAAAAAATCCCTTTACCTAAAATATGTAGATGACATTCTCATTTTAGTCAACGACATAGACAAAATACATGAATTACAAAAAAAATTTTTAAAAAACAAACTTTGTCTTTAATTTCACATATGAACTTAACAATGACAATAATATTAATACATTTACTATCCTCCCCCATGTAAAAAAAAACAACTCGCATAAACATGCAGTTGCAAATATGAAAGTGAGTGCCCTGATTATTACAAAGTAACTATTATATGAAACTTAATAAACCATGCAAAAGCAAACTTTTCAACAAGGAAGATTTTCTATACTGAATTAAAAAATATTGAACATAGTCTCATTAATAATGACTTTCCTAATTACATCATTGATAAAAAAATTAAACAAGTTATTGAGAATAAATAAAAATGAACATGATACATCATCAAATAATTCTAAATATATCAAACTACTTATAGCGTAATCAAATGCATTCTAACTATAAGCAGGTGGGTAAAAAATTCTAAAAAGACTCATAAACACTAATATATTCCCCCCCACTGATCCAAGTAAAAAAAAAATAAAATTATTTATATTGTATACTAAATTTAAAACAACCAACTCAGTTGTCCAAAATAATTCTTCTCTGTCAATTAGCATCTTGCAAAAGACCAACATTGTATATCAATTTAAATGTCCTTTGGGAGATTGCATCTCTGATAAAAATGTTAATACATATGTTGGTTTTACAACGACGACGTTGATGAAACAGCTTACGTTTCACTTGAATGAACATAGTTCAATCTCAGAACATTTAATGGAACACTCATGTCCATATTCACAGTTTAGACAGATATTAGTCAAAAACACATTATTACTTCATCAAAATAATAATAAGGAAAAGCTTCAAATTCTGGAAGCCCTTTATATAAGAGAACTGTGGCCCAAAATAAATGAAGTCAACTATGAGTATAGCAACAAAGTTCTTAAATGTTTGTAATAGCAAACTTTTATACAAAATACTAAATTAAAATATTATAACTAAAAAACTAAAAATCTTTTTCATTTTTAAATATTATAAATTTCTATAAACACCAAAAAATTAATTTGTTGATTTGAAAGGAATAAAATTAAAATAAATAGACATAATATGTCTATTTTATATATATATGTGTGTGTGTGTAAAAATTGAGATATACATAAAATATATCTGTAAAGACAATATAGATAAAGGAAGAAAAAGTTTTCCTTGTGTTTTCTTTTAGATGCATCACTATCTATTTATCTAAAAAAACAAAAAAAAAAACAAATCAAAAAAACTTGCACCAATGAAAATGCATATAAAAAAGAAAAATTGAGAAGTATAAACAGTTAACTGCCAATACCCCGAGATGAGTGGACGGACAGGTCCGTCCACAAAACTCTGGATTCAGATGCTGAAGGTAACATCAATTAGATAAGTGACAAACCTTTTACTTGTATTAATTCTCTCTCTCTCTCTCTCTCTCTTTCTCTATCTATCTATCTATCTATCTATCTATCTATCTATCTATCTATATATATATATATATATATATATATATATAGAAAGAGAGGATTAATGTGGAGAAACTTGATACTTAACTGAGTGCTGTTACTTCACTTCATGCCGACTTGAGCACATTGTAGTAATACCTTCACTCTTCAGGGCTATTGGCTTCTCTCCAATAGCCCTGAAGAGTGAAGGCATTACTATGTATGTACCTATCTATCTTTTTATCTATCAGTTTATATATATATATATATATATATATATATATATATATAAAATGTGTGTGTGTGTATAAACATACCAAAACATATAATATGTATCTGTAAAAACTAAATAAAAGAAAAGGTTTCCTTTTATCTTTTCTTTTAAATACATATCTATGTATGTATGTATGTATGTATCTATCTATCTATATATGGGTGTGTGCGTGTAAAAATTCAGATATAAATAATATATATCTGTAAAGACAATATAGATACAAGAAAGGAAAAAAAAGGTTTTCCTCTTGTCTTTTCTTTCAGATACGTCTCCATCTATATATCTCTAAGTTTATCTATCTATCTATCTATCTGTGTGTGTGTGTGTAAAAATTCTGATATAAATAAAACAAAAGGCTTTCCTGTTGTCTTTCCTTTTAGATACATTTCTGTCTATCTAGATATTGTGTGTACTTAGGCAGCAAATGTGCTTTGCAACAAGTGTTATTAAAGACAACAGACATTTTGTGTCCATTAATTTTATTGATTGACTTTTTGAAATTATGAATAATCATTCTCCAATAAGGAGGAAATTCCTTTAGAAATTGCCCAAAGTTCATTTTGAAAGAAATATGGACAATTTCTGACAGAATTTCCTCCTTATCTGAGAAGGATTATTCATAATTTTGAAAAGACAATCAATAAAATTAATGTACAGAAAATGTCTTGTCTTTAATGACATTTGCCTGTCTATATTTAGGTATAACAGCAAAATTGTTCAAACCATGTAACAGCATAATTATCCATCCCACAAAATGTTTAATATCTAAAAAAAAACAAAATCTGCTAAACTAATTGAGTTTCTTTTTTTCTAGGTTTTCAGATAAGACATTTAGCCATCTTGACACCATTTGTCATAAGAATCACTGATAAACCCTTTGAGTTAGTCAGCTAGAAAGAGAACAGGCTAAAATCATTTTGTGTCAGACCCACTGTCTTCCTAACTGTGCAATATTTAGAGGAAAAAGACCATTCAGGCCTTCAGTAATGGTACCAACATTCATACTCTGGCTTCCATCTTCAAAGTCCATTCAAGAACCACCAAGAGAATGGTGAATAAGTTTAAAAAGGAGAGAACAGTAGAGAGGAAAACTAGATCAGGTGGTCACAACAGGAAGAGGGATCATCATTTCAACTGAGAGCAAAAGAGATCAATTAGAAAAGAGCCAACTCAATCCATAGGACGTTTGGCATGTGAGAGAGGAGTTTCAGCTATGACAGTCCAAAGAGCAGTAAAAAAAAAAATACTTGAAAATGAAATCGTACATGAAACATGTGAGGCACCTTGTTACTCCAGGACAGAAAGATGGTTAGAGAGGGCAAAGATCATCTTGAATAAGTTGGAAAATGATCCTGGAATAATATATATATATTTGAACTTCATGAGCTTCTTATACTTAGCTATGATTAATTAATGATGAACATGTCATTTTCGTTTCTGATTGATTTCATCACAATTCTTCTGTTAAGCTTAGAGAGTAATTATACATTCTTATTGCTCAAAGTAGAGTCCAATAGTGTTATAAAAACCATGGAGAATTCCAGTAAGATATCTTTAATCATTTCTGAGATACAATGGTTCAGAGCTTAATCTAACAAATGGACAATTTTGCTGTTACATGATTTGGACAATTTTGCTATTACACCCAGTATATGTGTGTGTGTAAAAATTCAGATATAAATAAAATATATCTGTAAAGCAATATAAAAAATTAAAAAAATAGATAAAAAGACAAAAGGAAAAACTTTAAGCCATGTTTCATTCCTTGGGGAATGTTACCATGCAAGTGTGGAAATTTTATTTGGTAACATGTTTATACACAAAAGTAAAGGGGAGAAAAAAATATTAAGTTTTATAATTTTGAAATAGAGAATGTTATAAAATATTTGAACATCTTACTGTGTAAGGAAAGGTAAACTATAGAAGACACAAAGTAATGTAATTTCTCACCCTGTTAAACAAACATGAGTTAATTTTGTTCTTACTGATTTTTTTTTAATTATATATAACAAATAGGACTAGATAAGTTTGCCTATTGTCTGGTTCATACTTTCCCCAGTTTTTTGAACAGGAGTAGATGTTTATCACTTCTTTCCTGCTTAAGACTTTTTCTAGTTTGTACTAAAGACTTTTTCTACTGTATCTGTCTATATTTCTGAGATGAGGTATTATGTACACTATTTACATTATTCGGACTATTGTCCTCATCTTTGTTGCCATATTTATCACAACGTTTTGGCCATTTTACACTCCGGCTTTCTTCAGGTGGTTGGAATATCGAACTGAACCCTTTATTTCACTCACTGGGGTAGACTGTTCTAGTTCCACATGCCATGTGTAATGGATGTCAGCTATCTCCTGTTAATTCCCCTCTCAAAGTTCTCCACCATCATAACCAGGTATTGAACTCACTCTCTTTGGGTCCTGTCACTGGATCTAACTAACACCTTTATCCACTGTGCCATATGTCCTTTTTCTTCTCTTTCACTTCCAGTAGCACCCTGTGTCTTAGTGGCATTATTGCCTTTCTTGGGAGATTAAAAAAAATGTAATTATTATTAATTTGTTTTTATGTACTTTTATTTATATTGTTTATTTATTAAATTATTAAAATTATTTCATTTTATTTTGTCTATTTATTAAATTGAATCACTTAGCATCCTTTGTAGTTTACTTTTCCTTACACAATAATTTTGTTTTTTTTAGAATATTTTAGAGTGTTCTCTAGTTCAAAATTTGAAAACTTAATGATATTTTGTCTCCATCTCACTTCCGTGTATGCTTCACACTGGGTTGATAAAGTTCCTCAAGAAACGTACTGACAGAAAAATTATTTGCCACTTTTCTTATATATATGTGTGTGTGTGTATGATAGGATAAAGAACAAATGAAATGTTTCGCAGTCTAACATGTTTCACTTTTATTAAAGCTTCATCAGAGAATAGAAGTGAAACATGTTAGATTGATAAACGTTTCCCATTTGATTTTTATCTTATTATTCTGTCAGATTCTGATCCATATTTGATCTAAGTTTATATATATATATATATATATATATATATATATATATATATATATATATTAGTTCTTAATTTTCTTATATGTTGTATTGAGTGTTCTTTCTGGTTTTTATAGCATAAATAAAAATGAAAAAAAAGGTTTTATTTTCAAAATTTGAATTAGAAATCCAATACTAAAAAAGATGAATTTGTAACTTTCAAAAATTTGTATATGCGAAATTAGATATCTTTTTATTTTAAATATAATCTTTTAAAACAATTTATGATCAATCTGACTCCTCTTGAACTATTTTTTCACATTCCAAGCAATGAACAAGAAGTTTACTGCAATCTTTGCATTACAGTTTTTATCTTATAGCCTTGTTCTTCCGATTCATACAAATATTACGACCCAAACCAGAAACAACTTGTAGTTACTTGATAGAGGTATTCAGAAAGCTGCTCATTTCTTTTCACTATAAACATTATTTTTAGTGGGTCCACGTATTTGATTTGCTATCCCCTCCTTTTTTTTTTATTTTATTAAAGAAGTGAAATTGATAACCACCAGCCTAAATTGAGAAGAAACACTAAAGAAATAATTGGTGCATCTGACACATGCACCCAACTCAAATGTTTATAGTAATAAGAAGTAATTTCTTTCAAAACTTAAAGCTGCTTGTCTAATCATGTAAAACTGACTTATCACTTGCTGAACATTAAGGAAAAAAAACATTTTGTTGGACGTTCAAGCACCCCATGGTACTAACGGAGAATTATTAAGGATAGATATTATTACAGACACACTTTACAGTCATGTGATTTTAATTCCCATAAATATATTGTGACTAAAAACAGGAACACCTTGTAGTTACTTGAAAGAAGTATGCTATAAACTGCTTAACTGATCAGGAAAATCTGACTTGTCACTTGCTAAATATCAAGGATAGTTTTGGTGGGGAGTCCCCCCACAGTACTAACGGAGGGTTGAATAAACTGAAGTGCCAAAAAGTGCTTCAAAAAGCACGGTTCAAAACAAACTGTATCAGGTGAATCAATAAAATCTGTCAAATCTTTTACATACCTAGGAAGCAAAATAAATTCTACTTAAAAGGATATAAAAATTAGCATAGGTAAAGCCTGGGCCGCCTTGAATAAAATCTTGTAATCTGGAAATCTGATGTCCCAAGTGAAGATTCTTTCGAGCCACTGTAAAGATGCTGTTACCTGCTTGGACATTGACTACAACCCTTGAGTGTAAGATTGATAGAAACAACACTTGAATGCTGAAAGCTATGCCTAACATTTCTTAGAGATAACATCCAACTAAATCACAACTCTATGGACCCATCCTTGATATTTCTACAGTCTTATATGAATGCAGAATACCCTTTGCAGGACACTGCTGGTGAGCAAAACAAGAACCTGCAGGTGATC
The DNA here is from genome assembly GCA_964036315.1 of Acanthosepion esculentum. Lineage (NCBI taxonomy): Eukaryota > Metazoa > Mollusca > Cephalopoda > Sepiida > Sepiidae > Acanthosepion > Acanthosepion esculentum. Next base: position 120,633,507 of record OZ038479.1, on the reverse strand, counting down.
TACTGCTCTGGACACCTATCCATGGCACAAGATGGGTTGGTCACCCAGCAAGCACCTACATTGGTTAACTATGTAATGACACAGGATATCACCCTAATTGACCTTTTGACCTTAATGAAGGCCCGTGATGTTTGGTGTGATAGACTCATGAATGTTCAAGCTAGCTCGACCAGATTATACCTTCAGCTGAATAAAGATGGCTACTCAAAGTGGTATGGTGTCTATAATTGTTTTCGATAACTGATTAGTATTTGCCATGCAAGCATAAAGGTGTACAAATGGTTTGCAACATGAAAGGTGTATGTCACCCCGATCAAGACAGTTTCTAACTTCATTGGTAGTCCTTGCAAACTAACAGAAAACACCCTGCACCATTACAGGCGTACCACAAGCTTGCACAAAAGGCAGCTACTCAATGTGGCACAGCAGTCAGGAAGTGCTGGACTTGTTGCATGGTTTGATCTATCCACACATCTTTTAGGGCAGTTCATAACTGAGTTGTGTGTAGCAGAATGGAATTTAGTAAGATCTGCAACATCTTCCATACATGCTCAACGGGGGGTTTAAATTTAATCATTTCACCCCAAGCAAGGTGACAATGCCACTAAAATACAAGAGGTTACTGGGAGTAGAAGAGAATGAGGAAACTCTAGTGAAGAGAATAAAAGAACAGGATTTGGAAAGATAGAAGATGGCGATTGGTGCTGCATTTAAATCTTTGAAGATTGCAGGTGGCAGGGAAGCAAGAAACTAGAAGAGAGTTCCACAGGTGAGAAGTGTGAGAAAGAAAAATATTAGAATGGAACTTATGGTTACATCTAGCTTGTTCATCAGTAAAATGATGAGACTTAATTGCCAATCTAGTAGTAAGCTTAAATTAATGCTGTAGAGGTACCAAAGAGGAAGGCTCATCAGAACAATTGCCCCAAGAGAAGCCATGTCATGGCTGTGGGAAAGTAACTGAGGTCGAGATGCCAGGTCAAGACCAATTCACATTACAGACCCTTCTTTAGATTTTGTTGAGAATCTTAAGATATATATATCAGGAGCACCAGAATAGACATGTGCAGCAATATTCACTGCGTGGAAGAATGGTAGATTGGTAAATGACCAAGATGGATTCTGATGAGATAAATTCTGGTAAGTACAAGAACTGGTGGAAGCCAATCAATCATTCCTCGAACCAATTTTGTGTCATTGCACATGATGGTGAAGGGATTGTGTTATCTTACTGGAACAAACCATCACCATGTTTCTGGTGAGGAAAAAAAAAGGTTTCAAAGAGTTTGCAAGAAGAGCTGTGTATGCAACACCTGCCAAGACAGCCTCCAGTTTTGCACTTGGTCCTTGCAAACTCTCCCCTCATACCGTTAGAGAGCCACCACTAGCTTGCACAACACCCTTCTGACAGGCTGGATTCATAATCTAATGTAGTCTTCTCTTCACTAAAGAGCTAGAAATATAACTCCTCATATCAGGCAGCAAGGTATAAGTCTTCTATGGTCTAATGATACTATTCTGTGGACTATGTGAGGTGCAGTAACCAATGCTTTTGTGTTGATAATAGTACCTTTAAAGCAACAGTGGCTATGGAGTTTAAAAGGGTATGGATACATCTATTCAAGCATGCACCAGAGATGTATATAGATATGCTTGCTAGGTGTCTCTGCAAAATCCTATACATGCTCAATGGGGCTTAAACCTGGTGAGTTCAGAGGCTAATGCAGTGCCTGTAAGTTAATCAGCTGTTACTGAAACTAGTTTTGTATCACCTGTGCAAAATGGAGGGTTGTATAATTTTTTCTAACAGATTATCCCTACTGGCGGACATGGTAAGTATAAAAGGGTCCAAATAGTCTTCAACAATAACTGTGGAAATCACGTCTGTCAAAATAGGTGTGCAAACACCGAGAAAACACACCTGACATTGTTACCGAGCTTGTGCAACACAAATTTAGCTGCTTGTCCAAAAATCTGGAAATGTAAGACATCTGACAAGTGTCAGTTTTCCAGAATCTGGTGGTTATATTCTCTGGCCTAGGTAATGTGCTGTAACCTATGCTGTGTTGTCGGTAATAGTAACCTTATTGACAGGCATGCCATAGAATCTAGTTATATAATCTTGCATCACATTGGCATTTGCATTTTTCACAGAGCACTGACTACAAGTATATCTCTATTACCGTTGCCTGAGAACTACCTAGAAAGAGTTGGCACCTTCGGGATAGAATGTTCCAGCTTTCTGGTCTCCAGCAATCATTTGGCAGTTAAACAGTGTTACATCCTGTTCATATCCCATAACTGCCACAGCTACAATACCTCTTTACCTTGTGATAGATAGCGGTTTGGAATGAGATATCGGAGAGCTGAGTTCAAATTCCTGCCAAGTTTGTTACAGTCACTTATGCAAAGTGGAAAAGCTTCTCCACTTTTGAACACACATTCACTTATGAGCAAATGCCCTTGGGAAAGCTATGAGTCCATCTCTTCTCTCCCAGCTATGGGTTAAATAGTTCAATTTGTATCTGGAAAAATTACTGTTATCACCAAAAGAATTTGTTAAAACAATTGTTCTTACACTCCAAAGATATGTTTCAGCTTTAAACCTGCATTAATCACCCTGGATTTTTGAAAATGGATAGAGTCTCCGAGCGTCTGCCTTCCACAACCACTGAGCTACAATTGCACCGTGTTGTGTGCAACATACCCTCACTGGGTCAGGAGAGTAGTGAAAAGGAGCAGAAGAAGCCAAGTTGCCAACTAGGGATTACGAGTACATTAGAAATTTTGGGGGTGACTAAAGTAGGGTGAAATAACCCACAAAGGGTTTATAATTCATACATCACTCAATTTCTTTAACCTTCTTACCTATTATATGACTTGTCCTGCTGAGTTAATTAAATGATAGCAAAATGCTCCAGTGTACTGGTCCATCTACTTTTTTCTTTTTTTGGCACTTCAGTTTACCTCTTCCTCAAAAACAAAATCTTCACGTCAATGATGCCTTATACGACAAATATTGGACCATACTAGCCAAAAGTAATACTGTTCCAACGGTATAAATTAGTGAGCAATTTAATAACTGGACTCACTTTACAGCCATTGGATATACCACAGTTCTTGGACCAAACTAGTTGTAAGTAATTATACTTTTATATAGGACATAAAGTGGGGGATCAGTTTAGTGATAAAGTATTAGCAGCCCTAGATAGGACTATTATAACAATATAAATATTAACAATGCTTTATCAGCCCCTTGTAATGGTTTGTGATTATACTTTTTCAAGGGAGTGATCGATTTAGTTTTCCCCCACTTTACAAGGTCTTGACGTCTCATGAATGATAATAAGGTCACATCTCATGAGTACAAACACAAAACACATAAGAGCATACAATACCTATAGAAAAAAAATCGCTTTGATGAATAAATTAATTCAAGTCTCTAGGCTTGTTTGGACGAATGCTGCATGAAAGGGGGGGCGGTATGGTATTGGGTGAGTTAGCCCAACCAGACCCCCAGCGAGGTGTCATTGCAAAGGGTCGAGACCAATTGTAGTTATTTTCCCAGCCAGGGGTCATCTGGTGCAGGCATGCAGATGTCATGCGGGTTGAGGGGATATTCAGAGGCTGGAGCCTGAGAGTCGAGTGCTGACCGTCCCGATTGTGGGCAGGGCTTTCCAGCCGGCCACTTGAATGTTGAGGAGTGGGGCTGTCTAGGTTGACTTTGTCGTTCGATCTTGGTGGGTAGCCTTTTCCGCGGTGCAGGAAATTGTTGAACTGTTTGTCTGTTGGCTGTGAATGTCCCTGCCTGTGGGGGTCATTGTTTGCGTTGTTGACACTGTTAGCATTGTTATGATTCATTGTCATCTCCAGGAAGTATTCATTTTGGGGACATGTGCTCTCATGGTTGATCAGGCTGGCTCTCTGCAAAAACTCTTTACCGCAGTGTGGACAGTTGAAGGGTTTCATGCCGACATGTACCCGTTCATGCGTATCCACATATGACTTCTGGCTGAATGTTTTCCCACAGAACCTGCAGATGAAGGGTTTCTCCCCTGTATGCAGCTGTTCGTGATCCTTGAGGTTCGTCCGTTGTGTAAAGACCTTAGGGCATGAATTGCAGTTATAACCTTTGTCCTCTGAGTGAATCCGTTCATGATTGTGCAGATTAGCTTTCTGGGAGAAACTCTTCTGGCAGACCTGACACTTGAAGGGCCGCTCACCTGTGTGGATGCGTTCA
>OZ038479.1:120614267-120624267 GCA_964036315.1 Acanthosepion esculentum | reverse complement strand
AGAGAGGAACCCAGACAAGGCTATGCTTTCGGGCAGAGTCTCATCTGGGGTGGTAGACAGCTACCCAACCCCGTGTATACAGGATCTACAGGGAATTTTTACCTGAGCCTATGGGCTCAGTTTTTTCCTGCTTTAAAAAACTGCCTCATGCCACATCCTGTCTTGTGGTGAGGTAAGGTAAATTACCTTGCTTCTGGAATTACTAGCCTGCTAACCGAGTCCCTGTCTTTCAGTAGTGTATTCTCTTTTACAATAAACCTCTCTTTCTTTCGTCTATGCCCGTGTTGCTGTTCCTTTCACTTGAGTACCACCTTTGTTTGTAACCTTCTTTAAGGATACAATATATACACTTTATTTAACTGAAGTATAAGTTAAGAGAAGAATGTTGTAGAAAAGTAACTTACAACCCAAAATCTGTGTAATTATTAATGAAATACATATACTCCTATTTACCCTATTTATATTTGGATTATTGTCCTCATCTTTGTTCTTTTTATCACAACATTTTACCCATTCTGCCATCCAGCCTTTCTCTGGTGTATATCAGTCTGTATAACCTACAGGGAATTCTGAACTTAACCCTTTATTTAATCTACGGGGGGTAGAGGGTTTTTGTTCCACTGCTCATGTTTAGGAATATCAATATTACTATGTCACCAAATTCACAAACCAATGCTTTAATGCACTAGGCCCTTGTTCTATGTGATTATGAGTTCAATTCCTGAGTTGGGCAGTGTGTACTTGCACTCAGTGGAAATGGGCAAGCAATAACTGAACAATGCTAAATAAAAATAAGAACTAAATGATATCCCTAGATATGAGCAGTGGAACGAGAACACTTTTCTTATTTAGCACTTTCTTTAGAAAAGTCTGCTTGCCTTTAAACATGTTAAATTCCAATAATTTGTTACAGGTTACATATACTTTATCCAGAATTCCAAAATCTGAAAACCTCCAAAATCCAAAAGTTTTTCAGGTGCTGACATGATTTTCAGAAAGCACTGGCAAGGTTTCTAGGTGATGTGCAGCTGTTGTAAGTGACCCTCATCTGTCCTGGGTGGGTGTTCCCCCAGTCCAGCTCCGTAGCCTACGTTGGTCCCAGTTTTTTGTTATCAATCGTCACAGCAACATCATCATCATTCATGGTTTATTTATCATGTGTTTTTTGCTCAGCAAAGATATTATTCAAAATGTCAAAAAGTCCTGCATTTATACAATTTTTGGCAGTAAAGATCATGGGTTTTTGTTCACATACAAAAAATACAAAACATTATTTTTTACATGAAATCCTAATTTCACCACTTAAAAAATCTGTGTGAGCATTCCATGACTAGTGTTATTATCTGTATGTACACAAAATTTGTTTAAATAAAACTACTTTCAGGTTATATGCTATTTATGTAAAACTACCTTCAGGGTATATGTATAAGTTGTGTTATGAAATGTAAAGAAATATTGTGTTTATGCCTGGGTTCCATTCACAAGCTGTTTCATTTTATAGATGTGATATACAAATTAAATACCCTGTATTCCAAAATCCAAAAGAATCTGAAACCTAAAGCACTTCCAGTCCCAAAAGTTTGGGATGAAGGATTCTCAACCTGTACCAAAAAACTGTCCTGCACCTGATGTATTAAGGAGGGGAGACAACCAGTGTTTCTTTTCTGCTTTGGCAAATTTAATTTAGTTTCATCTGAAGGCTAAAGTTACAACATATGATTTCATACTTTATTCCAGTCTACTGTTACAATATTGTATTTGCAGGCACAAAATACATACATTTTCCCCTACAAAACCACTTTAAAATGTATTTCAGTGAATACAGAGAGTGATGGGTAAATTGTCACCATTTTATATTTTTAATTTCGTGCATGCATATTGTTTATTTTTACTTTTGACTACACAGTATAGGAGGGTCAGTTGGGCACCGCCTAAGAGGAAAAGAGCACCATGTCATAATTCACTCTGCCAGAAATTTGGAAATGGTATATTGTACTGCTTAGCATTCATGCTGGAAGCTCCAATAGGAACATATTAGAGTATTTGGGTGTCAATCTGAGGAAAATGCAGAGGATTTGGAAAGAGTTGTATGATATATCCAGTTGACATCATGGTGTTTGAAGTGATCACTATTGATGGCAACATTATGCCTCCATTCATGTTCCCACAGGGCCTCAGACTCAACACAGAGGCCTACATTAATTGCTTTGAGGAGGTAGACCTGCCCTGGGTCAACAGGGTGGCTGCTGGATCCTATGCTTGAAAACAGGACTCTGCACCATACCACACAAGTAGGAGAACCCAGTCATAGCTGTCAGACAATTTCAGTGACCATATCACCCCTTACATCTGGCCACCTAACTCTCCAGACTGCAACACCCTTGATTATTATGTGTGAGGTGCAGTTGACCAACAGACCAACAAAACTCCTTGTAACACCAAAGATGAAGTGAAGGCAAGGATTGCTATCCAAATACAAGTTTTATTAAATATGACTGACCGGGTATTGCATTAAAGTTTTTTTATTTATGTTTTTGTATTTCATTATTTAAATGTTGTTATTTGTTGTAAAACAAGGTTGTTTTTTTCTGAATGTTCAAACCCAACAGCCAACAAGGAAAGTAAGACTACAAAATTAAAAAAATCTTATATATATATATATATATAAATATAGGTAACTATATTTGTGTCGAAAAACCTTCGAATTCTTGATTTAACAATAGCCAAATCAATCACAAAGGGAAAAAAAGGTTTTAAAAAAGAAAGAGCCAGGAACATGAAAGTCTGTCGAAAATAACCGCACAGATACAGGTTCAAGGCCCAAAGAAAAAACCCTGATACGAGTAAACAACTAACTGACGATCTGCCTAAGTGAAACCTTGGTAGGTTTGTCTGGCTCATTAGGTTTGACTATATATATATATATATATATATATATATAAAAGTGGACATTGAGGTCAATACCCAGTGGCAACAGAATTTACAACATATTCATGTTTAATCTCTTTCTAAGTAGCCACACACTTTATCCAACATCATTTCCCTTGATGGACCCATTCCTGGAACTGCGATTTTGGGATAGTGAGCAGCACATTCTCTTGCATTTCCTCAAAATCTTCAAATCTTTTTCCTTTCAAATGGGATTTGATTTTTGAAGAGGAAAAAATTGCAAGTTGCAAGATCTGAGGATTGTGGTGGTTGTTGGCCCTGTGGAATGGTATGCTTGGCCAAAAACTGCTGCACAAGCCATGGTCACTGATGGACTTCTGTGGTGTGGTGAGTCGACCACACTCTACACACTTTCCTTCTAAGTATTACTATAAACAATATCAGTGAGCGATAACATAGCTTAATGTGTATGCATGGCAGAGTTCAAGGTCAATCTTTGCCAAACAGCTTCACTCTGCGTACTTTAACTCTGTTATTATAGCAACAGTCCTGATACTTTTGATCAGACTTCATATATAACCACAATGTGAGAGTCACTTTTCAACATCTATATATGATATGTTTTTATACCAGAAATGTAAACAAAGTTGTTAGATTTTGGATATCTCTCTGCGTAGTAGTAGTAGTAGTACAGTTCACCATTTCCTGAATAGCCCCTATGTTTGCCAGTTGTTCTCTATTTATACTTGTTTATCTAATTTGCATACAATACTACAAAAGTAATGAAGCAATTAAAAAAAATTAAGTAATTAAAATGGATTAAAATTTAAGAAGTAGATTAAAAAAACCATTTATTCCTTAAATTATATACATATATACAATGAACAAGAATATCAAATCAATGATGTATTATAAAAATTTAAAACAGCTAATCACATCAACAACTCACCTGCAAAATCCAAATTACAGAGGATCAATATTATTTATGAATTTGCATGTACCTTAAGGAATTGTGTTCCTGATCAAACCAAATTCATGAATAAACATATTGGATATACTACTACATGCCTATAAAGAAGACTCACATTACATCTCTCTGGTCATAGCTCAATTAGGACCTATTTAAACACACACTGAATCCTAACAAACTCTGCCTGCAACATACTTGTAGAAAATACAAGATCATCCACATGTAAAAGAGAGGCTAACAATAATGGGACCATTAATAATAAATAAGGAAAAGCCAACACTGAATAATGTCACAATGTGCTGACCGTGTTTGGAAAGTATTGGTAAAACCATTACCATCACTATACATACATACATACATATATATACATACATATATATACATACATATATATACATACATATAAATATATATATATATATATATATATATATATATATATATATATATATATTTATTCAGTTAAAAATATTAAAAAAACTTCCATGATGAAGGCTAAGAGAATAGCCGAAAGTGCACAAATATAGAGAACCTTCGGACAAGTTTTACTCACTTTATGTTCATAAAAGAAAAGACTTACGCGAACACAAGAAAAATTAAATACAAAACTCAATTGCAGTACCTTATCAGTTATCTTTAATGAAACACCGTCCGTCTCTCTCATATATATATATATATATATATATATATATATATATATATTCATTAATGTGTATTTGAGCAACAACCTTTCTTTCATAAAAGAACAAATAGGAAACATTCTTTATTTTATCATTCTGTTGGATTCTAATCCATATTTTATCCCAATTCATCAAACACACATGGCCTAACTATTACGTTTAAGCATGAAACAGTCTGTTTCTCCACTGGGTGTTGATCTATGTCCACTTTTATATTTACATATGCTCTATCCCTGATATTGAGCACTTTTATCCTCCATAAATATAGCATACCTTATGTATACATACATACATATATATATATATATATATATATATATATATATATATATATATATATATATATATTAATACAGGTTTCATTAAATAATATAGATAAGTGTTGTCTATATATTTTATGTAAGTTTTTTTCATATAGTCTGATAATCTTAATAACATTATCATTAAATAATGAAAGAAAATCACAATATTGATACATACTTTTTTTTATTTAATCCAATCTGAGCTTTCGGCTTACATAAGCCATTATCAAAGATGACAATTACACAATATATTTATGCAATTCACGAACAAGAAATTGATGATAGTATTATTTGTTTACATGGATGATTTCCAAGCAACGATAAACACGTGCATATAAAACACTGAAAGCGAAAATCGCACGACAGCTCATGACGTCACACATGACCACGCGAGAGTGAATCCGATGAGTATTGAGTATGGAAAGCCGTTGGTATGAACCAATGACTTCTGTTACTAATTATAGGCATTTAAGGATATTTTTGGAGATTTCATAGTTTATTTTGTTCAGGTTAGGTTTCAACTGTTTTATGTATATAGCTTCAAGAATTTTTAGTTTTTGTTTATTGTTTTCATGTTTAAGTATAGTTGTGTTTTCGACGAGGATTTTCCGGAATTGTGTATGCGGCCAGGCATGTTGTTTTAAATGTCTAAAAATGTTAGAGTTATCATTCAAATCTAGTGTCAAGCGTCGTGAAAGCGAGTTTGTGGTGTGACCAACATAGATATTATTTAGTTCGTTGGAGATACAATCTCCCAAAGGGCACTTGAATTTGTAAACTATGTTGGTTTTTTTCAAATCGCTAACCGGGGGAGAAGAATCATTTCAAATAATTGAGTTGGATATTTTAGATTTAGTGTAGTATATAATTAACTTAATTCTTTTGCTAGGATCTGTTGTGGATATGTTAGTATTTACTAATTTTTTTAGTATATTTTCATCTTGTTTATAATTAGTATGCATTTGATTACGATATAGGAGATTAATATGTTTGAGATTAGTAGAAGCAGTATTATGTACTATTTGCTTAGTATTGAGATTTCTAAGAAAGCATCTTATTTGTTCATCAATTATATAGTTTGGAAAACTATTATTAACAAGTGTTTGTTTTATATTCTTTAGTTCACTGTAAAAAATCTGTTTTGTGGATGAATTAGTTTCTGCACGGTGTATTAGATTTTTTATAATTGCTATTTTGTAGTAATATGAGCATTCGCTCTTGTAGTTAAGTGTACATGAATTTATGCTAGTAGGTTTTTTATATGGCGAAATAGTAAATTTGTTATTATTTGTGTTTATCAATATGTCAAGGAAAGGAATTTTATTATTAGTATTGAGTTCATACGTGAATTTGAGGACAGAATTATTTTGGAAACATTTTTGTAGTTGAAGTATTTCATCTGTATTTTCAACTAACATAAGAATATCATCAACGTATCTTACATAGATGGATGGTTTTTTAAATTCTGTAAATATCTTATTTTCCAGGTTCGACATATAGAAATTGCTAAATGTCGGACCCAGTACTGAACCCATAGAGACACCATCACATTGTATATATATATTATTATTATGATCTAAGAAAGGGACTTCAGTAGTACAAGCTAATAGTACGGGCAGGGGGAGAGGATGTCTTTTTTCTCCTCTCCCCCTTCTATATCAATACATAACTTCCATTAAGTTAACCGATTAAATGTGTCAATGTCTGGACTTCCTCAAACAATATTAAATTTGAAAGAATAAAAATTTTAAATTACATCTAACTCAATCATGTCTTTCTCCCCCCTCACTTCCTCACTTCGTTAATTTACATATGCTTAGTACTGCCAGTCAAAAATGTATAAATTTCTTTCCATTTTTCGTTTCAACCTTTGGAAGTAAAGTCTGATAATCTGCGGTCCTTTAAAAGGGCTGTGGTGAAATAATTTATTACATGGAACCTTAAAGTGGTCTGTTTTTAGTTTTATTTAAATTATTAGCTCTGATTTACATTGAGCTCTCTGGATTTTATCATCCTTGGGTCTACTCATATGGATTACCTAGTTTTTCGTAAAATAAATATATATATATATATATATATATATATATATATATATATATGTATTTTTATTTTAAAAAGAAGAAAATATATTTTTTGTTTTTGTTTTATAACTAATAATTTATTATTTCCTTTTTTCAAATTGTTTGAACACAGAGTCTTTAACTTTGTGATTTAATTTCACTTTGATTTGGGATGTTAAAATTTAAAATCTAGGTCAAGGTTGTATTGACCATTTCTATTTAAGCCAGACAATATCTGCCTCTCCATTCCATTATACTGGTGGTTGGGTTAACTTAATATCTGTGTTTTCAGTGGCAGCTTACTCCTTCTTTTCTTTCCTTTTTTTTTTCCTTTTTCTTTTCTTCTTTTTTCTTTTCTTCTTTTTTAAATGTTTAATTTTTAAGCTGACTTTATATCTACACACTAATTGAGTTGAAAAATGCCAATCTAGTAACATTGGTTGAAATAGCTATTCTTATGAGGTAATTTTGGATTTCTGTATTATGTAACTTATACGGTCTGTTATAATAAATACATTGAGCTCTTTTTGTGGATCAGATTTAATATTTTTTATTATTAGGATTCACATGGATTATATACCAATGGATTATTACCTATGTGTGCATATATATATATATATATATATATATATATATATATATAAAAGTAGCTACTCAGCACCTGAAAATTACATTGTGCTGGAAACTCTGTATCAGGCTACTGGTCAGGAATAATATGTATAATTATTAATATATACTTAATAGCTCTGTTATATTACATCAAGCACTATTTTATTAACACCAGCACTCAATGTGATATATATATATATATATAGTGTATATTTGGGCAGCAATCCCTCTTTTATACAAGTTTCATTAAAGATGACTGATAAGGTACTGCGATTCAGCTTTTTATTCAATTTTTCATGAACTTGTACAAGTTTTTTCTTTTCTGGAAATAAAGTGTGTAAAAATTGTCCGAATGTTCTATATATCCAACTACTTTCGGCTATTCTGTTAGCCATTATCAAGGATGATTTTTTTTTTTTTAGTTTCAACCGAATATGTACATTTTTATATATGTATCTATAGTGATGGGAATGCATTTTTCATTTTTCAAACACTGACAGCACATTGTGGCCGTGTTCATAGTTGGCTTTTTCTGTTTTATTATTAATGCTTTCATTATTTTTAGCTGTTTTTTTGTTTTTTTTACATGTGGATGAGGCAATTATGGTTGTATTTTCTGCTAGTTGTGGATGGAATTTGGTAGGTTACGAATAGAATAGTCAAAAGCTCTTGGATATATGGAACATTTGGACAGGTTTTACACAAGAAAACATTTATACGAACACAAGAAAAACTGAATAAAAAGTTTAATGACAGTACCTTGCCAGTGATCTTTAATGAAACTTGTATAAAAGAAAGATTGCTGCCTGAATACAAATTATATACAGAAATATATATAATCTCAATATGGGAGGTACTCTAAAATCAATGCCTTCTATTTTATTACTTCTGCTCATGTTATCAGCAGCAGATGATGGTAACAGAGGTTAATGCTTCCCACCAATAACTGATTTTTTCTTTTGTTATAGACAATCTGGTAGAATGGCATCTGACATAAAAATACATACAATGAATTTCTGTATGGGGAAAAAATTGAACCCATTGACATCCATTGTTACTTGCAGAACATTTATGGAGACTAAACAGTGGATGTAATCACAGTTAGACGGTGGGTAACAGATTTTAGCAGATTGACAGTAACAGGTGTGACAAGCAATGTTCTAGGTGACCCTGTCAAGCGCCTTGGAAATGCAGTGCTAGTGTAGGTGATTATGCGTAAAAGATTTTTGTCTTTGAAAACTTAAACAATTAAGCAATGCATTCCCATTACCTTCCATGGATATTAGTAGGAGGCATTACTTTCAGAGCATCCCTCATATATAAATATACAGGCATAGATACATAAACAGAAACAACAAAGATGAAAAAAAAACTTTTATTTTATATAATAAATAATTATTTTTCAGCATAATCTCCTTCCTTGTCAATGCACTTAATCCACTGATCAATATCAACGTAATGAATATTGTAGAGTGAAATTTTTAGATCAACATTCAGCTAAAAACTGTTAGGCTATAAACATATTGATACACCTTCATATATATATATATATATATATATATATATATTTTGAACGATAAAAATTATTAGAAAAATCAATTAAAATCTTCAGACACACTGGGTTATAGATTAATATTCTTATGCTTTTATTATTATTATTTCATTTATATTCCTCGACTAGTTTCGACCAACATGGCCATCATCGGGAGAGAAAAAAAATGTCTCTGCTTGCTATAGCAGTAAACTACAGAAATGAATGTCTTGTTGAAGAAAACGAACGTTTGTCTGTAGTTTTCATTTGTTTTTTTATTGTTTATTTATTTATCTTTTTAACATTCCTTGTGTTGGTCAAACAGTTTCTTTTAAGTTGTCATTTGAGATAAGAGCTATATTCCCTTTTTTTTCTCCGGTCAGTTCAGCAGTTTATTTGTGTTTGGGGAGGGGATGGTAAGTGTGTTTGTGTGTGTGTGTTTGTGTGTGTGTGTGTGTTTGTGTTATTTAGTTTAGTGTGTGTGTTATTTAGTTGTTTAGTCTCTGGTAAGTGTGTGTGTGTGTGTGTGTGTGTGTGTTATTTGGTTTTTAAGGGAGTGAGTGAGTATATGTGTTAGCTTGTATATTGCTGTGGGTGTGTGTTATCATTTGGCTCATTAGGAAAGTGAGTGAGTATGTTGTGTGTGGGTGTGTGTATAGGTGTGAGGCCTCAACACCTCTGTAAGCCTGTCTTTTTTCTATGGGTATGGAATGTGGGTAGGTTTTGATTTGTAGGGTTATGTGTTGCTACTATCTATATTGTTTAATTTATGGTTTAACCCGGCTGGAAACAGGGTTTGTAAACGTCGTATCCACTTATTTTCATGGAACTCTAAAATTCTTCTAGTGTTATCTGCTTTGGGCTTTTCTATTCTCTCAATTATGGTGAATTTGGCATGGGTTTTGAAATCGTGTTTTTCTATGCGGAAATGTTGTTCTACAGGTAATAATTTTTCATGG
>OZ038479.1:120384267-120606767 GCA_964036315.1 Acanthosepion esculentum | reverse complement strand
TTATTGATCTCTACATTTGTTTTTTCCATGCTTGGTTGGTTTGCTTTTGCCTAGTTTATTTCATTTTTCCCCATAACCTTGGTCTGTCTTTGCATCTATGTTAGGGAGACATTTACCTTGTAGATATCAATCTAATTTTTTTTTTTTAACCTTGCATCTTTTTTCTTTTTTTTAAAATTATTTCTTTTATTTTTTTTAAACAATCATTTTCTTTCAAGTTCCAATGAATGCAAACAATTGAAAAGTTGAACTGATTTTTAAATTTTTTGAATAACTTTAAAAAATTTAACAATTTAAAAAAAAATCAGTTTAACTTCAGAATCTATTACAATATTTTTTTTATTTAAAGAATAAAAATTCAACATAGGGAAAGAAAAATATCTCAATATCAATAAAAGTTTGTGCAAACAAGCTAAAACAAATAAAAAAGTATTTTTTTTTAAATATTAATTAAATACAACATGTATTGACAAAAAAAAAAAATTAAACAAATTTAATTAAATTTTAAATGAGTAAGATTAAGAAGAAGTAAGTTTTACTTTTATATGGATTGCATTTTGATTTTTGCGATACAACAAGAGACAAAATATTTTCCCGGATTTTTAAAAGTACAGCTTTTGTTTTGATATAAACAAATATGCAAACTAAAAGTAAAACTATATTTATTTTTGCCTTACGTGGGGGTGTTGAAAAATTCTTGGCCCGCCCTCATTTCCAAACTCAGTACAATGATATTTGGTCACTTGGACTGATTTTGGAGAAAGGCATCAAGCCGAGAACTTTTCAACACTCGTAGCTTATAATTTATTTATTTATTTTTTAATTTAATTTATTTTTTCGTTTAATTTGGATTTTAGATTTACTTTTGCTGCTCTTGAATTATTAGGTTGGTGCAAAAATAATGTCGTTTTTTGACGTTCTAACATATGTGAGAAAACGACATTATTTTTGCACCAACCTAATAAATGATTTTGAAATATAGATTTATTAATCAATTGACTTATTGTTTGTCTATTTACATTTTACAAATTATAAATTTTTCTAGAAATTAAAGGTGTAAATTTGCTTTTATCTACCTTGTACTGAGGGGTAGGACAATTAAAAAAACCAAAAAAAAAACCATGTGGGACTCTGATGGAAGATGAAAAGTTTTTTCATAATTCTTGGCACATATTAATGCTCACCATCACAGTTTTGCAATGACAGACATTAAATACCAGATTTTTTTATGCGCACCATCACAGTTTTTAATGACAGACATTAAACACCAGTTATTTTTTTAATTTACATTATTTACATTATTCAGCAGACTTGTCCTCACCTTCGTTGCCATATTCATAATGTTTTGGCCATTGTATGCTCTGGCCTTCTTCAGGTGATTGGGATTTCAAACTGAACCCAATATTTTTTCCACCAGGGTAGATTGTTTTAGTTTCACATGCCATGCCTCTTCTGGATTTCTCCCTTTAACTCAACTCTCTAAGTTTTGTTCACCTCTGCTGTAGCCAGGTATTGAACTCACAACTCTTTGGATCAAGTCACTGGATTCAAATAATGCTTTTATCCACTGGACCATGTGTGTTTTTAATTTTATAATTCTGGATTTTTGGGGTCTGCATGAATGGGTTAATATAAGAAAATGTTGCCAGAACATAATACCCCAATTTACTCAGGCTCTTATTATCTTGATTATTACATTTCAGCCATGGTACCCATCAGTATGAAATGAAATTAAATACACTTATTATTCTAACCACAGAAATACGGAAAGTGCCATTTCTGATCTGAAACAATGTCAATCAGAATGCTGGATTGCTATGTGATATCTACTCTCAAAATTTACTATAGAAATGCATTGCAAATGAGACAAAAGGGGTTGTTAGTGATCATGAATTAATCCAAGCATTGCTGATAGAATAGGGCTATTATATGTATAATATATAAACATTTAATTTTCTAATGAAAATTCCGATGAATAAGGACAATCTCCCATGGATGAGAAGAAAACTAGATACAGCAAAAATGTGTTTCTACAGAAGGATACTGAGAATTCCATGCACAGAGCGAGTAAGTAACAAGGAAGACTGAAAGAAAATGGCAGTAGAAAGAACACTTCTACTCAAAATCAGAAAAAGAGAGCTAGAATTCCTTGGACGCATAATGAGGAAGGTGGACTTGGAAAACTTAACACTCACAGGGCAAGAGAGATCGGGAAAGGCAGTGAGCCACTTACCTGACAAGCTTGTGTGAATGGGTGACAGAATGGGGAGTCGGTAGCCTTAGCAAAAGAAGAAAATCTGCTCAGAGTCGCTAGGGATAGGAAGTTGTGGAGAGTCATGATAGCTCATGTCCTGAAGGGATTCGTCACATAGAAGAAGAATAATCTGTCAGGAACTTTGAATCAAACACTTTATTCAATCGATAGGAATAGATTGTTCTCATTTCACTGACGATGTTAGAGTTTATCTTGTATAGATTTTTTCTTATCTCTGCTATTGAAGAAGAGTATATGACGGGGGTGACTAAATTTGCTTAATGTAAGAGCCATATGTAATAGAGTTCAGATGTTTGAGAGACGCAAGACATGAACAAAATTTACACAAACGTTTTTGTTACATACACATTAACATTTTAATCCAATGCTGTCTCAATTTATACCCAGTAAATAATTATAAAGCTTGATTTTTTTTTTTTATTATTTACCTTTTATATCAACATATTTCCACAAGCCGCATATTAAAGGTCAATGAGCTGCATCTGGCTCGCAAACCATCATTTGGCTGCCCTGGCATATGACTATTGTAACCTAGAAAAGGTTACTGAATAGGGAATAACCAAAACAGAGGTTGGAAATGAAATGGTAATCTTTATAACATCAACATAATACGATACTCGCCAGCGACTTGAAGTAGGTAAACCACTGCTAGTGGTGGACTACTTAGACAGCATATTACCCCCCCCCCCATTTACAATAGTGTCCAACATATTTATGAGGATTGGGACATAGCCATTAGTGTTCATAGGTACAGTATATAACAATGACTTTATGCTACCCAATCCAGGGATTGAAATCTCTACCACTAGATAACTTACTTGACTTAAATGGTAATAAAACTCAAACCTTCCCAAAACAGAAACTATGATCTGGAATTGAAGTGAAAGTGGAGATGACATTGACTCTGAATCCATCATAAAAATTCAGGACATAGAATTAATAAATACTAAACACTTCAATATCTGTCTATATTTCTGAGATGAGGTATTATGTACACTATTTACATTATTCGGACTATTGTCCTCATCTTTATTGCCATGTTTATCACGTTTTGGCTGTTGTACGCTCTGGCCTTCTTCAGGTGGTTGGAATGTTAAACTGAACCCTTTATTTCGCTCACTGAGGTAGACTGTTCTAGTTCCACGTGCCATGTCTAATGGATGTCAGTTATCTGTTAATTCCCCTCTCAAAGTTCTCCATCGTCTTAACCAGGTATTGAACTCACACTCTTTGGGTCCTGTCAGTGGATCTAACTCACGCCTTTATCCACTGTGCCATGTGTCCTTGAGGACATGGTACAGTCTACCCCAGTGAGCGAAATAAAGGGTTCACTTTGACATTCCAACCACCTGAAGAAGGCCGGAGCGTACAACAGCCAAAACGTTGTGATAAACATGGCCACAAAGATGAGGACAATAGTCCGAATAAGGTGAATATTAAACACTTCATATATCTCAGTATATGAGTCAGTTATAACAAATTTAGTATAGTAGGTAAGGAAATTCTGCATGGAATAGGCTGTGCTAGAGATAGTTCCGCCAAACTCTGCAGGTCAGTACAAAACCAAACAACCAAAAACTAGTCATGTTCTTAAATAGCCTTGTCATGTTGAGACTTTCATATGGATGTCATGCATAGCATCATACTCATTCCGAAATATCTAAACTATCAGCTGTATACAACTGCTTCCTCAGATTAAGAGTGGCTCCCAGTGAATGAAGCCTGTAGGTCTTAGTGAGGACCATCCTTCTTTGAACCTCATGGACTGGTGCTAAAGAATCACAAACATATAACTGTTCCAAATAACAGGAGCCTTGAGGACTTTCAACAGAAGCAACAGTTAAAATGGATAGCGCATGTAACTTGAAGAGAAAATAATGACAAATGAAGATGTTGACGTTCCACACTACTTCACACAAAAGGTTAGGAAGGAAACCTCCATCGATACTGGAAAGAGCAATAACAGTGGACTTGAGAAAGCTATTTTCCCAAAAAATTGTTTTAATAGAAAAGATTTGATAAATTTCAACTGATAGTAGAACTGGCTGCTCGGTCAATAAATGCTGAAAGTTTCCTTATACGGAAACGGCTAATATTACCATTACCATTTGTTCACTCGGCCATCTGTCCAGTTGATAGCATTATGTTGTCTTCATTTGAGACAAGATTGCAATCATATCCCCCTATTGTTGGGCGCCTAGATGTAGTGTAACGCTCAGCAAACTTGTCTTGCTAGAACAATTACAACTGTTTAGTGAGTTTGATCCTCACTGGGTGCCTCATACTTTGGTGGCCCTGTGCCATATCTAAGCTACGCTTAGAAAATCAACATAGACCCCCTATTGTTGGGTACTATTAGGTGGTGCAATGCTCATCAAGCATGTCTTGATAGATCGATTAAGACTGAAAAGTGTATTTGATCCTCACTGTGTCCTCATTACTTTGGCCTTGTGCCACATCTATGCTTGGAAAATCACCATATCTGGGCACTTCGACATGGGCTAATACTCAGCAAGCTTGTCTCACCAGATATGTATTTGGGCACTTTGACATGGTGTAATGGTTAGCACGCTTGTCTCGCTAGATCAATTACAGCTGAACAGTGATTTCAATCCTCACTGGGTGCCCCCATACTTTTGGCCTTGTGCCACATCTAAGCTATGCTTAGGAAATCACCAGATAAATATTTGGGCACTTTGACATGGTGTAATGGTTAGCACGCTTGTCTCGCTAGATCAATTACAGCTGAACAGTGATTTCAATCCTCACTGGGTGCCCCCATACTTTTGGCTATGCTTAGAAAATCAACATATCCCTCTATTGAACACAGTCTTGCACTTTGGCTTATATTTCGCCCCCTAAAAAAAATCTCTTTTTCAGTTCTGTCATCATCATCATCATCATCCTCTTTCTCTGCCATTGGATGCAGGAAGCACCAGAAAAACACAACTTTTTTTAATAACCGAATAAAATTAATTTATTAAGGATAAAAACCTTAATTGGTGAATATTTTTCTTCAAATAAGGCAATTGAAAAGGCATTATGCAAAATATGAACCAGTTTTTTTTTGTTTTTAATTATTTTTAATAAAAGTAAATTGTAAAGAAATTTATTTTTTAATAAAGTAAATTGAAATATAAAAAATAAGTTCAATAAAACAATTGTTTTTAATTATTTTTTAATAAATCAAAAAAATGCAAAATAAAATGAAGCAATTTTTTGTTTTTAATCATTTTCGATAAAATTAAGCTATATCAGTTCTGATCAATATTTAAATGGGTAACCACTTAGGATCACCAGATCCTGTAAGCAGCTTGTTGCCTTTTGTCAAGCTACGTTAGAGTTGATATTGTCACCTAAAAATATCTCGACTTGTTGAAAGCTAATCCAGATGTAATTTTTCTAAAAAAAGTTGTGGCATCAGTGTGACCAAATTTGTATCATTAGAAATTGCAGTCATTTTCATGGTCATGCACCATAAAAAGAAAATTTTATGTAGAGAATGGAGAAAAATGTTATTAAATAAAAGCAATTTTTAACCTTTGTGCCTACCAAAAAATCCGTGTCAAAAGGACAGATATTCCCTTGTCGCCACTATTACTGTATACATTTTTGACTCCCTCAGCAATGTTTATTTTCAAGGTTATAAAAATATGTAAACCAAGTACAATTTCAATATTTATTTACTGTTTTATAAAGAAATTTGAAAAATATTTTTATTCAAAAATTTATAAAAAATTATGAAATTATCAAAATACATAAACCAAAGACAATGCCATATTATTATTTACCATTTTCTAAATAACTAGAACAATTTTTTATTCATCTAAAATTAAAAGAATGTTTGGTTCAGAGGAAGAGATGCTCTCAACCTATTTTAATAGATTTATCTATTTCGGAGCAAATGAAAGAAAGCCAGAAAAAATTTAAGATTTTTTAAAATTCAAACTAATAAATAGTGTTTAACATCTTTGTTGTCAGTCAATTGTACTACTATAATATGATATCTACTGAGGCATTTGTGACCGACTGTATATGATGATGCTCTCATTATTCCTGGAAAATGCTCAGGAAAAATGATGACCTGTTTACTGTTTTTTTTTAAATAACATCAAATCAGTTTACAAACATTAAAATCATTATTTGATGATTTTTTTGTATAAAAAATTGTTAATGATTTTTAATACCTAACCAATTCATCATTCACTGCCTTTAACCCTAACCCTAACATATTTCATACTTCCAACAGTTGGTAAATATCATACCATAGTAGAAAATGAATAGTAGATATCATACCATAGTAGAAAATGAATAGATATACTATAGTAAAAAAATGGATGGTAGATATTACACTATAGTAGCACCAAAGAAAATGAATAAATTAATTTTCATATGTTTCAGTTTTATTAAAATCTAATCATTGCTTTTTAAAAAAAATATAAATATTTCTGAGGGAGTCCATAGTGTTTACAGTAATAGCAGTGTCAAGATAATAACCATATTTTTTTCTTTTTGTGGGCAAATAAATTGGTTTCCTTTACAATAAAAGTAATACATTAGTGTGTTAAATAAAGTTAAAAGCCATAGCAGTATATTTTAACATTATTAATTTTAATTTTCATAAGAATTAGTCTTTTGGTAGCTTGAACTGTTGGAATGTTGCAATAACAATTTTACATGTTGAATAAAACAAATTCAAAATATATCTATTTTTATATAATTTATTTAATTTTAGAATAAGGTGTACTTTCTTCAGGAGCATATAGTACACACACATATACACTACAGTTCAAAAGTTTGAGGCCATCCCTGGTAATTTTTTAAATTGTCCCAAAAAGTAGTTGTTTTGTACTTTAAATAAGAGAAAATTATTATACATAGGTAAAAAAAGTGAGACATGATTATTTTATTGGACACACACACACACACACACATATATATATATGTATATATCAGTCAGTTATGTGCCATGCCTGATACACGCTTGTGATCATGTATCTTTTGATACATGACTGACGAGGCAGATCTTTTCCTGCAGTAGCTTGCCATTTCTTTTTGCGGTAGACCAGTTGCCATCCAAGGCTACAGAACCCGGTTTGTCCTACTATTTAACCATAACTGGGGGGGAGAAGAGGAGGGTTCATAACTTTCCCAAGGGTATTAGCACATAAGTGAATGTAATGGATTTGACTGGAATTTGAACTTAGATCTCCGATTCCTCATTCTGAGCCACTATCCATTACTCCACCGTGCCTCATATATATATATATATATATATATATATATATATATATATATATATATATATATATATATATATATATATATATATATATATATATATATATATATATATATATATAGAGAGAGAGAGAGAGAGAGAGAGTTTACGTTAGTTTCACATGTAGACTAACGCAAATTACATTTACGCTATATTTTTGTTTTGGTAACTAACTGGTCTTCCGTAAATTTTTTACGTTTTCGGTTTTATTTTTACTTTTTTTTTAGACAGGGGTGGAATAACAGTTTTTTAATTGTCCTTTGAACTCACAGGCTAGCGTGCATAAATAAAACGTTATTTTATTCTGTTTTATAAAAGACAAGCATTACTTTTTTTTATAAAATCTAGCTAGTTAATTTATCTTTAAATTTACTAACAGACTTCGAAATATATCTCTAGGACAAATATTGAATTTTAAAGAGATTTTTAAGCTTATTTCGTATACAATGGCGATTCGATGGGTGACGAAAAAAACGTATCAATGTTTTAAAAATCTATAAAAAGTTTATATACGAAAAATATTTTTTCTTTTAATTCAGAGACCACTATCTTCCAGATTGAAGCGAAACTTAAATTCTATTTTCGTTTTTTTGTTGTTTTTTTGTTTTAGAAAATCTGGTATAACGTCTGTATTAAAATTGAATATATTTTCTAATAAATATTTAATTTATCCATTTAAGATACTACGATTTTAATCGTCAGTGACGCGACAATACCAAACTAGTGTTTGTAATTTTTATCAGTGCAAGAGAGATAACTAGTTTTACCATATTTGCGCTGGTGACGCCAGGTGTCTGTCGCTTTAAGTCATTTGGGAAGAATTTTTGTCTAACATCCACTGCTCTAAAAGCGGGGCCGAATTATGACATTTTTTGTCCCTAAGCTAATGAAATTATGAAACCCCTTTCAAACAGAGCCACCCTCTAACTCGCCCACACCCGTTTGAAATATTTTTACTCGAGATGTATAGCTGGAGGTAAAAAAAACAACCCCAAAAACTTATTGCATATTCTTTAATCTAGAATAGCTATCTTTTTTGTTTGTCAATAAAAATAAAAATACTCTTTCAGAAATATCACTCTTTTACTATTTATTGCAAACCAAATTAGCACACATTTCAATGAAACCTTGGTAATTTTTTTAAATTCAACTAGCGTTGTAAAAATAAAACAATCAAAATAAAATATGAGTTTGCCATATTGATATCATTTCAGTTTATGAAATTATTTAGAAGTTATAACATCTAGGTAATTAAAACTGTCGCAGTTAGCTCCTCCTCAGTTCTTTAATCCTTCAACAGGGGTCTCTCTCTCCCCTGGCTATAAATACTGGCTGACCCTTCTCTCTCTTTTTCTCTTTCGACTTAGGCCTCGGGCCGCTACCTCGCGCGGAGGCGAGGTAAAATCTCTTTTTCCACTTAGGCCAATATGTGACCTCTCACAGATACAGCGTTTCCCAAATTCTGGGAACGCGCTAAGAACAATACACGTACGTACGAACACTTACAACATACACACATAATTTCTCCATACAAACTCTATGTAACAGTCCATGTCTTTGTTTAACTTGTTGTGTTATTAATATATATTTGTTTACCCATGTATATCGGTCTTGTTTGTTTTCTTTGTCTTCTTTGGACTTAATTAAAGTTCGACATTCTTATGTAGTTGGACCCGCCAGCAGGAAAGTTTAACCTTCTGATATCTCTTCACATCTTCACCCCCACGGTCCGCTACAAAACCACTGCTTTATGAAAATTTCTAAAATTAATTCTGAATTAAAATCAATCATGTTATCTACTTTAAACACAATGACATAAACTAAAACATTCATTTTCTTGCTTTGCTTCCTGCAAAGTCAAATAAATATGAGTTTGTCATCTTGATATCATTTCAGTTTATGAAATTATTTACAATTTAAAAGTTATAACACATAGAAAATTAAAATCATTGCTTTATAAAAATGTATAAGATTTAAACTACTGGATAACTGATTCCCTTTTTGGCCGAACAGTTGGTTATGGAAAAGTTGACAAAAAAGCCACTGAGATAAGTTTTCTTATTGTTTTCTCATTTTATTTATTCCGTATTTGATTTTATTTATTTAAGTTTATTTATTGTTGAATGAGTAAAAAATGTATATTTATAAGAAATTTAAGTTTTTCCGGACGCTGTTTTAGCATTCTGCTACCACTTTCTTTTGACATCAATTTTTGTATAAACTAAACACTAAAGTAGACCACAGAGCCTTGAATAATTCTCCGACTTCTGATTGGCTAAAATATATGAAAAACATTAAAACGCCTACGCACTAGTGTTCAGAGTCAAGTTACTGCCAAAATCTGGTTAGATGTTCTCGAACCGGTCACGTGACATACAACATTTTAAATACAAGAAGTAAGCCCTGTGGAGAAACTGTGTTTGTCCCTTCAATATATTTATGCTAGTTTCCTCTCACTCAATGTTTCTTTGAATTCACCTTAAGCAAAACAATTTAGCAGTTAAAGGTAAATAACTCCTGCTATATTATTAATTATAAATGCTACATATTGACATACACTTTGTGCCTGCCATAAAACAATTTTTGGTGTGATAAACATCAATTTAACAATTTGCAACTCAGTTTAAATTACCTGAGTAAATTAAGTCTTCACTTTTGTATATTGTTGATATAAAAATGTTTTGTTATTTCTAGAAAACATATTGTTGTTTTATATTTTGGTTTTGACAGCCTTGTGCCATCCAAATAATTCTAAATGTTTGTGGAGATGTTAATTTTGTTCACGCAGCCAAACTAAAAAATATCCTTCTGATCAAAAATATATTCAAACAAACTAATCACTCCGCAACAATGTGTTAGGCTCGTGCTTAAACTTCGAATTTCAAAAATATTTTTGGACCATTCCGATTTGTGGGAAAATAAATGCGTTTAGTTTTTATTCGAAACCAATCAAAAGGTTTCCCTCCAGATTCTGAGAAGCAAATCTGGAGCCTATCTTGATGAATAAAAAGGAAAAAAGAGAATTTGAATTTGAGGAGTAGACGAACAACTGTTGCAGGAATCCAGGTCGGCCTGACCAAGGAACAAACGACACAGAAGAAATTTGACGACCAGCGGACGAGAATTTGAAAAGAACATCAAAGTCGCTCCCATATCAAAGGAAAATTCTTCGGCTGCTGTGATTGTTCTGTTCTTCGCTGTTACCACAAACTTTACTTCGAACATTGTACCTATACTTAGATAATCATTCAGAGAAGTAACCCCCCGATTTTTAATTTATTTTTATGTTGTTTATCTTTTCTGGGGACCTTATGCAGTATAGTGATTTTTATTGTAAAAGAGGCATATTTCATTTGCATTGATTATTTGTACATATATGTTATTGGCCATCATTTGCCACATAAAGCATTTAATTTGTGGAATTCTTTCATTTTTTTAAAATTTTTACATGTTAATAAATTTATCGTCTGCATTTTTCAAACTCGGTTCGTGTCGTCTGTCTTTGTTGTATACCCTTGGCCTTATAAAGTAAACGTTACCCCAAATTTGTTTGAACTAGATTTTTTTCGTAGTTTTTTTTTTTTTTACTAAATAAAAAAAAAATCCTTTATATTTTGGTTTGTAATTATCTTTGGTTAGCCTAAACTGCCTGGACAAATTTTAGACTTTGTGTGTATATCTCACCATATCTTTTGTAAATTGTCTTTTTTCGCAAAAGAAAAAAGTTGAAATAATGTTAATTCTCTACTAGAATTTACTTGATAGAGAATGTATGAACTTATACTAAAACTAAATTAGAACTCAAAAGATAATATACCGTTTCTACCCAAACGTATATATTCACAGCTAATCACCGTGTCTGTATTCTGAAATTTTATTCACTAATTTTTTTCTTTCCTCCACCAATAGGTGTAGATAGGTTCGCCTATCGTCCAGTTCATACTCCTGCCCGGTCTTTTGAACAGGAGTAGAGGCTTATCCCTTGTTTCCTGTTTAGGATTGGGTTTCGGGTTCCTTAATGTCTGCTTCATCACTGTGTGTACTCCTAGCATCTGACTTGAACTCTAAAATTTTATTCTCTATTTACTTCTTTTTGTTTTTTTTTTCTTCTTCTCTTCCACCAATACGAGTAGATAGGTTCGCCTATAGTCCACTTCATACTCCTACCCGGTCTTTTAAACAGGAGTAAAAACTTATCCCTTGTTTCCTGTTTAGGATTGCATTTCCAGTTCCTTCAAAAATCTACAGCTCTATACTCGTAACACGAGTCCTTTCCTACGCTAATATAACTTCACACAGTAACCCTCTACCTTGAGTGGCTCTTGGGCCTTGTATTGGGCGAACATTAATAGATAAAAAAAAACATTCTGAATTAAAATCAAACATATTATGTGCTTGAAACACAATGACACAAACTAAAATATTCTTTTCCTTGCTTTGCTTCCTGCAAAATCAGATAAATATAGAGTTTGTCATATTGATATCATTTCAGTTTATAAAACAAAAAAACATATAGAAAATTAAACTTATTGCTTTATAGAAGCTTGAGGGGCCCTATACTAGCCTAAAGGATAATCTGACCCTGTTTATAAGAGATTACATATTTGTCTATATTTCTGTATCATGTACATTATTTACATTATTCGGACTATTGTCCTCATCTTTGTCGCCATATTTATTACAACGTTTCGGCCGTTGTACGCTCCGGCCTTTCTTCAGGTGGTTGGAATGTCGAACTGAACCCTTTATTTCGCTCACTGGGGTAGACTATTCTAGTTCCACGTGCCATGTTTAACGGATGTCAGTTATCAGTTATCTCCTGCTAATTTTTCCCTCTGAAAATTCTCCACTGACTTAACCGGGTATTGAACTCACACTCTTTGGGTCCTGTCACTAACCAACGCCTTTATCCACTGTGCCATGTGTCCTTGATTACATATTACATTACACTTTCTTTTTTAGAAATGTTTTCTTTGTTTCTTATGGCGTGTATTATCCAAACGTTCATGCTTGTTTTCAGATTTATAACTATTTTTTCGTTAATCGGTACCGCCCAAAAGCAAAGCGGTACAGCAAGGGGTTACAGGGTGCGAAGGAATTAGGAACAGAAACATTAGTAATGAGAAGAAAGAGAAAAGAGCAATCAGGAGGACAGTAGCTAGCGATTGACGTTGCATTTAAATTTTTGCAGATTAAAGTTGGCTGGGAAGCATGGAGCTGGGAGAGATGTTTCACAAGCGAGAAGTGCGAGATAAGAAGCAGTTAGCATAGAAGTTACGGCTACATCTTAACTGTAAATTGACGCAATCTCGCTGCCAGTCGGTTATTGCGCTTAAACTCATATAGTGTAGGTACGATAGCAAAGAGCTATTACCATGAAAGCATTTATAAAAATAAAATTTCCGGCGTTAGGCAAGTAACTGAAGCCAAGCTGCCAGATCAAGACCAATAATATTGCTGATTCTTCTTTGAATCTTATCAAGAAGTTCCAGGTCAATAGCAGGGGCACCGGGCCATATATGGCAGCAATATTCTAAGCACGGTCAAATGGTAGACTTATAGAACATGCAAGATAGATTCCGGGGGAAAAAAATTGTTTTGCCCGACACAGTGAACTGACTGCGGCTGATCTAGCAATGGATTCAATATAATCTTTCCACCTCATGTCAGCTGAGAACGTTAACCCGAGAATGAGTCACTTTCTTGGGGGATAGCATCAGCCATGCTGATGGAAGGCAGAGAGGTGTCTTTCATTTGATTAATGGAGAGAAGTTTAGTTTTGGAGATGTTAAAATTGATAAGACATCTTTTTGCCCCGGTTAACGGCGGTACGTAACTCAGCTTATTTGGCAAATAAAATGTGCTGATATATAGTGTTTCACGTGATAAAAACCTGTGCATCACATGTGATACACAGAATGTACAAATCACAGACCATTTACACTACGCTCTGTGTATCAGGTGATACAAAGCTTATAATCATTTCAATAAAGTGGAAAAACAGATGTCTTGCATTTGAGACGTTATATTATCAGTCAAGCATCCTGTGGTCATATATGATGCACAAAATATTAGAATAAACCATTCCTCAGATGTTCTGCTCAACAGTAGACACTTTTCTTAAGCGTCCTTAATTTTACCAGCGTCCTTAATTTTACCACTCTTTTAGAATCATGGCTCATGTGCACCACATATGATGCACAAACGTGGAAATCATATGTCCTGTGCATCACATATGACATGCAGGACAGGCAAAGGGCCAAGATTGCAGGTGTCTGTTCCACAAAGTAGCTGCTCTTAGGAGAAAATTGCTTGAGTGGAACTTTTTTGGAAACATAGGCAAATGAGGTTGATTTGAGTCTGTGTAAGTAGCATAACATGTCCTAGTGGTAAAGGTCTGAACTAACGGAACTAAGCGTTTGCCATTAGCATAACGGTAATGTAAACAATAACATAAGCAACAACATAATAGCATAAGATAATAATACTGACCATTCTTTCTGCATCTTTACCATTGGATTGTATAATGAGGCCCACTTGAGATCTGGTGTGAGCTTGAATCCCAATAGACGTTCAATGCATGACTGGAGAAAATTCAGGGTCTACTTGGTGATAATGGAACATTACTAGCTCAGCTTTGGAGGTATTGAATGTTACGAACTAGTTAGAGCTTCTGCTTAACCATAAAAACGAGCCCATTTTAAACTCTGACCTTGTGTCACATTCTGTTGTGACGTAGGTGCGCGGATAAACACACACACACACACGCACACACACACACACACACACACAATTATGGATATCCAACACTTTAGCATCTGTTGTAGGAATGGAAAATATTATCATTTCATGCCTCCTGGCATATTTATCCTACAAACAATATTTAGCCGACACATGTGAGTCTGGGTAAAAAAACAAAAAAAAAAACAACACAAAAACAAATGAAATTCAAACAAAAAACAATTGTTTGTTTAGCGGCATATCAACACCTTATGGGTCATTTAATGGCAAAATTTAATTTTCTTGGGAGAATTAATAACTCCTTTGACAAAAAATGTATTGCTGGTAAGTTTTTTTTTTATTTTACAAAAAATGTATTGTTGATATTTTTTTCCTACGAAAATGCATTTACTGGTATTTTTACTATAAAAATATATATGCTTTCATCGTGTTTTGGGGGTTAACTATTTGCCTATAGCTGGGATCCTAACAGGTCAGAGTGGACCTGGGAACAACAGCAAGTAAGAGCTGGTTACACGCTCCTCAAAACCTCTCGATCAGAGGCCTTGCTGCCGGATGTAGTTTATTGTCATACCCAGGACGAACGAACAACAATTAATAAATGTATTAACAAGACATGTTACAGAAGGATAAAGAAAGAAACGAAGTTGAAGTCATGAACATTTCAATACAATCTTCAGTCTGTGTATCTAAAGTACTTCCATGCCTCGCGTCTATCGGAGCGAAAGGAAACGTGTGTTGCCACTCCAAAAGTCAAAGGGGTAAGAGGAAGAGCCTTTCATATTGGATCCAGAGCGTTTTGAGTGGTTAAGGTGGCAGCCTTTAAGTCGGAGGTGGCGAATGGGAAGTAAAAATTTACATATTGAAATCTATTCACATCATTTCACAGACGGCGCCAAATAATTTCTGGGGAGCTAGCACCCTCCATCTTCTTGGTGACAGGCCCGGCAGATTACGAGTAATAAACAATGTTATCACAATTTAAAATTTTATCATGCGAAAAATTCAATTGGCACTCATTCGTTTTTATTTCATTTTTTAAACAAATTCTCTAAGGCATTTTTTAAAAGATATTTGAAGTAGAGTAATTTTTTCGATTTGTTTTGAAAATCTGACTGAAAAAGTGTTGAAAATATTTCAGTGTAACCCGGATATAAGAGAGATTTTCTCTGGTCCCAAATTAGAGCCTGTGTTAATGTATATATAATAGACCAAACCCGGATATAAGAGAAACCCAGATATAAGATACCTTTTCTCCGGTCCCGACAACTCTCTTATATCCGGGTTACACTGTAGTACAAAAATTTGATAGATTTTAAATTTTTACAAAACATCCGCAACTGCTTTTAATTTTCGTTTATCACAGAAAACGATATTTATTTTGTGTTTATTGTTTTACCACTCAGCTATAGAGAAGAAGCGTCATATAGCGCGTTAGATCAATTGACGCTTCTGTATAGGACACAGCTTCGATTCCTGTCGGAGAACGCATATTTTCTACGAAATTTCTCGAACATTCAGGCCAATAATGTAATTAATACTGTTTATTTAAAAAACAGAGCATTTACTTAGATAAATAATTTGTATCTATTAACGTATAAACAGAAAATATATTAAATTAAATTAAATAACTGTCGGACTTAAAATCCAAAGGCAGCATATCTTCATTTCATTCAAACATGTTTCAATTGAATAGACTTATTTTTCTGCTGATTCTCTCCCGGTCAGCTCTCGTATATTGAAACGCTTGTTGAGATTTATTGTAAATAAAATACAATTTTGGCATAAGGTCTAAAAGGGGAAAAGGTTTGAGGCTGGTCGCTACTTATTATCTTATTGATCCGATTCACGACACATTCAGCCGTTACAAAATGCACATCCACCATAAAAAGTCATTCATCATCATTCAATCCTCTATACCATCATACCGCATACTCTCAGGGGACCTACAAAAACACATCTCCATGACATAAAATTTAATGAGCATAAAAAATCTATACAAAAAATCTGTAAATGAAACGCAATGGTTGGGGGGTTTGCTAAAAAAATAAACAAAAATAAGATAACTGATGTTAGTTAGTTGGACCCGTCAAACCATCAAAAGATTTAAGAGAGGCCACTGTATTCTCTCTTTAGACAAAATCAAGAGGCTCCCTCGCCAAGGGAAAGGATAAAATTTAAAACGGCCATGGGGAAGGAAAATAGCTGACCAAGTCGAGATGAAAAAAAGGGGGAAAAAACAAAAAAAAACTGGGGATGTTGGGAATCTCGACTTGGATCATAACGTTTGTTTTGTAAAACATTCCCTAATTAAATTTAAAAATTCTAAAATAACGATAAGTGTAACCCGGATATAAGAGACCCGGATATAAGAGAAATCCGGATATAAGAGAGATTTTCTCTGGTCCCAAATTAGAGCCTGCGTTAATGTATATATAATAGACCAAACCCGGATATAAGAGACCTATTATCCGGTGCCGACAACTCTCTTATATCCGGGTTACACTGTATAACTGTAACATAGTGCTTGTTTTTAAAAATCAATATAACAACATGCGATAAAAAACTGCATCCCGTTGTTACAACGCCAACGGGATGCAGATTTTATCGCACTTTTACAATAGCTAGCTCTAGCATGTTTGTCATTGTAATTTACCCCCTGAAGATGATCTTAGAAAAAGTCGAAAATGATTGAGTTAAAAAAAAACAAACTACGACGACACCTTCCATGATGAATTTCATCTGAACACCAAGAAATTGATTAGACAACAATGTTGTCTGGTTCCTTGTAGGCGCAAATACCCTTGGGAAAGGTATGAATCTACTTCTCCCCCAGCCATGGGTTAAGTAGTAGGACTTGTATTAATAAATCATTGCTATTCCCATATGATTCTTGCAATCTAAAAATATTTTTTAGCTTTTAAATAACCTGAAAAAGGTTGATAAACTATAAAAATAAAAAATAAAAACCGGATCGACTGACGACCGAAATGTTGCGTTGCGACAATAACAAAAAAAAAAAAGACGAGGACCTTTGTTCGAATGGACACAATACGAATAATGAAAACTCTTCGTCCTTGGAATTCAGTCAGAAAATAGGGTTTTGCAGTAAAGGTTTCCTTCGATTAAATCGAGACGACTGAGTCTCGCTCAGATGAGTTTGGGGTGATCTGAACCGCGGCTCACAAATATTGATTGTTTGACCGATCATGGTCATCTGTAAGTGAAAGTAAAACATTAACAACTGGAAAGGATCAGTATAAAAAAAAAGTATATGCCTGTTCAATGAAACATAATGCGTTCTGGTCAATTGACGGTCGCCAGAGCGTGAAACTTGAGCAATCCTAACTTTGTTACCTTGAGGTGTGACACATTTTAGTTGTCTTAACTTCGGTATTGAGCACTGTTAGCTACTGTTGCAGTGTTTATTTGGGTAGGTGTCTGCCTTTTGGTCTTTTGTTTTTTCTTAGCTTCTACTGTTTAATTGCCCCTTCTTATATTGTTTTTTTTTTTTTCTAGTTGAGTTTTCTTTTTTGGTCACCTGGCAGGATATCTTTTGGGATTTTTAAAGTTAGGTTAGTGGGTGCGATCTCTATTGCTTTTCCTAAGCATGCCTGGTACATAGTTGTAATCCACGAGTCCTTTTCGTTCAAGTAAATAAAGTAATTTGTTTTTATTAGCATCACTCCAGCCAAGCAATATCATTTTTATTATTACATAGTCTTCAATTTGTTATCTTTCTTAAAAATGATGTAACTTCAGACAAGATTTTAAGAGAAAGCTGATTAGATTACTTTTTTTTTACATCATTTTCTCGCGCGGTAAAACTTTATTGTAAATAATTTATTAAAATACATTATGCATCCGATGCAATTTTATTCTAGATGTTAAATCGGACACTGAAGTGCATGTTCAAATATACCTACTATGCTAAAATGAAGCAAAAATAAAATAATAAAAATTACCTATTTTTAAAATTTAATTATGAGAATTTAAGTCACAACTACACGGTGTAATTCTCCTGTTCTAATTACACCGGGACTTGTAACATATATTGTTTTATTAAAACAAATCATTCCCACAAAATAATGTGCATGATAATATTATATTATAAGGTGGTTAATGTGTTCACCAGATGTTATATTTTTTTGTATATATATCCTTTCTGTAATTTTTAAATCAAAATAAAACCTGCCGATATATGACAAATACTATCAAGGCAAATGCAGTTATCTGCCCTTTGAATGTTTTCTTTCTTGTTTGTTTGACAAAACAAACAATTTTTTTCTGTAAAAAAAATACAACCAAGAAACAAAAAAACAAAAAAATACATGCTTCACATAGCCGATCGCTTGTTAAAAATACCTGGGACTGAAAAACCAACAAGTATTACTGCAAGGTATTTATAAAAAATATTCTTAAATTTAAAATATTGCGACTCTTTTTTTTTTTTTTTTTTTAAAGTAACTTTACTGTTATAAGGTTCCTTGATTGTTATTTTTTTTGACAGCATGCTTTAAAAAAAAAGACACGTGTTATTTACTTGAAATCAAGCATTCAAAATAGTTTTAGAAAAAATTAAAATAGTTTTCATTGTTTTATTAAAATTAAATAAATTGGCTGTTATTATTTTTATTTTCAATGATTTACAATTAATTTAGGTCAAAAAACCCAACAACGCACAATCATCTTTTTCAAAAATCATTTTTCATTGTCTAAAGTAAAGTTTTAAACTTCCTAAGCGATTTTTTCCTCTCTTATTTTTCTACATTCATTTGAAAAGTAAGACAAATTAATAAAGAGACTTACTGGTGTTTAGTTTAGTTAAAGTAGTAGTGTTTCAAATTTTAAAATAAATTTTGTTTATTTACTAAACTTCAACAATTTAGTTCGACATATAACCTTTTTAAATTAAAAGCAAATATTGTTTAACAAATATATTATTTGCTAAACATCTCATCATATTTGATATTTTTATTTTCAGAAAGAGTGCATTCTAAAATTCTGAAACGTTCAGCAGAATCATAAAATAACCGAATCCTGTTTTAGTTTTTATGATTCTTGACAGTAACTTTTAAAAACCTGTTTTTGAAGAATTCGAGTAATTAAAAAAAAGTCTGCGGGATCTTTTAATTCTTATTTATTTAAATGGTTTCGCAAATTCATCACCCTTCTTTAAAACATAAAAATAAAATAAATTCTGTAGCCTCATAATTATAATTTACAAAATTTTTTTGGTCGATTTCCAAATATAACCTCAAGTTAAACAATATTTTTAGTTCTTACAAATTCAAAATAGATAAATCATATTTTTTAAAGTATCCATAATTCCCGAGCTTCAAGCATAAGGCGATGTTCAGTCAGTTTAGGAAGATTATTCTTAGTTTGACACAAGGCCACAAAAGTGGAGCACCTTGTGAAGATCAAGCTCTCTATAGTAGTAAGGCTTTGCTTATTAATCAATGGCAAAGTGATTTATAATTTATCTATATAGTAAAATCATTCACCTTTTATACAGTTTCCAAGCTTAGCTCATTTAGACTGGCACAAGGGTATATTGAGGACCCAATAAGAACTTACTTGCTCATTCACTACTTATTGATGGGAAAGTGTCAGATTTATAATTTAAATAAATTTATAATGTATATATGGAAAATGGAGTACTGCTGCCCAGTCTTCATTTTCTAGCCTCAAAAGAGTCCAAAAGCGTCTCTGTATCCTTATGATTCACAGATTATTTCCCGCCCTAGAACCTTTTCCAAACAGAATAAACGTTTGCAGGCTTCTCGCTGCTCTATCGATATTTCCTTGGAAAATGTTCAGACGAACTACATTACTTAGTTCCACCAATTGAATTCTAACCTTCATGGCTCAGACCTGCCATGTAACACATTGTAGCAAACCACCCTCAAACCACCCTCATTCCCTTTATATTCCATTGGTGAAATGTAACTTCCACTCAAGCAGCTTCTTCCCATGAAACACTGCTTTATGGAATCGATACTTCCCTGATCACTACAATCTTAACCTGTTAAAGTCTAGGTTTAACTGTTATCTTCCCCACATATCTGCATAAACTTTGCCTCTTAATCTGTAACACTCTACCTCGCGTGGCTCTTGGGCCTTGCAGGGGGGAACATCATTGTAATAAAAAATATATATTAAATACATTCATTCTGGATTTTTGTTCATCAAGTGTTTTGGTGTCTGTAAAGTCTTCAACATGGAGATAACATAATGATTAGCAGCACAGAAAATGGAGTTGCCGAGCAGTGTTCAAATTCTGACCAAGTCTGTTATGTTCACTTTCACCCTTGGTATGAATCCAACTCCACAGCTATGTGTTAAATAGTAGAATACATTGTGCTCTCTGGAAGGTCGTCTGGAGAAAAACTAGACTGAATTCAAAACCATGGATATGACATGGCAAAAAAATGGCAAAGTTTAACATTTGTGTCCGCAAAAATGATGTCAAAAAGACGTTTTTCCCCGTTGACACTGCAATTATTTTGTACTACTTGAAGGTAGTGCAAAATAATAACAGTGTTTATTTACAAGATTACATAAATATGTGAACCAAGAACAATTTGATATTTATTATTTAGCTTTTATACTGAAAGAAATTTGAGAAGAAATCTTTATTAAAAAAAATCTTTTAAATTATCAAAATATGTAAACTGTCTACAATGAAATCTTTATTATTTAGCATTTCATAAATAACTATGAAAACAAGTTTTTAATTTTATAAAAAAAAATATCAATAAATTGCTGCATAAAAGAAAAATGCCGAGAAATGCATTTTTTCCAAAATTTATAATTAGTTATTCGTTGTCATTTGTTTATTTAAATTTTCTTGTTCACAGACATTTTTATAAATTTATGAATAAAAATTTTATTTTCATATTTATTTCTTTATAAATTGATAAATGATAAATGTTGCATTGTATTAGTTGGTTTGCATTTTTAAAATGTTGTAAATATAAAATTATTCTTGTAAATAAACAATCTAATAAATAGTAATTTTAGTATAAATTCTCAAAGACCAAAAAAAATGTATAAATTCATTTTTATATGTTTGGATTTTATTAAAATTATAATCATTGCTTTTTAAAACAACAAACATTACAAAGGAAGTGAAGCCAGTTAAAATAATAGCAGTGTCAAGGGAAAAACTGTTCTTTTGACACACCATTTTATTGCAGGCACAAAGGTTGAAGATTACGAAAAGAAATATTTTTAATGTCTTTCCCAAAAAGTCATAGCAATTCACACATATTAAAGTAAAGGAAACTGGACAACTGTAATTGCCTGTATCCTGAAAAATGTTATTTTTAGTGAGTACACATATTTGAGTTGCTATTACTGTTTTTTCTTTTATTATTTTCATAAATATTGAAATTAATAACAACTGGCCTAGATTGAGAAGTCTTGTGACATACGGTGGCCGTTAATGATTAAGTATAACTCAAGACTTCAATGTTAAGATAAAACAGTATTTAATTACAACCACAAATAAATACTTAACATGAACAAAGAAGTAAATGTCAACCGAAAATAATTAACCATTTCAGTGAATACCTTTTTAGTAGTGCAGCTCGGCTTAATGTCCGGTAAATCCTAAATCAAAACCCAAATCATCGATGCACAAAAATTCACACTAATTTGACTGGATAGTTCCACTCAATAGTCACTCAATAATCACTGCAGTCAGTAGCCTGATACCATTATTTATACACCTGGCAGAAAACATATATTCATAAGTCCAAAGTGTCATGTTCAAACCTTGGTGTCAGTAGTTACTCATTTTCTTCCTACATAACAAGAAGTCTTACTAAAGAAAGATGTGCCTCTGACAGGAGTCGAACCTGTATCATATATATATATATATATCAAATACATGTACCCACTAAAGATAGTGTTTATAGTAATAAGATATATTCAGATAAAAAAATCCATTAAAAAAACAACATATATATGAGAGTGAGAGAGACATATCCACTTATAATTGCACAAGAAACGGCTAATATTACTATTACTTTCACCTTTTTTATGTTGCTTTTTAGCATAAGTGCCCACACAGTCATTTATTTTGTTTTCTGATAATATGATAGCCTAAAAGATGGAGAAACAAGTTTTTTTAAGGAAAGAGTAAAGTCTGAGTTTTGACAAAAGCTTATTCTTAATTTTGTAGAGGATGAAATGTGTTACATAGAATATTTTTGTCTTAATCAGTTAAATATTTGTATTAGTTTTTAGTGATCAATTTCATGATGCTTCTCTCCTTTTCCTTTCAGAAACGTCTTCCCCTGAAAACATTTATCCTGCTATGTCGGAAAATAAAGGATTTTTATCCAGTATGAGTCAGGAATACAAGCAGCAAGTTCACCGAAGTTTAATGCAAAGAAATTTTTGTTGAGCTTGGTCAAGTGGTTGAAGTAGCCAACTGATATCTGCGAGTTTTGGAGCTCCTGCCCCAAATCTTGTTTTAAGATACAGGTTTCAGTAATAATAAAAATAACGATAATAAAAAGAATTTAAGCTAAACGTAAAAACAAGAACAAAAAGTCAGTACTTTGTATAGTATTCAACCTATTTTCATAAAACCAGTTTCTCGCAAACTCATAACGTTTAGTTAAGAAAAAATATAGTATTTTGGGAAAAAGTAACAATACTTCATCATTATCATTGTATCATCATAACCATCATCATTACCTTCATAGTTTGATTATAGTTCACAATAATAATAATAATAATAATGATAGTTTGAAAATTAAAAAAATAGTTTACAAAACAATAATAGGTTATAAAAAATTATAGTTCATAAAAATAATTTTGAAAATAGTTTGGCAAAAAAAATAACAGTAGTTAGGAATAATAATAATAGTCAATTAAGATACACATTCTGAAAAAATATCCAGAATCCACTGACCTTTCAACCCTTAAAACGCATGAAGATAATTACATATGCAAATTACTAACGTCTCACCCCCAGGGGAAATGAACAAAATGACAGAAAAGTTCCATAAGATTTATACTCAACTATTTGATTAATTGCTCTTACTTACTAATCAACTAATGGAAAATTCCAAGATGAAGATGATCCCCCATTATGTTACATGCATTTAAGTTGCATTCCATTCACACTGGCTGCATTTCATTTGCTTTGTCATGTTTAATACCAGTACATCTGTTTTTCTCAGGACAAGCAACAATTGTATAAAGAATTTGTAATATTTTTTATACTTGCAGGCAGTTTTTAAACATCACTTGAAGAAGACAGACCTACTGTCGAAATATTGTTAAACACTGTGTCATTTCTTTTCTTAAATTTCACTATTTTCAAAGTGTTGTAATAATAATTATAACTAGGGGTTGATGCACTGTGCGTCTCTTTCCATGAAAAGGAGTAATATGGGCGTGTAATTGCCGAGTGTTGAGAGGGATGTTTTTTTTTTAAGTTTGGAGGATGAGTCAGCCAAGGCAACTTGGGAGTCATATGTAGATACTTGGGAACATTCTGAATCAGAGTCTGAGTAGAGTAGACTGGGTTTCGCCACCTAAAGGTATTTCTAAGTGGACCCCCCATCTGCTAGGTTATGCACTGCTTTTATCAAAATCTATCATCATACCACACCCATTTGGCTGTGATTCATGTACCTGCTATACCTTCATTAGACATCATGATGGGTATATTGAGCTTCATATACTTGTAGCACAGTGTTACTTTGTTGGCATGCAACTCTTTCATTTAATAATGGTCACATCATCATCATCAGCTTGGAAAAAACAACAATAGTTCAGAAAAAAATGATAATATTTTGGGAAAAAAATAATAGCTCATCATCATCATCATCAATGTCTTAATACATAATAATAACAATAAAGACAATAATATACAACAATAAAAATAATAATACATTAACAATAAAAGCAATAACAACAACAATAATAATAATAACTAATAAAAACAACAATAATAATAATATTGATAATAATAACAGTAAAAACAACAATAATAATAACAATAAAAACAATAATATATACCAATTGTAATCAGAGCATAAGGAAAAGTCTCAAAGTATTTTGTCCATTGGTCGAGAGCATTAGATTTACTAATGAGTTTTTATGTGTTGCAGAAGGTTAGTTTGTTTGGCACCAGATGAACAATTAGAAAAGCGTTGGATACCTAAGGCTGCAGGATGCATCTTGGTATCCAATAAGTGCAAAATGTGCCAATAACATACAATAAGTTGTGCAAAAAGTCAATAACAATAATCTGTGAAAATTAAATAATAGTTTGGACAAAAGTAATAACAATGTATCAGAAAAATAATAATTGTAAAAAATAGAATAATAATAGCTCAGAAAAAATAATAGTCAATAATAATAATAGTTTGGAAAAATAAGCCAATAATAATAATAATAGTCTATAAAAAAAATAAGACTAATAGCTCGGAAAAAATAATAGATTGGAAAAAAATAGGACTAATAGCTTGGAAAAAATAATAGTTTATAATAATAATAGTTTGAAAAAATAATAGTTA
Source organism: Acanthosepion esculentum (assembly GCA_964036315.1). NCBI lineage: Eukaryota > Metazoa > Mollusca > Cephalopoda > Sepiida > Sepiidae > Acanthosepion > Acanthosepion esculentum. The sequence continues at coordinate 120,581,926 of OZ038479.1, read as the reverse complement.
CTAATAATAATAATAATATTAGCTTGGAAAAAAATAATAGTTTGGAAAAATAATAGTTACTAATAATAATAATAGCTTGGAAAAATAATAGTTACTAATAATAATAATAACTTGGAAAAAATAATAGTTTTGAAAAATAGTTACTAATAATAATAATAATAGCTTTGGAAAAATAATAGTTACTAATAATAATAATAATAGCTTGGAAAAAATAATAGTTTGGAAAAATAATAGTTACTAATAATAATAGCTTGGAAAAAATAATAGTTTGGAAAAATAATAGTTACTAATAATAATAGCTTGGGAAAAATAATAGTTTGGAAAAATAATAGTTACTAATAATAATAATAATAGCTTGGAAAAATAGTTATTATTAATAATAATATATTAATAATATAATAATAGTAAATATTTCTTTCGAAAAATTAGAATAATAGCTCAGGGAAAATAAAAATAATTTGGTAAAAAATTAAACAGCAGATAAGTAGGGTAGAAGATATGTACAGTTCTCAGTCAATATACTCAACTGCAAGACAAATCAATTACCATTCATTTAACAGTAAAGGATACACCCCTACCAGAAATGAAAGCAAAGGTTTGTCAAATTATTGTCTTCACAGTGGGAACCAGAAGCTGCCTGACTGCAGCATTTGCAGGAATAGTGAGGCTGGTAGAGAAATGATGGACAAACATTCGCCTGAACTCCATATTCCAACATATGGCTCTAACATTAAGAGTCAATATTTCGCGACCAACAACACTGCACAATGCCCCCCTTCTCCCCTTGCGGATAGCACATTGACAAACAATAAAAGACATTCAGATAAAACTGTTTCCGGAGGTCAAAGGCAAGAGCCGCCAACACAAAGTTCTGCTATTAATACAAATTCTTCCAGCTGTAACCTCTGCAACAAGATCTTCTCCCAAGTATCTCACTGCGACAACCATGAAGAGAGCACAGATAAAAATCAATTAGAACTGGCTACAAGCCAGTTTAAAAACAATATCTATTCAGATTTGGTTGCCCACAAAACAAACCAACAAAGCCATTCACAGACACGCCTTGATCCTAAGACGTTCGTATGTTCACAGTGTCCTAAAATGTTTGCACAACGTACGAACCTCAAAAATCACGAACGGGTCCACTCTGGTGAGAAACCATACAAGTGTGACGTCTGTCAGCGGTCATTCAGCCAGCGAGGTAATCTTAACACACACCGGCGTACCCATGGGGGCGAGAAGGAGTTTGTCTGCGAAGTGTGCCTGAAGGCGTTTTCTCAAAAGGGCAACTTGAAAAATCATGCCAGGACACATACTGGGGAACGTCCCTATCATTGCAAAGAATGCGGAAAGACATTTGGTCAGCATACTGACTTGTGCAACCATGAACGTGTGCATACAGGGGAAAAGCCATTTGTGTGTACTGTTTGCTCAAAGGCTTTCAGCCAACGAGCAAATCTGAAGATTCATGGGCGTACACACACTGGAGAGAAACCTTTCGGGTGTAGCATTTGTGGAAAGAACTTCTCCCAGAAGGGAAATCTTAAATGTCACTTAAAGACACACTGCTGTGATAAGACAGTTGCTCTTTTTACATAAACATCTAAAAAGGTTTTTTTTATAAGATGGCATTAGGATCGTTTAGTTTTAGCTTCATTCAGAAAAATCACTTTTCATTGTATTGTGATAGCTGTCATATCAGCATGCATTTAAAAATGCCAAAATTGGTATATTTTTATTTACACTATTTACATTCTAACTAGTGTCATCATTTTTCTTGTTATCAAAATGTTTCGACCGTTGTGCCCTTCAGCCTTCCTCAGGTGTATATCGATCTGGGTAACATACAGAGAATTATGAACTGAACTCTTTATTTAATTTATGAGGATAGGCTGTTCTTATTCCACTGCCCATGTTTAGGGATATTTTGTCTAGTTCTTATTTTTAGTACTGCTCACTTATTGCTCTCCCTGTGTCCCCTGATTGCAAGTACACACTACAAGATCCAGGGATTGAACTCACAATTAACATCTGACAAACTAACACTTTAATCTACTTAGCTATCATCCTGTGTTTTTGTTTATTGATTCTAACACTAAAGACAAGAAAATAAGTATATTATGTTATTTTGTTTTGTTTTAAGAAAGGTAGAAATGTAATGCAAAAGCAAAAAAATGATCTGTGCTGTTTATGGATAAGGTATTGTGACTGATCAAGTGTGTCAAAAATGGTTAAACTGAACGGTTACCTATAATTATTGAGTCATATATACTTTTATCAACTTTATTCTTTAAAAAATAAAGTGCCATTATATTTTATTCAATTTTATATTCACCATTACTTTCCATGACATATCACTACTTATCAGCCAGCACTTCCATACATTCTGAGTATAAGTCCATGGTCTTTGAAATGAAAAGCATTTCGACAAACTCTTGAATTTGATTTTCAATTAGAGAAATGTTTCTCAATGAAAGGAGTTCTGCATCGATCAAAAAAGGTAATAATCCCTTGGTGACAGGTCAGGTTAAAATGATGGGCAGAATAGAACAAACCAACTGAGTTCCGAAACTTTTTCCTGTATTGTTCTTGCTGCATGCCGCCTCATGTTGTCATGGAAGAGAACATCATTTTTCTTATTTGTAAGTCGGGGAGCTTTTTGATCCAAACGCCTATAGACATGTTGCAGCTGCTGAACATATAAATGTGCATTTAATGTTTCATTTCATTTTAAGAACTCTAAATGAATAATACACCAACAATCCCACAAAATGTGCAACATTTCTTTCATGGAGTTGGTTATAGAGATTTCACGTTGTCAGTCTGTTGCTTTTGTGTCAAACATTGTCGTATATAACCCATTCTTCATCACCTGTTATGATATATTTAAGAAATGGTTAGTTATTATGATATATTCCTCATTAAATTTGGTTCCCCCCCACAAAAAAATACAGAAACTATGACTCAACCTAATAGTTCCAAACAGAAGTTACTGTATTTATTTGTCTATAATACAGTCTTGTGTACAATGTTATCATCTCTTTCTGTACAGGAAAACCTATATGATAGTTTATTTTCATGTACAATAAAATTTCTTATTTCTGTAAAATGTGTAATGCATTTATTTTTGTGGATAATCTCACCTCTTATTTCTATAAGTAAAAAAAAGGTGATCTTTTATTTTTGTATATAATGTACTCGTCATTTTTTTTATGTCAGATGTGTTAACTATCATCTATTTTTCAGTATTATTATGACTTCCAACTAATTTTTGTAGGTTAGGTTGGTTAATTTAACAACATCTCTGGGTCAATTACAAGCCTTTTTGCACTAGTGTCAAAAAGGATTGCCAAATGTCTGGTTTGCATTAGAGTAAAAAAAGACTGACATAGGTCCAATTTGCGTGAAAGCCACAAAGGTAAATATATGTCCAGTTTACATGAAAGACAAAAAGTAAACATAGGTTCAGTTTACATGACAGCCAAAAAGGTAGGCATGGATCCAGTCTGGATGAGAGAAAAAAAATGTAGACTGTTCCAATTTACATTAGAACCAAAAAGGCAGATATACATCCAGGTTACATGAGAGACAAAAAAGTAAACATAGGTGCACTTGGCCTGATAGCCAAAAAGGTAGCTATGGATACAGTTTGCATTAGATCCAAAAAGGTAGGCATAAGTATTTTTTTTTTTTTTTTAATGGCAGTTCACCCCAAGCAAGGTGGGAGTGCCACTAGCATGCAAGGGGTTACAGAGGACTGAGAACAAGAGTAAAGGGGCATGTTTGAGGAAAGGATACAGAGAAGGAAGGGGGAACACGCTCAGGGAGTCAGATGTCACTTGACATTACACTTGAATATTTGAAGATTATAGTCATCGGGGAAGCAAGTAAGGGGAAGGGAGTTCCACAGACAGGAAGTGCGGGAGAAGAAACTGTTTGAGAAGAGACAGTTACATTTAACCATTTTGACAGTGAAAAGGTGGGGCCGAGATGCCAGCTTGGTAGCATGTTTAAATTTATGTAGTCTGGGAACCAGCGAAAGTAGCTCATCAGAACAATTGTGAAAATATTTGTAGAAGAGACAGAGGGAGGCCACAGCACGTCTGTGGGATAACGATTGCATGAAAACCAAAAAGGTAGATATGTCCAGTTTACATGAGAATCAAAAAGACAGACATAAGTTCAGTTTAGATGAGAGCCAAAGGTGTAGTCATAGGTCCAGTTTATACTTGAGTCTGTGAGGATCCACCTGAAATGCGGACCTTTTTGGGGGGTGGGGATAGTCTTTGACTTCTGGTAAGTAGGCAGTAGGTATATTCTAACTTGATTTGAATTTTAATAGAACCCAAACATATGAAAGTGAATTTATACATTTGTTTATCCTTGGGTACTTACAAAAAAAAATATTAAACACTATTTATTAGATTGTTTATTTACAAGAATAATTTTATATTTACAACATTCTAAAAACTAATACAATTGTATTAAAAATTAATGCAATAATTTACCAATTTATGAAGAAATAAATATGAAAATTTTTTATTCATAAATTGATAAACATTTACTAAATTATTAAAATATGTGAACCAACTATAAGAAAATCCTTATTATTTACCATTTTATAAAGTTTGAACCAATTGGCAATTAGCTGATATTTTGCCAACCATTCCAATAAATAATATAATAAATATGGTTTACTATTTTTTTTCAATTCTCAAGAACAAAAACAATGTATAAATTCACTTTCACATATGTTTAGGTTTTATTATAATTGTAATCATTGCTTTTTAAAACAATAAACATTGCTGAGAAGCCAGTGGGAAAACTATTCTTTTGACACTCCATTGTTGCAGGTATGAAGGCCCAAGTTTGTTGAACATTTTATTAACTAGGCTCTCATCGTTCTATCAAGGTCAACTCACAACCCAGTTTGGTTTTCATTCTGTTAAGGGATGTAATGATGGTATATATGCAATAATGGCATCCCAAATTTCCAGGAACCGGTTCTATAAAGGCAGGTAATCTTGAGGAACCTATTCTGTTTATTTTCTTTTCAATCTGAGAATGGAAACAAATCACTTTTATATTGTATCAAAAAGAATAAAACTATTTTGATAATGTAATAGAAAACGTTTATTAAGATATTTCCAGATTGAAATTCTGTTCCTATATTTCTGTTCAGAAGTATGATGCTTTTTGACTCTAGCGTCATCAGCTGTGTTGAGATTTCTTAGCCACATTAGAACTGAATCATTGCAGTCCCAGAGATCCAATGGAAGATCAATCAAATTTAAGACTAGAAGATTTGCCATGATTTCTTTCGTTAGAATAAATTATGTTCATCACAGAAAACACTCAGCCTCCACTGAACTTACAGTAATGATATTGTTGGGGCGCACCCACCTTCACAACCACAATAGACTGATCCTATTATTATAAATAGAACAGTAGTTCTAGAGACTGCGAGTAGTGTAGCAGTGTAGTGCAGTGCAGAGTGAGACTTCTGTAGTGATCAGTTACACTTCCGTTTCTCGACCGGAAGATACCGTTGGATTTTATTACTATTACTTATTGTTACTACTAACCTACGTTCGTTCTACTACTAATCTCTCTGATGTAAATACCTCTCTGAATATACCAGTATTTTTCCCTACGACTGTGTTTGTTCGTTATTACCATATACTCACGTGGAAACACTCAACATCTCAACAGATATTATATTTTTAGCTATTATATATCAGCTATTAATATATAAGGTTATTTTTGGATAATCCAACAACTGATTTGCTAAGCTTTTATAATTTTAAGAATCAATTTGCACAAACCAGTAAGATGCCACCACTGCATATATGTCATCAAACAACACCAGTAAATTGCATGTCAACACCACAGCAACATATGACGACATCAGTAGGGACTCCATCTTCTCTGGGGTTTATCACACATTATTGCACTATGAGAACAAAAAGGTAGCCCTCAAAATCTTTACACATAGAGAGGTATCATAATTGGCTTTATTGTGAGTATTAATAAACACTGTACTAACAAGGCTCACATTTTTCTGTGAAATTATATACATATGTTGGTTTCACAGCAGTGTATGACCATATCAATAGGGACTTCCTCTTCTTATCCATTAGAAACCACCTTCCAAGTAACAAATCCACTGAATGCATTGATCTAATAGAGGAACTTTATTGCTCCACAAAATCTTACATGTCTGGCAAGGACTCCAATATTAAAACATTTCAAACCTTATCAGGAGTACAACAAGGAAGAAATGAGAGCCTTAGTTTGTTTAATCTTTTCCTAGACCAGTCATAGGCAAAGTGGGGTCTGTGGACCGCATGTGGCCTGTTTCACTTTCTGAATGACATGCCGAATTCCATGAGGAAAATAAGGCTTATTAAAATTTTGTTTCATTTCGTCCTCACTTATTCACTCACATTTTCTCATGCATAACCACATACATAAAGCACAAAGTTTCTTGAATTTTGTAATTTTTTGTTGACGGTAACGTTTTCATCATTGGTGATCTTCACTAAAGAAGATCATGTGTGTAAGTATAATTTCTTTGTCTGGAGAAAAAAAAAATTTTTTTAATTTAAAAATTATTTTTGTATTTTCAAATAAATAAGAAACAAATCACATGCAACTGTATGTGCTAACCACTGTCATCTGTGATAAAATTATACTGGGACTTTTTTTTTAATTATTTAGAAATCTTTTCTCCAAAAAACAATCAACCTTTTACCATTTCTATGGCAGATGCTTACACATGGTCTTCTGTGATAAAAATGGCCGAGACAGCTTCAACAAAAAATTACCTTGAATCTTTTTAGTAGTGTAGCCCCACCGTTTGATGAGCCATATCTGATGCAGCCCACTGGTCAGAAAAGGTTGCCCATGCCTGTTCTAGACTATGCCCTGCATATTTACAAGCAGAGACAGGAACTGATCATTTAGGCATTCGATAACACATCCCAAACAAATCTACTAATAGAAGACGACGATCCTGCTTTCCCTCCTGAGGACAATATACTGATGGAGGGCGATGCTGATGACATAGGTATTCAAAATTGGGATAAGAGTGATCTTGAATAGAAAAATCAACATACTCTACCATGTGTCCCAAGAAATAAGACACTATGATCTGGAACGGAATGAAAGCAGTAATGACATATACTATGAATCCATCATAAAAAATTCTAGGTGTGGAATTAGTAAATACTAAACATTTCAAATACTATGGATCAGTTATAACTAAATTTAGTGTATAATTTAACACAGAATAAGCTGTGGTAGGGGTAGTTTTATCTGACATCACAAATTGCTACAAAACTAAAACATAAAACTGAAAACTCAAGTAATGTTCTTAAAAAAGTCTCTTCAAATCAAAACTTTCATATGGGTGCCATGCATGGCACTAAAACTGAGATTAGAGAAAAGGTTGAGAAATATCTAAACTCTCAGCTGTATACAACTGCTTCCTCATATCAATGGTGAAAAAAGGCTTTGTGTGAGGGTCTTGGCAAAGATCATCCTCCTTTGAACCTTGTGGATTGGTGCTACAGAATCACAAACAAAGAACTGTACCAAATAACAGAAACCACATCATCTGAGGACTACCAATAGCAGTAACAACTAAAATGGACAGCACGTGTAGCTCAAAGAGAAAATAATGACATAATCAAGAAGTTAACACTTTTTCAGATCAATGCTTAAAAAAACTTTGATTCACTCTAATGATTACGTACATAGTTACACATCAAATACTAAAAGTATCTATAGAAATTCATTGGAAATTATTTTACCATAAAAATACATTACAGTAATTAAAAATGTCTAAACTTTCACTCGTGCTAATGATTACACATGGACACAGCAATGGAGCCTGTGGGTCTTCATGAAGAATATCCTTCTTCAATCTTTGTGGATTGGTGTTGCAGAATCACAGACAAAGAACCATACCAGATAACAGAAACCACATCACTTGAGGACTACCAACTGCAGCAACAATTAAAATGGATAGCACGTGTAACTCAAAGAGAAAATAATAACATGATCAATATGTTGACATTCCACACTACTTCAAGCAAAAGGTTAGGAAGGAAACTGTCATCAAATATGGTAATTGTAATCTGATTATTGCCTCGCTCTGTCTTTTTTACAAATACACGGTAATTGCTCCGAGGAGCTGCTTTCACTGGTTCCTAGGCCTCATGAATTTAAACGTCCTACGAGGTTGGCATCCCGTTCCCACCCCTTCACCGTTGAAACTGTTAGATGTAGACGTCTCTTCTACTCCAATAGCTTCATGTCTCGCACATCTCGCCTGTGGAACGCCCTTCCCTATTCCTGTTTCCCTGACAAATACAATCTCCAACTATTTAAATGTAACGTCAATTGACATCTCCAGTTGCCTTGATCTATCCACTTCCCTTCTCCACATCCTTTCACCTTTCATTCCTATCTGCTCTCGCTCCAAATCTTCTGTAATCCCCTTGCCTTGATCGATCCACTATCTTTCTCCACATCCTCTCCTTTACCACTCCTATCTGCTCTTCCTCCAAACCTACTGTAACCCCTTGCGTGCTAGTGGCTTCCAGCCTTGCTTGGGGTGATAAGCTTAAAAAAAAAACCCCAAAAAAAACCATTTCCTCATAAGAAAAGATTTGGCATTCATTGACACGGCAGCCAGTACTACATTTGGTTAAATTTTATAAAATCTTAAAACAATTTTTCAGGAAAATAGGTTTCTCAACACTAGTAGCTGTTATCACTCTTTCCAAGATTGATCAAAGTTTCCTTCCTAACCTTTTATTTGAAATCCAGTAGAAGACCTCATATCTGAATTTCAGAGTAGTTCAGATGTGAAGATGGCTTCGGATATAATGTGGCATGTATAATATAACTATAACTTAACAAAACAAGAACTTATCACAATTTATGAAAAATTAAGTGTCTCACTTTAATATTTATTAAATAAATAGATATAAAATAAAACTTAAATATTTATTAAATAAATAAATATAAAATAAAACTTAAATATTTATTAAATAAATAAATATAAAATAAATAATATAAGTAAATATTAATTTGTAACATTTAAAGCCCAATAAGTTTTATTTTCAATTGTCTTTCTTATTTCTTTTCTCATTACACTTACTTTCCATTGTACTATTTTTTTTTAAAGTAAGGCATTTCTTTACTGAGTCCCAGTCTTCATCATCCTTCATATTTTCACCATTATCGGAAGAATTTGATTCTCTTTCTTGACAATCCAAATCATTTTGAAGCGATTCCACTGTTGAATTCTCTTGTAATTCATTAACGTATCCATTCTTTCAAGTCATCCAAGGTGAGAGTATTTGTTAAAATTATTTATGATTACTTCTTTTATATTTACATATTCTTGGACAAAAACTGTTATATTTATATGCTATTTAATAAATAAAAACAACATTCTCATCTAAAATCTATTTGTGAAATTTCATTTTATTTCAAAGGATATACAGTAGAAGTCCTCATATCCAAATTTAAGAGTTGTTTGGATATGAGGATGGGTTCGGATATAATGTGGCATTATGTAATATAACTATAACTTAACAAAACACAAGAATTGATCGCAATATATGAGAAATTAAGTGTCTCACAAAATTAAATATTAATTTGTAACATTTAATGCCCAATAAGATTTATTTTCAATTGTCTTTCTTATTTCTTTTCTCATTACACTTACTTTCCATTGTACTATTTTTTTTTAAAGTAAGGCATTTTTGCAAATAATGTGCACTTGTACATTCTATACTACTGAACAAAGATTTTTTCTGCATGAATTTGATGACATCACCAATAGCTTTCTTTACTGAGTCCCGGTCTTCATCATCCTTCATATTTTCACCATTATTGGAAGAATTTGATTCTCTTTCTTAACAATCAAAATCATTTTGAATCGATTCTACTGTTGAATTCTTTTATAATTCATTAACGTATTCATTTATCCATTGTTTTAAGTCGTCCAGTGAGGATATTCAGTGGATCATCTTCAAGCGTAAGTTTTAGTGTTTCATTCAGATTCTGCAATCCTTGTTTATTAATTTACAAAAATCAGCAAATTTTCAATAATCTCTAATTTCTGACATAACATGAAAGAATTTCTTTTTCTTTTTCTTCCAGTTGAAGTTTCTTCTGTGCAAGACATTATGGGTTGATAAATTTCAAGTTACTAACTGCAAAGAAAAGAGAAATATTAGAATGTAGCACATTCCTGTAACATCTAAATGGCAACATTGAAAAGTTTGGATAGGAGGTTGTTTGGATATGAGGACATCTACTGTAGTAGGTAATGTCAAAATACTCAAATTATAGTGGACATATTATTAAAACATATTCTATTATTTAATCATTTTCAGACAAAACAGAAAACATCTTTTTATTGACAATGATTAATAAGAAGTGATATCTCAGTGGAGTGGATACCAAATTAAAATAAAATTTAATCAACTTATTTATGGAAAAAGATAAATTTTATATATAATTTAAAACATATCAAATTATTAATTTGCAAAGTGTCAGGTTTTAAGGATTTATAGTTATTAAGCTATTAGAAATGTTATACTGTTCAAATAACACACTTTAAAATGGAGTCAAGCATTTTTCATTTAAATATTCACATGTATTCTTGTGTTTAATACTACGTCCAAACACCACATATCCATAAAAGACAAGTAGTCAGAGTAACAGTTTGAGTAACAGTCTGTGAACAGTTTGAGTTGAAGTAATAAGCAGTGTCATTAAGAAATTTTCTTGTCTCATGAAAACTGTCTTCATAAGAAGAAACTGGATTAAAAATAAAACAATTTTTGAAAAAAATCACCTCAACAATTTCTTAATGATCACCCACGTCCTGAAGGGACATGGCACATGTAAAAGAGGAATACAGCTGTCCTTACTTATACAGAGTCAGCCTTATCATGCAAATTTTCTATGGTCTTGATTTCACCTTGAAAAATATACTAATTTTCCATCCTTTCTCGGCAGGAGTATCACCTATCCTTCTTATCCATCAGCTAGACAGAACTATGAATAGTGTTTGTAAAGAAAAACTATAAATTAAGTTTTGGTAAAACGAACAAATTAGACAGATTCAAATTATAACGGATGCATTATTGGAACATATTCTATTGGTTAATCAGTTTCAGATAAAATAAAAACGTCTTTTTTATCAAAAATTCTCAAGATACAATATCTCTACTGAGTGAATAACAATTTAAAGTAAAATTTAATTAACTTATCACTTATGGAAAAAGATCAAATTTACATATCATTTTAAAACTATATCAAATTATTTGCAATATTTTAGCTTTTAAGCATGTTTTGTTGTTAAGTTATTAGAAATTTTATACTCTTCAAGAAACACACTTTTAAATAAAAATTATCAGCTCCATTTAAAAGTGTTTTTATTTTTCATTTAAATATTCATGTGCATTTTGTGTCTAGTATGACATTTGCACATGAGGTATAGATAAAAAAAACAATGTATCAAACAGTCAGTCCAAGTGAGAGTCCATGTGATAGTCTGAGTAGCAACCTGATGTAACAGTCCAAGTCAAAGTCATTAAGAAATCATTTTATTGCAACTATTTCTGGAATATAAAAATTTTCAACGTATACTTTATCTGTTCTCTTCTTTTCCTTTGCATTTGCTTTGTGGATGTGTTGAATATCTTGACAAGGCCTAAATTTCTCTCCATTCAGACTCCCACTAGTTAAGTTGCCAAATAGTGGAATAATGATAAAATCCATGAATATAGATCAAATTAAAATGTTGCTTTTGTAGGCTGAATTTAAATGCACTGAAAGCTGAAATATAGCAAAATATGTTTTTCACTACCACCAGAATTTGCTGTGTCCATATGTAATCATTAGCATGAGTGAAAGTTTAGACATATTTAATTACTGTAATGTATTTTTATAGTAAAATCATTTCCAATGAATTTCTATAGATGCTTTTAGTATTTGCAGTGTTACTCTGCCGGGTGTAACAGCAAAATTGTCCAAATCATGTAACAGCATAATTGTCCATCCCACAAACTTTTTAATATCTAAAAAAACACTAAATTAATTGTTTCTTTTTTCCAGGTTTTCATATCAGATGTTTAGCCATCTTGACACCATTTGAAATCACTGAAAAACCCTTTGAGTTATTCAGCTAGAAAGAGAGCAGGTTAAAATTGTTTTATGTCAGACCCACTGTCTTCACAAATGAGCAACAATGAGCAATGGTGAGAGGAAAAAGATCATTCAGGCCTTCAGTAATGGTACCAACATTCATACTCTGGCTTCCATCTTCAAAGTCCATTCAAGATTCATCAAGTTGAATAGTGAACAAGTTTTAAAAAAGCGGGAACAGTAGAGAGGAAAACTGGATCAGGAGGTCACAACAGGAAGAGGGATTATCATTTCAACTTAGAGCTAAAGCGATCAATTAGAAAAGATTCAACTCAGTCCGTAAGATATTTGGCACGTGAGGAGGAGTTTCTGCTAAGACAGTCCAAAGAGCAGTGAAAAAAAACTTGAAAATGAAATCATGTAAAATCTGTGAGGCATTTTGTTACTCCAGGACAGAAAATTAGAAGGTTAGAGAGCGAAGGTCATCTTGAGTAAGTTAGGAAATGATCCTGAAATAATATATATATATTTGAACTCAATTTCAATTTTAGAGTAGAGTCCAATAGTGTTATGAAAACCTCTGAGAATTCCAGTAAGAGATCTTTAATCATTTCTAAGATACAACAGTTCAATGCTTAATCTTAACAAATGGACAATTTTGCTGTTACATGGTTACACCCAGTATATGTAATCATTAGAGTGAATCAAAATTTTGATATATTTAATAATTGTAATGCATTTCTATAGTAAATAATTTGCAATGCATTTTTATAGTAAAATACTTACCAATGAATATCTATAAATCTTTTTTAGTATTAGTTGTCTCACTCTATATGTAATCAATAGAATTAATGCTGTATCACCATGTAATCATTAGAGCGAACGAAAATTTCAATATATTTAATAATTTAATGCATATCTGTAGTAAATAATTTATAAGGCACTTTTGTCATAAAATGATTTCCAATAAATTTCTAGATATCCTTTTGGTAATTGCTATATCATTATATATGTTATCATTAGAGTAGATGAAAGTTTCGGCATATTTAATAATTTTAATGCATTTCTATAGTAAGTAATTTGAAATGCTTTTTTATAGTAAAATAATTTCCAATGGATTTCTGTAGATTTTTTAGCATTTATCATTTCACTATAGATGTAATAATTTGTGTAAATGAAAGTTTTTATATATTTGTTAAATAAATCCAACCTGTGATATGGCTTTCATAATCAGTTGATATAAAATAAACAAATTTGAAATAAATGAATTGAAAATTTTAACCCTTTGAGCTTTGACCACTGCTTTACTGGTGGTAGAGAAAAATGACTTAATGCCCAGCTGCGGGTTGAATGGTGAGTAATCACTTGCATTGTGTTTTGCTATTGGTTATTTCGATAGACTGAGACACAAAGAAAGAATCCTGGCGATAAAGTGAAGGCAGGCAATCATAATCTCTCCCTGCTAAGTATAATACTTAGATTTTTTGTAACTATTTTTATATCTATCGTGAAACATTACATATCACTTATTTGCAAATTTTGACCCAGGAACTCAGGCAGAAGGGTGAAAATTGTTCAGGAACACAGAGCTCAATGGTGTAATAATTAATAGATTTGATAATTTACAAAATTAAAGTTGTAAATTCATTCAAATTTTAATTTATTAAGGAATTTATTTTGAAACAAATTTAGAAAATAATTTGAAACATAGAACTGGATAATATCTAAAGTATATAATAATAATATATAATTGAATAATATCTAAAGTTTTCAAAATAAACTGGAAAATTTAATTAAAAAAAAAATGTTTACATTATACACACACACATATATATATTTATATATATATATATATATATATATATATATATATATATATATATATATATATATCACCCGTTACATCTGGCCACCTAAATCCACAGACTGCAACCTTCTTGATTATTATGTGTGAGGTGGAGTTGAGCGAGAGACCAACAAAACTCCTTGTAATACCAAAGATGAACTGAAGGCAAGCATTATGCCAGCATTTACCAACTTAAACAAGGAGACCATCCAGAAGAGTTGCAGGAGATTCCAAAGTCGCCTAAAGGCCATGGTTGAAGCCAATGGCAATTTTATTGAATAATTTACTCTTTAGTATTTCAAGATATTTTTGTGTAATTTTGGTAAATATATCTGCTAAAATGAGATGTCAGTGTTATTTTAATGTATTGATAATTTAGACGACCATTTATCCATCTCACCATATATATATATATATATATATATATATATATATATATATACAGTATTTTATCAATGCATTGAAAATAAATATACAAAATGAAAATAAAAGTAAATGACTTCAATATTTATTTTAATTCTTTTAAAATAAACTTACTGCTTTCTGTTTTAGATAAATACAGAAATTTGACAAATAAACCAAATATTTAAAAAAAATTCCCTTTATTACATTGAAAACTACACGACTTATTTGATGGTAGAAGCAGTTGCAAATTTTTTTAGCAGTACTGAGTACAAAAAAGTCAGACTATTTTCATTATTGCCCTCTAAGGAAGTTAAACTTATCATTTCAATAAATATTTTTAAAAATTCTATCAGTAACTTACTTCAATCCGGATAATTTGGTAGTTTAATTTAAAAATAAATTCAGCTGCTTTATTCTGAAAATATTTCAAGATTTTAAATTTAAATATTTTTGGAGATTAATTATTAAATGATGTGGATGTCCTGCTATTTTTTTCTTTTTTTGAGAAGTCTTTTAACGTCACATTAAGTAACGATGGTTATCTCCCTTGGAAGAAAAAATTCCTTGTTATTTTTCAATGTTCGGTTCTTCGAATGTAGATGCTTGTCACTCCCTGTCCGTAAATGGAGTGTGGAAAAGGAGAAAGAAAAAAAAGGAATTTATAATAATATACAAAGGGGAAAAGCCGAAGAAAAACCAGATTCAAGAGTAACTTAAAAAAAATTTTGAACAAAAGGTAAATATATTTTGTTTTTAATTCATTCCTAAAAAAAAAATTTTAAAAATTGACCTTCCGTCATCGAATGGATTCGTCTATAATTGAAGAGAGAAAAAAAAGGAAAGAAAGTTTTATTGAATTAAAATATTAAATAATCATTATTTTATAAAATAATTTTTGTATTTCTTAAAAGTAATATTAGAAAAGGTAGTGGTAAAAATGAATTGTAACTAATAGTTTTTTTAAAAAAATAAACAAAAAAATAAATAAAAATGGAAATGCTGTCAAAAGTTTTAAATGAAGCGTTATCACAATATGAGATTTGTTGAACAAATGACATTCTCGTAAATAATGGTTAAAAAGAAAATTGTTTTCTGTTTGTTTTAAAATTTGTGATTGTGTGTGTTTATCAGATTTTTGTCATTTATTACAACTTCGATTCTTGAGGATGGCAAGAACTTCTTGCTCTTGCTCTTGCATCATCAAGCAGAAAAAAAGGGTGTGCTGGTTCACATGGTTACTTTTAGTTTTAGTTTACCCTAAAACGTACTGTATATACAGGCCGATCAGGAAAATACTAGATTTTTGAGTTGTTTTTAATTTTTTTTCAAATCTATTTTAATTTTTAATAATAATAATAACAACAACAATAACCACCTTTTTTACAGCACACTTACTTACGGAAGGCTTAAAAAAGGAAGAATTTAAATTTAAAATGCTATTTTTAATTAAAAAAAAGAAATAAAAAAGGTGTTATTTATAATAAACATTCAGAAACATGGGAAAATGCTCTGAATTAAAAAAAATTGACAAGTCATATAAAACTCGTATACGAACGAATAAAAAATATTTCTTTATCCTTTTAAAAATAAAAATAAAAAAATGTTAAAAAAATACAATTAAAAATAAAATTAATTTAATATTCTTTTCATAGACGTATAAATAAAAATATTAAAAAAAGGCTCAACAAAAAGAAGTTTTTAAGGTATATTATTTTTCATCTTCATCTGTTTGGAAACTTTTTTTTAATCTTTAAAGAATTTTTTTTTTTTGTAAAAAGAAAAAACAAAAAAGCAGAAAAAAAAACTACCTTCTAAATAAAAATTTGAAACTTACATGAAACAAACACCGAATTTCTTTTATCTTTGTTTAAAAAATTATGCCAAATAAATGGTAAAAATACTTCGACCTAGAAAAATAAATATTGTAAAAAAAAATAAAATTAACCCCTTTATTTTATTTTTATTTGTGATATAGGATTTCAAGTACTTAACATAAGTTTGAGTGTATTTTAAATAAAATATTTTTTGGCTGTCACGATTCACATTCAATATTTATTTATTTATCCTTTAGATGCTAAACGAAAAAGAAAATGTCAAATTCCGTATTATCAGCTGTTAAACGCGATTTGGTAAAAAACAGGATGCTATATCGTCTCGTTTTTGGTCTACATAAAAAAAACACCATTGCATTATTTGTTTTCTGTAGGAACATAACAGTAAAAAAACAACCTTCCCACAAATTACAGAAATTGAAATATTAATGAAAAAATAAATAAAAAATAATAATCTTTTTTTTCTTTTTTCTTTTTACACCGCGAATATTACGGTCTGCTTTCTTTTTCCTCCTTACTTGCGCTAAAAATGGGTTTGGTTGGTGTAGCTAGGATTTTAAAAGCTGGATCTTTTGAAGTCAGGCATTACCCTTCCTCATTTGGAAGACTGATGACTCGCAAGAATGAACAAAAACAAAAAGAACAATCAATTTGTCGTGTTGTTTTGTTTTGTTTTAATTTTGGGTGGGGACATTTTTGGGGGAGCAGAGGCGAAAGTGGCATCTTCTCAACTCAAGTGTTTTCCTCTTGTCTCTTGCTCTTTGAATTTTTAAAATAATATTTTTAAACAGTTTTTTTTTCTCTTTTACAAATACAATTAAGTTGTCTGCAATAATCTTCTTTTTTTATCCATAAATAAGTTAAAAAAAATAATAATAAAAGGAACAGTTTCAAAAAGTTTTTCACAAATTAAATTACACACAACAAAAAATAAACACTTGATGAGTTTTAAAACATGAATAACTGACATAACTTTTAGTTTTGTGGGGGGAAATATAAAACAAATTCAAGAATTTATTAAAAAGATAAGTACTATTAAGAATCATTTTTATCAATCAGTAGGAAGACCAGGTGACTTCAGCTTGGATGTACGGGTGCTGTAATGGGTATTCCGTTGGGTTCGTTATATTCACTTATGCGCAAATACCCTTGGGAAAGGTATCTATCTACCTCTTCTTCCCCCAGCTATGGGTTAATTAGTAAGACATGTATCACTAAATCATTATTACCTAAAAAAATTCTGACTTTAAATAACCTGCAAAAAGTTGATAAGCCGTAAAAAATTAATTCATCCATCAATCAATTATTTTTTTTTTCTTCTAATTATTAATGTTTACGTAGCAAACAAAATCAGACTGGAAGTTAATCAATATTTTCAATAATTATTTCAAGCAACTTATTTTTTAATAATCATTTTTTTCTGTTTTATTTTTTTTAACAAACTATTATTGGATATTTTAAATTTTGAACCAATGAACATAGAAATAAATAACTAATAAAATCGAGTATAAAAGAATTTCTTTTTTTTTATTTTCATTCATTTAGCCGTTTTGTTGCTTCGTTTGTCTTTTAAATTTAAATGAACTATTTTCTTTAAACATATTTAGTAATTTCTTTTGAAGGCTAAAAACATATCGGCATGACCTTACTTGATGTTTTTGTTGACATTTAAAGAAAAAAGAAACTTCATAAATCATAGACAATAAAAGGAATTAAATAAAATAAAAACGTTTTATCAGACAAATTTAAGAAGATAAGGTCAAAAGTGAAATGTCCTTGTGATACGCAGGCATTACCGCTTAAGGTGACGCCACGGATTTTCTTAAAAAAATACATTTAAATACGTTCTTTGAACTTAAATTTCGCTTCTATCTGAAAGATAATGATCCCCGAATTAACAGAAACATTAATTTCCGTATATAGATAAACAGAAACTTCTTAGGAATGTCTAAAAGCATTTTTTAGTTACTCAAAAAGTACTTTTTTTGTCACTCATCGAGCCGCCATTGTATACGAAAAATGTAAACAACAATTTTAAAATTCTCTTTAAAATCCAATATTTGTACTAAAAATGTGTTTCGAAGTCTATTAGTAAATTTAAGGAGCGATGGATTTTCTAAAAGTAAGAAGACTTAGCGTTGACTTAACAGAATGAAAATAACGTTTTACGCATGCTAGCCTGTGGGGTCCGCCGATAAAATAAAAATATAGTGATTCTTCCCCTGTCCGAAAAAGCGCGTGAAAAAAGTAATAAAAAAACAAAAAAAACCCCTAAAGATGTACGGAAGACCAGCAGTGCAATATTAAGGAATTTGTGTTTAAAAATAAATTTTTATTTAACCTTATCAATCAAATGATGATACCCTTTTATTAAACTTAGTATAATGAATAATTATCTTTTTATACTCGACTGAACAGGAGATATAAAATTAGATTAAATACTCCTCCAATACTGAATAGTAGTTATTCAACGGGAGATATTAAAATTATTTCCTTTTTGTACATCCATACCAAAAATAATGTAACAGTTGCTAAAAAGGAAAAAAAATCTTTTGAAGAAGGTTCATACTCGAAAATGACATTTAAACTTTACATTTCTTTTTAAAAATCTTCAAGTGTGTCTTTCTTTAAATAAATAAACTAATTTTAAAAAATATATTAAGTTTTTATTTTTCTGTCGAATCTGAAAAGAAAAAAAAACGTGTTTTAGTTTTATATTCAAGTTCCAATTCTCAAAAATTTATTTTTTTTGTTTGCATTCGATTTTTGCATATTTTTTCTTAATGAAATAATATCTTCAGTGATTTCTTTTTAATTTTAAAAAATCTGGATGACACCCCCAACCTCGCTCCACCAATTAAAAAGTATACACACGATATCGAAAAGGGGGTGCAATACATACCGCCTCCAAAATATTTCTCCAATTTTTTTTTTAATAAACTATTCAGTCAGTAGTAAAAATTCATTGATTTTAATGAATAAGTCCTGAAAATTTCGTTTGAATCAGATTTTTTGGCTTATTTTTAAAAATGGATGTCGATTTATTTATATTACTTTTTTTTAGTGCGGAAAAAAGTATCCATTTTTTGATAGTACCTATGAAATAAAAGCACTTTTTCTTTTTTTCTTCTATACACTTAATTTTAAACTTAAGTTGCTACAAGTCAAGTACTGTGGTCCGTTCTGAAATGCGTGACACAAAAAACAGAATTCTGAATTCAGAACTTCACAGTCAGGTAAAAATTTAAGTCGTTTTCTTTTCTTTTTAAACTCGTTCACTATTCTGCATTTTAAGTTAAAAATTTTAAGACTTCCACATAAAACTTATGTTTAATAAAGTAACTAGCTATTTTAATAACTTAATTTTTTAATTTGTTGCTTACTGCAAGTGACGGCAACTACAAATTCTTTTACTCATTGCCTTTTTTTTTATTCATTGCATGCAGTTCTGGATGGACCACAGTATTTGAGTTTTACCCCTAAATTTTTTTTTTTTTGGCATTCTTTAACTTTTGTGCCCGCAATAAAGAGGAGTGTCAAACAAAAAGAACGTTTTTTCCCTTGACACTGCTATTATTTTAACTGCCTTCCTTCCTTCCTTCAACAATGTTTGTTTGTTGTTTTAAGGTGATGATTAGAATAAAAAAAAACCTTGAATTTATACATTTTCTTTATACTTTGAGAATTTACAACAAAAATATTGAACATTATTTATTATTAGATTGTTTACAAGAATAATTTTATATTTACAACATTCTAAAAATACGAACCAACTAACAATGCAGTGTTAAACTAATTTATAAAGAAATAAATTAAATATGAAAATACTTTTTATTCATAAATTTATTTATGTCTGTCAAACATGAAAATTTAAATAGATAACTAGTAACTAAATTTTGAAAATTTGTCTTTTCAGCAATTCATTGATATTTTTATAAAATTATGAATAAAAACTTATCTATAAAATAGAAAATAATAAATATTGCATTGTAGTTGGTTCACATAATTTTGATAATTAAAAAAAAATTGAATAGAAAATTTATTATCTGTCTATATTTCTGAGATGAGGTATTATGTACACTATTTACATTATTTGGACTATTGTCTTCATCTTTGTCGCCAGTGACAGGACCCAAAGAGTGTGAGTTTGTGGTGATTATCATCACCATCACACACATACATACAGATCATACGACAAGCACTCAAAATTAGCTCGCTGATTGGTCAATTCCGACCAATCAGATTGCCTGCACACGAGAAATATTTCCCGCGCACTGAGCTGGGAGCCTATCACGTGAGACACCACCTTATATAAACAAAACACAAGTAAGCCTCTACCCTCTTCTCCTTTTTCTCTTTCATCTCCTTCCTTGCTGCCAAAATGTGACCTTCAAGAACTCTCGTCTTGACCTTGCAGTCAGACGTTAAAGAACATTACCAACATTCTTGCAATTACAAACTCTTAACTCTTCTGAACTCTTACCAACTTTTTCAATACACATTTCCTAACATGCAACAAGAACTTTATTCTTCTAAAACTACAGTTAAATAATTAATTCAACTTCATGTGCTGTAGTACAAATACTTCCCAAATCTAAGAGACGTAACTCTATCAAACCTTTAGCTTATATGCATGTACATCAAAACAGAAATAAATTAAAATGTTATGTTTTGAACCATTACGTTCTTTCTTGTATTTTATGCTATGTGGTATTTTGCATCAAATATAAATTGCATGTGACCGCCACATTTGATGGTGACTTCCAGCGTCTTTGCTTGTCCTTTTCCACGTCATTCCTAATCTAAGTTATATAAATGTGGACAACTGACATCCATTAAACATGGCACGTGGAACTAGAACAGTCTACCCCAGTGAGCGAAATAAAGGGTCCAGTTTGACATTCCAACCACCTGAAGAATGCCGGAGTGTACAATGGCTGAAACGTTGTAATAAATATGGCGACAAAGATGAGGACAATAGTCCGAATAATGTAAATAGTGAGAAAAATTTATTGTCACATTTATTTCTTTGTAAAATGATAAATAATAAATATCACATTGTACTTGGTTTACATAATCTTGTGTAAATAAACATTGCAGAGGGAGTGTTAGACACTGGTTTGGAGAAAGGACCAAAGAATTATTTTCATTTACAAGATATGAAAATGCCTCTGGTCAGACAAATAGTATAGTGTTCAAATGTAAGGTGTACGAGGTGTGAAATGAGAACATGAAAAAGGAGTATGCTTAATCCAGCTGATTGCTTCTTGGTTATCAGTTTGGGCTTGTTGTATTGATAGTGGAGTACATTCTGTTTCTGTGCTTACAGCCTAATGGTCAGACAGGCAATCAGCCATGTTCTCGGGTAGCCTTTATGGCGAGCATATGTATGTCTGTAAAGTCTCTTTCTCTCTCTACTGTCCGGCTTCTCTTATAGCTTATATAAGGGAAACACATGGACATAGTTGTAGACATCTGTGGCAAGTAAGAGTCGCATTGATAATGGTCAACACTCTGGTATATTTGTGTTTGTTTTAAAATTTGTTTTGAGTAGAGTGCAACTTTGCTAGACAAAAATTGGTGTGTCGATAGAGATGTTTTCTAATAATTGCATAAATTTGGATTTAATTTAACTATGTGTAAATTGTGTTTTTCCTGCTACAAATCCACTGCTAGGTCTGCTGCTAAGTAAGTTTGTTCACTCAAGAATCTATCTTACATATCTATGTCTACCATTTGCCTATGCTTAGAATAATGTTGCCATATATGGTTCAGTGCTCCTAATATATATTAAAGATTCTTGATAAAATCCAAAAAAGAATCAGCAATACTATTGGTCCTGGCCTGGCATCTCATCTTCAGTCACTTTTCCACTGCTATAAAGTTGCTTCCCTGCACCTTTTCTATAAATACTTTCATGGTAATTGTTCAGATAAGCTTTTTGCTATGGTACCTGGAATTTATGAATTTAAGCACAGTACTAGATAGCAACAAGGTCTCATCAATTTACAGTTGAATTGGCTAGATGTAAGCATAAGTTCTATGCTAACAGTTTCCTTTCTTGTACTTCTTGCTTGTGGAACTTACTTCTGGCTTCATGCTTTCCAGTTAACTTTGATCTTCAAAAATTTAAATGCAATACCAATCGTTATCTGCTGTCTTCCTGATTACTTTTCTATTGTTCTTGCTCCTCAATAATACTTCTGTTTACTAATTCTTTCACAGCCAACCACCCTTGTGTCTTAGTGGCTTTGTTGCCTTGCTTGGGGTAATATCGATTAAAAAATTTATTTTACACAACAGATACTTATTTTTCAGCATAACTCATTCCTTGTTAATGCAATTAATATAGTATTGAATATTAGTCACATAGATTGACCATTATACCAAGAAAATTTTAAGTCAAAATTCTTATCCTGAGTATGACAGTAAACTACATCCAGCAGCAAGTCATTTGATTGGGATGTTTTGAGGAGCATGAAACCACCTCTTAATTGCTGCTGTTCCCTAGTCCAACCTGATGCAGAGTGGTAGCACTTATAAGGGTCCTAGCTATGGGCAAATAGTGAACCCCCAAACTGGGATCAAAACTTGAAAATATAAAAATACATTAGAAAAAACTACCAGCAATACATTTCCATAGTAAATAAAAAATAAAAAAATTACCAGGAATACATTCTTGGAAAAAAAAAAAAAAATCAAAGCTCAAAAGAAAAGAAAATTTTGGCATTAAATGACCCATAAGGAGTGATATGCCATTAAATAAACCAAACCAAAATTCAACTAATAAATGTTTTGGATTACAGTCTTATTGAGCCATCTTAATACAAAAAATAAAATCTTTGACAAACAAGCAAAGTATCATGAATGGAGAAGGTTGTAATGAACTATTCTTGGTATGGACTGGACTCCAATTGTTTCTTGTGAATGTATTTGTATCTGATTGACACTGGGAATAAGACTTCTGGCTAGATTACTTGAACTCTAGCACTTGTCTTCTATGCATCAATGACAGTGCGCTTGCAAGCAAACGGTTGACATTTTTGGAACATTTCCCAGATAATATCTGCTTGTGTCTCGTCTGAAAGTAGACAGTTGCAGAATTTCAAAACTGGTCTAATGTCCTAACTCCAAGTATTTGCCAAGTTATGATCTTTTGAAGTTACTCAAAATTCACACCTGTTTAATTCTGGAATAGTTGTTTTTTCTGCCCTTTCTGTTAGGAAAGTCGTTGGAATAATAGTCATGCTCTTTACAAAGTTCACACATTAATTATTATTTTGTTTCTAGCATTATTTTTATTTTGTAATTTTATTTTGTAAATAATCCTGCTCTTTACAAAGTTATATTTACAAAATAAAAAAAATGCTAGGAAGGAGCATTTTGTTTTATTTTGCAAATAATCATGCTCTTTACAAAGTTATATTTACAAAATAAAAAAAATGCTAGGAAGGAGCATTTTGTTTTATTTTGTAAATAATCCTGCTCTTTACAAAGTTATATTTACAAAATAAAAAAAATGCTAGGAAGGAGCATTTTGTTTTATTTTGTAAATAATCCTGCTCTTTACAAAGTTATATTTACAAAATAAAAAAAATGCTAGGAAGGAGCATTTTGTTTTATTTTGTAAATAATCCTGCTCTTTACAAAGTTATATTTACAAAATAAAAAAAATGCTAGGAAGGAGCATTTTGTTTTATTTTGTAAATAATCATGCTCTTTACAAAGTTATATTTACAAAATAAAAAAAATGCTAGGAAGGAGCATTTTGTTTTATTTTGCAAATAATCATGCTCTTTACAAAGTTATATTTACAAAATAAAAAAAATGCTAGGAAGGAGCATTTTGTTTTATTTTGCAAATAATCATGCTCTTTACAAAGTTATATTTACAAAATAAAAAAAATGCTAGGAAGGAGCATTTTGTTTTATTTTGTAAATAATCCTGCTCTTTACAAAGTTATATTTACAAAATAAAAAAAATGCTAGGAAGGAGCATTTTGTTTTATTTTGCAAATAATCCTGCTCTTTACAAAGTTATATTTACAAAATAAAAAAAATGCTAGGAAGGAGCATTTTGTTTTATTTTGTAAATAATCCTGCTCTTTACAAAGTTATATTTACAAAATAAAAAAAATGCTAGGAAGGAGCATTTTGTTTTATTTTGTAAATAATCCTGCTCTTTACAAAGTTATATTTACAAAATAAAAAAAATGCTAGGAAGGAGCATTTTGTTTTATTTTGTAAATAATCCTGCTCTTTACAAAGTTATATTTACAAAATAAAAAAAATGCTAGGAAGGAGCATTTTGTTTTATTTTGTAAATAATCCTGCTCTTTACAAAGTTATATTTACAAAATAAAAAAAATGCTAGGAAGGAGCATTTTGTTTTATTTTGTAAATAATCCTGCTCTTTACAAAGTTATATTTACAAAATAAAAAAAATGCTAGGAAGGAGCATTTTGTTTTATTTTGCAAATAATCATGCTCTTTTCAAACTTCATGCAAAGTTTGTGCATTATTCATTTTATTTTTTGTTTGTTTTAATTTTAATTTAAAAAAATGCTTTATTATATTATTTAATTTGTTCTTTTACTTTGTCATTGCTATTCTACACGGAAAAAAATGGTTCCATTGTATTATTTAATTTGTTTTTGTTTAAAGTTTTATGTTATAAATAAAACTACACTTAACAAAAAAATACATTGCTTTACGGTAGTGTGTAGTGATTTCTGCGACAAAATTCTGTAAAAGAAGTAAATAGGCTAAAATTTATACTAATGCGAAGGAAAATACTCCGCATTGAATTAGTGAAAACAATGCCAGTAATGGCGTAATAATGACCGAGACAAAATCCCATTTTTTCTGTCGATAACTCAAAAACAGTAGGTTTTTTTCATAATTGAATTGTTAATTCAAGTTCAGCAGGTACATTTACATGGAAATATGACGATTTTGGAAAATTTGAATACATATTTAGCATGGGGCTTAAGAAGCAAATTTACCAAATATTTTTGCTACATTTTGCATGCCCACCACCACCACCCAGCTTCAAATAATGCTAATAAAAATACTACAGACAAAATCCTTTTAGCATAAGTTCTTAAATATTAGAATAATTTAAATCCATCTAATTTTCCTTGTATTTAGTAGATGATCATGATCTAGATTTCTGTTCCAATGTTCTTTATCAACGTTCTTTGAGTGCTGAATCCATATTTGCCAGCAGGTAATGTAATGGTTACCAGTGAAGAGTGTGGAATTGGTAAACCGCGTTCAAATCATAGTCTTGTCTGTTGAATTCTCGTCAAACTGATGCTCTTGGAGGAAAAATATGAATCCATTTCCCTCCCCACTATGGATTAAATAGCAGGGTAGATTGGATTCTCTAGCCTTGGATGGCGGCTAGTCTAGAAGGAATGATCTGAATTCAAAACAGGAGGAGACAATGGAAAGCCATTCTACTCTCTTTTCTAAGAAGTCATAGCAGTTCACAGATAATAATGAAAAGGAATCCATAGGAACCATGATTGCCAAATTTATGGTACAGTGGGTTGGACATTTGTAATTTTGGGAACATTCCGCATGTAATATGTGCAATATCTAGTCTAAAAGACAGTTTCAAGCACTCTTTTAACTTTATCCTAACTTCAAGTATGTGTCAAGTTATGATTGTTGAATTTAATCAAAAGTTGCACATGTTTAGACATTTCCTTTTAGAAGATAGTTGCTTTTTCTGCTTCTTGTTAGGAAAATCATTGGAATCTTGTTTATATGAGTGTTATAAGTGACAGTCAGGTTTAATTTGACACGCTTTTTTAAAAAAATATGACCAATATCAAGTTAGTTTGGGGAGCCTGCAACACAAAATTCAATCAAATTAATACAATTTTGCTAATCATTTGAAGTTAATCAAAACTCACACTTGTTTAATGATTTATTTTTAGAGTGTTCTGGAATAGTTTTTTTTCTTTTTTTTGCTGAAAAAGTCATTGGAATCTTGTTGAAATGAATAAGTGACAGATAAGTTTACCTTGATTCTCTTTCAAAAAAATAAAATCTGTATCAAATGGTCCCCTACAACACAAAATTAAGTCAAATTAACACAATTTACTTTTGCTATATTCTGCTTGCATTTTTGCCTCTGATGTCTACCAACTTCAAATAACACTAACAAAAAAATGCCCAAACAACTTTTTTTTTCTTAAAATGTTAAATGTAAGTTCGCAAATATTAAAACAATTTAAATTGGAAAAATGTCAGAAAATTGTTCTTGGGAAGATATTTAAAAGGTACTCAGAAACTTTCCTAAATTAAACTGATCATTACCCATTTCTGGAACCATACAGCAGGCACCAAATATCAGTTTTTGACTTTCCTTATATTTCCCAGATAATTAGGATCTAGATCCATTTTTAGCACTGAAATTAACCCCAACCTCCAAAGAAACTATCTCTTAACAAAATTCAAAGAAGGGTCTGTAATGTTATCATATTGACCTTGCATCTTGACTTCAGTCACTTTCTCACCCAAGTCGTATTTCTTCTAGATTAGCTGCCACCCAGACTGCCTTGCTATTTTATCCATAACTGGAGAGAGAAGAGATGAATTCATGCCTTTTCTGAGGTTAGTAGTGCAAAATGAAGAACAACTTTGGTTAGAATTTGAATTTGGTTTGCCAATTTCACCTTCTGTGTCAATAAATTATGCTGCCCAAATTAGTTCGGTAAAAATTTATAATAGAAAAAATATTAACAAAATTAGTTTAAAAAATTGTATAAATTCATGTCTTTTATAAAGTCAGTTCAAAACAAAAAAAAAATCATATAAATTTGTAAGATTAGGAGCTAATTGAATTTAATTTTATCTTTTCAGGAAATAAAGAAAATTTTAACTGGAGAAAAAATCAGCAAAGTGTCATTAACTGTTAGAATATTTGCTGAAGCAAAATAACACGTGATACCAAACAAGTTT
Source organism: Acanthosepion esculentum (assembly GCA_964036315.1). NCBI lineage: Eukaryota > Metazoa > Mollusca > Cephalopoda > Sepiida > Sepiidae > Acanthosepion > Acanthosepion esculentum. The sequence goes on along the minus strand of OZ038479.1, from coordinate 120,554,696 downwards.
GCTGGTTTTCAGATGAATATGAATGGTGACAATACGATCCCAGTTAACAATATGGATGTTGCTGAGAAGGTACCTTCGGCTCCTCATTTTATCCATGCAATAGCACCTGTTGTTGCTATTGTGCCAACTGGAGCTGCTACCTGCCTCATCCGACAACAGCCCCTTCAAATCCAAACTCCTATTATACATACGGATGTTAAGATGTTCAGTCAGATCATAAATGGAAACCCTACCTTCAGTGAACCCACTGTTCAGCCCCAACCGGCACAATCAGCAAATGACCAGCATGTACCTCCTGCAGGTAGTTACGTGTCCAATGGAGCTTGCAGTAGAGATGTGGGTAACTTGTGCAATTGTGATGTTGGATGCTGTAGCAGTTGCACGAGTAATGATGCAATAGGCAGTGGTGAAAACAGCTGTAGCAAAAACCTAGAGAACAAACCCTATCGGTGTGATTTCTGCTCAAAACAGTTTACCCGTCGAGATACACTACAGATCCACCGAAGGGTCCACACTGGGGAACGCCCATTTCAGTGTGACCTATGCTCCAAAACATTTGCACAACGTGATAAGCTTCAAATTCATCGGCGTATCCACACTGGAGAGAAGCCCTACCAGTGCAATGTGTGCCAGAAGACGTTTGCCCGGCGTGACACTCTGAAGATCCACACAAGGACGCATACAGGTGAGCGTCCATTCTATTGTGATGTCTGTTCTAGGGGCTTTGCACAACGTGATCAACTGCATGTACATAAGCGGACACATACAGGGGAGAAGCCATTTCATTGTGATATTTGCATTCAGCGTTTTGCTCGACGTGATACACTTCAGATTCATCGGAGAATTCATACTGGAGAAAAGCCATTCAGTTGTGAAGTGTGTGGAAAGGTGTTCGCACAGACAGGAAAGCTACAACGGCATCGGCGAACACACAAGACTAGTCAGGTTGGGATGAAAACAGTACTGTGTCTTAAATCTGGAACTGCCTCACCCCAGAATGAAACGCTAACTCTCAAAGAAGAGCACACGATAAATGATTCACGCTCCCAAATGGATAGCCCAAACTCTTCAAAGGAAATTGATGTTCAAGTCTACACGTCAACAAAGGAGTATTCCACTGTGAATAGCCATGTTTGGCAAAGTTTAAACTCTACAGCTATAACCAACTCTTGAGTTTTTTTGTTTTTTTTAATTTATTAATTTTTTTCTTCATATTGTTAGTGGTACAAAAAAGACAAAACTTTTTCATCGTTGGCAAACCTGCCTTTTTTCCTTTTAAATAGCTTCTGAAAAAACAAATCCTACACTAACAGGTTTAAATTGCATTAGCAAAACAAAGCCGTTTCAATTATATTTATATTTTTATTAGTCTTTTATTCACAATAATGTAAAAATCTTTATCGCCATAAAAATCAAACCAAAACTTATAAAATTAATATCAAGACAAAGACTAGTTCATGAATTCATTTTTTTTAACTCTCAATCTGATGAGGAATTCCGCAATTAGCCTGAAGCACTTTCATTCATTTGTTTAGACTTGTACTACTACTACTACCTGTAGTGTCAGCATATGTATGTGAAGATGCAATTTATTTAGAAAGTCAAGGGACCGTTTGGAATTGGTAGCAATAAAATAAGTATTTTTTATTTCCAAGCTTCTTCATCATCATCATCATCATCATCATCATCATCATCACTCACCTGCTTCAATCATTTTACCTGAGTGTAGAAGGAACCAACTTTGATTCTTCATCCTCATAATCATTTCAGTTAGCTTTTGGATAGTTTGGCAGCACCCATCATCTCTCTTAACTCTTTGACCATCAGCTGAAGACCACAAAATAGGGTGTGGGTCACCCTCAGTCTATACACTAGGCTCTCAGGTTTTGAATTCAGAGTTGTCCTTCTAGACTGTTTGCCACCCAATGCTATAGGATCCAGTCTATCCTGCAATTTGCCCATATCCAGCGGGGAGAAAAAATGGATTCATGCCTTTCTCAGTGGTATTAGCACATAAGTGAATCTAATGAACTCGACTGGAACTTGAACTTGGCTCTCTGAGTCCTGAATCCAAGCCAGTATCCATTACTCCATTGTGCCTCCAGGCTTGTAGTAAATAATGGTATAACCCAATGGGTGGTGGCCGTAGTTTGCCAGGGTTGATTGCTGCTGTATTTGGTCCTTACAATACTTATTTGCCATTACAAGAAAGTGAAATATGGAATTCCAAGAATTGTTTGGATTATTGATCACAATCGATTTGTTCAAAATGTTTCAACTATTCTGCTACACTGGTTACAATCACTGAAGTTAAGCAACGTCAAGCCTGGTCAGTATCTAGATGGGTGACCACTTGGAAATACCAGATACTGTAAGCTAGGATGTGTCAGTTGTGTAATGGATAACTGTTCAAAATTGTTAATTGGAGGGTCGAGTTCTAATTCCAGTTGGGTTTGTTATATTCCCTTATGTACATACCTTGGGAAAGGCATGAATCCACTTCTTTTTCACCCTGCCAACTATGAATTAATTAGTAGGACTTGTATCCGTAAATCATTATTATCTCCAAATTAATTCTTACAATCTAGAAATATTTTCTGGCTTTAAATAACCTACAAAAGGTTGATAAGTCATAAAAAACAAATCAATCAATTAAACATTCTATTCTCCAGCCTTCCTTATTTGTGACATTCAGATGGAAAGAAGAGGGTCTGTTGCAATGTTTTAAAAAACCAACAACAAAGGAACATTGGTAGATATTACCTTTAGAAAATAAAGAAAAGACTCACCCCACTTTCTTTTGTTTGGGTTTTTCACCTGAGGAAAGCAGGAGAATAGATTGGCCAAAATATTGTGATATAAACAAAAAGAGTAAGATCAGTAGCTGAAACAACTCTTAGAATGATAATGACTCATCTAAAAATTAGATGGTCTCGGAAATACAGTATAATTGCTTGAAAATTGATATGCCATACTACACAGCCTGTTTTTGACTTAGAGAAAATTTGTTGGATACCAGTTTCAAAATTTTTACTTTTCTATTTGAAAAATGAGCTTGAGGGGCCAAGATGTCTAAAGCAAAATACAAAAGTTTATTCTGATCATTATTAGCTTAACGATTTAAAAAAAATGTCAAAACTGACAGACAACAGATAAAGGGGAAACTATTCTGTGTTTTTTTAATGCCTCTAATCCTTTCTTTTCTGCTGCAAGTGGCACCCCGAAATGGTTTCAACAACACTAGTTGTAATATATCTTTTTGTTGAATGATAATGGCACTAATGTAAGATTTTTGAAAAAAATCGGTGATCTTCCAATGTGGCAGTATAGAAAAAAATTACAACACACTTTTGTAGTTGAAAACATTTTGCTTTATTCAGGATTGATTGGAGAGTGAAAAAGGGCGAACATGATTTCTGACAAAATTTAACAAACATACCTGCAAAAAAAAAAAGAAAATGGTGTGACAGGAAAATATGGGACCTTTTTAGAAGGCTTTAATGAACTAAAGATAGCTACATTTTACATCAGGAAAGGGACAACCAAAGGAGTTTATCAATAGAAAGTCAAAGAGATTAGTAGATGAAAACATATCACAGAGGAGATGAGTTCACTATTTACATTATTCGGACTATTGTCCTCATCTTTGTTGCCATATTTATTACAACATTTTGGCTGTTGTACACTCCGGCCTTCTTCAGGTGGTTGGAATGTCGAACTGAACCCTTTATTTCGCTCACTAGGGTAGACTGTTCTAGTTCTACATGCCATGTTTAATGGATGTCAGTTATCAGTTATCTCCTGTTAATTACCCTCTCCAAGTTCTCCACTGCCTTAACTGGGTATTGTCCTCAAGGACACATGGCACAGTGGATAAAGGTGTTAGTTAGATCCAGTGACAAGTCCCAAAGAGTGTGTGTTCAATACCCAGTTAAGGCAGTGGAGAACTTGGAGAGGGTAATTAACAGGAGATAACTGATAACTGACATCCATTAAACATGGCACGTAGAACTAGAACAGTCTACCCCAGTGAGCGAAATAAAGGGTTCAGTTTGACATTCCAACCACCTGAAGAAGGCCGGAGTGTACAACGGCCAAAACGTTGTAATAAATATGGCAACAAAGATGAGGACAATAGTCCGAATAATGTAAATAGTGTACATAATACCTCATCTCAGAAATATGGACAGATACTGAAGGGCTGAAATGTTGTAATAAATATGGCAACAAAGATGAGGACAATAGTCTGAATAATGTAAATAGTGTACATAATACCTCATCTCAGAAATATAGACAGATACTGAAGGGCCGAAATGTTATAATTAATATGGCGACAAAAATGAGGACAATAGTCCAAATAATGTAAATAGTGTACATAATACCTCATCTCAGAAATATAGATAGATACAGGGGACGAGTTAGTATTCAGAATACCACATGGTGTATCGAAAAGATGTTTGTTTTTTCTCTTTTCTGTATATGCTTCTGGTAAATTTATTGCTTTTTAAGAGGCTATTTTTAGAATTTTGATAAAACCCAAACATGAAATTTGATTTATACATATTCTGTTATTTCTTGATATTATTTATAAGCACTATTTATTTATTTATTTATTAGATTCTGAACATTTTTTTTTCTTGGATTATTTTATATCCTGGATTACTTCTTGTTTTAATTTTCCACAATGACACTGGGGTTTTCCTTTAACTGTTACTATACATTCATTGTAAAATGTGCACTTTCAAAATCCAAAACTGAACTCCAAAATTTGATTTGTAAAATCAAAACAAAACAAATAATTTAAAAGGAAACGTTTGTATAATTGTGATCTGGAATCTGAGATGTCGAATCGATACAAATACAAGGTCTGAAACTCCATCAGTTGTGGATTAAAACCATTCCTACACTTCTTTGAGAAATATAATTTTGAAAAAAATAGTTAAATCATTGTTAATTTTTCTTTAAAATATGGTAAATAATAAATATCGCATTGTAGTTGGCTCACATATTTTTATAAACTTTGTAAATATAAAATTATTCTTGTCAATAAATGGTGTTTAACATTTTTGTTGTCAGTTCTTGAGAAAAAAGAAAATAAGTTCAATTCCATATGTTTGGGTTTCATTAAAATTCTAGCGCCAACCCTTTTTTTTAGAGTGCATACCAAAACCAGCCAAATCTCTGATACAAAATTTTTCTACGTGCCAACAAAATTTTTTGGGGAACATTATTTGATATCTCTTAAGTATATGAAGAATATTTTTTAAATGATAAAAAAATCACCCCTGGGCAGTAAAGACATGGTATTGTAACAAATTATGTAAATAATGTAAAACTGACTGAATGAAAAAAAAATTATGACAGGTTTTTACGAAAAAGATTTTTTGTGATATTTTGATTAGCTTGTAAGTATGAATATAACTGCCATACATAGTTGCACGATTCAAAGGCAGTATAAACTATTATTAGCTGCAACATAAAAAAAGTTAAGTTATTTTTTCAATTAAGCAATCATCATTTTTGTCCCAATTATACATTTTTATGGCTAAAACACAGTAAAGGTTATTAAAAATAATATTTTGCTGATTTTAAATCTCTTATAAATGATGTATAAAAAAAAAATATATATATATATTTATTTACCTTCAAAACTACATTTAAATAGCCCTGAACCTTTGCCACTTTCAAAAGAAAGCATCAACTAGAGACAGAAAACTTGTTTACTTTTTTTGTATATTATCAGTGTGGCTTCTGCTGCTGCATCACCGATGATTTTTTATTGGGTTTATATTTAGTAACCTTGACAGATATGTATGCACTATTAGTTTCATCCATCCAGGCTACTCCTGTTATTAGACTTAACAAAGTTTATCACTGAGAACAAAGATTCACAAGCATCTGTAAACGAAAACATGGATAGTAATGCTGTTGCGATGGTATTCCAAGTCCTTAATACTTCATTTTCCACATCTTTGTCTGATATTCCTATCTCTAATCCCTTCTCTTCAATATTTTCCAAGTCAACAAATTTCTGCTTCCAAATTGAGTTACTGTAAAATTCAATCAATTGCATTTCAAAATCATCCATGTCTTTCCATGAAAACATTTGCAAGTTCACCCAGTTTGATACTGTCTGGAAATTTAATGAATTTTGCTATCTCTTCCAGTTCTCCAAATTTATGAAATCTTGTAAAGAACTGCTCAACAATTGATTCGATGATGTTTACAAACAGCTTTTGAAGACCTTGGTGGTCTGTTCTGCCATCTTTTGGGAGATCATTGTTGTACCTCTTTAGATTTAGAAAGTATCTAAATCTTTCATTATCTTCATCCCACTTAAAAACTTCCAGTTTCATTTGAAAAGTCGGTAAATTTTCATTTTAACACCCGAGCACTAATATCCCTTCAAATTTTTCCAAAATAGTCTTATTTCCGTGCAAATGTATATGCTGAACTCAAATCAACAATTAGATATTGAAGAAACCTATCTTTTTGGATGTTAACGACCCGAAAAAAATCGGACTTTTTCCTGGTCTTTCGTCAGCCATTACCGGCTTATTGATAAGTAATTCAGTGCTGACAATTTCCTGCGTAGTTATAAAATTTGACCCTATTACCTCCCTAAACAGGAAGTCCTTCAAGAAATTACGCACTTCCGTAAAGAAGCAATTATTTAATTTAATGTTTTTTATTTTTCTTCAGGGTTAGGAGTAAAGGGTGGGGGAGGGGTTTTCTTAATGTTTTTTATTTTTCTTCAGGGTTAGGAGTAAAGGTTAGAGGAGGGGTTTTCTTTCTGTTTTTAAAAACTAATGAAATTATAGAATCAACCCTTCTACTTTACCAAGTTTCTGCATTAATTTTTGTATTATTTTTATATATTTGAAAGTTAACTTTCTTCTTAAAAAAAAATTACTTTGTTATTCTTTTATTTTCGATGTTTACATATATTTGAATGAAAGTTAACTTTCTTCTTAAATTAAGTACCAAAAAAAAAAAAAAAAAAAATCGCTTTCCGGAAGAGTGTACTAATTTTTGAAAGAAAATAGTGCAGCAGTGAATGACGCTTGGGTGTTAAAGTGAAAATTTACTGAAAAGTCTTTATGTAACCAAACATAACATCAAGTGTCTTACCAGAGCCCTGTAATTTAATATTCAAATCATTTAAATTTTCATAAAAATCTGCAAAAGACATGAAGTTGGAAAATTCTTGGTAAGACACTTATTGGTCATTCAAAAAGAGCTCTATCTCCTCTAACCATTCAACAAATCATTCCAGAACCAAACTTTGGCTAAGCCAATGAATATTGTTGTACATTTCCAGTCCTTTATATACAGATTCTACCTCATTCCGTAAAATTCGAAATCATCTGTTTATTTAAAACTCAAACAGAAATGTAATTAAATAACCTTGGTAACTGTTTGCATCACTTCTTGAAGTTCTTTTAGGCCAGCTTTTGCACACATAGCCACCTCATGTATGATGCAATGAAAACCTATTAGTGGATGACCAACATCTTTTGCAAACAGATTTACAAATTCTGCCTTCTCACCAGTCATGCTGGAGGCAACATCTGTTGTGACAGATACTACTTTTGAAATGTGAATTTATTCACAACTGCTTTACATATTTCAGCCTCGGTAGTACCAGGTAGTGTCACGAGGGCAAACATCTCTTCACGTACTTCATCAAAATCAAGAAAATATGGCTAGCCTAGCAGAAAATAAAAATATATAAGATGATGTGCATGAAAGAGAGGAAAGAATAAAAAGTAAGTCAAAAAAGGTGATCTAATGAATAAGTTTTAAGTGCAGCAAACAAGTCACTGTTATGTCATGTTTGGCACACCCCTGTTGTAGAAATAGCTTTTTAAAATGATAAAAATTGCTGATGGCGTATACAGTAATAGCAATGTCAAGATAAAAACTGTCCTTTTGACACACTGTTTGTTTTTTCAGTTACATTTGTTATACTTTTTCCAGATTTTCTTATTTCAATAATATGGTTGTATACTTTCTTTTATGTGCTTTAACCTCAAGCACTCTGGGGGTGACTACATTTTCTGCTTAAGTTCCTCTAGGCTTGTAAGAAGAGGGTGGATATAGACCTGTCCTTTCACATAGCCCCATAGAAAAAAAAATCACAAGTCAGGTGAACGTGGTGGCCATTTCAACAGCACATTGTCATTATCACTAGCACACCTAATCCATCTTCCTGGTAGATTCTCATTGAGATAAGTCTGCCATGAGGCACTAGAGAATAAACAAGCCAAAAACGTTTTTTTTTTGTTTTGTTTTTTTAAATTCTAATTACCTTGAATATCATCCACATCATTCTCCTTTTATTGCAGCTGAAGATCAAATGATAGTGTTTGAATTTTACAGTTGTGTTGTCATGTCCTGCTATGGCAACAGCTCAAATGACTTTGACTTTGAGATCAAAAACTAAGCTAATGCAGTTGAGGTTGGGCCATGATATACAGTGGAAGAGGAAGTAATAATAGTGAATAACACAGAGTGCCAAAAGTTAAAGACTTTGGGTACTTCAAAAAGATTGGAAAATTTCTATCTTTTCTCCATCTGTATAGTGTGTGTGTGTGTGTTTACTTGGGAGCTGTCCTTGAAGAATGCTTATTGGTCCCTTTATATGCATTTTTTTTTAATCATATCACCCCGTGTAAAACAGTAAAGCCACAAGAGATTACTGAAAGAATGAGAAAGAAAGAAACATTATTAAGGAGCAAGAACAATCAAAGAGTAAGCAGGAATACAATAGATAACTATTGACATTACATTTAAATTTCTGAAGATCAAAGAAAGCATCGAGCCAGAAGAGAGTTCCACAAGCGAGAAGTGAGAAAAGAAACTGTTGGTATAGAATTTACAGTTACATCTAACCAACTCAACTGTGAATTGATGAGACTTTGTTGCCAGTCATGTACTGTGCTTAAATTTATAATGTCCAGGTACCATAATAAAGACTCCATCTGAACAATTACCCTGAAAGTATTTATAGAAAAGGTACAGGGAAGCTACATTACAGTGGTGGGAAAGTGACTGAAGCTGAGATGCCAGGTAAGAGCCAATAATATTTCTGGATTTTATCAAGAATCTCTAGATATAGAGCATATGTGGCAGCAATGTTCTAAGCATGGGTGAATGGTAGACTTATAGATATTTATGATAGATTCTGGAGAGAAAAACTGTCTTGCATGACACATTTTTGAATGATACAAAATTTTTAATTAAAATATTCTTATACTTATTCAGAAAGCAACTACTTAAAAAAATACTTCTCATCAATAATGGTAGGCTTTTAATAAATTGAGCATGTACATGCCCACACACACAAACAAAAAATAAATAAAAAATAGAATGCTTCTTTTTAAACTTGTAAATGAAACCTGAATGAAAAACAAAGGTTTAATGGCTTAAATTCATTATTTATATTATTTATATATGAAGGTGATGCACATTAGGATTGAATTCTAATAAATAATTTTGCTTTAATAAAAAATAATACAAGAAAGTTTTTTTCCTGTCAATTTGAATGAACCCTTAACATTTATGTGTTATGTTTTCTGCTTATCATAAACTAAATTGAAAGATACAAGGGAGAATGTCAAAATGATAAATGTGCAAAATTTAGACAACTCAAGGCAGGTAATCGTAAATGAAAATTTGATAAAAGCTTTTGATTGTAAATAGTTAAAATGCACTCATATTCCTTACATAGAAAATGAATGCATGGAACACAATTTTTAAATAAATTAAATTTGGTAAAAGATATTTTGAACTTGAATATTAATAGAAACATTACCATATAAAATTATTCAAGGTGATTCAACCAAAACATTTAAACAAAAATAAAGTTGCTGTCTTTATAGCAAAATTTAAAAACTTGTTTTTTGTGTCTATTCATTTTTAAAACTTAAACCTGTTAGCTTTTTAAATTATTTCTTAAATATTTTAATGATGTTTTTATGATGTTACTGTGATACTATGGACGTCCATGTAGAAAGGGAAGAGGTGGTTTTCTCAATCTCAGGCATTTCTGTCTGATGGACCAGCAGATGGTTCCTTTTGAGGTTCGGTTTTCTAAGCAGCATCCACTTTGACTTAAGGGGATTGGAAGTAAAGGAGTGAATTAGGGGTTTTTGGAGATCAAGTGGCAACAAAACCGGAAATAAGGTATATCCAGGTATTGGTCTCTATTAACAGTCAGGCTTGGGATTTGGGGAGAGTTCTGGTCTGTCTGTCATGTGGTTCCAAAGCCTCCATTCATATTGAATAGACGATTGAGGAGTTGGTAGGAGGAAGCAGAAGTTGTCTCAAGTATCACCCACTTGGATGAGCATGTGAAGCTCTGAATAAGACATCTACATATAATATGGGAAACAGGATTTGTGTTCTTGATGTGATGTTTGTTTTTCATCATTGTGACCATGCATCAGGACTTTTCTCAGCTTTCGGTGCATATCAACAAGATTGAGGGTCGAAATGAAACAATGGGGAGGCAGGCTCATGTATATTTACACTAACAACTACCAATTATAAAAAAATTAAAAGAAACACATTTTGATTTTGGGACAGTTTAAAATTTGTTTGGATTGTTTAAAGTTGTTTTTACAGGGGGAAAGTTCAGAAACAATGGTGAAAAACGATAGTATGCTTTAAGGTAAAGCATCCAATGTTGCTATTTAACTCTACCTAAGCCTGTACCAACCACAGTTGAAAAAGTGTTGGGCATGTGGGTAGAAAATCCACCTTGGAAAAATTTTGCTGGAGAAGAGGCCGTCCTGGGAGCGCAAATTAGACATAGCATTAGAGACAGAGTAATGTTTAGCATACATACCCTGTAACAGAGAGAGGCATACACACACACACTCACCCAAATGAATGCACGCGCGCAAATATAACTTTTATTGACTGGAAGTGGGAATAGTGGGACAGATCCACGAAATAAAATTGAATTTTTTTTTTTTTGCAAGAATATCTCTGAAAAAAAAAGAAACGACTGTGATAATTGTTGTGACTATCTTCGAACCGAAAAAAAATTGTGATTATCTTGTGAATATCTTAAAAAGAAAAAAAAAGAAACGATTGTGATAATTGTTGTGACTATCTTTGAACTAGAAAAAAAAAGCACATACGAACCAATGAACTAGGTGAAACGGTTCCATTACATGAGATTGCCCAAACCCGTGAACTTTTACATACGTATCTTCGGGACCATGAAAATGTAAATGGGCCTAATGAGCTCTATAGAGGACTGAGGACTTTACCTTTGCATGCTAAAAAAAAAAAACAAAAACAAAACTCTTTTGTGTTTGGGTGTGAATGGGCGACTTGATGCGTGTTCCAAGTAGCCCATCGTAAATAACATGTTGGGATAGGGTTTCTTGCATTTTGGTGACATGAAAACTCATGTGTCATTTAATAGTAAATGACAGATGGGTAAGGGAGGAATGTAACACAGAGAGGCATACACACCCACACACCCACATGAATGCACACACGCAAATATAACTTTTATTTACTGGAAGTGGAAATAGTGTGTATATATCAAAGTACAATTCGAGTTAAGATGTTTGTTTACCTATGAGAAACACGATCTCAGAGCAGGAGGCGATGTTTTAAACCTGGGTCACTAGTAAACAATGGGGATGGGGAGATACTTGGTTTTGTTTAACAGTATTTGTTTTGATTAAAAGGTTGAATCAATGTTTAGATATCCCAAAGTATAATTTTGGTGAAGCGAGAAGAACTCGTGATTGAGATAAGGTAAATAATTGGAGAATAGGTTTACATGTCAAGGGATAGTCTTTGGCACTTTGGAAATCGCATGGCTCGTGGTAGCTGCGTGCCGGGCCGAAGGTCAATTGTGATCAGCTGATCCTTTTTCTATATTAACTCGAGATTTTGCTAATAAGGAAGAGCCGGGGGAAAGAGACTGTCGTCGAGAGAGTCGCGAGACTGTCGTCGCAGTGAGTCGAGAGATTTGCGGGAGAATTTTGGAGGAGAGAAAGAAAACTGCTCCCTGTTCTGAGAAGTCTGTATGAGACTGGACTATTAGTCATAAACCTACCCCGGGCGATTCAATACGCGTTTATCACACACAAACCCTCTCTCTGTTGGGAATTCGCTGGATGCATCTTGTCTTTTTCTTCTTTTTTTTTCATTTATGTTAAATGTTTTTATTCTCCCTGTAACCTCTGTTCTGATGTTATTTTCTTATATAAACGACGTCAATATTTCCCTCGTTGTTGTCTGGCTTCTGCAGATATTATTTCATTTTATTTTGCCACAATCTAATCTTCCTAGCGCCAACTCTCACAGCCGTGTCCACATCCCCAGTCGACCGTGAACGTATGGACAACACCCCACTTACTGGATCTAAAAACTAACACAGCGTGGGCAGCGAGCGGGATTTGACCAGTTGACCGGTCGAAATAATCTACGGGTACTCAGGGAGCGTCCGGCCAGTTACCCCTTAGTTCTGTTCGGACCGAGTGGACACCTCAACCCAAAGAGGAAGACGCCGGAGGTTGAGGGGCTGGGGACGAAGTGTTAGTTTTGGTTGCCATTGACCAGGATTTACCTTGAGTCACCACAGAAAATAAGGCCAGGAACAGCTTTGAAGGAAAGCAAGCCTTAAGTCATACTCAGGAAGAAAAGAAGGAAACGCCGGCAAAACAGACTTTGTTTGTTGCATCTAGTCGGGACCGACTAAGACCAGAAAGAACTCTAGTCTGCGGACGATATTAGTCAAAAAAGAAAAAAAAAGGGATATAAAAAGGAAACAAAACACGGAGCAGTGGACCTCAGGTAAGTCACTTTTTGGTTTCCTCTACTCACTCATTGCACTTAGATCTGCCAGTAATATTGTTGATTTTTGTCGACCTTGTACGCAGTTGAAGCGTCACCACCGTGTGAAGTATTTTCCTTTTGTCTATCATTGATCTCTCTTCTCGTGGGAAAGTGGCAGTTGATAAGACGCTAGGATAAGCGTAGCAGGACCAGACGCCACAACTGACCTTGGGGACGTGGGAGTCCCCGAAATAACGATAGGGTTCAGAAGGCTGATAGGTAGTATGAAGCTACCCACTTATAAAGGAAACCCTGCAGACCTGCATGAATGGATTCTCTCCATCCAAAAGAAGCAGGTGATTTATGGCTTATCAGACCAGGAAATGGTGCTCTTGGCTTACGACGCCGCAGCGGGGGAGGTGTCTCAGTTTATAGGGGCATGGTATAAAGAAAACCCAGCCTCGACATGGACAGAGCGTAAATCCGCTCTGGTGCGGCAATACGCAAGTGAGCGTACGGCCATTGAGGCAGTCGGGAAATTATTCCGGCTGCAGCAACAGGAAGGAGAGACAAATGAAGAATTGGGAGAAAGAGTCGCGGGGCTAGCAGCATTAGCTTTTCCGGAATTGGTGACTCGGGACAGTGGCCCTATTCAGGCCTTGTTGGCCGATGTATATGTAGACGCACTGAGGAGCTGAGGAGCGATGTTCTGAAAGGAGGACCGATCACCCTGGCAGCAGCCATAGAAGCGGTTCGGTCCAACGAGCGACTCTAGGATAGGATAAGAGGAGGTGTAGGAAGGAACCACCGGGAAGCCAAGATAATAATAAGAAAGAAGGATCGGGAGCGGATCCAGATTCGGGAGCCGAAAGAAGAGGTAGAAAGCGACTGGGAGGCTGAGGCTGACCCCAATAGGAGAGCCTGGGGTTTGCGTTATGGGTTTTTCAAGCCCACACCGGGCCGATATGGGTTGGTGTGCTGGATTTGCAAGTATAGTGGGTATCGGGCCCGCGACTGATCGACAAATTATGGAGGCGATCCAAGATCTCGGGGGCCGAACTTTACAACTTGTGGCGAGTTCGGGAACGAGGCTCGATGGTGTACGGCGAAGGAAGACCGTAAACTGGGGATAAAGCGAGTTAATGCGCTGGTGACTCCCCCCCGAAGGAAAAGGGTCCGGGAAACGCCAATGGGCCCCCGTGAAAAAGTAAGAGGCACGGTGGCCCCAGTGCAAGTAAGATCTCTGAGATGATGGACATATGGTGTGGTCGGGCACCTGTCGGCCAGTTGTAAGGAGCGAAAGTGTTGGCAATGTGGAGGATTGGGTCACCTAAAACGAACCTGTCCTCGCAGGAGAAAGTTAGGCCACGCAAAACAGAACAACCCCAACTCGAATGAAGGGGAGAAACAGGTTACTAGTCCGGGAAAGGAGAGTCATCCGGGCTTTACCTCACCCAAGAGGTCCTCTAGACAGAAATTGGAGCCTCTAGAAAAAAGCCGAACTCCTGTTGCCGGCCCCCATGTCTCGGTTGTTGAGCAAACGGAAGAAAGGGAGAGAACATGCGGGAAGGAGAAAGGCACAGGTGTATCGTTTGCTGAAGGAAGGACCAGACTTCACCTGTAATGTGTTGCTTGGAGACAAGAAGGTGGGGGCCCTTGTCGATACGGGAGCTTCCGTGTCACTAGTTAGCTCCAAGGCTTTTAGACAGTTGGGACTGAAGACGAAGCGTAGTCCTGTCGATCTACTAATAAATCAAGCTGATAGTAGTAGGATGAGGATAGAGGGTATGACGTGGCTACCTTTCCAGTTGGCAAGAATCAGAGGTAAACTTAAGGTTTATGTGGCACCAGACTTGTGTGGTGAGCTAATTCTGGGGGGCGACTGGCTTAGGTAGAACAGGGCACGGATCAGTTTTGACCCCGCCACCCTAACATTGGACGGAGTAGGGATACCGTTGGGAGAGGATAATTATGAACAATTGCCAGTGGTGGCCCAGACGGATATAACGCTTCCCCCTCGGACTACTGTGTCGGGGAAGGGCAAGATTGTAACAGAAGGAGTGCTGAGCAGTGACCTGTACCAAAATGGCCACTACTGATAGGTACGATGATAGTGAAAAGGAGATAACCGTATGTGATTCGTTAGTAAAGGGGTCAAGGACTGTTTACTTACTGTTAACTAATGCTGCCTATAAAACTATTAAAATAAATCAGGGAGAGGAGCTGGCACAGGCGTGTCCAGTGAGAGAAGTCGAGCAGATGAGAGTATGGAATGAGAATAGGCCTGGGAATAAGAGAGGTAGCAAGGAAATAAGGGAGGGGGATATAAACGCTCCTGAACATCATAGGAGGAAATTGAGTGGGTTGCTGAACAGTAATCGGGAGGTAATAGCCATTACTGACAAGGAACTGGGACAAACGGAGACAGTAGGAATGAAGATAGACACGGGTAATCACCCACCTATTAAATTAAGGCCGTATAGAACCCCAATCCACAAAAGAAAATTAGTAGAGGACGCAGTGAATGAAATAATGGAATCAGGGATAATCGAAAGATCCAAATCTCCCTGGAGTTTCCCCATAGTCATTGTGGAAAAGAAAGATGGAGGGCATAGGTTTTGCGTGGATTTTCGTCAATTAAATGCCATTACGAAACCGCTGGCAGTGCCCCTTCCCTTGATTGATGATATACTAGCCCTTTTAGGAAAGTCGAAATGTTTTTCCACCTTAGATTTGAGGTCGGGGTATTGGCAAGTGGCCCTTAGCAGAAAGGATCGGGAAAAGACCGCTTTTTCCTGTCACATGGGTCTCTTTAATTTTAGAGTTATGCCGTTTGGGTTAGCAAACGCCGCGGGTGTATTTAGTCAGTTGATGTCCATCGTACTGAATGGCACGGAGGCCTTTGCCATGGCATATCTAGATGACATCATGGTGTTTTCAAGGTCACCAGAGGAACATTTCGAACATCCGCAGAAGGTGTTCGATAGGTTAAAAGAACATGGACTAAAGTTAAAATTATCAAAGTGCCGGTTAACGAAAGTAGAGGCGGAATTTGTCGCCCTAAATCTGGCCAGAACAAAGTTTATGCTATTGACACAGGGAGAAGCAGAAAAATGCAAGAATGACGCCTTAGGTACCTGTGGGTCTGTGAGTCCAATTTAGCCACGATACTAGAGTTATTTAAGAAAAATAAGAAGGGAATTAGGGATCATTGTCAGGTAGAGGTATTACCAGGGTAATGTTGCCTAAATCCATCGGTGTCTCCGACGGAATTTGGGCGGTG
Source organism: Acanthosepion esculentum (assembly GCA_964036315.1). Lineage (NCBI taxonomy): Eukaryota > Metazoa > Mollusca > Cephalopoda > Sepiida > Sepiidae > Acanthosepion > Acanthosepion esculentum. Next base: position 120,538,606 of record OZ038479.1, on the reverse strand, counting down.
GCCACACAAGAAAAGATTGGATTAACCAAGGTGTGTGCGGGGGAGCCCACTACTACAATAATGGTTACTCCCCCCATATTTTTTGTAGAGCTACCCCACGGCTGTGGAGCTCATGGTCCATCTATCTCCTTACCCCCCTACTACCAGACAGAAGAGACATTTGAAGAGAATGAGGCTTTATTAGAGCTAGTAGGAACGAATGCCAGTGGCTGAACGGAATTGTGGGAGCCCATTATAAGAGAGATTCCTAAGATGTCCCTAGAAAAGATGCCAGCGTTGTTAAAGCCAATCGATAAGATTGATCTTGGACGATTGAAGTCACAGTTAGATAAGTTGGGTATACCAAATTCGGGCTGGAGAGAGAACTTGGTTGATATAATAACCTGGCCGACCGTTGTGGGAATTATACTAATAATAGTCGTGGCCTTGCTAGTTTGGTGGTGTATGAAGAGACGTACGGTATCGTCGACCGGGCAGAATAAACTGGCAGGGGGGTGCAGGAGTGAGGAGGGGATTCCTGTTAGTGCACTTTACCAAGGTGGGTCCGACCAGGGTGCATCAGAACCCCTAACAGGTATTGAAAAATAATCCGCGATTGTCGTGGAGGAACTTGAACCGTTGAGAGATCCGGCAAAGCCTGTTGTGAAGGCGAGACGAGACCGGACAGATCCATGAAATAAAATTGAATTTTTTTTTTTTCGTGAATATCTCTGAAAAAAAAAAAAGAAACGATTGCGATAATTGTTGTGACTATCTTCGAACCGAAAAAAAAATTGTGATTATCTTGTGAATATCTTAAAAAGAAAAAAAAAGAAACGATTGCGATAATTGTTGTGACTATCTTCGAACCGAAAAAAAAATTGTGATTATCTTGTGAATATCTTAAAAAGAAAAAAAAAGAAACGATTGCGATAATTGTTGTGACTATCTTCGAACCGAAAAAAAAATTGTGATTATCTTGTGAATATCTTAAAAAGAAAAAAAAAGAAACGATTGCGATAATTGTTGTGACTATCTTTGAACCGAAAAAAAATTGTGATTATCTTGTGAATATCTTAAAAAGAAAAAAAAAGAAACGATTGCGATAATTGTTGTGACTATCTTCGAACCGAAAAAAAATTGTGATTATCTTGTGAATATCTTAAAAAGAAAAAAAAAGAAACGATTGCGATAATTGTTGTGACTATCTTTGAACCGAAAAAAAATTGTGATTATCTTGTGAATATCTTAAAAAGAAAAAAAAAGAAACGATTGCGATAATTGTTGTGACTATCTTTGAACCGAAAAAAAATTGTGATTATCTTGTGAATATCTTAAAAAGAAAAAAAAAGAAACGATTGCGATAATTGTTGTGACTATCTTTGAACCGAAAAAAAATTGTGATTATCTTGTGAATATCTTAAAAAGAAAAAAAAAGAAACGATTGCGATAATTGTTGTGACTATCTTTGAACTAGAAAAAAAAAAGCACATACGAACCAATGAACTAGGTGAAACGGTTCCATTACATGAGATTGCCCAAACCCGTGAACTTTTACATACGTATCTTCGGGACCATGAAAATGTAAATGGGCCTAATGAGCTCTATAGAGGAATGAGGACTTTACCTTTGCATGCTAAAAAAAAAAAACAAAAAAAAAACTCTTTTGTGTTTGGGTGTGAATGGGCGACTTGATGCGTGTTCCAAGTAGCCCATCGTAAATAACATGTTGGACATTTTGGTGACATGAAAACTCATGTATCATTTAATAGTAAATGACAGATGGTTAAGGGAGGAATGTAACACAGAGAGGCATACACACCCACATGAATGCACACACGCAAATATAACTTTTATTTACTGGAAGTGGAAATAGTGTGTATATATCAAAGTACAATTTGAGTTAAGATGTTTGTTTACCTATGAGAAACACGATCTCAGAGCAGGAGGCGATGTTTTAAACCTGGGTCACTAGTAAACAATGGGGGTGGGTGAGATACTTGGTTTTGTTTAACAGTATTTGTTTTGATCAAAAGGTTGAATCAATGTTTAGATATCCCAAAGTATAATTTTGGTGAAGCGAGAAGAACTCGCGATTGAGGTAAGGTAAATAATTGGAGAATAGGTTTACATGTCAAGGGATAGTTTTTGGCACTTTGGAAATCGCATGATTAGTTGAGGCTCATGGTAACTGCGTGCCGGGCCGAAGGTCAATTGTGATCAGCTGATCCTTTTTCTATATTAACTCGAGATTTTGCTAATAAGGAAGAGTCGGGGGAAAGAGACTGTCGTCGAGAGACTCGCGAGACTGTCGTCGCAGTGAGTCGAGAGATTTGCGGGAGAAATTTGGAGGAGAGAAAGAAAACTGCCCCCTGTTCTGAGAAGTCTGTATGAGACTGGACTATTAGTCATAAACCTACCCCGGGCGATTCAATACGCGTTTATCACACACAAGCCCTCTCTCTGTTGGGAATTCGCTGGATGCATCTTGTCTTTTTCTTCTTTTTTTTCATTTATGTTAAATGTTTTTATTCTCCCTGTAACCTCTGTTCTGATGTTATTTTCTTATATAAACGACGTCAATATTTCCCCCATTGTTGTCCGGCCTCTGCAGATATTATTTCTTGTTTTATTTTGCCACACTCTAATCTTCCTAGTGCCAACTCTCACAGCCGTGTCCACATCCCCAGTCGACCGTGAACGTATGGACAACACCCCGCTTACTGGAACTAAAAACTAACACAGTGTGGGCAGCGAGCGGGATTTGACCAGTTGATCGGTCGAAATAATCTACGGGTACTCAGGGAGTGTCTGGCCAGTTACCCCTAAGTTCTGTTCGGACCGAGTGGACACCTCAACCCAAAGAGGAAGGCGCCGGAGGTTGAGGGGCTGGGGATGAAGTGTTAGAACCCACAAAAAATGCTGTGTCAAAAGTTTCGTTATTCTCTTGACACTGCTATTATTATATACTCCCTTTGTAATTTATGGTTTTAAAAGCTATTCAAAGAGACTGGATTTATGCATTCTCTAGAATTGAAAATAAAAGAATTAAACAAGATTCATTTTATTAGATTGATTATTTACAAGAATAATTTTCTTTTTAAAAGTTCTTTTCTTTTTAATAATTTTGCCATTTTTCAAGGCAATAAAGCCACTAAAACGCAAGGGGTTACTGAGCGTTAGAGAATATGATAAAAATATACTATTAAGGAGAGAAAACAATAGAAGAATAAGAATTACAAAGACTGTAGCTAATGATTGACATTGCATTCAAATTTCTGAAGATCAAAGCTGACAGAGAAGCCGGAAGAGAGGTACGTTTCAAGCAGTGGCAGGATGCAATTTCTTTCACTGGGAAACCGTTGATTGGGACAAGTGCTCTATAGTGAATATAAATGTTCATTTTCATCTGATCCTTACTGATCTCCTGAAACCCGTCCATGGACCCCAGGTTAAGAAGCCCTGTATTAAAATAAAGCAAGGTTCAAAGGAGCCTTGCTTTGCCATAATGGCTTCTGCTTTTTGCTGTAATGACTACTGCCTTACTTTGCTGTAATGACTTCTGCCCCACTTTGTGCTTTAAACCTTACCTTGCTGTCACTGCTGCTGCTGGCTGTCATGTTTTTTGAGTGCTGTGGCTGAAATGTTATGATAAAAACAACAAAGATGAGGACAATAGTCCAAATAAAAGCAGTGTAAATTATGATAACCCTTCATCCCAGGAATTCAGACAGAAACAAATTTCACTGTTGTAAAAGGATGAACAGAAGATCCCAAAAAGGCAGCTCCTGTCAAACACGCTGTAGCATGTCTTGCATAACATTCTCCAGCACCTCAGTGATCCCCTGCTTAAGTTCCTCTAGGCTGGTAGGAAGAGGGTGGATATAGACCTGTCCTTTTACAGAGTCCCATAGAAAAACATCACAAGGTGTCAAGTCAGGTGAACAACAGCACATTGTCATTATCACTGGCACACTTGATCCATCTTCCTGGTAGATTCTCATTGAGATAAGTCTGTACTGAGGTACTGGAGAATAAACAAGCCAAAAACATTTTAAATTGTAAGTACCTCAATTATTATCCGCATTTAGAAAATGTGAATAACTGTGAATTTTGATAATTTTTCATTCTCAGAGTTGTGGTTGTTGCGAGGCAAGCTAAGCAAATTTTGATTTAAAATTCATAATTTCAAAAGAGTGCCAAAAATTTAATAAAAAACTTATAATTTCTTGGGTTTGATTAATATTTGCGGTAAGTAACTTTATATTATTCCGGGTGAATGAAGAGAAAAGATTCACGTGACCGTTTCTGCAAGTTGTGACAACAGAACACTGAGTTGGCTCTCCTCACTACCACTAAAAGGTAAGACTAATTTTTTAATTCTTACCTTTCTTCAATTTTTCAAAATGGAGGATGAAGAAATTGGTAATGCTGTGAAGGCCTTGCTTAAAACACTTCAAAAAGTGGGGTCTAAAAATTTAAAAAAAAGAAAATGAGAGAAAGACAAGATCAGATGACGATTCCAGTGAAACAAGTAACATTAAATAACAATATAAAAAAAATCACAAGATTAGCCATTGATTTTCAGTTTATTCGTAAATATTTGAATAGGGACATGCATGTCTTGTGGTTAACATTGTTTAAAAATTAAAAATAATTAATAAAAACACCGGGATGAAAAAGAAAAAAAATGTTTTGGAGGGAGAAATGATTAAAAGAAGTAAAAAAAAAGAAAGAATCTTAAATAAATCAATGAAAAAGAGATACACGGAGATATAAATATCGGTATTTTTCAGGGTGCCCATGTTGCTAATGAATGTAACACAAGGTCAAGGTTTAAAGTGAGTCTACCAGAAATACTGTGGAAAAATTGCTCAAGCCACCTCAAGACTTCCCCTTTTGGGGAAACTAGGTAAGGATCCCAGCCCCCTTCCAAAGGAAAGGTAGTACCTTGGGGGAGGGATGCCCTCTTGGGGCTTGATCCAATATTTCCCATGAAATGTTCTCATTGCTCACATGTTTAGTCTTTGGTATTCTCAGCATCCTTCTGTGGAACCACATCTCTGTTGCCTCAATTTTCTTCTTCATCTGTGAGGAAATTGTCCCAGAGAAAAGAGTTTTTTTTTTTTTAATTCAACACTGATGACTCTACATTAGTCACATGACTACATATTTAAGGGGGAATAACCACTGACATTTGCCACTCGTGTTTTATTTATCCCTGTAGGTAGAGAAACATTACACAAGGATCAATGATGCAGAACTTTTGGGAGAAAGCTTAACTGGTTTAGCAGGAGTTGTGGGTTCAATCTCTGGGTTTGGTAGTACCTGAATCCCTACCAGCTCACAGTAGAGAGACAGACTGGCATCATAAGGAAATACTGACAGTGGCAGATTCCGAAATCTCCTTGGAAGAATATCGAATGTGACAGTAAAGAATGACCACAACACAAGTTCTATTGGACGATCTTAGATAAGTTTAACAAATGCAAAATGACTGAAGAAAGCCACAGAGTACTGCAGCTGAAATGTTGTGACAAAAAAGATTAATAAAGAAATTCACCTAAATTAATCATTGTATAACATGTGTATCATTTGTTTTCTTTCACCTTTCTTCATCTACCTCAAGTCTGGATGTTAATTTTCACACAGTTTATTGAATGCATAATGTAAATCATTTGTTTTCACCACCTCAGCAAAAGGTAATGTATAGCAAGGATAGTCTGGTTGAACATTACAACCTGAGTAGAGAGTTTGATCCTTACTGGGTGGTCCCTATGAAATTCACCATTTGATAATCCAACAAGGCTTGACAGGTCATAAAATCAACCAACTTAACTAAATAGGCAGCTTGGCATTGGGTTATGATTAGAGAGTCTAGTATGTTTGACCATTACTAATGAATTTGATCCCCATTAGGTACCCCATACATAATTTGATATTAAATAACTCAACAAGGGTTGACATATCATAATAATAAAACAATATTTAGTGAGGTTTATGTGGTTAACCATTCCTATTGATTAGTGAGGTTGATCCTCATTGGATCATACACAATTTAACATTACATGACCCAACAAATTTTGGTGTGTCATAATAATCAAACAGTGTTTAGTAACGCCTGTCTGGATGATCATTACAACTGAGTAGTAAGTTCAATCCTCATTGGGTACCGCATACCCAATTTGACATTACAAAACCCAACAATGTCATAAGAACCAAACAATGTTTAATGCGGCATGTCTAGCTGACCATTACTATTGAGTAGTGAGTTTGATCCACATTAGGTACTACACACAATTTGACATTACATAATCCAGCAAAGGTTGCAAGGCTGGATTAAGACCCATAGATGCCCTAAGCACTTAAAAGATTTTGGTTCCCCTATACATCTGTGAGTTAAGTATGCTAGCATGGATTCTCGGTGAGTAGTGCAAAAAAAAAAAAGGAAAAAAAAAGGACATCACTCAAGAACATATATCATGGAAATGCCAGCTGGAAATATATATAGACAGAACCAAAGACACATATGAGCATTGAGAGAGGCTGGTCATCATTTCCAACCCCAAGCAATATCAATACCCTGTGGACCCAGCCAGAAAGAAACAATTGGAGCTGAGCAGTCACTGTCAAATGAGTCATGACCCAATTCAAACGCAAGTGGTTGTTTAATCAACAAACCAGCATGTTACAGAATCACATAAGCATATGGTCAGAATCATGCCAAAAGAACATGAGGGCAGTCTACTCCTGCGATTGTTCACAAAAATTAAATCCCATAAAGTTAATTAGTAATATTGACTTATTCAAGAGAGTTGTGATGTTTAGTAAATACAAACCTCATTATCTCCCTTTGCTTATTCCCTTATTAACCAATCAGAATCGCAATAAAGATTCACTGTGGATCAGTTGTCTCTCCATTCATAAAGGCACCTAGCAGAATCAAATGTTAATCATGTTTGACTTATTTCTTTAGACGTGTACATCAATGTCATATCATAACAATTTCTGTGGTGCCCCCCCCCCCCTGGATGCCCTAAATAAGTTTTTATTTTGCTTAATGGTTAATCCAGCTCTGAAAGGTTGGCATGTCATAATAATCAAATAATGTTTAGTAAGGCTTGTCTTTATAGCCATTGTGAGTTTGATTCTCATTGGGTACTCCATACACAATTTGACATTGCATAAACCAACAATGCAATAAGAATTAAACAATTTATAGTGAGACTAGTCTGGATGATTGTTGTTTCTGAGTAGTGAGTTCAATCTGCATTCGGTTTGGTTTGGAGTGGTTTATTTTGTTTTATGGCATATCAACCTCAACGGGTTATTTAATGCTGACAACATTTTTAGGATAGATTCCTATAAATAGAATATGTATTCTTTGGTTTAGATTGGTTTGGTTTATTTTCTTTTACAGCATATCAACCTCAATGAGTTATTTAATTCCGACAACATTTTTAGGATAGATTTGTATGAATAGAATATGTATTCTTTGGTTTAGATTGGTTTGGTTTATTTTGTTTTATGGCATATCAACCTCAATGGGTTATTTAACGCCAACGACATTTTTAGGATAGATTCATATGAATAGAATATGTATTCTTTGGTTTAGATTGGTTTGGTTTATTTTGTTTTACGGCATATCAACCTCAATGGGTTATTTAATGTTGACAACATTTTTAGGATAGATTCGTATGAATAGAATATGTATTCTTTAGTTTAGATCGGTTTGGTTTACTTGGTTTTACGGCATATCAACCTCAATGGGTTATTTAATGCAGACAAATTTTTTTATTGCTGGTAATATTTTGTTTTGTCAAAAATCTGTTTCTCATAATATTTTTCCTTTAAAATTATATTGCTTGTAATAATTTTCTTCTTTTTCAAAAAAAGTATTGCTGGTAATAGTTAACTATTTGCCCATAGCTGGAACCCTAACAGGTGCTACCACCCCAAAATCTGCATTGGGTATACATACACAATTTCACAACCTAACAAGTAATAATCATACAATGTTTAGTGAGGCTTATTTGGAAGACCATTACTACTGAGTAGTGAGTTTAATCCTCATTGGGTGAATATTTAAAATCAATCCCCCTAAGTTTTTTTGCTTTTTCTCTAAGAATAGAAATTGTATGAAAGTAGTTTCCCCACTCATATTAGTTAGCAGTTAAGTCAGACCCAAAACTGATATAAGTGAACTGAATTCAAGTTTCTGTTTAGGTTACAGATGTCAGTATAATCAGTATATCTTCATGAATCTTAGCTTAATATGGTACAAAGCTGTTTAGGGAAATGGGGCTAGAAAGATTGGAGTCAGGACTATCTCACCTAGAATATCAGCATTCAAAATCCTGGCTTTTACCAGGGATTGAACACTGACTTCTTGGACTGATAAGAAATTATGCAGCTATCTTAGCCGTAGGCAAGACTAATTTGATCAGTTTTACAGTATATCGATCCTTTATGGGTCATTTAATGCCAAAATCATTTTCATATTTAAAGTCAAAAGAGTAAGATTTTTCATCCTATTATAATTCTGATTGTTCCGTAGTTAGTATGACTGTTACACCCTGACAATAACTTCCTAAAAAAATGGAGTATTCTGTTTTGATTGCAAGGAAAGATGGGAAAAACATATCAGGAATGCTGTTAAAAAAAGAAAGAGAAGATAGCGGAGGCACTAAGATACTAATAACACTCTCATGTGTTTCTGGTCTGCTTCAGTGAAATGAAAAACCATATTTTCATTTGTATCCTCCTCCTTCTTTAAATAATGACCTACATTCATACTTACAATTGTTGTTTCAATATTTGGTTAAAGTTGTTGAACTCAACTATCTAACGATGCAAGAGAGGAATTTCTACGGGAATTTTATAGCCATAAAACTCACAAGGAGCTTATCCAATCATTAACTTAAGAATCATGATTCATCAAAAAAATTCCAATTGCAAAACCAGGAAATTCTCAGTATCTGTCTATATTTCTGAGATGAGGTATTATGTACACATATTTACATTATTCGGACTATTGTCCTCATCTTTGTCGCCATATTTATCACAACGTTTTGGCCGTTGTGCCATCTGAAGAAGACCGGAGTGCGCAACGCCTGAAACGTTGTGATAAATATGGTGACAAAGGATGAGGACAATAGTCCAAATAATGTAAATAGTGTGCAGGAAATTCTCACGTGTATTTCTAGTATTTAGCTCATTGTGTAAACTGTATATTTTGAAACTTTGAATATAGACATTTGTATTAATCAGATATTTCCTATAAAGTCTAATTTAGTCTGATTGAAATATACAATATCTTGTGAGATCTGAACTCACATCAATAGTAATGGTTAATGAGACACACTTGCTCAGCTCCATTGTGAGGAACCTCATGTCACTTTCACACTAATGCTCTTGGGAAATGAATGAACTCTCCTTGTGATCTGTGTCAGCATCAGTTGTTTTGTCTTGGGTCTTGTCTTTTAATTCCTGACCACTGACAATCCCTTTTGCCTCATTTGCAATGCATTTCTATAGTAAATGTTTATATATTATACATATAATAGCCCTATTCTATCAGTAATGCTTGGATTAATTCCTGACCACTGACAATCCCTTCTGTCTCATTTGCAATACATTTCTATAGTAAATGTTCGTATATTATACATATAATAACCTTATTGTATCAGTAATTATTGGATTCCTGACCACTGACAATCCCTTTTGATAGTAACACTTCTACTGATATAAAATTACTTTTTTCATTAATTTCAATACATTACATAAAGACTGAGTGTTTGAAGTTCTGGGAATAAATTTTTAGCATTTCATTTAAGCATTGAGATAATTTGCTTCAGTCAAATATTTGGCAATGAATCCTAGTAGATGCTTTTAGTATTTGCTGTGTCATTTTATATGAAATCATTTGAGTCAATGAAAGTTTTAACACATTTAATAATTGTAATGCATTCCTATAATAAATAATTTTCAATGCATTTTTATAGTAAAATAATTTCCAATGCATTTCTAGAGATGGTTTTAGTATTTGCTGTGGCACCCTAAATGTAATCATTAGAGTGAATGAAAGTTTTAACATATTTAATAATTGAAATGCATTTTATAGCAGCCTTGGTTTTTAAGAAGTTGGATGTTTGACTTAAATTTTGAAACCTGCATTAGTGTGGGTTAGTCTTGGTTGAAGGGCAATGTTCAAGTGCGGAGGAAGGGCTGAAGTCTGTGGTAGGCTATGATGAGAAAGGGTGAAATTTGGTGGTAGGCGGGTATGGTAATGACTGACCCCAAGTGGCAGACTTGTAGAATTAGCAACACTTGCTTGGTTCGGCTGAATGTTAACCAATGTGGCAGCAACTGAATCAGTGTTGTAGTACGGGATGTCCACTGGTGGAGAATGTAAATTTAGTGGGACTGGTTGTACCAGGTTTAATGGGTTTTGGAGTGGTCCTTCGACTTCTCTACTGTCAGCCTGTTCAGAGGTTCTTAACTGAGGTTCTGTTTGCATGTTGCATTTTTCTCTGTGTCTTTTTACTTCACTGTCACTATTTTGTGTTTCCTCAGCTTGACGGGAAACACAGCTCAGTCTTGTGTTTCCAGCATTTGTCTGCTTATGCCGCAGGAGGTGATCTGGCCGTCGGAAGGCATAGCCGCAGTCATTGCATTTATAAGGACGATTCCCAATGTGAATTAGCTGGTGTACTTTGACGTGTGACCTCTGCGAGAACGCCTTGCCACAGACGTCACATTTGAACCTCTTCTCCCCAACGTGGGTTCTCTTATGTCGGGTGAGGTTCCCATTCTGCGGGAATGCCTTACCACAAACATTACACTTGTATGGCAGCACAGCTTGATGTATTTGCTTATGCATTGACTCATGGGATCTCTTAGAGAAAGCTTTGAAGCAGAGTGAACAGTCTAGGGGCTTGCTGCTTTCACAGTTGTCCTCGCTGCTGCTATCTAGATGTCCATTTTGGGTTGTGGCTTTTTGAGGATTGTTGTTATTATTGGAATTGCTACTATGGTTGCCAAGGTCAGCTCGTATGTTGCTACTTTCAGAGTTGCATTTACTTTCTTTCGTATTGTGGTTGCAGCTGTTATTGCAACAGCAACTACAGTTGCTCTCTACGCATCCGCAGGTTGATGGCTGCATTTCTTTATCATTGTTTGCATTCGGTGTATCATCTGTACGAGGGCCACACTGGTTACCGCTGCCGCCAGTGTTGCCGCGGTTACTGCTACCAAGAACACGATATGTTTTCTGTCCGTGATGAGTACGCATGTGCCGTTCCAAGTGGTCATTTCTAGAGAATGTAAATGCACAGGTGGGGCAACTGAATGGTTTCTCACCTGTATGGATCCTGCGATGCACTTTCAGGTGCGACCTTTGGGAAAAGGACTTGGGGCAAAGGTCACATTTGTATGGTTTCAGAGCTGAATGAATGCGTTGGTGAACTTTATTACGGCTGTTGTAGGAGCCCTGTGAGAAAGCTTTCCAACAAGCTTTGCACCCAAATGGGTTATCAGAATTAATATCCAGGGTGTTGTCCCCATGCTGCCGTCTGTGGTGACGAGAAAATGCAGATATAATCGATTTACTGCTGCTGTCCACACCTAAGGAATCAGGCTCTTCAGCCAAGGCATCCACTTCTTCAGGTTCTTGGACATCCAAGGTCGGTCCGAGGACATTGTTACTACTTTCACTGATACTTGATGTTACTTTCCTAAGCAGGGTTGCTGTAGTGATAACCGATGAAGTGGACAGAGTGGGTTGTTCTTCATGAGTTTTCATGTGTCTTGATAAATTACCCTTTCTAGAGAAGGCATATCCACAAACATTACACTTGTATGGGTGATCCCCTGTATGCACAGTGCTGTGCTCTTTGAGGTGGGATTTTTGCGAAAAACTCTTACCACAATCTTCGCAGTCAAACAGCTTCTGATTGAGGTGGGTGCGCCGATGCCGTTCCAGATTATCATAACGGCTGAAGTAGCGTCCACAGATGTCGCAGCAATTTGGGCGGGGCTCTACAGGGAGGTGTAGGGTCTTGGAAAGGTCGAGAGATAAGAGCAGGTCTGAGGTTGAGAGTGGTTGCTGCGGTGCTGTTGTTGATCTCTGTCGAGGTATTGGAGTTTCTGACAGTGGGTTCATGACCTCCCCTGGATCTTAGGTTTGCATGATGAATGAAGCAAAGGCCGGAGTAGGCATCCTGGCATAGAATGACCTGCAAACAGAGAAATTGGAGAATATCCTTAGAATAAAGAATCAATACAATGCAAGTATAAGCAAATCAAATTCATTCTATAATTGTCAATTGTATAATGTTGAAGTAAAAAAAAGTTCATTTTGAAAAAATATTATACATATGCTAGCCCTCTAATGTCAATAACATTTGAATAAATTTATAATGCTTGACAATACTTTCCGTCTTCCACACTAATGTATTTCTTAGGAAATATCTATATATTATATATATAATAGTGCTATTCTATCAGTAATGCTTGAATTCCTGACCACTGACAATCCCTTTTGCATCATGTACAATACATTTCTATAGTAAATGTTTATATATTATACATATAATACCCCTATTCTCTCAGTAAAAGCTTGGTTTAATTCCTGACCTCTGATAATCCCTTTTGCCTCATTTGCAATGCATTTCTACAGTAAATGTTTATATACAGTGTAACCCGGATATAAGAGAAACCCGAATATAAGAAATAATTTCTCTGGCCCCAAATTAGAGCCATACTTACCTAAACAAAATAGACCAAACCCGGATATAAGAGAAACCTGGATATAAGATACTTCTTCTCCGGTCCCGACAACTCTCTTATATCCGGGTTACACTGTATTGTACATATAATAGCCCTATTCAATCAGTAAAGCTTGGTTTATTCAAATGTTATATAATAGCCCTATTCACTCAGTAAAGCTTGGTTTAATTCCTGACCACTGATAATCCCTTTTGTCTCATTTGTAATGTATTTCTATAGTAAATGTTTATATATTATACATATAATTGCCCTATTCTATCAGTAATGCTTGGATTAACTTCTGACAATCCCATTTACCTCATTGGCAATGCATTTCTATAGTAAATGTTTATATATTACATGTATAATAGCCCTATTCTGTCAGTAATAGTTGGATTAATTCCTGACCAGTGACAATCCTTTTTGCCCCATAAATGTATGATAGTACCACTTCCTAAGCACCGATAGAGAAATCACTTTTTGCATTTATTCCAATACATAAAGATTTAGTGTTTGAAATTCTGAGAATAATTTATTTGCATTTGATTGAGATAATTTGTCTCAGTCAAATAATTGGCAATGAATCCTAATAAAATAGATGCTTTTTTTTAGTATTTGTTATGTCCTTCTATATATAACTATTTGAGTGAATGAAAGTTTTGAATTATTTAATGTAATTCTTATTGAGAATTAAGAACATAGATTCCAGTGAATTTCACTTTAAGCTTAAAATGTCACAATACGTAATTTGTTAATGATTATAAACATGAATGAATGAAAGTGGAATCGCTATTCGTGTTCAAATTCCAAGTTAGTCTGTTGCGTTCACTTTTAGAATCCATCACTTTCTTAACCGTGAAGAAGGCAACTGAGAAAAAAAAACACTTTACTATTTGTCATATAAATATACGGCAAATCACAATAAAGAAAAGAAATATGTTGACTATGTTCGTCTACATCCCGAAAGGACATGACATTTTTAAAAAGTGATAAACTGAGTTTTCTTTTTAATTACAAAAAAAAATGAAGGTAAATTCACTAGTCTTTAAATCTTTAAAACGTTTTACATTTTGCTAACGTTAATTTAGAAAAAAAAAAAAAAAAAAAAAAAAAAAATTAGCGCTATTTTACCAAAATTTTTCACATCCAGTATCCATTTTGGAATTCCGTATTTTTTGTGCCGCCATTCTCTGAGGTTGACATCGGTAAATATAGATTCCATGCAACTCAAAATAGAAAGACCGCCAAAATCAATTCGAAACGAATTTATATTTAGTTATTTTTTTCTTTTTTGTCAACGAGCGATTATAGCGCGAAATATGAAAAACACACACATAAATTACACAATCAGATGCTCAAAGAGAGTAAACAATCCAGTCTGAGTAACCTAACCACAAACAAGCGGAATAGATCCCTAATTTCCCAAAAAATGTTGCTACTTTCGCACATACGGATGTCCATAAGGGTCAGTATTGACAATAACGATTATTATATCTCGTAATCAATTTTAAATCCAGTATGCGTACACTACTTTTAAGTAACGAATTGAAAAAGTGGTTTTACTTTCTTTCTTTTTTAGTTTATCAAATTCAGTAACAAGTAAATAAAAAAGCATATTTCAAAATGAAAACAGATGGCAATCATGACACTCGACAGTATGTCTTTCAAAGTCTTTCTTTTAATTTATTTTTATTGAAATTTTCAACAAGTTCAAAGGAGAAATTATAGATTGTATGTGTTCGTGATTTTTTGTTGATTCCTTGGGCCCAGGACCAGCTTATTTTTTTTCAGGCGCTGATTTATTTCTTATTTATTTTGGGATAACTAAAAAATTCAACAGACTAGTGAATGCAGAAGAGTTTTGAAATAATAAAGACCCTTTTTAAAATAAATTAAAAAAACAAAAAAATAGTATGAAACCTAATGGTCACCTTTTTAAATTATTATTCAATAATAATAATTATTGCTTGTAGTTATTACCTACCAGTGTAGCTACAAACAAGAAATTTAGTGTAACTTACTTTAACCATCATCTTTTTTATTTAAGTCTTTTTAAACGTAAAGTACTTTTTTTACGTTTAAGAGTTGAAAAAGATTTCCCACTTACAGGCTTTCGACGTTTTTTATGTGACAAAAAAAGGTGGTCACAAGACTATTTTTCCCTTAAAATGAAGTGCAAATGTTTTAGCATTTTTTTTGTACGAAACTTCTTTTTAGCTTTTACTAATTAAAGAAAAATTCGCACTCGACATCGAAACAAAACAAAAAGAAGAAATATTTTGAGAAAACAGACTCAGAAATAAAATAATGAATATTAAAAAAAAGGGAAAAGAAAAGAAAAAAAAACAACTAATTATGGGAAGAAAAAAGACAAAGAGAGACAACGAATTTATTTACCATAAACAAAAAAGAAGAAAAAAAAAAGAATCACTTGTCGGTTTTTATAACATTGATTTTTTTTTTTTGTGAATGAATATTTGTGAAGTGAACCAGCTGCTAAAGGTTTCGAACCTGAGTGCCGGTATCTAAACCTGAGGTAGACTTGTTTTATTTTATTTTTTTAAATTTCACACCCCACTGGATGTACTTACTTAACTTTATCCCATTCACGTACTTGTAAAATCCTTGATAGTGATAGCTAGTGCCAAACTAGATATCATCTAAAACGTAAAAGAATATCTCACTTCTTTCTTTCTTTCTTGTTCTCTACCCTCTGGGGCGGGGGGTAGCAAGGTGATCATTTGCCGGCATGCACAGGAAAAATAAGGGCCTGTGGGTAGGGGAAAACTTGGAGGCGAGAAAAAAAATAAACGGACAAATCAAGCGTCATATAGAGAGGGAAAAGTCGAGAAAGATATAGATGGCAAAACAAAACATCTTTCTGTTTTTTTGTTTTTTTTTGTGTGTGTTTTCTTTTCATTTCATTTCATAAACGACAATACCTGGCATATTTCGATGGTCCACTCTTGAGGATAAATATCTTATCGCTGATGGTAGCCATTCTCATTTTTAAGTCTAGACAACGATACCGGTGGCCTTTTCCATAATCCCCTAACGTAACAACGTCCGATGATTTTTTTTTTTTTTTAAAGAATTTTCTCAGAAATATTTATTGCAGGTTTGTCGTGCATTTAAAATATTTACAACTACAATAGAACAAATATTTGTAATCTGGATTGTTTCATTTAAAAAAAAAAAAAGTTTTTCTTTTTGACTGGTGGTGTAGACAGTACAGCATTAGGAACTCCCACCCGGGCAAAACAGTGCACTTGGGCCCTTAATTACCTCACACAACCACTTATAAAAAATAGTCGATAAAAATAAACATAATTGTATTAGAACTTCCAACAAAATGAGAGTTTAAACATGAAAAAAGGTGCTATTATTACAGATCAACACAAGTGTTTGAACAATAACATGAGCCTTGAATGAAAAACAAAGATTTCAACATAAATGATCCTCAATTATTGATTGGTGTACTACTGTACTGTAAAGTGTACAAACCATACAGACGGATAGGGCCGGTGCGTATTATTATTACCCCACCCGACCAGGGGTTGGGAAGCCTGACTGTGAGCCCCGGGTAGTACTTTATAACCCTCGCTATCTTATCAGTATTTGCTTTTTTCTACCAACATTAATATACGTTACAAAAATTAAGCACAACTGACTCATGAAAGATTTTCGCGGATTTTGACATCATTCTGGAGTCGTTTTTTTTTTTTAAACCAAATCTGTGAATTTGTTTTGCTCATGGTAAAAGTCTCGAAAAAAATTGACTATTTTTTTTATCCATAATGTTGTTGAATGTGTTAAAATTATTCAACTTTTTAATAAGAAAAATCTCAAGTTGATTTTTAAAATTGCCACCAAAACATTGTTGATTTATTTATTCTATGATCATTTAGCGTTCTACTTCTAGTTTTTGAATTTTTTCTCGACAAATCTTATTGGTTGAAAAAATACTGCAATGCATTTATGTCTTCTTAAAAATGAAAACTTTTATTCAAAAATGTGCATCACACAGACCTTGATATTTTTCTGTTTGTTGATTGATTAAATAATAATAAATACAAATGACGTCCACGCAATCAGGTTTTACCGCTAATATTTTTGAACGGCAGTCTGGAGCCGGTCATGTGACCAAAAACTAAATAAACAGGGAGCGCGAACGTATTCCATCAGTGGGACCTTTTTAAAAGTCAACAAGACATATCGCCGCCACGCTAGTAAAAATTTGACTTGAATTTTCCATTTTTTTCCAATTTTTCACCAGCAAAGAAAACACCTTAAAAACTTTCTGAAGCTACAAGTTTATACCGAACATATTTTCAGGATTTACTTCAAAGAAACTTTCTCACTCAATTATATTTGTATTATGTCAATTCACCAGGGCACTCACCGACACCGAATTACTTGAAATTTGGCACAAATCTTCCCCTTCTCGAGTTAGCAAAGTGTGCCAAATTATTTTGTGCTAGACTTTACCGTTCCAATTTTAACGGTGGGTGTATAATTTTCCTATTTTGCCTCTGAATTAAGGCTGCGCAACGTCGCCGAATCTC
Source organism: Acanthosepion esculentum (assembly GCA_964036315.1). NCBI lineage: Eukaryota > Metazoa > Mollusca > Cephalopoda > Sepiida > Sepiidae > Acanthosepion > Acanthosepion esculentum. The sequence continues at coordinate 120,521,294 of OZ038479.1, read as the reverse complement.
AGTGTTTTTTAAAAATCAAAGAAAAATACTTCCATACCTTCAATGTTTCTGAAATTTGGTGTGTAGGGCAAATAAGAAGTATAGAATCAAAATATTTAATTATTTCAAGCCTACGCATGATAGAAAATTTTATTATACTCACCCAAATACATAACATCAAAATCAACAACTTTTCACCTATGTAGCTTACGGTCAGTCTATTGAAAATACGTCCTCTTCAATTTTCATAATAGTTTTTGCCTAACATCTACAATGCCTGCTCAAGTTCATCAAAAAATTTTGTGAGGGTTTTAAGTCTACTTTAGAAGATATGACCCTGCCAAGTTTAGAGTTTTTCCTATGTATGTGCAGCATTTTTGAGAAAGATTATAATTAAAGACAATCATTCTAAAATGTTGATATTGTGCTAAGTAACTTCTTGAACTATTCAATAAGATTGTTTTTATTAATTTAAAAAAAAATTATTTAAATATATTTTGCAGATATTACTTTTTGTACAGATTGTCTTTAAAAGGCGGTAAACATTGCCTCATGTATGATAATCAACAGTGCATAGAAAATTTGTAAATGGCACTTAACAAATGAAGTTAAAAGAAATTCTTTCTGTTTGTATTTCTTTTAATTTTATTTTGGTAAATTATTTTCATGAAACAAAAAACATTTGATTTTTTTCATTCTCAAAATAGTCATAAGATAACTGAATCTTTAAAACAATATTTATTTTTTAATTCCTTAAAACATATTTATATAGTTAAAGGAAATGCTTTCATTACTTTTTTTAAATTTTTATTTTTTAAATAATTTTTCAAAATTATTTTCATGAAACAATAATATTTGATTTTGTTTTAATCATAAGAAAATCATAATAAAAATGAATATAAAGGAGTTTTTAAAAGATTACATTTTAAACTAAACTATGCACTAAATTTTGTTAACCATGACCTCTAGTAGGGTAATCAATAGTGCATAGAATATTTAAACATATTTATTAAATAGAAAGAAATGCTTTCATTACTGTTTGTGATCTACTTAATAATTCTTGTTTTGAATTTTTTTTTTTTACAAATTTAAATAATCAATTTATAGAACAAAAATGATTTTTTTGGTGTAAAAAATATAATGATTAAAACAATTCCTTAAAACTGTATCAAAGTGTTTTTCCATTTTTATCTAGTCCCTTAACTGTCTTTGACCAATTTTGATAGAGGTAAGATCTATGGTACCTAGGTCATAAATGTGATAAAGATGAAATCAGGTCAAATTGGAAAATTTGAATGACCCTCCTTTGACCAGAGCTGGTACCAGTCTGTCTGGTGCTGAAACATCTGTCACTTACCATCCAGTATCCAAGGAGAAAGGTGGCATTTTTCTAATTACTTGGATTTTTTACTTGCACACCGGATTTAAAGTATAGTAGTTTCTTTTTTCAGTTAAACATGAATTGTTCTATTTGTACTGAGCTAACAGTTGAATCATGTCATGGTTCATTCAATAATAAACAGGTTGGATTGATTTCAGTTGATCAGTTGGATGCAATGGATGTAAAGCTTATTGCCTATAGAACAGGACTTGACAAGGATAAAATACAGACTGTTACCATCACAAGCAGACCTTGTTGACTAACTATGAATGGCTTGAAAAGAGATGTTGTAATCCATTTAAAAATCATAAAAAGCAAATCAAAGGTGATTTGAAACCAATTTCATTGGAGATGGCAGACAAGGCAAAGGCTAATTTGGTATTAATCTCAGCCAAGAAACTCTGCCTTAATTGTCGAATACAAATCCACAAACTACTTCCCGATGATGAAGAACCAAGATATGTATCAGATGAGGAAATACAAGAACTTGAAGCAGGTACTTCTGCAGAATCAGAAAAGAGTAGTAATAATGAAGAACCAAGACGTGTATCAAATGAGGAAATGAAAGAGCTTGATACAAGTACTTCTGCAGAAACAGAGAAATATCAATGAATGTTTCTCTGTTATTGGAATAAGTAGCCAAGTCATTAAATGTTGACTATAAGCTGTTGAATGATGAGGCTTTAAAATCAAAAAGGAGATTTTAGATAAAGCTAAGTGCTTTGATAAAATGATAGAACTTCTTGTAGCAAAAGTGAAGACAGTGGAATCAACTAAAATCAAAATACAGATCTTGACACTTGCCCCTACTGACTGGTCACACAAAAAAGTCATGGATGTGTTTGGTGTTTCAGAACACATTGTATGCAAGGCTCACAAATTGTGTTTGGAAAGAGGTATTTTAGCTGTGCCAAAACCAAAAAGGGGCAAATCTTTGCCTGCTGATATTGGTACAGTTAGTGGAAGCATTTTACCAAGATGATGAATATACTCTACTGATGCCAGACAGGAAAGACTACGTTAGTATTAAACTTAATATTCATCAGCAGAAAAGACTCATCTTGTGCAACCTAAATGAGCTCTTCAGAGCATTCAAGGAACAGTACCTTTGGGATTTTCAAAATTTTGTAGTCTAAGGCCGAAATGGTGTGTCCTTGCTGGTAGTGCAGGTGCACATGTATGTGTATGCACTATCCACCAAAATATGAAATTATTACTGGAACCACTGAATGTATCATATAAAGATCTCTGCAAATATATTGTCTGTAATACCAGTAGCAGAGAGTGCATGATTCAGAGGTGCCCAAATTGTCCTAAATCATCAGGGCAGCTTGAAAAATTTCTTTATGACACCATGGAAGGATATATTGATAATGCTGAATCAATAGAGTTCTTCCAATGGACAAAAACTGACTGATCGACTTTGACAACACAAAAGGAATCCTGTCAAGCTTACATTGATTTAGTTGTTTTGCAACTGAATAAATTAGCACCTCATTCTTACTTGGCTAAATCACAATCAAGGTACTTAAAGCAAAGAAAAGAGGAGATTAGTGATAGTGAAATTTTGTTCCTGGGATATTTTGCCGAGAACTACAAATTTATAGTTCAAGATGAGATCCAGAGTTATCATTGGAATACTTCACAATGTACTTTACACCCAGTGGTACTCTACTTTAAGCTTGAAAATGCAATGCAAAGTGAATGTTTCTGCATTATGTCAAGTGACAACTCACATGATGTAGCATTTGTTTATATGGTACAGAAAAAAATTATTGAGGTAATCAAAGCTACCTTGCCAAACATAAAAAATATTGAGTATTTTACTGATGGTTGTGCAGCGGAATACAAGAATTATAAGAACTTTGCCAATTTGTGCAACCATCAGAAAAATTTGGGGCTCAATGCAAAATGGAATTTCTTTGCAACAAGTCATGGTAAACAACCATGGGATGGCATAGGTGGGACAGTGAAAAGGATGGTGTCAAAAGAAAGTCTCTGAAGAACAACTACTAAACAAATCCTTTCCACAGAATCTATGTTTGAATATTGAAAATCTGCAATTGAAGGTATCAAATTCATTCGGGTTGAAAAGGAAGAAGTGAGGAGTCTCACTATGAGATTTGAAAATGCATCCACAGTCCCAGGAACAAGAAGTTTTTATCAATTTATTCCACTCGCCAGAGATAAAATAGTTATGAAACAATGTAGCGAAGATGACCTAATATATGACTTTTCTATTGGGGCTGAAGAAAAACCCAGTGCAAGTGCAACAATAAAATTTGGATTGGCATGGTCCTGGAAATTGATATGGAGAATAAGGACTTGCTGATTAAGTTCATGCACCCAGCTCTTCCATCATTTTACTGTAAAGAAGATTTTAAGGATATATGTTTTGTACCATTAATGAATATTTTGTGCACGGTTGATGTTTCTACACCAGCAAATGGTACAGTTTATCATTTGTCCAAGATGGATGAATTATCTTTGCAAAAAATTATATCCAAAATAATTTAGTCTATATGCACAACAAAATTTAGTGCATAGTGTAGTTTAAAATATAATCTTTTAAAGACTCTTTTATATTCATTTTTATTATGACTTTCTTCTGAATGAAACAAAATTCAAATATTTATGTTTCATGAAAATAATTTTGAAAAATTATTTAAAAAATAAAAATGAAAAATTTAAAAAAAGTAATGAAAGCTATATAAATATGTTTAGTGCCAACTAAAAATATTGTTTTAAAGATTCACATTTATCTTATGACTTTTTTGAGAATGAAAAAATCAAATGTTTTTTGTTTCATGAAAATAATTTACCAAAATAAAATTAAAAGAAACAAACAGAAAGAATTTCTTTTAACTTCATTTGTTAAGTGCCATTTACAAATTTTCTATGCACTGTTGATTATCATACATGAGGCAATGTTTATCACTTTTTAAAGACAATCTATCTGTACAAAAAGTAATAACTGAAAAATATATTTAAATAATTTTTTTTTTTAAATTAATAAAAACAATCTTATTGAATAGTTTAAGAAGTTACTTAGCACAATATCAACATTTTAGAGGTCATGGAGCATTAGAATGATTGTCTTTAATTGTAATCTTTCTCGGAAATCCTGCACATACATAGAAAAAACTCTAAACTTGGCAGGCTCATATCTTTTAAAGTAGATTTAAAACCCTCACGAAATTTTTTGGGGAACTTGAGCAGCCATTGTAGATGTTAGGCAAAAAATATTAGGAAAATTGAAGAGGATGTTGGGGATGTGTGTTGAGTTGGATGTATCAGAAGGTTTGAAGGCTTAGAAATGGGTGTTTTCGATAATCTTTCATCCACAACAAATAATACAAGACAGAACGTAATGGTTCAAAACATAACATTTGAATTTATTTGTTTTGATGTACATGCATATAAGCTGAAGGTTTGATAGAGTTACGTCTCTTAGATTTGGGAAGTATTTGTACCGGAATTCACAAAGTTGGATTAATTATTAAATTGTAGTTTTAGAAGAATAAAGTTCCTGTTGCATGTTAGAAAATATATATTGGAAAAGTTGGTAAGAGTTCAGAAGAGTTAAGAGTTCGTAATTGCAAGAATGTTGGTAATGTTCTTTAACGTCTGACTGTAAGGTCAAGCTGGGAGTTCTTGAAGGTCACATTTTGGCAGCAAGGAATGAGACGTAAGAGATAAAGAAGAGAGACTGTAGAGACGAATGAAGAGAATGAAGAGAGAGCAAGGGTATTTATTGTACAAATGTGCCACAAGGATAGAATTGGAATTGGGGGAGAATGGTATTCAACTGGCTTACTTCTAACTTTGCTAGCCTCATTTACTGACCTAATCGTCCAAATATTGTTCCTTTCACCAAAACATCTCTTCCACACAACACTGCCATACACATACACCACAATACCACATCTACTCAAGGAAATTCTACTTAATCCCCATATATACAGCTTTTTTTTTGGGGGGGGGGGTAATAAACAATGAATCCCCAATGTTCATGATATAAGATTATTTACACAACCAAACAAAACTAATGTTAGTAAAGGGTCCCCCACAATCTAAACATGGCAAAGATAAGAGTTAACTGGGCGAAAAATACTGCGGAAATAAACGAAATTACACATTCGAAAACGAAAGGCACTCCACAGTTTAACCAGAGAACTGCGAACTCTGTCATCTAAATGGGGAGGGAAGGGGGAATGAACCAAAAAGTTGGGGGACAAAAATAAAGAGGCGAATGACCATTCACTCTCTAGCCAAGTTAAAAAAAACAAGCGAATTAAACAAAATCAAAACGACTGACTCTATCTAAACCCTACATGACAAATGTTTTAAGTCAGGCGACCAATATCCTTAAGCCCATGTCACCCCCAGATGCCACTCTAAATTAGCCCCTCTCAAGCGAACCAAACGCGAAGCATTCAACCACCTTTCGCCGAACTTCGATGAAGAGAGTCGCCTCCTTTGCGCTCTAATCTTGACTTTAAGCTGGTGCTTAAAAAAAAAACAGTTGAGAAGAGGAAAACTTTTCACCTCCATAAAATTCCTTCTGTCGCGTCGTCCAAATCATGACTCACATAATGCCGAATAAACACAAGAACACATAGTGTTCATTTCTTTTCAACTGTGGCACAACATTGCTACATACGGACCTGGCTTCGAGGACAAAGGACTTTCCACCTAGGACGCGGACCATGTAGCCCTCAATCAGTTTGCACAATGGCCGAACGACGTTGCAGTCGAAGATGAGCTCCAAAGATTCAACTGCCCCACCACAGCGCACGCAGTTTGGCGTAGCTGCCAAGCCTGCTGCACAGAGCTTTTGCCGACTCAGAGGGCCTTCCGCAACACCAGCCAGGTGAGTGATGCCTCGTCGTTATTGAGAGACCGCCACCCGGACGCCCAAGGACACAGAGAGCTAAACTCATCCCTCGTCGAACCGAGCTCATCCCTTAGAGTATCTCGAGCGCCCCCATCTCCACACGAACACCCGATATAATGCCTTAGGAGACAACAGTCGAGTATCGGAGAGGCCTTCCTCAACCCGTGTGAAGTCTTTCAGAGCGCGTCGACACTCGCGATAGAAGGAGCACTCGGCCCGAGGAACACGGCGGGCCTCCTCCTCGCCTTCATGCACACTTCTCAAAGACGGAAATGCTTTTTTAGAGTCTTCCTTCCAGAAGAGGCCGCTACCCTCATCTTGCTGACACATTCGATCCAGGAACTTGAGCCGCAACGTTTTTTGACGAATCTCAACGTCGGGCATCCCCAGACCGCCCTCAGACGCGTGGAGGCAACAGACCGGCCGACGCACCTCATGAGACTTGCCAACCCACAAGAAGTTGAACAAGACTCGCACTAATAAAATTAGATCGGCAGACGGCAGTGGAAGTACCGAGATCCGGTAAAGAAGGATGGGGTAGATATGCGAGGCACAAACTTCCGCCTCCTTCTTTAAGGAAAGCCTCCTCCGAGCCCACAGATTAGCTGCAGGCTCGACCCTTTCTCGGACCTCCAACCAATTTTTCTCCAACTGGAGGTCGGGGCCAAACCAGACGTCGAGTAGATACTCGGCGTCTGGTTTGGCCCCGTCCGTCCAAGTGAAGAGAAACACCCTTCCACTCACCCAAACGCAACCCGATAGACTTGTCGCGATTTTTGCTCTTGTCACCTCCTCATACCTGCTGATTTCCTTGCCAATTTCACGAATATCGGCCTTGTTTTTCACCAAAGCATTGACGTCATCGGCATAGGCAGAATACCTGGCCGACGTGTTTGAACCAGGGAGGGTAATTCCTTTCAGGACCGGATTCGCCCTTAACTTGCGCAAGAAGGGCTCAAACGCAAGAACGTACAGCATCGTCGAAAGCGGGCAACCTTACGAATGGATCTGGACAAAATGAAAGGTTTCGGCCTCACTCCATTCACCTCTACCATCGCACAGGGGGAACTATACAAGAGACGAATCCAGGATCGAAACTACGACCCGAAGCCAGCCGAGTCGAGGACAGTCCCGAGAAATCGATGGTCAACCCTATCAAATGCCTTGGACTGATCTAAATTGATCAGCGCAGCTTCACTGTCGACTTGTTCTAAGATCAAGCCGACCAGATGAAGGTTGTCCTGAATAGTCTTACCCTTCACAGCACAAGTCTGCTCAGAGCCAATTAGACTAGGTAGGACAGCCTGCAAACGGTTAGCTAAGACCTTGGCCAAAATCTTTAACTCTGTATTTAACATAGTTAAGGGCCGGAAGTTATTAATGCCATCCCCTCCGTGTTTATCCTTGCGCAGCAACTTGATCACACCTCTGGTGAAGCGTTCGGGAATATTCCCGTCCTTCATTCATTGGTTAAACATCAGCCCCAGCAGAGGGACAAACACGTGCGACTGCTTCAAGTACACTTCATAGGGAATTCCATCGACACCCGGAGTCTTGTCTCGACCGATATGCTTCAACACTTCCCAGATTTCTTCTGATATCGGGCCCTCGCACCCAGCCGCTTCAGTCGCCTCGAGGCGAGGAAAGTCGGCCAAATAGGTGTCGAACTGAGTCGAACTCAGACCGGTCTCCCTGGTAAAAAAACTCCTTAAATGCTCGGTAAGCCTCGCATATGCCGTCGTTTGTAGTCACGGTCCATCCATCTGGCAATGCGACGCTTGCGATGTACCGATCTGCGATACTCCGAATGTCTTCAGCTCGCAATACAGCGGCCATATTTGTTGCCTCGGAAGACATTATTTTTAATCTAGCCCTAACTACCAGAAGTTGATCCTTCTTGATAAGCAAGGAGGCCAACTCTGCCCTAGCTATGGCTAATTCCCCGCTATCTCCCGATTTTATAGCCCTTTCTACTCTAGCTTCTTGTGCCGTTTGCTCTGCTAATCTCTCTTGGTTGAGTCGCTTACTATAATCAGCCGCAAACGACCTAATAGTAGCCTTAAGGTGATTCCACCACTTATTCCCAACCACAGAGCCCGTCAATTCCCGCATTATGGTTAGTAGAAACTGGTTTTGAAAATCCATATCACCGAGCAACGATGTATTGAATTTCCAATAACCAGCCATTCTAATTCTAGTCTTATCTAACTTTATACGAACCTGGACAAGACTATGGTCCGAATAAACTATAGTATGCTGACTTGGACAGCCTAAGAGCCCTAAATCGACTCGCCTAAGACTCGGTGGACGTATCTTGTACGCAACACCGAAGCCGAGCTGTCCCTATGAGTCCAAGTCCAAACTATTTCCCGGGGAAATTAATTCCTGAACTTATCGACAAGATCCAACCTATCAATAAAGTCCCGAAATAGTTTTACATCCGGGTTGTTAGTACCCGATCTAGTGCCCGTGCGATCTATATCAGGATCGAGGACGGCATTCCAGTCACCCGCTAAAATTACGCGACGAGAAGTTGTCAGAAAAGGCTCGATCCGCCGAAAAAAGGCGGTCCGCTCCCTGTTGTCATTGGACGCATAAACCCCAAATGAGACGAAATGCCTGATCTTTTATGGTAACGTCCACGACACAAAGCCTGCCCTCCAGATCCGCGAAGACAAGCGTGCACACAGCGTTCAAGGAACGGTTCACCCCCGCTAGAGCGGCCATCATAACACGCTGAAAAGAGGTCAAACCTCTTCGCCAGTATATGATCATGGTCGCAAGAATGGAAACGAGTCTCTTGTACAGCACATATACCCACCCCAAGGCGCTGAAGGTTGCGATTGAGTCTCGCCCTTCGAGACTCCGACCTCAGCCCCTGGACACTCAAACTGGCTAAAAAGAGACACATGGTTAAGGTTGGCCACCTGCCCTAAACATTGTCGGGGTGAGGATACCGATGACCTCGCCCATTGACCCATGGCACATTTACTTATTCATGTGACCCTCAATCGCGAGACCCCCAATATCCCACGGAAATGTTAACTTAAGTGCTCTATAGAGGGAGGGGTGGACAAAAACTGGGACCCTCCCCCAGCAGAATTGACGCAACATTTTAGCCTCTTCGGACTTCCAGATTGCAATTGGCGGCGAAAGGTCGATTCCTTTGATGGCTTCCTCCACCATTTCCCATGTATGCCGGGACCCGGAACCAGTTCTGATGACGGTGAGGACCCGTTGAGCCCCCAGAAAGTATTGCGGGTCCTCTATGTCCTTGTCTCCTAATTTCTGCATTGCAATTAACGGCTTCAGCGCGTGTACTCGCTTACATAGTCCTTGACACGCTCAACTTGGCTTGGTGTTACTCGGCAGACATCTTTTCCGATGTTGTAGGGCAATTTAGCCCTTCGCCTTTTCTCCTTGGTTTCCATCGAGGGGCTTCGCTATCTCTTTTGGGAGGTTGGTGTATAAGATGGTGCTGGAGATTGGGCAGGAGTGGAAGCTTGTGATGCAAAAGGAGTGGCACCTGTTTAAGGGGAGACATATCCATCGGGGTTGGGTCTGTGACCTGTTCGGGGATTTGCATGATGGGGAATTTGGGGCAGAGGCTGAGGGACGAGGTGCCCCTACTGGTCTTTTATCGACTTTCCCAGAGGATATGAGCGCTTTTCTCAGGATGGTCATCTTTGAAGGAGTTAAGGACGTTGACCTGGTCATTGGTGGGGGGGGGGGTTAATATTTTTTGCGGGGAAGATGGCACAGAGGCCAAGGGGCGCGGTACCCTCACTAATCCAGACTGTTTTTCCTGTCTAAGTTTTTTGTCTAATTCTTTAATTTTCCGGAACTTCTCATAGCCTGGGTCAAACCCCTTGGACTGCTCGTGCAGCTTTTGGGCATAGCTAGCAGGACTATCCTTGTTAGTGCCCTTGCTCTTTGGGTCTTCCGGGGACTGAGATCCCGCAACTTGGGGCTTCCCTCTCGCTCTACCCACGACTTGCTATTGCTGCTTATCTTCCGCCTTCTTTTTGGCAGGAAATGTGAGCTCTGGAAGAAACCCAACCGAGGCTTTTCCACCGCCGGTGCCAGCCGCAGACAGGGCCATTACAGGCGCAGCGGAACAAGAAGTATCAGCTCGAGGGGGATCGGACTTGGACGGGACTCCAGAGGCCGTCTTCTCTGGGCAGGAAGGGTCAAGGTGACCAATCTCACCACACTTCCAACAATGTCCGTCACAATGACAGGGTAGTGTTTCCCGCCTATCTCCAAGCTGTTGGGAATGGCGGTAAAGGCTTCTCGGGCGATCATTATCTCGAACCCCCACTCCCTTAACTCATACTCTGGAAGAACATTCACAATCTGACCATACTGCATGAGATATGCGCCTAAATGCTCTCCAAGGATATAGGCAGGGATCTCATATAGTGTCACATTGGTCCTACGCCGTCCTTGGTATTCCGTGCGAATGATGTAGTCTTTGGTGATCAAATCACGAGACGTTGCATCCACACAGTCCTCCGGCGTGGGCAACAGTATGTCCCACGTGAAGAAACCTAGTCCTTTAATAATCTGTTGAGGTTTAACCCCCAAGGAATTCAGTGCTTTCAACACTGTGCCTTTCGTGCATCAACAAATTTTTCGCGTTTGCTTGTCGAGCACAAAGACCGACACTGTTCTTTTCGCAATGCGCTCTTGTGCATCGAGGTCTACCATTAGCCCGCCCTCAGTAATCAGATGAGCGTACGTTTTTTTGGCTCTCTCAATGAACTCCACTACATTGACCATGCATTTCGGTGGGGAACTCCAGAGAGAGGGTGACTCTCCTGCCGCTACACCGCTTACTTCGGCCGCCACGCTAGTGCCTGTTTCTTTGTCATCGTCTTTTTCGTTGGTCTTCTTTATAACAGGGGTATACTGGACTTTCCTTTATAGGGTCCACCTTTAGATGTTTTGTCCCTTTTGGGTTGGGTGGGGGGAGACAGCCTCATTAGATTTATCGGGCGGATCTGCCTTAGTGGCAGTTTTTGACTGGCCGACTCTGGTCGGCCATCGCGTGTAATGTTCTTTTTAAACGCCAGAAATAAAATTCTTTTTTTAAAACGGGCCACAGAATTCAAGCAAGGGAGAAAAAAAAGAAAAGAAAATACAATCAAAATATAAACGGACAGAGAAAAAGAACAAATGCAAAAATAAACAAAGTTCGACGAAGTAAAAGAAATAAAATGTAAACAAAAAATTAAAACAGTCCGCCGCTGAAAAGAAAATAAGAAAAACGAATAAAGACTATATTATAAAAGTATAACTTAACTCAAAGAAAAAAAACTTTGTGGTCCAAAAAGAGTTAGGTAATCCAAAAAGAGTGTGTTAATCTAAAAAAGTGTGTTTAATCCCAAAAGAAGAGTATAATCCAAAAAAAAGGTCAGTAATCCAAAAAGTGTTAATCCAAAAAAAAGAGTGTGTAAATCCAAAAAATAGGTCGGTAATCCCTAAAGTATGTTAATAAAAAACAAAAAAAAAACACGGTAGTTTCCAAAAATAGGTAACTTCCAGTCAACAACTCGTCAAATGAAAAGAGTGCAAGAGACAGAGAACCACTCGTGTTTTGTTTATATAAGATGGTGTATCACGTGACAGGCTCAGAGCTTAGTAAGCGGGAAAATATTATTCCTTGCGTGCAGGATATCTGATTGGTTGGAATTGACCAATCAGCGTGCTAGTTTTGAGGAGATTAGCCAATGAATGTTTGTCGCATGATCTGTATGTTTGTATGTGTGTGATGGTGATGATAACCACTACAGGGGAAGAGTGCATTTCCCCGCTGGGGGTAACTGGCAAATGTGGAAGATTCCACAAGGACGTATTTTCGATAGACTGACCGTAAGCTACATAGGTGAAAAGTTGTTGATTTTGGGGTTATGTATTTGGGTGAGTAAAATAAAATTTTCTATCAAGTGTAGGCTTGAAATAGTTAAATATTTGGATTCTACACTTCTTATTTGCCCTACATACCAAATCTCAGAAATATTGAAGGTATGAAAGTATTTTTCTTTGATTTTTAAAAAACACTGAGATTTGGCGATGTTGCGCGGCCTTAATTTAGAAGCAAAATAGGAAAATTATTCACCCCCCCCCCATAAAATTGGAACGGTAAAGACTAGTACAAAATAATTTGGCACACTTTCCTAACTCATGAAGGGGAACATTTGTGCCAAATTTCAAGTAATTCGGTGTCGGTGGGTGCAGATTTCAACTTTTTGCTGGTGTTTTGACATGGAATGACCCCAACGGAATTTATCCTTTTGGTGAACATTTTTTTGTCAAGCGGCAAGTTTTATTTCAGAAGTGCACAAAACTAAACTTCATTTTAGACTAAATCAGAAACTTCTTGAAATATTAAGTGACGATTTAAAGTTCCTTTTTACCAAACAAATTTTCATAATATTCTTGTCACACAAAACTTTCAACTATTTCACAAAGAACATCTCTTGTAAAAACAAACACTTTTTTTATTGTGAAACCAGATAAATATTCTTTCTTTCAAAAAAGTTCTTAAACAGTTAAACTAATAGTTAAGGGGGAATAACTCTTGTTTTATTCATTGTATATTTTGTAAACACACGCCTTTAAAGGAACATTCTAAAGCAATTTAATTTTCCAAATTAACAATATTGCTCTTAAAAAATCAGCATAGCTCAACTAAGTATTCTGAGCAAGTTTGTCTTGATAATTTGTATGATTTCTATATAAATATTTGTTGTTGTTTTATATAATTGTTGTTATCTCTGTATTGCCTTATTAGCCTTGCGCCGTACGACTAAAATTTAAATGTTTGCGGAGGAGTGAAATTTTCTACACGCAGCCAACCTAATATGACTAAACAAACAGCCTTCTAATGAATTTTTAAACCTATTTAACCATCACCTCCGCAACAATGACATGTCTCTAATTTCTACTTAGATACATTGGATTTATTTTCAACTTTTATAATTGAATTGTTCACATATATTGCGTATGATTCATCATCGTACATAATTAGGTACAATAAAATTTGTATTTTATATGAATACTACCTTAAGAAAACTGAGATGTAGTAGAGTGCCCCTCTTATCGTAGATTTGGGGGAGGGTTATCATAGATTGGAGGAGAACGACACTATTGCAACGGCCCTGCAGACGGAGATGACACAGAATTAAATTGCTATTAATTATTTATTATTAATCAAGTGTTCAACAGAAAATTTTGCGAAATTTCTTTGCAAAGAATTGCTTTATAATTAGTGTTGTGGATTCCGGGTATGGAATCCTGTACAAATAAATAAATAACGCCAGTAATTGAAATAGGAAAATAAGTGTATTGAACGTAAGAATACAAACTTGAAATGAAGATTAGTAGTCCAGGAATACGGGTTAGTAGAAAGTATATGTACAAGTCTCTGGAAGTGAAGCCGTAATTATCTCTCTCTCTCTCTCTCTCTCTCTCTCTCTCTCTCTCTGTAGACTCTACGTATCTCAACCTTATCTCAATGTATCTCTTTGCGTATCTCTCGTATCTCCAACTCTGTCAGTATAAGTATACTTTAGACGAGTCCATCTTGTGTAAACGGGGGAGAGCCCCACAACAATTAGCTTGAAGTCAATGATCTTCAGGATGACATGTTTCATACACATAGATGAAAGCCAGTTCAATTGTACTACGAAGCTGATTTTTTATTAAGTTTCAGTCTTGAAAATGAATTGGTCATCATAGTGTACGCTTCGAGTGCAATTTTAACATTGAGAAACACAAATTTCCAGTTGTCCGAAATTATTTTTCTGTATAATGCAGAGTGAGTCTCACAATTTTAATCAAGAATCATGTAGAGCTTTAGATGTTCACATTCATTTAAAAGGTCACCATAATCAAGGTCTTTGTGATACACATTAGCCAGATGCTCACACATTTTGTTTAGCGCATCAGAACCAATTGTTTTCAATTCAAGGAAGTAGGAAAAAAGATAATGTGAGTTACTAGTCAATGGAGGTTAATAATATCATCACATCAAGTCAGGTAAATCACCATATAATGGGTGAGCTATGGAAGAAAGGAATAATCTCCCAGTTTGCATTTCCACCATTATGGGCATTAGGCGAAACGGGATAGCTGAAAGAAAAGGAATGACAAACATGTTTTCTTCTCAGAGTTTTATACCGCTAAGTTATACTCAAAATTATATATACATATTTACATTTTCCCCACGCATAGAAATATAACACGTATATGCAACAACAGGCAGTGCGAAAAGGAGACGAAAAAAGAGCGTCTTACTTGTAATAATTCCCAAAGGAAATTTTAGCTGCCGGTGGATTCTTCTGTGTTTCTCGAGAAACCATATTTAGGATTCACAGCGGATATTCGAGCAGGCCGGATTTATCCTCTATGTCACTAATGAAGAGAAATTCCTTTCAGACAGGAAACGGCGAGTCATGACTTTTTTTTCTCGACATGAGGACTGCGAGCCGGAGATAGTTTCTATATTTGAAGATGTATTCTCAAAAGAAAACGGCGCCATGGGCTTGTAAGCTGTCCACGTGGCAGCTTACTGGTCCCATGCTAAAAAAAAGCGACTGTTTGGTTTGACTCCTGGATGTGACCAGCTACTTTCGTCACTCTATAAAGTGACGTCACTAAGCGGCCATGAAATAACATATATTATTTGATCACGACCAAATGAAGATAATCACATTTTTTTTATCCCTACACATTTTTTATATCTCTACCTACATTTCCAATCAGTGAATAAGCTTCTTCACATTTTGTCTGTACAAAGATTAGTGTGTCCAGAACAGATAGGAATTTTTTGCACCTTGAACCTTTCACTTTTGTTGAAAAGTTTCTCTTCTGATCCGTCATATCCAGTAAGACGCACACTTCGCTTTCGTTCCCGTTTTTTCTCATCGCTATAATCTTAATCTAGATACCTACTGCTGGCTTTCAATTCGTATGCACTAAATTTATTTCTAATTTCCTGAAGATAGTTTTTCAGGGACTCAAGAAAATTCAAGGCAACAATATGTTTGTATCTTCTGACTGCGAGATCCCTACTTGTTTTGTTCACTCTTTCAAGAATAGCATTCCAAAGATTTGTAAGAAAGACCGTTTTCAGGTTCTCCATTTTCTGACTCAATCCTTCTGCCTCTCGCACCTTGTATTCACTCCCGATTCAGTGTCAGATTTAATGTTCTTGAGACCACCATTCAGAGAATGAACAGCATCAAAATATGACGACCATCTTGTGTCAATCAGGCGCTCACAACATTTTTCCTAAACCAGAACGTTCCATCAATATGTGCAAGCAGAGAAAAAGGAATAAAGACGCCGAGTAAAGTCAGAGAATTTTATAGTTTGTAGATAAAAAGTTCAGAGGTCATCCAAGAACCAACATAGACATTCAAAGAACAAGGCAGGAAGATTCCACTTTTTCTTTGGAGAAGTTTACAATCAAGATCTGCAACAAAGCCACAAACTCGCAGAGGACAGAGAAGGCAGGCAAAATATTGTCGAATCAGTATACAATGTCACTGAAGATGAGAGATGTTAATTCATGACCTCAAATCGAAACAGTTTTGATGATGATGATGATGATGATGATGATGATGATGATGATCATCATCATCATCATCATCATCATCATCATCATCATCATCATAACGTTCTACCGCTTTTACTCTCACTAAATTCAGGTCGTGTCAAGACACATAAATGGCAAACTCATTCAGTTGATGAATCCCTGCTTGCAAAATGGGGATGAACATAACAAAACGTCCCACAGACTCACATCCTCGAATGTATTGGACAGTAAATGTCAGTTGATCGGTGTGTGGCATGTATTTTCGCATCTTGTATAAACGGCTTGTCCATTCACATATCACAAACTATCAATACCTGGTTTATTAGTGTTATGGGAACTTACCCATAGTAATAATGGACTATTCCGGACATCATAAATACTGCGCCTCAAGAGGGAGCAGCGTTCGGTCAGTCAGAGACAGAGTCGAGTCAGACGATTACTGTAAGACATTGGAATAGTGATACTTGTCGAGACAACATAGTTCTCTCTAACCAAACCTGATTGTCATTACTAACACTTCTACTTCTTTGTACATATTTCTGTTTGTAATATATCTGTGTTATTCCATACCTGTGTTCGAGTTATTCTTCATTGGTTCTACCTTGGACCATCACCGTGGTACAAGGAACTTGGACCATTACAATTAGTAAGTGCATCATAAATTTTCAGTCTTGAATAACTACTACATGCTTACCCTATAAGTGTTTCTGGTGTATCTCAGATTCAATTTCTAATAACCAATAGCATATATAACGGCAATCATTGCTATTAATAGTCAAGTGAGTTCAAGTGACGTTAGCTTTTACGTTATGTAGCGCCTGAGATCCGTACGTATGCATGCATGCATGTGAGGCTGCAGAGGTGGCCTCGATGCTAAATCAGAGGCGAATGCCAATAACCACTTGTAACCAGGGTCAGCTCAAGGTACTGGTGTAGCGGAAAAACACAATTTACACATAGTTAGAGATAACAAAATAAAGCCAAATTTACACATTTATAAAAAAAACATATATCTCTAAGTTACACACACGCCGTACTCTACTCAAAACTAAATTTAAAAGAAAATTACCAGCAATACATTTTTGTAAAATAAATTACTACCCCTCCTAAGAAAATTAAATGGCCCATAAGGACTTGATATGCCGCTAAACAAACAAAAGATGGGGATAAAGATAACGAAACGTTTCACATGCCCACATCCTCGAAGCTATCGGACTGTTTATGTCTGTTGATCAGTGTGAGGCATGTCTTTTCACATCTTGTATAAACATCTTTTCATGTTTTCCACAATGACAGCCAAGAGAGCTGTAGCAGAACGGTTGGGAACTTGAACGATGAAGCAGTCTTTTGTTTCACGGAAAATTCCCCCGAAGACCCATTGTTCTGGTAAAATGCGTCCGGCATTGTTCTTACGCCTCGTGAACATACTCTCAACCACCACTCCTTCGGCGCCGGCCTAGGTCACTGTGCTTCGCTTCATATACGCCTGGTGATTGGAAACATCCCCCTTGAAATGGTGCGAACGCGAACTGGGAATTGGTAATAATTGTGTGATCGACAGGAACACTTACGCGCGAGAGGTATGCATCAACAGCCTAGCCAACCTACAACAGTCCAAGATCGGCGACGAAGATTCCATTATCTACTCCGACAGCTGACTAGGATATAAAACCACTGATCTCCAGGAGAATGTCTGCCAACATTTCAAGGTTAATCATCGATACAATTTCGTTGATGCAGATACCGGAGTCCACACTCAGAATATCGAACGTTTGTGGGGATCAGCAAAGCCAGTTCCCAGTGTGGGGTCCAATTTGATCCTTACAGTTCTTTGTGTTACACTTCCAATAGATATTGGAACCAAAGTAGAGCTTCATTAGATAGTCATTTTTTACCTTAAAGCAGGTACACAGCGTCCTCTTCATTCTTGGCAGGTTTCAACGATTCATTTAGCAGTCTAAAAAAAAATTAATCTAACTTTATATATAATCCACAAAGACCCATTTTATATTTTAGTAGTGGAAAATAATTAAAATTAATAATTAATTAAAAGAAGTAAATAATAAATATCATAATCGTCTAGGTTTATATTTGTCGGGTTACCTCCTCCTAATTTTCGAAACCGCTACTAGGGGACGCTTTCAGGACTATAATTACTCAGCGATATTTTTTCTCGCTTTCTTCCCTTCTTATCCGCTTATTCGTCAGCATGTAACCTATCGTGGAGAACGCGTTCCCTTTTGGGAAATGCATGAACAACACACACACACACACACACACAAACGCACACGCACACGTACGTATGTACGTACGCACATTAACACTACACATACTTGGGACCATTAGGTTTTCACATTCATTTGATACACATCTTTATCTTTGTCACTTGTAACCCTTTATTGTTAATACATTATCATTTGTTTGTGTGTGTGTATATATATATATATATATATATATATATATATATATATATATATATATATATATAAGGTCATCCCATAAGCTCTGTCCGAATTTTGAATAAAGAAAACAAATGACCAAATGTTACATTTAATTACAGATTCAATCAACAATGTATTTTCCTTGCTTATCTATGATTCCTTCCATCTATTAACAAGCTTACCAATTCCATTACTGTAAAATTCTTTTGGCTTTGATTCGAAGAACTCACAAATGTCAGTTTTAACCTCTTCCTGAGTTACAAAAGCTGTTTCTTCCAAATGATTCTGTAAGCTATGAAACAAATGGTAGTCTGAAGGAGCAAGGTCGGGAGAATAAGGTGGATGAGGAATTTTCTCCCAACCAGGTTCTTCGATCTTTTGTGACGTGATTCTTGCTGTGTGTGGTCGCGCATTGTCCTGATGAAACATCACCCGTTTTCGATTCACTAGAGCAGGTCTTTTTTCCTCAAAGCTTGGTTCAAACGCTCTAATTGCTGACAGTATATTTGAGCATTAATTGTTGCATTAGGTGGTAAGAATTCAAAGTGGATTATTCCTTGGCAATACCACCAGATTGAAAGAAGAACATTTTGCCCATGAAGTTCCCTTCTCGGCTGTGGCTGGGGTCCTTCCTCTTTACCAAGCCACTGTCTACGACGCTTAACATTTCGATAAAAGATCCATTTTTCGTCGCCAGTCACAAGTCTATCCAAAAAAGGTGAAACAAGTTGGCGAGAATGGAGAGAAGAGCAGATTTGAGGTTGTTTTCAGACAATTCATGAGGCACCCATTTTCCAAGTTTAGGAACTTTTCCAATTTGTTGAAGATGACGATGAACAGTTGTATGGTTTGAACTGAGAGCCACTGCCAATTCCTCAACTGATAAAGCAGGATTTTCTTCAAGGGCTACTTCAAGAAGCTTTTCATCAAACTCAACTGGACGTCCGGCTCGATCTTTATCTTCAAGGGTGAAATCTCCACCTCTCAATTTTGCAAACCATCTTCTGCCAGTTCTTTCATTCACACATTCCTCTCCATAAACTGAGTGAATGTTTCTAGCCGCTTCGGCTGCTGAGTTTCCTTTCTTGAACTCATAAAGCATTATGTGCCTCAAATGATTCTTGGGTACTTCCATGTTAGCAGGGTTTTAATCAAACAAAATTTAATTTTATTGTTCTCTGAAATAAAATTTGATCAGTTTAAATGCATCTAAACATAAAAATAATGTTCAACTCCATTAGACATTATAAAACACTCTTTAAATTTCGTTCATTTTAACAAAAAGTTAAAATTCGGACAGAACTTATTGGATGACCTAATATATATAAGTAACGAAAATTTTGGTAATACGCATGGATAAACCCAAGGAGGATGAAATCCTAAAAGCTCAATGTTAATTCAGAGCGAATAATTTAATTTAAAGAAAAACAGACCACTTTAAGGCTCCATTTGTTATAATTTATTTCATCAGAGAATTTTATTTTTCAGACTTCACTTTAAAAAGGTGAAACAAAAAATGGAATTGATATTTACACTTTTGACGGGCAGTATTAAGCTTATCGGTTCTTGTCGTTTCTTAACATTTTTTAAGTGGACTCACATCCCGAGTTTGCCCAGTCGCTGTCAAGGCCGAGCCGAGGGCGCCATCATGCCATCATGCCACAATGTCTTCTTTTTGCGAGCTTATAAAAATATACTTACGGCCGTCTATGACTCAAGACAGATTAAATTAAATTCATTGGCCATTTTGTCAATAGAAAATGAAAATGAAAATACACGTAGAAAGTGCCACGAAATGATTTGTAGATCTAAAGGATAGAAAAAATGTTTTAGGTAGGATAATGAATGTTTTCTTTAGCTTGTAGAGAACCGTGTGTGTTTGCGTGTTGTTAATTTAGGAACACGTGCTGTTCATTCCTGCTAGAAGAAGGTCCAACTACAAGAAAATGGCGGGCTCTAGTTGTGTCCAACCGAAGATAAAAAGAAAACAAACAAGACCGATATATATATATATATATATATATATATATATATATATATATATATATATATATATATATATATATATGTCAACAAATATATGTATTAAACAACACAATTTTACAATGGCTATAGACATTAACATTTGTGTGTGTGTGAACATTTGTGTCTGTTCTTTGGTGAATGTTCGTACGTAGGTGTATGTGCGTATAATGTTCATGGCGTCTCCCACAAATGGGAAGACGCGGATCTTCTAAGAGAGCTTACATTGTAGTTGCTCAAATGAAGAAATGAAAAAGAGAACTAGGCAAGAAGTCACCCAGTATTTATAGTGTAGGGAGAGCGACCCCTAGTGACAATTAGGGAATGAAGGAGGAGCTAACTCTGACAAGCTTTTATTAAGTTGTGTATTGTAATAAATTCGTTATTCTAAATTTTCATTTTTTTTCCTTGTGAAAATTTTAAAAGATTATACTTGTAAAGAAACCAAAGTTCAGCTTGCCTGGGGTGCTAGCAAACTTAGGACCATCACTGCTTGTAACATAATAACAAATATTTATAGTTTAGTATAGAATACTATTATTTATTGATAGCAAGTCACAGCATACATAGATTAGCATGGGGGAGGCCTTATGCTCGTGGGCCCCCAGCCAACTGCCCAGCATAGCGATGCATTAAGACAGCCCTAGTCGTAGTTGCAACAAAGGATTAGAATGCATCTTTGTTTTTAAATAAAAGAAATGATAACTTAGAAAGGCAACAGTGGCGTGCGGCTTAGGGGTAGTTAAAATGAACAGTTTATTTACCCATAAGGTTAATGAAGGATGATAATGACGAGGAAACACGCTGGTAATTTTAACAAAAGTAGATAAGGAATTTATTCACGAATTTACACGCTTGAAGTAGTGCCAGTAGCTCGTTTCAGGAAAAATAAAACAATTCTTAAAGTCCGTAGTTTTAACGTATTGTCACGAAGAGGAAATGTTCAGGCATCAGATTGAATGATATTAAAACTTCTTAAGGCAAAGGTAAGAGAGTTCGTTGCTCACCGAAGGAATATACGATTTTCATACGTTCAAAAGTAGACGAAGAGAGATAGTTTGAAATTCTTAGCTTTCTTGGATTGGAGGGAGAGAAAATTCTTTGAAATACCGCGTGCTGGTTAAAAGCCGATAATATAGTTGGCGAGTACTTCAACGCTGGTCGCGAGGAGCTGAAACAAAACCTTTGACATGACTTCAGAGTTCAGACACTCTTCTGATCAATTTCATTTTTCTGCTCATTTTATATCATAAAGGATTTCGCCTAGGTTCGCTACTTTCTTTCCTTCTTCTTCTTAGCTCACCGGCTAAATTCCGTGAAGGCAAGGTTTTCATTTGTTAAAAAAACAAAATTTCACATAGGGCCACGAATTTCCTTCCTTTTTCTTCTTCTTGACTCACTGGTTGATTTCTGTGAAATCTCACATGGTTTAACGAATTTCTTTCCTTCTTCCTCAGTTCTTTGAATTTGAAGGAAGTAGGTGAAAGGAGTTATTATTATTTCACATTCACTACTAGGCCAAAGTGCGGATCAAACTACGCTAGAGTACTGGTCTGAGAGACAAACTTAATGTTTGGTAATGCAATGGCCAGTTAGAGCTTGTTTCCGAGCACACTCGTCTGTCAAACCAGCTAGCCAATCTCCATCACTGCCGACAGTGTGCATTCACTTCCTTGGTTTACTATTTGAACTCTCTCATGTACTCACATGTACACATGTATCTATCACATAAAGACACACACACACACATACACATACACATTCTTATAGCAAGTTTAAATGCCTTTGTTTCACAAGTGTTTACATCACCGAGGTATTGTTTTCCTAATGAAACCATTTTGTCAGAATTAACAGTACATAATGCAGGCTTCCCACAATCTGCAGTACATACTTTGGTTTATTAATAATTCAAATCAAGGAAAAAGTACTCTGTACACATATGTTTTAAATTTTAATGAATTTTAACCCCATCCAGAAAACATGTACCTGTGTATACTGCAACTGGTCACCGAAAATGCATGATTTTTAATCTCTTAAAAACATGACCTGTCTATAGTGCGACCCACTATTTTTTGTATAAAAAAATAACCATAAAAACTCGTACTATACACAAGCATATATCGGTAAATGAAAAACTTTAATTTACCTTTGTATAGTGAAACTGGTCACTGAAAATGCCTGATTTTTAACATCTTCAAAAAAATTACCTGTGTATAGTGTGATCCCTTATGTTTTTGCAAAAAAACTTATCATAAATCTCGTACTATACACGAGTATATATCGGTAAGTAATAAACCTGTGTAAGTCATTTACCTGTGTATAGTGCAACTGGTCACGGAAAATGCCTGATTTTTAACCTCTTCAAAATAATTGCTTGTGTATAGTGCAACACCCCCCTATTTTTTGCATAAAAAATTGATCATAAAAAACTCACCTTATACTCAAGTGTATATGTTATTTAAATTCTTTATAATTGATATTTAATCTCAGCTAGTTGCACATCTGCTCTAAAATTTGTTTTCGAGGTGGCCATCTCACAAGAGCCCGAAGCTTTGAGAAAAATAAAATAAAAATATATAACAGGTTAGCAAGAGGAAATAAATTTAGGGTTTAAAAGTCATTCATAAATTTTAATTTGTATTAATTAGTATATTATACACCAATATTATCTCTAATTAGGTCAGGTTAGTCTACGATGGCTACTCGTACCATGTACTTCCTGTTGAAATGTCAGGTCATCAGCAAATAAATCAGTTCTCCAACCAGGTTTTTTTGGTGATGAGGGCAACTAGAGATGCAGCGGGATTTAAAATAATACCTGTCAATGAGTGGATGAACCTTCTTGTAGAGTCAACGGCCATCTGGCACAGTGGAGTAGATTGGGCTCCATAGCTTTGGATGGAGACAATGAAGCGACGACGTCATCGAACGGTAGAGGGCTTCCTAACCTGAAGTCAACAGCCAGGGAGGAGAGTTCCTCAATAGAATCAACGACCATGCATCTGTGACCAAGTCGAGCCTTCAGTTTGTAGGACATTGGCTGTGGTTTGGTCTGGAGAGGGATGGGACCGCCAGATCTAATTTTCTAAGATACTCTGTGAATGAGTGAATATCTCATTAGCTTTCAACCAAGATATGTGGAAAAATGGTCAGGTGTTCAGATGCACAGTGACCCTATGAGTTTAATCAGTCATGGAGCTAATGATTATGATGATGATGATGATCTCTAAGCCTTTAGTTGGAATCTAATACCGTGGTGATTTCTAAGGAAGAAGAATGCACAAAATTTTTATGTCTACTCATGAAGAATCAAAACCTTCTAATAAATTTCTCTGTCCGAATCTGGCAACTCAAACAATTGTTTTCTTATTCTTCCTTTTACAAATATTTTGTAAAAAAAATTATTCCCTACTAAATCGAAGTTCTTGTGCCAAACATAAAACCCTAGTTAATAGTAATCAGTTAGTTATGTGCCATGCGTTATACATGCTTAGGTGATCATGTATCTTTTGATACATCACTGAAGAGGCAGATTTCCCAAAGTAGGTTGCTATTTCTTTCTGCAGTAGACCAATTGCCATCCAAGGCTATAGAACCTGGTCTGTCCTGCTATTTAATCATAGCTTGGGGGAGAAGAAGGGGATTATTACCTTTCCCAAGGGTATTAGAAAGTAAGTGAATGTAATGGATTCAACTGGAATTTCGAACTTGGCTCTCCGATTCCTCAATCCGAGCCGCTATCCATTACTCCACATAGCAAGTCATAATAGGCGTAAAATAGTCAAAGTAAGCTTCAACTACTGTGTAAAATTTTAAAGGAAAACCATTTATTACACAAGTTTGAAAAAAGTACAAATACAAAGTTTGCACAAAAATTTCCTTTCGTGTACCTATTAAGACAGGATAATAATTTCTGATAAAAAGAATTACCATTGAAAAACGGAAAAAGTTACAGTTTGGGAAAAGACAAGGATTCAATGACAAAAAGAGAAAACAATTCAAGAAGGCAGGAAAACAAAGGTGAAACCACCTTTCAGAAATAAATGTAAACACCTACTTTTTACTTGCCCAACGAGTGTCTCTTGTACATAGAGTATTTTTTAAAAGTCCCTTTTAAATTCTCAGTTTGTGCTTGGAAAAATTTCTTTGAATTCTTTTTGTTCTTTGTTGTCCAACCACAGGAGAATTTTCACTTAAACTTAAAAATTCTTTAGTCTACCTGCAGCTGGCTGGTAACCTTGTGTCTTTTTGATGCTCTCTTCTTGATGTCAAATGAATTCTGCACCTTGATGTTTATTTGCCTTGTCCCCTTGCTGTTAAAAAACCTTTTCTTCATAGTCCACTGATTGGAGTTCTTTTTATTTGAAAAGGTTGGCTCCCAAAAGACTACATCTAAATTTTCACAAAGGCACGAGATCACAGCTCTCATTGGCCACAAAATATGAAAAAAAACAATTTTCCATAAACTTGAAATGGATCATTCTCAATTTTTAGTGGTTTTCAACCACTGAGCTGAAAAAGGTATACAAGTGTAGCAATTTTTTACACAAACCGTATGGCCTTCATAAGAATACACTTTTCTCAAAAGAATGTGTACTAAAAAACAACTTAGATGATTAAACATTTATTCAAGACTAACATTTTTAAACTAGTAAAATTAAATTGTAACTTTTAGAAGCATTTATTTTCTCTTGACGCAAGCTTTCAATATGACTGAAAGAAAATACAAGTTGATTGGTTTGCAAGTGATGTGGCTTTCTCATTATCTTGTAGAGGAGTGGAGTACTGTTGTAGAGGGACCATGTGGGTTTTGAGCGTTGTTGTATTAGAAACACGTGCTGTTTATTTCCTGCTAGAAGATCCAACTACAAGAAAAATGGCAGACTCAAGTTGTGTCCAACTGAAGATGTAAAGCAGACAAACAAACAAGACCGATATATATATGTCAACAAATATATGTATTAAACAACAAATTTACAAGTGACAAAGACATCAACATTTCTGTTTGTGTGTGGACGTAAAGAGTTTGTATTTTGGTGAATGTTTGTACACATGTGTATGTGTGTATAATGTTCACAGTGTCTTCCCACAAGTGGGGAGACGCTATCTTCTAAGGGAGCTTATATTGTAGGTGTGTTCGCTGAAATGCAAAGTGAAAAAGTGAACGAGGCCAGAAGTCGCCCAGTATTTATAGTGTAGGGAGAACGATTCCTAGTGAATAATTAGGGAATTAAGGAGGAGCTAAATCCGACACTGTTGTCATATTCGGACAAGAGCTATCCAGTCCTCACTTTCCACTTTTGACAGAGTCCAAAAGTGTCTCTGCATCCTTGTAGGTAACAAATTAGGTGACATCGCAAGCCTCTCACTGCTCTGTTGCTATTTCTATAGAAACTGCTCAGACGAACTACATTCCTTGGTTCTACCAGTCCTAATCTTCATGCCTAGGAACCACCATGCCACTCACATTGTTGTAGCAAACCACCCACATTCCCTCCATATTCCATTCATTCATATATGAGATAAAATTCATCTCTTTAGAAAAGACATTTGCATATCAAACTTAGAAGATTCTTCATTCTTCTTTTTTCTACTTCAATAACAACGGTAGTATTAGAAGCCTTTTGCCATCTGATGTCAACATGTTCTTG
The DNA here is from genome assembly GCA_964036315.1 of Acanthosepion esculentum. Lineage (NCBI taxonomy): Eukaryota > Metazoa > Mollusca > Cephalopoda > Sepiida > Sepiidae > Acanthosepion > Acanthosepion esculentum. Next base: position 120,495,319 of record OZ038479.1, on the reverse strand, counting down.
ACTGGGGAGGAACAAATCCTTTCTCTCAGGTGACTTTCTTTACAAGTCTGGTATGGTTACTATATTTCTCTCCAAATTTCAAAAGGTAGAATCTTATCTAAATGAATACAAATATATTTTCTTTGCTCTCAGAAAATAACATATTCTGTGAAAAATAGAAAAAAAGAAAGGGTAGCAAGAAGAGAGAGGGGATGCAAATGAGGATCTAAAATCTCAACACATCAATTTTTATTCAAGTTCTTTTTTATATAAACTGTCTGGCTTCACTTTGTCTGTTTCTTTGAAAGAGAAACCTTGTTAGTAACACTCAAATTTTCTTAATTAGTTTTACATACATTTTTAATATTATCTTTTTTATTAAAATAATTCCTATATTAATTTTTACACAATTAAAAATTTTAATTATTCTTTTTTCATACGACTTTAAAATTATGGTTAATCATTTGGCGATCTTTAACCTTTGTGCCTGCAAAAAATAGTATGTCAAAAGGACAGTTTTTCCTTTGAAACCACCATCATTTTAACTACCTTCACTCCTCAGCAATGTTTATTGTTGCAAACATCAATGATTAGAATTTTAATAAAACCTAAACATATGAAAGTGAATTTATACATTTTCTTTACATGTTCTTTCTTGAGAATGTGCAAAAGTAATAAACACTATTTATTTATTTATTAAATTTTTTATAAAAATACTTCCTTTATTTATAAAAATAGTTCCTTTTTATTAAAAAATACCTGATTTTCATAAATACTTGTTTTGTAATAAAAATACTTTTTCTTTAAAAAATACTCTTTTCTACATGCTTGTTTTGAATATTATTGCTTCTTATAGAAAGAATTTATTAATAAAAATATTTGCTTCTTTAAATGAATATATTATTTTCTTAATTTTCTTTTCAGAAAATACCTGTTTTTTTAAATAAATTATTTGCATTTTTTACTAAAAGATAAGCATCTTTTTATGAAAAAGAATTATTTTTGCAGAATAAAAATAATACTTAGTTATTTTTTATTCTTTTCATAAAAATACTTACTTTTTTAAAAATAAAAGTACAATTTTCTTGCTTTTGCTAAAAAAATAAATTGCTTTTTATACAGAAATATTTGTTTTTGTAATAAAAACTTGATTTTCATAAAACAATACTTGTTTTTAAAACTTTGGTTTGTATACTATTTTCTTGTTTTTAATAGAAATAATTTATTAATAAAAATATTTGCTCTCTTTAAATGAATATATTATTTTCTTCATTTTCTTTTCTGAAAATAGCTTTTTTTTCAAAAAATAAAAACATTTACATTTTTGCAAAAAGATATTAGCTTTTTTATGAAAAATAATTGTTTTTGTAGAATAAAAATACTATTTTTCCATGAAAAAATGACTTAATTTTTTACAGAAAAATATTAGTCTCTTGTTTTTATTTTTAATAAAAACATTGCTTTAAAAAACTGTTTATAAAAATTCCATTTCTGTATTGCAGCTGCTACTGTTGCTGCTGCTAAATCTTGTGCCATGATGGCATCGAGCCCACAAGTCTCTTGTCATGAACATTGTAACAATCTCCGGCACCAGATTAATCTACTGAAGAGCCTGGCAGATGACGTGCATGGTTGGCTGTGAGGGTTGTTGCCAGTTTGCAGAGGACAGGTTGAACTGTTTAAGATGACATTGGTAGGATGGTTTTTCAGGTCATCACAAGATGTGACTGATCCAGTGAACATAGTGCTGGGTGATGGTGTTCAGTATGTTTGGGTAGCTGGTCTTCCTGCAGAGCTCTGCATTGAACACAAGATCAGACAAGTGTATCCACTTAATGGTCCTGCGAGCATGGAATTCAAAGTCATGTCGGGGCTGTATAGTAGTGCAAAGAAATCATTTCTATGCTTTTCGTTTTAATACAGGGTGTCTCTAAAGTCTGGACACATAGGCAAAAATGCATATTTTCAAGAAATTAAATTTTCAACATTTTATTGAATTGAAATATTAACAAATATCATCTTCAGTATGATTTCCATCATTTGTAATGCAAAGATAAGATTCACATGAACTCAATGCACTAACATCGCTGTCAATTTTAGCACAATCACTCTTTATGCATTCAAGCATGTGTCTTGCATCTGTGATTTTCATTGAGTAAACCTTCTCCTTTAAAAAACTCCAGAAAAGGAAGTCAGTTCTTTCTCCTTTCGACAAAACCATGTTTAATCTGTAAAGGAAAAAAAAGTATAGTTAATGAGAGTTCCCATGTGTCCAGACATTAGAGACACCCTGTATAATAAACTTGCTTTTTATAATAAATACTTGCTATTTTTAATAAGAAATTCTTTTTTTTTATACTATCTTATTGTTTTTATAAAATAAAAAAATGCTTGTTTATATAAATATTTCTTTAATTTTTTTAAATGAAAATGTTTCTTACTTTACCATGAAAATATGTTTTTAGTTGAAGACACTTATGAATGACTTGTTTTTTGAAATCAAAATACAATTTTATTGCCTTTTAAATATTTGCATTTCAAATAAAGGTATTATTTTATACTTTTTTAAAAGATTATCTGATTTTTGATCATAAAAATATTGCTTTTTCAACAAAAATACTACCTCCTTTGCTTTTTAAATAAAAAATAAATGCTTTTTGCTATAACCCGACATACCTTTATTAATTACTTGCTATTTTTTTAAATAAAAATACTTGTTTTTATATGAAAAGCTCTTCTCTCATTTTTACAAAAATATTTGCTTTTTTTATAGAAATGCTTATTTTTATATAAAAGTTTTTTGATATGAAACACTCGCTTTCTCAAATAAAAACACTAATTTCTTTTTTTAATTAAAAATATTTGCTTATTTTGGGTATAAATACTTGAATTTGTAAGTGGAAATATACATTTTTAATAAAAGATACTATTTTCTAGTGTTTTTAAATAAAAATATGTATTTTAAATATTACTATTTTCTTGCTTTTTTAAAAATATTTTCTTTTTAATTAAAATATGTTTTTAATTTAAAATACTTTTAATTAAAAATACCTATTTTTAGTAAAAACTACATGCTCTTTAATTTAAATACTATTTTCTTGCTTCTTTCATTAAAATACTCATTTTTATTATAAAAAAACTTTTTATTATAAAAATATTTGCTTTTTATTATAAAAATATTATTTTCTTGTTTGAGAAATACTTCATTTTAGAATAGAAATATGATTTCCTTGTTCTTTGAAATACTTGATTAATTTGTAATTTGCTTTCTGAAATACTTTCTTAAAATAAAAATATTTGCCTTTTTAAATACTATTTTATTGTTTTTTGTTTTTAAAACTTTCTTTTTCAAATTAAAAACGCTTGTTTTATTTTTCAATAAAATACTATTACTGGTAGGTTTTATAAAAAATACAAGCATTTTTCTTACATAGAAATACTACTTCCCATTTTTCTATTTATAAAAATACTTCTTCCCATTTTTCTATTTATAAAAATACTACTTCCATTTTCTAATCATAAAAATACTTCCCATTTTTCTATTCATAAAATAGTACTTCTCCCTATTTTTCTATTAATAAAATAAACCTTAACTTTTTTTATAAAAAATTTTTGCTTTATAAAAAAAATAAAAGTACTATTCTCTTGATTTTAGTATTACTTGCTTTTAAAAATAAAGAAATTTAAATTTAAGAATAATCTTTCCATGTTTTGCATGTAAAAAATCATTCTTTTTATAATAAAGATTTACTTTTTGTAATAAGAAATACATAATTTTTTTTGTAAATAAATAACTTATTGTTTTTTGGGCAAGCATAGATAAATGGGCCCACAATAATATGTAGTGTCAAAAGGACAGTTTTTCCTGACATGCTTTTTTAACTACCTTCCTGCTGTGGCAATGTTTATTGTTTTAAAAAGCAAGGAAAAAAACTGGAATTAAATCTAAACATATGATGAAAGTGAATTTATGCATTGTTTTGTTCTTAAAGATTTACAACAAATATATTAAATATTATTTATTTATTAGATTGATAATTTACAAGGATAATTTTAAATTTACAACATTCTTAAATCTAATACAATTAGAACTAATGCAATGCAATATTTATCATTTACCAATTTATAATTTATAAAGAATAAATATGAAAACAATTTTTTATTCATAAACTGATAAACATTTACTGAATTATTAAAATATGTGAACCAACTATAATGAACTTTCTTATTTATCATTTTATAAAGTTTGAATCAATTGGCAATTAGCCAATGTTTTGCCAACCATTCCAATAAATAATATAATAGTGTAAATAAACAATCTAATAAATAAATAGTGTTCATTATTTTTGTTGTCAATTCTCCAGAACAAAGAAAATGTATAAATTCTCTTTCTTATGTTTAGGTTTTATTATAATTTTAATCATCACTCTCTAAAACAATAAACATTGCTGAAGAATGAGTGTAGTTAAAATAATAGCAGTGTCAAGGGAAAAACTGTCCTTTTGACACACCTCTCTTTTTTTGCGGGAACAAAGATTAAACATTGCCAAAATTTCAATTAAATTAGGTTAGGTTGGTTTATATTATGACATGTTAACTCTTGTTGAGCTACTTAATGTCAAATTTTGTATGAATCTCCCAGTGAGGATTGAACTCACTACTCAGTACTTTATGTTTCTCATACTTGAGTCTACAGGTAAACATTGATTAGGTTTATACTTGTGCCTTTCAATAAACATTGGTCAGGTTTGTGTCTATATGTAAAGATTGGCTGGGTTTATACTAGAGTCAGTAGGTAAACATTGGTTGCGATTATACTTAGGTCTATAGGTAAACATTAGTCAGGTTTATACTTGAGTCTATATGTAAAGATTGGCAGGATTTATACTTGGTCTATAGGTAAACATTGGTGGGATTTATGCATGAGTCTGTATGTAATGATAGGCTAGATTTATACTTGAGTCTATAAGTAAACATTGGTTGGGTTTATACTTGAACCTTTAGACAAACATTGGTTGAGTTTATGCTTAAGTCTGTATGTAATGGTTAGCTGTGTTTATACATGGGTCTACAGCTAAACATTGGTCAGGTTTATACTTGAGTCAATAGGTAAACATTGGTTGGGTTTATACTTGAGTCTGTATGTAAAGATTGGCTGGGTTTATACTTGATAAACATTGGTCAGGTTTTATACTGGAATGTACAGGTAAACCATGGCTGGATTTATACTTGACTCTGGTTGGTTTATATTTGAGTTTATAGGTAAATATTGGTCACATTTGTACTTGAGTCTATTGCCGAAGAGTGAAGGTAGTTTAAAAAGCAGTGTCATGAGAAAAACCGTCCTTTTGACACTCTGTGGGTACATTTAGCCCTGTTTACACTTTTTTAAATATTAAACATACTTGTTTATTAAAAAAGATTGCTTCTTTTAATAAGATACTTTTTCCTTGCTTTTTCTATAAAATACCTTTTTAAGTACTTGGCTTTTTTTATATTTTTAAAATAAAATTTAATTTCTATTTTCTTCTTTTTTGTCATTATACTTGCTTTTCTTTATAAAAAAAATAACTGTTTTAAATAAAAATTCTTGCTTCTTAATATCAACATAAAAATCTTATGAAAAATGTCTAAATACAGAGCAAGAATCTATAATTTGCCATATTTCATCTCTAAAGCCAAACTGCAGAAAAAATACCCATAAAACTCAAAGATTGGCTTCCTGTTTGAATATCTGAAATGACTTATTTACATGTAGACTATTGTCCTCAGCTTTGTTTTCACAATGTTTCGGCTGTTGTGCCCTCTGGCCTTCATCAGGCATGTGTCGATCTGTGTAACTTACAGTGAATTCCAAAATTAACCCTTTATTTAATCTATACTTGAGAAATCTAATTTCCTGAAAAAACAGTTTATATCACTGAGGTCCCTGAAGTGGTTTGTGGAACCCTATCAAAAATTGTAGAAAAATTCAACAGATTTAAGTAATATCACTAAAAACCTCAATTCTGTACCAACACCAGCTCACACAGAAAAACTCATTTTCATCCAAAATGTAGGCTCCAATCTGAATTTCCACATTTGCATTATTAACCAATCAGCAACATTATGTCAAATGCTTTTAAGGCTTTGCAATTTCAGACAACTATGCTTGTTGTCTGCTAGAAAATTTGAGAGATCACTCCAGAAAATGATTAACAATATTTTCCCTCTTAAAAATAGATATTTAAAAATTGGGAATAATATTTATTAGCCAATAAATTTTTTAGTTTAGTAAATTAGTGTGCAACTGATTACTCATATTTTGTATAATTAATCAACATTTGACATATTTTTCAAGTGAGTTCTTGCAACAGACTCAAGATTTTAAAGTAAATTAAGCAACATAAAACAAACATATGAACAGAGTTATATCAAAAAAATAATAGTATCAGTATCAGTTCTCTTTATCTGACTGCTGGAAAATTACATGCATTCATAAAACAATATAAATACATGACTCCTTCCTTAAGTATGCACTTCATGTCTTTCTGTCATACTAATGCAGTCTGTTCTGCTGTGCTGTAAAGAAGAACATTTTTTATGAAACTTTGTTTCACGAGGATCTTTGTAATTTGTTTCTTTCAAATTGAAAGAAAACAAATACTCAATAATAAAATTTATTTAAAATTTGTAGAGCTGTGTTTGAAGATTATTTCTTTCTTCACTTTCTGGAAGCTTTTCCCTCTACAGGTTTATCATTTTCATCATAATTATTCACATTATTTACATGTAGACTATTGTCCTCATCTTTGTTGTTGTTATCACAACATTTTGACCGCTATGCCCTCTGGACTTGTGTATGTTGATCCAGGTAACATACTGCGAATTTCAAACTGAACCCATTATTTAATCTATTTAATTCTCTGTGGGTTACCTGGATCAATATACACCTGTTGAAGGCTGGAGAACACAACCACTGAAATATTGTGATAGCAACAACAAAGATGAGGACAACAGTCTGTATGTAGATAGTGTATTTACAACTGACTATTAAAGGATGAAAAATTCTCATAGATTTTGACGTCATTCTAGATCTTTTTTGTCCAAATCCATGAATTTGTTTTGCTCGTCCTATGTCTAAAAAAGACACGATATAAAATTCACTATTTTTTTATCCATAATGTTGAATATGTTAAAATTCCTCAACTTTTTAAAAAGAAAAATCTCAAGTTGATGTTAAAAATTGCCCCAAAACACTGTTGATTTATTTAAGATAGAATGATCATGTCTTTAATTTGTATTTAGATACATTGTATTTATTTTCAATTTCTCTAGTTGAATTATTCACCTATATTGCATATGATCCACTATTGTATATAATTAGGTTACCATGTATTTTATATAAATGCTATAATGAAAATTGAGATGTAGTAGAGTGGGAGGTACTGTATGATAGATTTGTGGAGATGGGAGGGGGGGGGCACCAGACCCTTGAACTGGCCCCATCTATGTTGATTTTATGATTTGCCAGAATCAACCACTTGTTAACTGACTTATGGATACATCATGTTGAAACATTGTTTCCTGTACAGTCACTAAAGTTAAACAAATTTGAGCTTGGTCTGTACCTAGATGGGTGACCCCTTGGGAATACAAGGTACTGTAAGCTTGGATGAGTGGATGTTGTAAATTGATAATCACTTGGAATTGTTAATTGTACAGCCAAGTTATAATTTCCATTAGTTTCATTATATTGACTTATGTGCAAATACCATGGAAAAGGCATGAATCCACCTCTTCTCCCGATAGCTTATACAGTGTAACCCTGATATAAGAGAGTTGTCGGGACCGGAGAAGAAGTATCTTATATCCGGGTTTGGTCTATTTTGTTTAGGTAAGTATGGCTCTAATTTGGGACCAGATAAAATATCTCTTATATCCGGGTTTCTCTTATATCCGGGTTACACTGTATCATTAAAACCATTATTATCACAAAAAAAAAAAATTCTTACAATTTAAAAATATTTTCTGGCTGTAAATAGCCTACAAAGGGTTGATAATGTTTCGGCCGTTGTACGCTCTGGCCTTCTTCAGGTGGTTGGAATGTCGAACTGAACCCTTTATTTTGCTCCCTGGGGTAGACTGTTCTGTTTGAAATAAAGAGTTCAGTTCGACGTTTCCAACCACCTGAAGAAGGCCGGAGCATACAACAGCCGAAATGTTGTGATAAACATGGCGACGAAGATGAGGACAATAGTCCAAATAATATAAATAGTGTACATAATACCTCATCTGAGAAATATAGACAGATACTAAAGGGTTGATAAGTCATAAAAAATGGATCAATCAATCAAATACTGATTATTACACAGACATGTTTTTTAGATTTATTTATCCTCTAGAAGCTACTGTGTCCACAAAGTGAGTGATCAGTTTATATATGGATTGTAATATAGAACTGATCCCCACTTTATATCCATATTATAATTTGTTTGTCAAATTCTGATTAGGTATGAATCCACTTCTTGTCCCCCAGCTATGGGTTAATTAGTAAGACTTATAGCACTAAAACTATTATTTTTTTTAAAATTCTTAAAGTGTAAAAATATTTTCTGGCTTTAAATAACCTGCAAAGGGTTGACAAGCCTTAAAAAATGAATGAATCAATCAAATACTGATTAACTACATAGATATATCATTTAGATTTATTTATCTTCTCTGAACTATAAATATATCTAAACTACTATGTCCATAATGTGAATGATCAGTTTATATATTGATTGTAACAGAATTGATCCTCCACTTTATATCCACATTATAATTTGTTTATCAAATTCTGATTAGATATGAATCCACTTCTCCCCCAATTAATTAGTAAGACTTCTATCACTAAAACCATTATTATCTAAAAAAAATATTCTTAAAATCTAAAAATATTTTCAAGCTTTAAATAACCTGCAAAGGGTTGATAAGCCTTAAAAAAATGAATGAATGAATGAAATACTGATTAACTACATAGATATATCATTTAGATTTATTATCTAAAAAAAAAAAATTCTTAAAATTTAAAAATATTTTCTGGCTTTAAATAACCTGCAAAAGGTTGATAAGCCGTAAAAAATGAATGAATCAATAAAAAAAAAACTTGTTAAATAATTCACTGCATTTCCACTGGTAACTGTCACAATGTTGGTTCTTTTTTATGTGTAAATTAGTTGGACGATGTTTTCACACTGTTCAAATGCACAACTTTGTGTGAATTAATTGATATTTTGTGTGCTATTCAAAACAATTAGCATTAAAATCTTTTTTTAAATTACTTCCCTTTCCACTGCATTCTTTTTCAAGGCTTCTCAATTGCAGTAGCTTTATTGTTAATTTCACTCAAAGATGTTTTCTGTTGTCATAGCAGGATATGACAACACAACTATGAACTTCAAACAAATTCGAATTCTGTGATCAGAGTCACCTTCAGTTGCAAGATAAACTTTTGTACAGCAAATGAACTTACAGAGTGATAAAATTTTAATAAATTTGAGAGCATCTAATAAATGAGAAACTGTCAAAACTTATTGGTCCATAGCAGCACCAATGCTCAGTATCTTGTTTTGGTCAATGAGTAAATTTCACAAGTGAATGTCTAGCCCTGACTTTGATAATAAAATTTAAACAATATAATTTCAAAAAATCAATCAAATTATATGAGACAAATTATAATTTAAAACCGAAAAAGTGCAGCTAATAATAGAATAAAAACAATGATCTCCCAGCTATGGGTTAAATAGAGGAGAAAACTGAACTCTTTAGCTGCAGTTAGCAGCCAGTATAGGAAAAGGACAACTCTGAATTCAAAAATGTATGTGGCCCTGGTAGGACAACTAAAATACCTTCAAAGACTCATTTTAAAAATGAGCAAACAATTTGATGAGAAAACAGCACCAAAAAAATTTATTAATATGGAAATATTAATTTTGAATTTTAAACTAACATAAAAAACTTCAAGAATTATTTTTTTATTTTTAAAAATGCATTTTATTATTAAACCTTATTTATAGCTTTTTTGCGGTGTGTGTGTGGGGGGTTACCTACAGGGTGGTCCGAAAATCTTGTCACCCCATACAAAAAAAAAAAAAAAAAGTAATGAGAATAGAACAATACAGTAATACAAAGCACATGCACTGGATTCAGTTTATTCACTTTCATTGACGCTGTCACACATCGAGAAGGTCTCCATGAACACCATCATTTTCGTGTCAGCCATCTGAAATAGAAAGAAAATTATATTATGTAGGGGTAGCAAGACTTTCGGACCACCCTGTACTTTTTTTTTATTTTTATTTTTTAACTCAAACTGTAGTAGTGTATGTAATTAACGTTCGCTCAGCGTAGTTGCTGTATAAACAGGGTGGCTCTGAGCAGACGGGCATTTTCGAAAACGAGCAGCCTTGATGAAAATGAGTATTTTGCAGTGCACCTTTAAGTTGTAAGCCTTAAGGACTGACGATATAAATGATGATATATAGCTTAAAAACTAAATTAATACACTCAAACTTTGCCAGTTATTTGAAATTTCATTGCTTTCTTATGACAATATATTTCTTAGAAATAAAAGCGTACAACATACAAATATTTAAAAAAGTAATTAACTAAAAAGTAAAAAAAAGTAAATTTTAAAATTACTTTTTTAAAATTAACAATATACGTTACTTTGTCACTTTTTTTTTTATAGCAAAATGTGAAATAATTTTACGATATATTTAATTTTATAATATCGACACTAATTAATTTATTATTGCACTTAGAGGATTTATTTTTGTAAAAAGCAATTTTAAAAGTGAAAAGTAAAAAAGCAACAAAACATTTTGTTTTTAATTGTGCAACTAAAAAACAAATTGAAAACTTGTCTTTTCATTTTTCAATAAACTTAAATAAATATTTACCTAAAATATTAATTTATCGGCTCCATTCGTCTTTTCCTTTTTTGTACATTTTTTACATGTTTGTAATCCTTCACAGAATATAAACACATTTTTCCAGTAATTGTATATATATATATAAAAAATAAAAATACACGTTCTTTAGACAAACAATAAAGCGGTGAGCCTATTGAATATGTCTACTATGTAAAATATGGTCAGGTTGCTCCCAAAATGCTTACACATATCAATTTTATATGTAAGAAAAAGAAAGACCGTGACGAATATAAATATTAAAAAAGAAAGAACAGTTTTAAGAAGTGAATTAAAATAAATAACAATAAAGATGCGGATATCTTTATTAAATAAAAAGCAGAATAACAACCAAATATTTCAGAACAAAAATACAGGTGATAGCTTTTTTGGGGTTGCTTCCCTTCAGTTGCACCCTCCTCCATGTACTCGCTTTATGTTTGTCTCGATAAAAAACTTTGTAAATAAAACAACTGTCTGTCCGTGTGTCATTGCTTCTGTTTCTCCCGTGTTTTCTATAAGATGGGAACCTACCCGATCTCAACAGGGGCGTTCGAACCTCAGCAGATCGGCTGACTCGCCCATGGCGAGCTAAGAAACGCAAAACGTCCCTTTCCTCGGTTTGCTGTTTCTCATGTCGTTACTGTTTCTTGACTCAGGTCGGTATTTCAAACTGGCGCCTTATTTTCTCTACTCCTACTCTCGATCGCCCGCCAGATTTTCCTCCGCCTCCTTCTGTGTGGCTACAGTCACTGCGCGATCCTCCAACTCTCCCTGCTGCTTACCTCCTCCTCACAAAAGTTTTTTGTATCTTGTTTTTGTTTTTTAATGGCAAAAATCTCATTTTCCATTCCCTCATTGCATTTGTTGCTTTATCGATTATCATAAAAACATAGTAATTATGTCTTATGTTATAATCAGTTTATCAGTCATATAATCATCATTATTGAAAAATTTTAAATATTTTATTTTCTTTATTTCAAAAATTAAGAAGCTTTTGTTGACGCGATCGCTTTTTAAAAATGTTTAAAATTTTAAATTAAATTAATTAATCATTACTTTCTTTTCTACCATTATCATTGTTATTATTATAATTAAAGTTATATCATGTTGATATATATATATATATATATATATATATATATATATATATATATATATATATATATATATACAGTACACACACACACACACTACAGTAATTTTCTTGCGTGTTTTACTTTATGAATCATAAATAATAGATATCTCTTCTTTTTGTTGTGCGAATACTAACTACAGTTAAATTGCCGTGTACAAAATTGATTAACTTAGACTCAATCACTTCAGATGTTAAATTGTAATGATCAGGAACATTCTGTTTTTAAATCCATCTATGATACGAAATAATCTAGTCAAGTGCCTTCATTATTAGAGAATATTTTAAAAATCTGTTTATTTCGCTCAAATAATCCACAAGCTATGTATCTGGAATAGAAACTACCATTTTTGTTCTATCCTTACACAAATCTTTCTTGAGGCAATTATATTAATTTTAATTTCAAGCTAATTTCCAATGAGCAAAAAATGCTTTGCTGTATTTCACTGAATTTAAATGGATTGGAATGAGTTTTTTTTTTAAATTATTATCTGTAAAAACGCCAAGATCGTCCATATTGACAAATCTGTCAACACAACGTAACTCTCTTTATTAAAAAATCTTTCACAAATAAAATATACTTTTTTGAAGCTTTGAGGAAGATTAGTTGATTTAAAGTTTAATTAATTTGATTTGAGACAAATTACTTACTTTTCGTCCAAAATATTGCAGAAAAACATTTTTTTACACGGAGGTGGGTGTTCTTATGAGGTGTTGACAACTCTCGACAGACTTATGTTTGGAAAGTTTTTCTAAAGGGGACTTAACTGTAACAATTATTTGACGAATATAGGATGAGTGCCTTTTTTAGTATATATTTTTTAACTACCCAGTATATATATATATATATATATATATATATATATATATATATATAGTACAGGTAATCGACCCGTTGGTATATAATCGGGGTGGCTCCTAGTAATATTAATTATTAAAACTGATCCACAGAGAGCTTGATGTTTTTATTTTAACAGAGCATATGTATTTTTTACAGTAAAAAAAATTACCTCAACATAGCTGATTGTCTATTTCAAGCCATTTTGTACATGGCTATCATCAGCTCCTAAGAGTTGATGATAGCTGTGTACAGAATGGCTTGAAATAGACCTTCTCTATGATGTAATATATATATATATATATATATATATATATATATATACAGTGTAACCTGGATATAAGAGAGTTGTCGGGACCGGAGAAGAAGTCTCTTATATCCGGGTTTCTCTTATATCCGGGTTTGGTCTATTATATATACATTAACAGAGCCTCTAATTTCGGACCATATCAAATCTCTCTTATATCCGGGTTTCTCTTATATCCGGGGTTCTGTTATATCCAGGTCTCTTATATCCGGGTTACACTATATATATATATATATATCCCAACGTAATATATAAAATATGACCTAATTAACCATTCAGTATTTGCTGAAAAATACTTTAATGAGTGAGCAGAAATTCATTTTTTTTGGAGTGATATTGTTCAGTCTCAGGGACCCACCTCAATATCTATCCCTTGGGAGGAGGCCACAGCAATATTACTCCCTTGAGTGGGGCCACAGTTATTACCTGGTGCCGTCTTGGTGGATACATGCAGACTCAAGTATAAACCTAACCTATGGAATCAAGTACAAATGTGACCAATATTTACCTATAAACTCAAATATAAACCAACCAGAGTCAAGTATAAATCCAGCCACAGTTTACCTGTACATTCAAGTATAAACCTGACCATTGTTTATCAAGTATAAACCCAGCCAATCTTTACATACAGACTCAGGCATAAACCAACCAATGTTTATCTACTGACTCAAGTATAAAACTGACCAATGTTTATCTAAAGACTCAAGTATAAACCTAACCAATGTTTAGCTGTAGACCCATGTATAAACACAGCTAACCATTACATACAGACTTAAGCATAAACCCAACCAATGTTTGTCTAAAGGTTCAGGCATAAACCCAACCAATGTTTACCTATAGGCTTAAGCATAAATCCAACCAATGATTATCAAAAGGCTCAAGTATAAACTCAACCAATGCTTACTTATAGACTCAAGTATAAACCCAGCCTATCATTACATACAGACTCACACATAAATCCCACCAATGCTTACCTATAGACCAAGTATAAATCCTGCCAATCTTTACATATAGACGCAAGTATAAACCTGACTAATGTTTACTTATAGATTTAAGTATAATCGCAACCAATGTTTATCTATTGACTCTAGTATAAACCCACCCAATCTTTACATATAGACACAAGCATAAACCTGACCAATGTTTATTGAAAGGCTCAATTATAAACCCAATCAATGTTTACCTGTAGACTCAAGTATGAGAAACATAAAGTAGTGAGTAATGAGTTCAATCCTCACTGGGGGATCCATACAAAATTTGACACTAAATAGCTTAACAAGAGTTAACATGTCCTAATATCAACCAACCTAACCCAATTTAATTGAAATTTTGGCAATGTTTAACCTTTGTTACTGCAAAAAAGAAAGGTCTGTCAAAAGGACAGTTTTTCCCTTGACACTGCTATTATTTTAACTACCTTCATTCTTCAGAAATGTTTATTGTTTTGGAAAGTGACGATTAGAATTATAATAAAACCTAAACATAAGAAAGAGAATTTATACATTTTCTTTGTTCGGGAGAATAGAAAACAAAAATAATAAACACTATTTATTTATTATATTGTTTATTGGGATGGTAGGTGTAATGTAGTGACAATTCTAAGTAGAAGCTTATAAAGCTTTATTTGACTCTTTCAGCTTTAGTGCTGAAAAAACATCTTATAGTGATGGATGGTTACAAACATGAGGAGAGATAGGATGTGCTTATTTTATTACTATAGTAGGCAAAACATTGGCTAATTGCCAATAAATTCAAACTTTATAAAAAGGTAAATAATAAGGATTTTCCTTATTGTTGGTTTGCATATTTTCATTTATTAAATGTTTATAAATTTATGAATAAAAAATTGTTTTTATACTTATTTCTTTATAAATTGGTAAATAATAAATATTGCATTGCATTAGTTCTAATTGTATTAATTTTAAGAATGTTGTAAATATAAAATTATTCTTGTAGATAAACAATCTAATAAATAAATAGTGTTTAATATTTTTGCTGTCAAGTCTCAAGAACAAAAAAAATGTATAAATTTACTTTTGTATGTTTAGGTATTCTTATAATTATAATCATCATATTTTAAAGACAATAATCATTGCTGAGGAGTAAATGTAGGTAAAATAATAGTCAAGCTGTCAAGGGAAAAACCATCCTTTTTGCAGGCACAAAGTTTAAAGACTTTCAAAATTTTAATTTTAATTGAGATTATAAAATTTTATTTGTTGAATGAAGCATTCTTCTTCATCTTTAAAGGTCCTTTTTTGGATGGTTAATGGAGTAAAAAAGGCGATTACCCTATTCTGCTGGCCCAGTGCCTATTGGTAGGGTCAACACTTGGGCAATCATGTCTCTTTTCGATTCATATTCACCTAAGTGT
The DNA here is from genome assembly GCA_964036315.1 of Acanthosepion esculentum. Taxonomy (NCBI): domain Eukaryota; kingdom Metazoa; phylum Mollusca; class Cephalopoda; order Sepiida; family Sepiidae; genus Acanthosepion; species Acanthosepion esculentum. The sequence continues at coordinate 120,479,755 of OZ038479.1, read as the reverse complement.
ATTTGTGCATAAGTGAATGTAACGAACCTGAATAGAATTTGAACTCAGCTATCCTGTTTCTCATTTGGAGCTGTTATTGACTACACCACCTGCACATCCAAGCTTACAGCACCTGGTATTCCTAAGCAGCCACCCATCTTGGTACTAACCAGTCTTGATGTTGCTTAACTCTGGGGATCAAAGAAAAACCAGCGATTCAATATTATATGACTCTAAGCACAGACTGAAGTTAAGCAATGGTGAGCCTGCTCAGTACCTAGATGGGTGACTGCTTGGGAATTCCAGGTGCTGTAAGCTTGGATGTGCTGGTGCTGCAAACAGCTCTGATTGAGAAATCGGAGAACTGAATTCCTGATATGGCCTTATGGAATAAAGTGTTAGTAAGTCTTATTAAATTATGAAGAGTAGAGGTTGGCATGATTTTCTTTCAGTGTCTGTGAACAGTTGAAATCATGCAGCAGCATTTCAAAACAAATCTTTTTGTAGGCATTCTAACAATTATAGAGAAAGTAAATTACTTCAACTGTCATATTTGGGCAAACAAATGATTCTTTCATTTCATCCAAATCAAAATGAAGGATAGTATCAGGAGAAGAAATGACAAACATGAGTGATTAAATACTAACAATGACTCTTGTATAAATGATATATAAAATCAGGAAGTTTTGGAGTTGTCTAGTGGCTGAGAAAGTTCTGGATATTACTTTGATTTTTAAGCTGAGTTAAGAATGTGAAATGATACGTTTCAAGACATGGAAACTATTCCAATTTGTAAGAAAATCTTTCATTCTCCCATTTAGAACGTTAACTTCAACAAGAACAAATAAACTTAGTTAAAATTAAGTTTTAATAGTTTAAAAAGCACTTTCATTATTCAAAACAACTTCCAGTAGTTGAAAAGCATTTTTTTTCTGTAGTTTGTTATGATGGGCCATGTTTGACTCCTGCTTTTGGTTAGTTTCTCCCCACAACTATGGGTTGAATATCAGTACAGACTAGGTTCTCTAGCCTTGGTTGGCAAACAGTCTACCACAGAAATAAATATCCACCTACTGCAAGAAAAATCTTCTGCCTCGTCAGTCATGTATTAAAAGATACATGATCGGCCAAGTGTGTATCAGGTGTGGCACTTAACCAACTGACATCATAACAACAAAGTGAGACATTTATACATATATATAGAATGATTTATTTATCAGAAGGATTTGCTTGTATGAGTTCAGTAGATATATGAAAGTTCTTATAATGTGGTTGTTAAATGTTTCTGTTTTGTTTCGTGTGGTGAATAAATAGATTATTTGCAAGTGATAAGTCTATCATTAAAAGGCAATATTAAACATGACAAAATGATATTTGTATAAAACTTACTGTGATCTTCATTCCTGGAGCTGCTCAAATTCATGTGAGAGGTTGCCAAAAAGAGGATGACTCTAAATTTCCCACCAGTTGAGCTGTTTCCTTTATAGTAGGGAATCATGGGAAATTATTTTTTTTTTTAAATTTCTTGTGATTGCAAGATCGCTACATTTTAAAACCATTATGAATTGTTTGGAATGCATTTCAACATTTTAAAAGCATTTTGGCAAAAATGGACTTTCATACCTGCAAAAAAAAAAAACAGTGTCAAAACGGACAATTTTTCCCATCAAATCACATTTATTTTGATTACTCTTCAGCAATGTTTATTGTTTTAAAAAGTGATGATTAAAATATTAAACACTATTAATTTATATATTAGATTGTTTGTTTACAACAATGATTTTATATTTACAACATTCTAAAAACTGATACCATTAGAACGAACACAATACATATTTATTATTTACCTATTTATAAAGAAATAAATGGGAAAACAATTTTTTATTCACAAACATAAACACTTAATAAATTATTAAAATATGTGAACCATCTAAAAGAAAATCCATATTATTTACCATTTTATAAAGTTTGAATTGTTTGACAATTAGCCGATGGTTTGCTAACCATTCCAATAAACAATATAATAAATAGTGTTTACTATTTTTGTTTTCATTTCTCAAGAACAAAAAAAATGTATAAATTCACTTTCATATGTTTAGGTTTTATTCCAGTTCTTATTAAAACAATAAACACTGCCGAAGAGTGAATGTAGTAAAAAAAAGTGGTGTCATAGAGAAGAAACTGTTCTTTTGATGTCTTATTGCAGGCATATTTTGTCCACGTTTGCTGAATGTTTTTAGGCAGGTTGTTAATGCAGAGGAGAATGAAGATGATTTGATCCTGTGTACATGACATGGCCAGTGTTAGCTGTAAAGGTCTGAACTGGTAGAATGAAGGAATGTAGCTCATCTGAAGATACATTTGTATTAAGACTTAATGCAATATTAATCATTTACCAATTTATAAAGACATAAATATGAAAAAAGTTTTTATTCATAAATCTATAAATATTTACTAAATTATTAAAATATGTGAACTAATTATAAGGAAATCCTTATTATTTGCCATTTTATAAAGTTTGAATCAATCGACAATTGGCCGATGTTTTGCCAACCATTGCAATAAAAACTATAATGAATAAATAGTGTAAATAAACAATCTAATATAAATAAAGAGTGTTTGTTCTTTTTGTTTTTGATTCTCAAGAACAAAGACAATGTATAAATTCACTTTCATATACTGAGGTTTTATTACAATTCTAATCTTCACTTTTTAAAATAATAAACATTGCTGACAAGTGAATGTAGTTAAAATAAAAGTGGTGTCATGTAAAACAAAATGTTCTATTAACACTGTTTTTTTTGTGGGCACAAAAGTCCATGTTTGCCAGCATTTCATGTTGTTCAAAACACTTTCCAATAGCCTGACAAATACACGAAGCATGAAATAGACTGTTGCCCCTGGGTGCTGACTTCAATGTCCACATTTATATTTACATATATGCCCTATCCCTGATATTGAACATGTTTACCCATAAATATAGCAGACCTTAAAACTATATTTTATCATATATATATATATATATATACATATATATATATATATATGTATGTATATATGTATGTATTAAAATTGCTACAAATTTTCAGTTGGTGATCTACTCAATATTTCATCTATTTTATTGCATATATATATATGTATATATATATATATATATATATATATATATATATATATATATATATATATATATATATATATATGTATATATATATGTATATATATATATATATATATATATATACATGTATATATATATATATATATATATATATACATGTATGTATATATATATATATATATATATGTATATATATATATATAAATATATATACATATATATATATATATGTATGTCTATATATATATATATATATATATATATATATATATATATATATATATATATATATATATATATATATATATATAAGTTACAAAATACTTAGTAATCCGTATGGGTAATCCCAAGGAGGATGAAATCCTGAGAATTCAATGTAAATTCAGAGCTAATAATTTAAAGAAAAACAGACCACTTTAAGGCTCCATGTAATAATTTATTTCACCATAGCCCTTTTAAAGGACACTGGATCATCAGACTTCACTTCCAAAAGATGAAGCGAAAAATGAAATGAACATTTACACTTTTGACAGGTAGAATTAAGTTTATGTTTTTTTGACAGAGAGGGCAGTGAGAAGTGGTGTGATAGACTTGATCGAGCTTAGAGAGGGTTTATTTTAATGTTTCTATCTATCATACTTAGTAGGGACCAGACATTGACCTATTTAATCGGTTAACTTAACGGAAGTGATATATTGAAAGGGAAGGGGGAGAAGAGAGAAAAAAGAAAGAATGTGGAAGTAAAGAGAAAGAAGCTGTAATTAGGCTTTACGAAGAGAGAGGATGAGTGGTAATTTTTAGTAATTCATGTAAAATATATATATATATATATATATATATATATATATATATATATATATATATATATAAAAGTGGACATGGAAGTCAGCACTTAGAGGCGACAGTCTGTTTCATGCTAGAGCAATCGTCAGGCAACTGGTGCTGTTATTTTTCTCAGCTATTTATATAAGGGTCAGTGGTGCATTATGGGTAGTCTATTTTGGCGGTTAATAAAAGATAATATACTACGTTACTTAAAAATCGAAAGCCAAAAATATATAGTGTAACAAATAAATAACAACAAGTATAATAAATTGATCTAAACACATCCAAATATATAAATAAACTAACAACCGATTACGATAAACTAGCCGTTTAGAAAAAACAAATAAAAATAATCAACCCAAATAGATAAATTAAAAACTGTTCCAACCAAAATAATAGTAAGAATAAACCACAACATCCCACCCCAAAATTCAAAAAATAGATTTAATCAATGACAAATAAACAAATATATAAGATAAAAAATAAAAATGAAAATAAATAAAAACAAGCAAAACAATTTGACCCAAATAAATAAGCAAACATCCGACTTCCGGTAAATGACCGCCATAATAGACTGCCAACAATAAGCTATATAAACAAATTTTTACTACGTTAACAAAAAAACACCGATCAAAATAAAAAATAAATATATAAGATAAAAAATAAAAATAAAATTAAAAAAAACAAACAAAAAAACAAGCAAAATAATTTGACATAAATAAATAAACAAATAAGCGACTTCCGGTAAAAGTAACCGCCAAAATACACTACCCATAATGCACCACTGACCCTTATATAAATAGCCGAGAAAAATAACAGTACCAGTTGCCTGACGATTGCTCTAGCATGAAACAGACTGTCGCCTAAGTGCTGACTTCCATGTCCACTTTTATATTTACACACGCTCTATCTCTGATATTGAGCACTTTATCCCATAAATATAGCACACTTTAAGACTATATTTCTTCATATATATATATATATATATATATATTCTGGAAAACATTTTACAACAAATATCAACACCTGAAAATGAAATTAACATTTAAATAATGAAATCCAAAAACATAATGAGATACTAAAAAACACTTTGACATGTCTCATGTTGAAAAGAAGGTATTTTAAAACCTAAAATATATGTCTGCTATGTAGATGAGAATTTTTTTATTTTAGCTGAAGACAAAAAAGGATCTGATAATCTCAAAACTGCATAACACAAAAAGAATTAAATAAAAAACTTAACTGCAGTACCTTGTCAGGTGTTTTTAACTAAACTTGTATACAAGGAGGAATACTGTTCAAACACACTCACACACACACACACACACACACATATACACAGTAGTATATATATATATATATATATATATATATAGTAGTGTGCAGAAGGCAGAGGAGAGTGTCCAACAGCCCCGGGCATCCAATCAAAGTGTGAAATAAAAATTTAGTTTATATTTAATTTGAATGAAGTCATTATTTCATGTTTCATTTATTTTATCCATATTTAAAATGTCTCCTTTTGTTACATTTCTCAATACTAGCACCAAATTTGAGTCTTAGGGCATACAATCAAGGAGTTGGCTCCGGGCATCAACTCTGCACGTCACTGTATATATATATATATATATATATATATATATATATATATATATATATAGTTACACACACACACACACAGAGATATATATATATATATATATATATATATATATATATATATATTTATACATATACATACAAAGACTTAATACCATAGAACATAAATCAGTCTGTTAAGTGCCATACGTGATACACGCTTGGGTGATCATGTATCTATCGACACACATGACTGACGAGGCAGACTTTTTTCCTGCAGTAGGTTGCCATTTCTTTCTGCGGTTGACTTTTTGTAAATCAAGGCTAAAGAGCCTAGTCTCTTCTGCTATTCAATCCATAACTGGAGGGAGAAGAGATGGATTCATACCTTTCCCAAAGGTATTTGTGCATAAGTGAATCTAATGAACTCAACCAGAATTTGAACTCAGCTCTGATTTCTCACACCAAGCCACATTTGCATAGTTTATGACAAGGAAAAAGGAAAGGACAATTCACACAGTAAATAAAAATAAAAAAAATGGAGGGGAGAGAAAATTATGGAACATGATTAAAATATATTTATTGTTAGAATAATTTTCAAATAAAAAATAAATAGTTCCAAGTGAGTATAAAATGAAAAAAATAGTACTTATGAACATAGAGAATAAAGTGCTCCTTTTGTTTGCACAGAGCCAGCTGATGTAACTTAATGTGGACCGCTCCAAGGAAACACAAATGACGATATTTATATGTATATATATATATATAAATAGATAGATAGATAGATATGCATGTAAGTATATATAAGCCTTGATGGCTGTGCTAGTTGTAGTAGCTGTTGATAATACCAGATTAAGCACTTTCTCTCAGGAACTGTAACTAATGTCCACTCAATATAGTTGCAGTATAAATCATAAATTTTGTTAAGTAGACTAAGTTACATTTGTCTCTCCAAGCGATACTATGAGATGTGCAACATGCTCAGGCTACTTGACGTGTGCTGATACCTGGATTATCTCCAACAGCTTGTGGAATGTGTTCTTCATGGTCAGGCGTACCAGCAGATCTTGGTCTTACTCGATACATAGTTTGTGGTGCCACAGATCCTGTTTCATCATTGCAATGATAAACAGAACCAAAGCTTGGTTGACTTGGCTGCCTTTGGTCTGGAAACACAATCTGATACAGCCATGTAGCCTCACATCCATTACCATTTGTGTAGCTGTATGTAAAATCATATCTGCCTGCTTACAATATTGTTAAACAAAACACTTCTCAGATAACTCACTACTACACATGTTGAACTTAGAAGACAGACTAGCCACTACATGAATGACAAATGTAACCTAGTCTACATGGCAACACAGCACCATCTATTGTAAACTTTCTTTAAACTTAATAACTTGAAAATGAAGGATTTGCAAACATATTATTTTTATATGGTCTTTTGTTTTTGTCTTGGTGTAAGGAGCCCACCTCCAAAGTTTGTACAAATATTTTTAATACAGCCTATATATATATATATATATATATATATATATATATGAATAAATATAGTCTTAAGATGTGCTATATTTATGGGGTAAAGTGCTCAATATCAGAGATAGAGCGTGTGTAAATATAAAAGTGAACATAGAAGTCAACACTTAGAGGCGACAGTCTGTTTCATGCTAGATGCAATTGTCAGGTCTGACGATTGCATCTACCATGATGATTGCATCTAGCATGAAACAGACTGTTGCCTCTAAGTGTTGACTTCTATGTTCACTTTTATATATATATATATATATTTATATATATATATTTATATGTATATATATATATATATTTATATATATACATATATACATATATATATATATATATATATATATATATATATATATATATATATGTATATATGTATATATATAAATATATATATACTAGTCGCCTGACGATTGCACTAGCATGAAACAGACTGTCGCCTCTAAGTGCTGACTTCCATGTCCACTTTTATATTTACACACGCTCTATCTCTGATATTGAGCACTTTACCCCATAAATATAGCACACTTTAAGACTATATTTCTGCATATATATATATATATATATATATATATATAATGTATATATTAATAAATATACATATAGCTACATTTGTAGTGCAACTTAATGTTTTGAACTAGTGATTGAAGGCCTCTTATGATTGTTTTTTAAAATAATACGATATACTAATGAGTATTTTTTTAAATAAACAATCGTAATAGGCCCTCATTGACAAATTCGTGCCTAATGAGTTGGTATAACCGCAAAACTTTAAGTTGCACTACAAAGATAGGTATATCTATATTTATTAATACACACTACTTAGTTCTGTCTACCCACATTGAGCACGGTTTTGTTACACTTTATATTAAATTAAGTAAATATTTATTCACTTATCTGTGTATGCATGCTAAAGTATGTATATACAGTTGCTAATATCTAATTATTTGGTTTATATCCACATTTATACCTATATATATATAAAGTATAAAGTATATATATATATATATATATATATATATATATATATATATATATATATATATGTATAAAGTATATATATATATATAATATATATATATATATATATATAATATCTGGATAAAATAAATGAAACAAAATTGGGTGTTTTTTTTTTTATTTTATTTGTTTTTTTTTATGTAAGTATTTATTTCTGTGTTTTTGTATATATTTATTTATTTAATATTTCTGACCACCTAGGTCTTATATATATATACAAATATATATATATATATATATATATATATATATATATATATCCAAGTAAGATGAGTATGAATAGAGTACAATTCCAATGTTCATAACATTTAATTTAAAAGAGGGCTCAATACAAAGTAGAGCAATATTGTTATATTTATCATAAAATAAAAATATGTTACTCTTCTTTCAGGATTGCCATCAGCTGCTTTATTTTGTTTTCCTAAATTTCGTCCATGGTATTTCAATGACAATTGTAACTTTGGGAAAAGCCTGAAGTTACAAGGAGCCAAATATTAACTAAAATCGTCAAGGAGGCTGCAATTCTGTGAGACATGATGTTTTGCCAAAACATGAATGAGATATTAAGAATTTACTCATTGTAAATTTTGATGTTCACATGGTACACAAGTATATTACTGACTGAGTAACACCATAGGAGAGTTCACACGCACACTAAGGTCCCCTCATGACCGTGCAACTAGTTCTTAATATATTCAATATGCTGTATATGTTCCAGACAGATTTTGTATATATCAGAAATTTGTTCATGTACTTAACCCATATATTCCTTACATCAGTTTATACTGACACATTCTTTCATATAAACTATGATTGTAAACAATTGTTACCATAATTTGCAATGTATAAATCGAGTTTTCAAACCTAAAAACATATTTCCAAAACTAGGAGCCGACTTAAATGGAAGGTATAAAATACTAACCTTTACCACAGAGTTGTAAACAAGTGGGATGACACTCCTAACAATTACTCGGCATGGTGTAATGGTTAGCAAGCTTGTCTTGCTAGATCAGTTACGACTGAAAAGTGAGTTCGATCCTCACTAGATGCTCTGTACTTTTGGCCTTGTGCCACATCTAAGCTACGCTTAGAAAATTGCTAACAATTACTGTACACCACTTACCATACCGCCAACAGACTGTCACAAAAATGTCGCATTAAAACTTATGTTTGGTGAACCTTTTTTTATCCAGAAATTAATATAAAATAATAAAATAGTAGCACAAATTCAGTATTCTCTTAACACTACAGCACACATTGCATCCAACAGCTGATACACTAAGTGTAAACACTGACTGAAGCTTCATTTAACTCAGGTGGACATTCAGAAAACTTGGTATGGTATGCATGTCATCTGCACAATTTCATGAGAGTACTAACATTAACATTTTATAGGAGTTGATGTTAATTTTAATGTGTTTAACAACAGACTTGATGAATTTTAAATGTTCACTAATTTATACCGATTTAATATACGATACCAACCAGTGTGTGTTGTTGGTTGTTTGCTATACAACACATAGAAAGATATTCTGGTTAGTATCTCAGTATACAGGTAAGTGGTATGACCATATATAGCTTTGGCACAGGTTATCATATACTGTAGCCTAACTTCATTTATTGATAGGCCTAAGTTTTGGGCTACTGGTAGCCTATCATATGTTTGGGAATCTACCTATACAGTCTGTATAAGCTTAACTTAGAATTCTAAGATAAAAATCTTGAGGTTGACTTGTACACTGCAATTTATGATATATAAAGTGAAACTTTCACTGAAATATGGTAGAAAATTTCCAAATTTTTAAATGAAATCAAGAAAATACAAAACTTAAGAAAAATGGTCACAATATATGGAAAAGAAGGCATCAATTTAAACTGACTCCAGCAGGATATAATTTAATGTATTACCTTTTTTTTTCATAAAAATAAATTATATCTGTCTATATTTCTGAGATTAGGTATTATGTACACTATTTACATTATTTGGACTATTGTCCTCATCTTTGTCGCCATATTTATTATAACGCAATATGAGCTTTGGTAAAAACAAGGAATGATCACAGCAAAAATTGCAATATGAGCACTGGTAAAAAATGGTTGCTGAAGACATTGGGTTTATAATACCCAGAAATTCATACACAAATGTCCTCAAGGACACATGGCACAGTGGATAAAAGCGTTAGTTAGATCCAGTGACAGGACCCAAAGTGTGAGATCAATAAGGTGGTGGAGAACTTGGAGAGGGAATTAAGCAGACGATAACTGATAACTGACATCCATTAGACATGGCACGTGGAACTAGAACAGTCTACCCCAGTTCAGTTCAACATTCCAACCACCTGAAGAAGGCCGGAGTGTACAACGGCTGAAATGTTGTAATAAATATGGCGACAAAGATAAGGAAAATAGTGTAAATAAATTATTATTATAAACTAAAATTTTGGTAAGTGTAATTTTTCACTGAAATATGTTGGAAAATTTCCAAATTTTTAACTGAAATCAAGAAAATATGAAGTTTAAGCAAGTTGGTCTCAATATATGAAAAAAAAAAGAAGGAAAATATCTGTTTAAACCAAATACCAAGATGATATGGGTTAAATAGTACCTTTTTTAATGTATCTAAGCTATAATAATAAAACTATAATTTTGTAAAGTGAAAAGGTCATTGAATTATTTTGGAAATTTTCTAGATTTTCATCTAAAATCAAGAAAATATTAAATTTAAACAAAATGGGCACAATATATGGAGAATAAAAGGTGTTAGTTTAAACTGACCCCCAGAAGTATATGGGTTAATGAAAAAGATCTATTACAAAGATAATTTCTTTTTTTACAATTTTTTTATATAAAGGCTTAAATGATTTTTGAAAAGAATGGTTACCATTATCTTATTTTTGTTTTTTGTTGCAGTTAACTGAATATTCAAGATTAAATAGAAAATTCCTGCAAGAATCTAAGTCAAATCAAACATCATTACCCGATGATGCATTTCTATGTTGGCCAACATATGTACACCTCCTGAAAAAAAAAATCTATCTTCCTATCTAGAAGTCACTTGATATTTAGGCCAAGTGCCTAAGATAACCAATGAAAAACTCCAAATGAAAATTAATTCATAAACAGGTAACTAAAACATTGTTTTGGACACCTTGGCATGGTTAATGAGCTAGTCTAATTATTACTGAGTTGTGAGTTTGATCCTCACTAGGTGCCTCATATGGGTGGCCTTGTTCAAAACTCAGCTACCCTTTGTAAATGACAACTACAATGTTGCTTTGGCTATAAATTAGAATTAGAAAATAAATAATTCAATTCAAGAAAGATAACTCTTTAAGAATTAATTTAGAGATTTAAAGAAAAAATGGCATTAAATCATCGTTATGTTTGACAAATAAAAATAAGTTACTTAAATGAACATCTGGGAGATATGTGTCATCAAAAAAGGAAAATAAAATTCTGTTTGCTTAAAGAACTGAAGATGACTGTAGTAAAAACAGAACCAGTGAATAAACTTATACCAAAGCTTTATTGCACTTTACTCTGACTACTTGTTTTTTACCTCCTAGATCAAAGGGGAGGTAACTGATGATTTATCAGTACAATGACAAGAGAAGGAAGAAGGTAGGAGGGTAATTCTAGAATAAAATTTTTAAAACGGACTTAATTTTCACTGGATAAGGCAAAATGAGAGGGAGAATTATCCGGCCTTAAATTTTGAATTAATGTTTGGGAATGAAATAGGGAGAATCGCTAAAACCAATGACAGATTTTGAGTAAAGAATATGCCATGATTTTATCTAGGAAGATTCCCATAATGTTTGCAGATTAAAAAAGAAATAAGAAAAAAAAAAACTCCAATTTGCTGGTTAAATAAATCTTATGGGATTTTTTTGTCTGTATTTATAAACTGAAATAAACTTTAGAAGAATTTGCGTCAAAATCTTTTTTTTTCAAATAATGAGCTAAACTTTTTAATATTTTAAGCAAAATTTAAAAATTAAACAAATCAAAAAATTAGAATTATTTTAAATACAAAATATCCAAAGTACATCTATACATACATATAAACACACACACACACACACACACACACACACACACACACACACACATATACATAAAGTATCCCACTTTTGTTCCTCACTGGTAGTGCAACTCTGAGTTTCATGCATGAATTACTACTAGCCACTATTTACAATATCACTTCTTTATAGCTTATTATATTTATATTTGGCATGGGGTTATGGTTCATGAGCTAGTACGATTAACCATTACTTCTGAGTGGCGAGTTTGATCCTCAAAAATATAAAATCAACCAACTTAACCAAATATTATTATTATTATTATTATTATTATTATATAATTTTTAATTTAATATATAATTTTGAATATCCATTTTGAATATTTTACTGATACTACTAGTAGAAATAACAGTTGTAGTAGTACCCATATATACTATTTTAGGTTTTGGATACATATATCTTCAGTTTAGTAGGATATAAACCAGTCTAGGAGAAGGTTAACTCTGAATTCAAAACTAGTTTTGTGTGAGGCTGACAACTCAACCCTGTAAAAAACCTGTCTGCTACAGAAACCACAGCAACCGCACCCTAAGAATGGTGAGGCTGTGGCCTTATATCCCACAGGGTGAGTTTAATGGCACTATGGAAGACAAGGAGGAGAATATTCATAGAAAATGTTTAAATTGACTGAAATATTCAATAGAAGTGAAAATTATTACACAGCAATAAACTTTACTTAATCTGGTCATAAGCTGTTCATGGTTATCCATCTAAGCTTGACCTTTCTTAACTTTAGTGATCAATTGAGAATGGATGTTTCCCACGTGACTTAATTTTGAATGAGAAATTTACTAAACTTTAATTAGTCTGACACATGATTACAAGTGTAGAGCACCCTTTAAGAACTGAACCCATTGCAATGGTAAAAGGTATGAAAAGGTTATCTTGCTGATAATAACCTTTATATCAGACACCCTTAAATGTTTTTATAATGATTTAGAAAAAGTGTTAATAAGTAATAAGAAAGAAGGTTTGATTTATTAATACCAAAAAAATAAAAATATCTGTTTGAAGCAATTGCAGAATTATTTTTTATATGATCAATCACAGTTATCAAATAATTTCAATTCACCACATACTCTATATTATAAATTATAAAATGGTTGTAAAATTTAAAATATAAGTGGTAATGAAACTATTAAAATATAAGACTGTTTGCTCTACCAATCAAATTTCAGCTTATATTATGATATTATCAACAACCAATCAAAACTCTTGATAAATATAATATAGTGAATTGTGTTATTACCAAATAACAGATCTTTTTCCTTATACCAGCTTTAGATTTTGCTATGGTGCAACTAAAAACAAACTAGAATATATAGAAGACTTAAAAGAACAAAACAAAACAAAAAAATCAACGTTATGACCAAGAAATAAATGGACAGAAATATTTTTTGTAATTTAAAAAGGAATTACTTTGTTTATCTTTGATTTCATCAAATGGCATTAATAATTTATGATAAATACAATAAGGGAAATGTAGCCAGAAGCAAATATTGTTATAACAAAAGAAGAAGTGCAACAAATATTTTGGCACTATTATATATTTGTTGGACTCTTTCTACTTTGATACAAAGCCATAGTTCTCAAATATTTGATGTGTATCAAACTCACTCACTGAGAACAGAATATATGCTTTACTTCCATGAATAGTTTTTTGGCATTTACAATATCTACTTGAAATACTGAAGAACTGAAGAAAATTGGATATCTAAAAGCAGAAATAAAAACTTTCTATAATTTTCATTATTACTACTAATAGTAAACACACTCTATGTTAGTTAAAATGACTTAATTCCCTGTTTTGTGAAGATGGACATCTGATGTACAAAGGAGCTAAGGTCAGGAACTGAATCTTCTTGACATCACTGTTAATATAAAAGAAACCCCAATTCCAAGAGTTCACACAACAGATCTGAAAATGTATCCTGTCCAGCCTGTGTACACCATGGGAAATCAGTTCAACTTCGATGTTTATAGCCAGGCACCTTTTTATCATGCCCCTACCACAAATGAGCTCCATCCATTTGCTAAATGTTCCAGAAAGACAAATGAAGGTTTTGGTATGGATTATAGCTGTGGAAGCCAGGGAGCTGGAAATAGTCGGAAGCCATTTAAATGTGATGTTTGTAGAAAAGGTTTTTCCCGAAAGGTCAATCTCAGCAATCATGAACAGACCCCTGCAGATGATAAACACTTCTACTGTCAATTTTGCAAGAAAGCATTCTCCCAACGGGCACATCTGCGAACACATGAACTGACTCACACTGGAGAAAAACCATTCAACTGTTCCTTCTGCAGCAAGTCCTTTGCACAGAAGACAAACTTTGACAACCATCGGAGGATTCACACGGGTGAACGCCCTTATCACTGTTCATACTGTGAAAAGTCCTTTAGTCAGCGCACAAACCTGGACAATCATGAGCGGACACACACGGGAATAAAGCCCTATACTTGCACAGTCTGCCAGAAATCCTTTTCACAAATCACTAATCTTAAGTATCATGAAAGGACTCACACAGGAGTGAAACCGTACCACTGTGCCTTCTGTGAAAAATGCTTCACGCAGCAGACCGAGCTCAAGAATCACGAACGGACGCACACCGGTGAGAAGCCATTTCAGTGTACCTTCTGTGATAAAGCCTTCGCACAAAGGACCAATCTAGATAACCATCGAAGAATTCACACAGGAGAGAAGCCTTTCCAGTGTGGATTTTGTGATAAGTCCTTTGCTCAGCGAACAAACCTTGACAACCACAAGCGAACACACACAGGAGAAAAGCCCTTCCACTGTTCGTTCTGTGATAAATCATTCGCACAACGGACCAACCTGGACAACCACAAGAGAACGCATACCGGCGAAAAGCCGTTTAGTTGCACTTTCTGTGGCAAGCTTTTTGCACAGCGAACAAATCTGGACAATCATCGCAGGACTCACACCGGTGAGCAACCCTTGAGCTGTAACTTCTGCGGAAAGGCATTTGCCCAACGAACAAATCTAGATAATCATCGTAGGATACACACAGGTGAAAAACCCTTCACATGCGAGTTCTGTGGGAAGTCATTTTCCCAGCGTTCCATCTTGGACAATCACAAGCGGATGCATAACAATGGACAAAAATTCCCCTCTGCCAAATCATTTGCTGAAACAAATGGCAGTGCCAACACTGTAAATACAAGCAATAACATGCCTGCCAATAGTGACCCTAAAGTTCAGCCTGCTAAGCGTAATGTTAACACAGGAGACCAGCAGTCACCAACTCAATCCACTACTTCAACAATCTCTTCCTCTCACTACCCCGCTGAACACATCCGTCGTAAATCAGCTTTCCCCCAGAGACTAGACCCAAAGATTAATGACCAGTTCATCCCACTCGGTACAGGCAGTATGGAACAGTATTTAACTCAACCGACTCCGCCCAGCCATAGGGTGCAGCCATCACCAGTCCCCCCACCGTGGATGAATTCCCAGTTTCTTCAAATGCCTCAAACCTGGGAAAACAATTATGGTTGGTCAAGAGGTTTCTCAATGACTCCGCTTTGGAACACTGGTTGGACAACCCCTTCAAGTGCACTCTCCTGTGGGATGAGACAAAATAAGCAAGGATTTGAAATGGGTCTTCAGCAAAGAACCTGATTAAATCTAAGCCCTTTTTGTTAAGTGCTTGATGGATGGGCAATCTTTAACCTCCATGCCCACAAAAAAAACAGTGTGCCAAAAAAATTGGTTTTTCTTTTGACACCGTTATTATTTTAATTTCACTACCTTCATCCCTCAGCAATGCTTATTGTTTTAAGAAGTGATGATTAGAATTGTAATAAAAACTAAACAAATGATGAAAGTGAATTTCACATTTTTTGTTCTTGAGAATTTATAACAAAAATATTAAACACTATTTATTTATTTACAAGAATAATTTTATATTTACAACATTCTAGAAATTAATACAATTAAAACTAATGCAATGCAATATTTATTATTTAGCAATTTATAAAGAAATAAATATGAAAACTATTTTATTCATATATATATATAAACATTTACTAAATTATTAAAATATGTTAACCAACTATAAGGAAATCCTTATTGTTAATCATTTTATAAAGTTTGAATTGATTGGCAATTAGCCAATATTTTATCAATGATTCCAGTAAGCAATATAATAAATCATGAAAAGAAATGGTAACTCTTACAATTTTAATCACCACTTTTTAAAACAAAGTAACACTATATCGCCAGCAGGTTCTTTTCAGCAGAATTGCCTCTTTGTGCCTGTTTATTTGTTTTTCATACAGCTTAGCATTGACCGTTTGGTTGTTTTGAATCATTTTATCGTAAATTAATCCTTGCCAATCCCACCAAATGTTGATCATTTGCTTGCATGGAAAAGAACAAATATATGTAATTCATTTTCCCATGAATCAAAATATTAATCACTATTTATTTATTACATTGTTTATTTGCAAGAATAATTTTATATTTACAACATTCTAAAAATTAATACAATTAAAACTAATGCAATGCAATATTTATTATTTACCAATTTATAAAAAAATAAATGTAAAAAAATGTTTATTCATAAATTTATAAACATTTACTAAATTGTTAAAATATATGAACTAACTATAAGGGAATCCTTATTATTTACCATTTTATAAAGTTTGAATCAATTGGCAATTAGTAGCTGATGTTTTACTAACCATTCCAATAAATAATATAATAAATAAATAGTGTTTATTATTTTGTTTTCAATTCTAAAAAAACAAAGAAAATGTATAAATTTACTCTCATATGTCTAGATTTTATTAAAATTCAAATCATTGCTTTTTAAAATAATAAACATTGGTGAGGAGTGAGGGTAGTTAAAATAATAGCAGTATCATGGGAAAAACAGTCCTTTTGACACCCTTTTTGTGGACAAAACATTTTTTGTACTAAATGGATCATTTCTTTCTGAATTTCTATGATGGAAAGCTATCATTATTTATGTTATTTACAATTGGACTAATATCCTCATCTTTGTTGTTACTATCACAACATTTTGTCTGATATATACTCTTAGGCTTCTTCAGGTATCTGTCAATCCAGGTAAACTTTAGGGAATTTCAAACTGAATCCTTTATTCAATTTACAGGGATAGACATGTTCTCATTCTACTGTTCATGAAAAGGTATATCTTCGTTAATTGTTCAGTTATTGGTAGCCCTGTTTCCACCAGTAGTATGGATAGACTCAAACATAGTGACAACAGAAAAAGCAATTTCTAAGTGCTTTCACCTTGGCCATTATCAAAGAATTTGTTTATTTATAAATAAGATGATGATAATGCTTGAATCTTTGAGAGGAAGAATGGTTCACTTTATTTATTTATTTTTTAATCAATTCACCCCAAGTTAGGTGATGATGCCACTAAGATGTAAGGAGCCACTGGGATTGAAAGAGAATGAAAAAAACTTAAGAAGGAACTAGAAACCCAATCCTAAACAGGAAATAAGGGATAAACTGCCACACCTGTTCAAAAGACTGGGGTGGAGTGTGAACCAGACAATAAGTGAACATATCTATTTCTATTAATTTACAGTTGGACTAATATCCTCATCTTTGTTGTTTGTATCATATTTCAGCCATTATGCACTTTAGCCTTTTTCAGCTGTCGGTTACCTAGAGTAACCTTCAGGGAATTTCAAAGTGAACACTTTATTCAATCTATAGGGTTAGATTGTCTTCATTTCACTGTCGATATCTAGGTTTCTTTTGGTCTTGGTTAATTGTTATATTGTTCCCACTGCGAGTATACTCAAATAAGGTGAAAACAGGACAAGCAAATTATAAGCATTTTCAGCTTGCCCACAATCAAAGAAATTGTCTATGCATTAATAATAATGTTAATTAATAATATGATAAACATTTTTTTGATTGAATTTCTAAAATGAGGAGTTTTTTTTTCACCCCAAGCAAGACAATAAAGCCATTAAGATTCAAGGGGTTATTGATTGTTAGAGAATATGAACAAAAAACACTTAATGAGAGAGAACAATAAAAGAACAGGAATTAAGAAGACAAAAGATAATGTTTGACATTGCATTTAAATTTTTGAAGCTCAAAGTTGATTGGAAAGCAAGAAGCCAAAAGAGAGTTCCACAAATGATAAGTGCAACAAAAGAAACTGATAGCATAGAACTTACAATTACATCTAGCCAGTGCTTAAATTTATAAAGTCTAGATACTATAGAGGAAAGTTTGTCAGAATGATTACCATGAAAGCATTTATAGAAAAGGCACACTGAAGCTACATTATGGTGGTGGGGAAAGTGACTGAAGCCTAGGTGCCAGGTCAGGACCAATAATATTGCAGATTCTTCTTTGGAATTATTATTATTTTATTTACAGTTGGATTAATCTTTGTTGTTATGATCACAGCATTTTGGCTGTGATGCCCTCTGGCCTTTTCTGTTGATCCAAGTTACCTTCAGAGAATTTCAAACTAAACACTTTATTTAATCAACAGAAGAAGTTTGTTCTCTTTCCACTGCCCATGTCCCAGAATATCTCATCCTGGTTAATTTTTTCAGTTATTACTTGTTCTGTTTCCTCTGAATCTGAGTATATTGGTACTAATTGGTTCAGGGATTGAACTCACAATTATTATGCTACCAAATTCACTAACCAATTCTTTGAATCCTCACAGTCATTGTCCGATGGAAACAATTAACCAAGGAAATATATACCAAGACATGGACAGCAAAATGAGAACAATCTGGTCCTGTAGATTGAGTAAAGGGTTCTGTTTGAAAATACCTGAAGGTTAACCACACTGCCACCTTAGGAAGGTCAAAGGTCACAATCATCCAAATGTTGTAATAAGAAAGACCAGGATATTAGTCTGACTTTAAATAATGTAAATAAATGGATCATCTCTATAAGAATGTTCTCGTTTTATTTACAGTTAGACTAGTGTCCTTATCTTTGTTGTTACCTACAGAGAATTTCAAACTAAATTGTGTCTATACTGCTAGTTTTGTTGCGAGAACTGACTATGGCAATTAATCACGTAGGCCTCCCTTTGATTTTATTTAATCTCTGACATGACGAAATAATTGGGAAGTAAGATAGCAATATATTTGATTCAGTTAACATTTATTTTGGATGATATTTTTCTGTAGTTTTCATTTTGTTCTATCAGGATGTGAAAGAAAGGAAAGAAATAGAAAGGGCATCATTTCTGCTTTTCTAAAATCAGATTCTCATATTCACAAATCAGTAAAGAATATTATTACTAAAAAAAAAAAAAAAAAAAAAGAAAATGATTCCATCATGGAATTTCCAGTTAGTCTGCTAAAATATGACTGAAATATTTTCTAGCATTTCAAAAAGTTTTCAGTAATCTTAATTACTGGATAAAATGTAGTAAGACTTCATCCAAGTCATAAGCAAATCTGTCTTGCTCTATGAATAACACCAGAGCCTGGCAGCTGATCTTTCCTCTGACTTAGCTTTAAGAGCTCACTGGTCACATTCAATGCCTTGAAAATCAAACCAGTGACATCCCATCATCACCGAGCAGACCCTGAATTTTTGTCTATTGCAATAAACACGTATTCTCTTGGGGCGGCCCAGAACCTTGAGTGTCTGTTGGGCTTTAAACTCAAGTCAGGCCTCAAGTGGAACTCATACAATCCATCAGTAAAGATGCTGAAAAATGGTCAGTTTCTTGTACCAGTCCAGTAAGTACCTGACTCCTGCTATCCCCTATCTTTACAAAATCCAGACCAGGCTGATAATGGAGTACTGCTGCCATATATGGGCAGGAGCTGCCCAGTCTTCACTTTCCAGTCTTGATAATGTCCAAAAGCGCCTATGCTTATGTGTGGGTGATGAATTATTTTCCACTGTACAACTTCTTTCTCACAGATGAAACATTGACAGCCTCTTGCTGCTCTATTGATATTTCCATGGAAAGTGTTCAGACAAACTACATTCCTTAGTTCCACCCATTTCTAGCCTTCACGGCTAAGACCCACCATGCCACGCCCATTGTAGCGAACCACCCTCATTCCCTTCGTACTCCATTGGTGAGATTCTTGTTTCACTCAAGCAGCTTCTTCTCATGAACCACTGCTTTGTGGAACTGACTCCCAAGAGGATGCTTCCCCGATCATTGCAATCTTAACCTGTTCAAGTCTAAGGTTAACCGTTATCTTATCCACATATTCCCATAAAATGTGCCTCTTACTCTGTAAGCCTCTACCTTGAGTAGCTCTCGTGCTTTGTACAGGGTGGACATTATTGTAAAAAAAAAAGTAATACATCATAAATATTGACAAAATGACTGGAAAAGAAGGTAGATTGCACTTATACAAGGATATTTTACATGTTATCCTATGTTATCTACATGTTATCTATGTTATCCAACATGTTGCATTGAATTTATCAAGGAAACAGCATCTTACTGCATCCTTCTGACCATTTACCTTTCACAAGTCATTTTGGAGAGAGCATTCCTGGTGTTCTGTTGTGGATACCAAAACATAAACATACGAGCACTGGTCACCCATTCAAAACCCAATCAGCAAATATATGAAGACGCAGGATCCATTTACTTACATTATTTAAAGTCAGACTTATGTCCTTATCTTTGTTACGATTACAACATTTCGGCCAGTGATATTTGGCCTTCTTCAGGTGGCAGTCAATCTACTTAATCTAACTGAACTCTTTATTTAATCTGCAGAAGTAGGCACCATGTTAAGCCAGACTTTGTGTGAAGCAAGATAAATATCTTGATGTTTCTGTTGCTGCCATATCATTGCTCATTATTCAAAAACTTGTACTCCAAATTTTTGTCACTCTGTAAATGAATGAAGAATTTTCTGAGGCAAAGCTTTATTAACCATTATACAGATCCAGATTAAATATTAACTGAAATAGCAAGTCACCAAGCAAGAAGAAAGCACTGCATAGTGTTAGGCTGTGTTTATGGCCATAATTAGCCTTAACCTGATCTTGTACCTCCTTGAAGCTGCTGTTGGCTGGCTGGCTGGTTGTCAGTGACTAATACAACATTAATTTATTAATCTCTAGGTCTTAACTGTCATTACGCATAGAATCTTTGAAGGTGAAGTGCTTGATAATAAATCCATCCTGACAGTGATCACCTTAGATTTTGACAGAGTGTGGCATAGAGGACTGCTACACAAACTCTCCAGCTATAGCATTTCTGGGAAGGTCTTCTCTATTATCCTTCCTACTGGGTAGGTTCATGTAGGTTGTTGTCAATGGCCAGTTCTCTGACGCCGATGAAGTCAATGGGGGGTGTCCCCCAAGGCGCTCAACTTAATCCATTTATCTTTTTCTGCTATATATTAACAATTTACCTAAGAACATTCACAGATCACTAGTTAATATATATGCAGATGATACCACAGTTTATGGGATTAGCAGGACCTGGCATCTGATCTCTACTCTGACCTTGCTCACCCAGCTCAATGGGCGGAGGAACTGGTTTGTAACATTCAATAACTCCAAAACCGAGCTAGGAACATTTTGCCATCAATAAACAGACCCCGAGTTTTCTCCAATCGTGATGTATGGTTGTACTCTCAATGAGGCTCCATGCCTGGATCATCTATTGGGATTCAGGCTCACACCGGACTTCAACTGGAACTCATATATATGAGCTAAAGAAGCTGAAAAAATTATTGGCTCCCTGTGCTGCTCCAGAAAGTACCTGCCATGCTCTATCTTGATAAGAGCTAGACTAGACCTAAAATGAAGTACTGCGGTCACATCTGTGCCAAAGATACCGAATCCTCACTTTTTCAGCCTTGAGTTCAAGAGTGTTTCCACAGCCCTGTTTGGGTGGTAAATTGTATTCCACCCTCCTCCAGCCCCTTTCACACAGACAAAATGTTACTAGCCTATTGCTTACTCTATTGTCATGTTCATGGCAGATGTTTGGGCGAGCTAAATTCCTTGGCTTCAAAAGCCCAGACTTTCACAGCTAGGACCCACCATGACACATACACTAAGTCAACTTATATTTATTCCTTTCATATTCCATTGGTAAAGAGGAAGTTTCACTAAGACATCTTCTTCTCTGGAATTTGTTATAGTGTGGAATGAACTTCTGAGAAGATGCTCCCCTTATCACAACAACCTTGGCCTCTTGAAGTTGAGGGTCAACCGTCATCTATCCTATATTATATGCACCCTTTACTCCCACTGTTACATCATTCTCTTTTTTAACCCTTTACCTTGATTGACTTTTTTTTGGTTGAAAAGTAATTGAATAGAAAAAAAAGATTTAGAATTAGATTCTTTGTAAGTTACAGGTAAGTTACAGGTATGTTGATATTCAGCAGAATTGACGAGATGATGGCTACAGAAGAAGGTCTGGCAACCAGAGTGAGTTCTGATTTTGTTTCTTGTCTGCAGATTGGCAGTATGGAAAGAGAAAAAAAAGTTTGTTTAGAAATCTTGTTTATATGTAGTATCACATGGGTGGGCCAAATTCCAGGACAGCACCAAAAATTTGGAAAAACCTGAGCAGACTGAGAAATCGTTTTATCCATCTCAAAATTACTATTAAGTGTGTGCAAAAGGTCCCAGCTCTCTTTATTTCATTTTTTTTTTTTTAAGAAAGATTGTGTGGCATCAATGTTCTACAGGATGAGCGACTGTTCACCTTGAAAATCAGCTTTCGAAATACTGACACTGGTAGGAAATAGGCACCTATCTAATCTTTCAGGCTGATTAAATGGTAAAGTTAATATTAAAATATTTGTGGGTGGAGGCAGACAAAGTTTAATAGTTACTGGTTCTTTTATGCCTGTAAGCTTACTGTTACTTGAATGCTTGTAAAATATTTATGAGTTGTATTTTAATAATAAGTTGATTTCAAGTGATTTTAAATATGTTGAATTTTATTAAGTCATGGTTCTTTGTGAAATTAAAAATAAAGGATCACCTCCCCCCCTCACAAAAAACAACAAAAGAAACAAAAACAAAACAAAGACAGTTCTGATTTGGTTCAGTTTTATGTTGACCCAGTGACAAAGGGACACAAATGTGACCAGCAACTGACATTCTCAGAGTAGCTCAAAGCCAACAAAAAAAAAAAAATAAAAAAAAAAAAAAAATAATAAAAAAAAAAAAAAATAAAAAAAACAATTGACAAATTCAAATCAGAAACATTTTGTGTTTTTCATTTCCATTCATTTATGTTTATGAGGGGGTGCTGAAAAGTTCACAGCCTGACACAAAAAGTTCACAGCCTGAAAGACAAAATCTAATCAAGTGATCTTACATCAAGTTCCTGGCCAAGAACTTTCCCGCAACCCCATTGTACATTGATTTTCAGTCATTGCCACTGTCAATGCTTTTTTTTTTTTTTTTTTAACTGGATGCTGCTCCAATGAGTATATAGAGAAATACAGCAACAATGGACACATATGCGCAGAAGCTTATTATATTTTATAGCATATAAGGTCTTCTATTTTTCCCCCCAAAATTGGTTAAAAAATATCTCTTGGACAGTGATGGTGTTTGAATTGGTTGGCTCAAACTGTTTACTAAAATTACACAAGTTCTTAAATTTCCTTAGGCTTTGTATTCATCCTTAGGTGCCACGCCTGATGTACATTTACATGATCATAACCACTTAGCAGAAGAATTCCTGCAGTAGGCTGCCATTATTTTCTGGTTGCCACCCAAGTCTATAAGACTCACTCTGTTCTGCTATTTAGCCCATAGCTGAAGGTAGAATAGATGAATCCATACTTTTCCCAATGGTATTTCTGTGCAAGTGAATGTAACAAATTCAAATGGAATTGGAACTCGGCTCTTTGATTAACAAAACTGAGTCATTATCCATCACACCACCCTCACATCCAAGCTTATATCACCTGGTATTTCCAAGCAGTCACCCATCTAGTTACTGGCCAGGTTCAATGTTACTTAACTTCTGTGATTACATGAGAACCAGTGACTGACTTAGCAAAAGAATTCCCACAGTAAGCTTTTATTATTTTCTTCAGTAGACTGGTTACCAATCAAGGCTATAGGACTCACTCTGTTCTGCTATTTAACCCATAGCTGAAGGTAGAATAGATGGATTCACACCTTTCCCAATGGTATTTCTGTGGAAGTAAATGTAAAAACTTTTACTAGAATTTGAGCTTTGCTACTCTGACTTCTCCTTCCGAGCCTTTATCCATATATCCATATGTAAACACAAATTCTTGAAGCTATCTTTATTAAAAAATTAAAACCAACATTTAACAAAATTAATTATGAGTATAGTACAAATGTTCTGAAATGCTTATAGAATATAGTTTTTTAAAAAATATCTAAGTTACAACTAAACAGTTTAAAAACAACTAAATTATAACCTTCTATTAATATTTCTATTATTAACTAAGTTACCTCCCTTACATTAAAATTTGTTAAAATTATGAAAATGATGTTATGTTCATGAGCATATTCACAATTGTAATAATTCAACCACAAAGAATTTTTCTTACAACATAAAATTTTCAAAGTCAGCATTTGTGACTTTACACATGACCAATTCAGGTTCATGGTTTAACCACTAAAGCAAAAATTTATTTTGTACAAACATAGTTATTTGTCTTAGCCATCAAAGTCCTATTGCAAGTACTTTGGAAAAATAAAAGTGAATATATATATATATATATATATATATATATATATATATATATATATATATATATACTGAGGGATGGATAAATTCTTGTCTAAATTATGCAAAAATGAAAATAGCACTGACGTCTCATTTTAACAGATTTATTTACCAAAATTGCACATAAATATCTTGAAATACTAAAGAGTAAACTTATTCAATGAAATAATCATTTGCTTCAACCACAGCCTCCAGAAAACTTCGGAATCTCCTGTAACTCTTCTGGACAGTCTTCTTGTTTAAGCTGGTGAATGCTGCCATAATCCTTGTCTTGAGTTCATCTTTGGTGTTACAAGGAGTTTTGTTCGTCTCTCACTCAACTGTGCCCCACATATAATAATGCAGTCTGGGGAGTTAGGTGGCCACATGTAAGGGTTGATGTGGTTGCAAAAATCTGACAGCCATGACTGAGTTCTTCTGATTGTGTGGCATAGTGCCAGACATAGGGTCTTCAAGCAACCACCCTCTTGACCCAGGGCAGCACTACATTCTCAAGGTACTTGATGTAGGCCTCTGTGTTGAGTCTGAGGCCTTGTGGTAAAAGATGGAGGCATAACATCGCTATCACTAGTGATCACTCCAAGCACCTTTGTAATCACCCTAAGACTCATCAAACTCTTTCCGAATCCTCTGCACTGTCCTCAGATTGACACACAAACACTCTGAAATGTTCGTATTAGAGCTGCCAGTGTGAATGCCAAGCAGTACAACATGCTGTTTCCAAATTTCTGGCAGAATGAATTGTGCTATGGTGCTCGTTTTCTCACAGATGCTCTGCCCAAATACTATACAGTCAACAAAATCAAAAACAAACAATGTGCATGTGCAAAACTAAAAATATAATATAGTGGTAATTAAAAATGTAAAATGGTGACAATTTATCAATTGCACGCTGCATCTATAGTAAAATAATTTCAATCCATTCCCACAGTAAAAAATTCTTTACAAAGCATTTCTACAGCAAATATTTATATATTATAGATATAAGAGCTTTATTCTGCCAGTAGTGCCTACATTAACCCCTGACCACTGACAATTGTTTTACCTTATTTGCAATACATTTCTATAGTAAATGTTTATATATTATACATATAATATCCCTATTCTATCAGTAATCCTTGAAATAATTCCTGACCACAGACAATCCATTTTGCCTCATTTGAAATGTATTTCGATAGTAAATGTTTATATATTATACATATAATAGCCCTATTCTATCAGTAATGCTTGAATCAATTCCTGACCACAGGCAATCTCTTTTGCCTCATTTGCAAAGCATTTTTATAGTAAGTGTTTATATATTATAATAGTTCTATTCTATTATGAATTCTAGCCATAATTCCTAACAATACAATATTTTAAATTTTTCAGTGCATTTCTATCATATATATATATATATATATATATATATATATATATAATTTTATCATATAGACAAAAACAGTTTACTCACTACAAAGATGTAACTTTGTTTCAGTGCATTTCAATTGGGTTAGGTGTTAAAAAACATTCCCAATTACTACTATAACTATTGTTAGAATTTATCCCCCCTACCTCTTTCATCGTATTACTATCTCTTATTCCCACCTTTCCTACCACTCCCCTCACTCTTAGGACACTTGTGAAATGCTGTGCCTAAACTTTTGACCATTGTTATCGACAAGGAATCTTTTCAGACTAGCCATCTAACACCTGACCCATCTTTCACCAAACCGCTATCAACAAGCATGATTCTTTCACTCTGTCACCTTTTTGCTTTATGTATATTTTTTTCTCAAACAAATGGAAAAAAGGAAGTGACATTTCACTTATGGCTTGCTTACAAGCAAAAGTGTTCATAACCATTTTTGGTTCTCACCAGTCGAGGTGCAATTGAAATGCACCGAAACAAAGTTACATCTTTGTAGTGAGTAAACTTGTCTATATGATAAAATTATAATAAATAATTATCACTCTACTATCGGTATTGAGCTCTCTTTTGAATTAATGCTATGAATGTTAGAATTTATATATTACTTTCTTTCTCATTGCATCCGATATATATATATATATATATATATATATATATATAATAACCCATTGTGGAGATCAATCCCTCATCTTAAGAACTCCTTTTTGAGTCATTTGCAATACATTTTTTATTGTAAAAGGTTTATAGTTAAATTATTGCATTGCACATGCAATAACCTTATTATTTCAACAACATTTGCATCAATTCCTGATCACTGACAATCCCTTTTATCCTCAGTTACAATTCACGGTACAGCCTCCCCTCACTTAATAACTCAGCTCCATTCCAACAACTTGGTTGCTAAACGAGAACTTATACCCGGCTACTATTTCAGGCATCCTACACATGTAATGGGTTTGTGTCAACTAGCTTCAGATAGCTTTAATGTCACTTTTGTACCCTTTGTAGCATCCCAAAATTATCTCTAAATGTTTATACAATACAGTAGTGTACTGAACTGTAAACATAAGAAACAAATTTGAAAATCAGTTCTATATTCTGTAGATTACTTTGGATTTCATTCTGTAAATTTCTGTCTATTTTTCACTTTATTTATCCATATTATGTATTTTGATTCATTTTGAAGAAATAGAAAATGATAACAATCCAAGTTTTCTTACAAAACTGACTTTTTGAATTTTTCTTTTCATCAGATTTTATTCCAGGTCATAAGTTTGGTGATCATTAAACAGGTGAGTTGTTAAGTGAGGTGTGGTTATATTTAAATTTGTAGTTCTTGTGAAGAAAGAGTTTAGACATCCATATAAATTGAGATTTGCTAAAATGAATGAATTAGATTCAAATTAGTGACTACATTATTAGAACATATTCTATAAATTCATAAATTTCAGACAAAATAAAAACATCTTTTTAATGAAAATTATTAATAAGATATGATATCCCTGCTGAGTGGATACCAAGTTAAAGTAAAATTTAATAGCGAGGAGACTTTTGTCACAAAATCCTCAGCGTTAACTTTCATTATATACACATATATATATATGAACCTTTCCAAACTGAATACTACCACCGCTGACTTCATGACTAAGTTTTCTAGCATCAACTTGGTTGCTCAGTAAGAACTTACACCTGGCTACTATTTCAGGCATCCTACACATGTAATGGGTTTCTGTCAACCAGATTCAGATAATTTTAATGTCACTTTTGTGCCATTTGTATCATTCTGAATTTATTTCTAAATATTCATACAGTACATTAGTATACTGAGCATTAAACATAATAAACAAATTAAAAATCAGCTATTTATCTATTTTTTTGATTTTTTTTTAATATAATTTGAAGAATTGTCTTTTATGACTTATCCGCCCTTTATTTAGAACTGAAACATTTTGGATTCTAAGGGTAATCCATTTTTTGTTTTTTTTTTGCAAGTGAATATTGCATTAACAATTTTTTGAGAATAATGATTTTTCCAGATACAAATCTTACTATTTAACACATAGCTAGGAGGAGTAGATGGATTCAGACGTTTCCTAAGGTTATTTGCACCAAAATGAATGCCATGAACCTGACATGAAATTCTCATTTTGAACTGCTATCCATTACACCACCCACGCATTCAATGATTTCATAAAATGTATAATATAAACTTGTTGGATTTTTGTCTCATGCAATTTTATAACAGTTTGGAAGTCTGAGGTGGTCTTGCTTCTCATTGAACAGGTAAGTTGTTATGTGAGGAGTGACTGTATACAGATTGAGAGCTGAAACCTGAAAGAATTCTTGGTTAAAAAAAAACAGAAAAAACAATAAAGATACTGCTAAGGTTTACTGGACCACTCAGAAAAAATAGGGAAGAATTTTTTTTTGTTTTAACAACTTTTGCAGATTAGCATTTATTAGACCTTCCTAAGTCACAATATTTGTCAGAATTGAAAAATATTGATTTTTTTTTGTCATTTTAGAGGAGGAATAATAAAAATGCTGTGCCATGTCAATCCTGATTTCTTACAGAGTTATCTGTACTTTGTTTTTATTTATAAAATTTCAAGTTTGACACAGCTTAGGCATACTATTGTCGTACTTTTCCCCAATTTATTATAGTACGCAGCTATCATTGACATAAGTACAGTTTCAAAGTCAACATTTATATTAAAAATTTATAAATCTATCATTTGTTCATATATTGGATATTGCTGCCTTATCTGGTCTGGTGTTCATAATATATATTTTGAGATCCTTGGCAAAATCAAAAGAAGGAGGTTTAATAGAATCGATCCTGATCTGGTATTTCGACTTTAGTCACTTTTCCACCATCCTAATATGGCTGCTGTATGTCTTTTCTACAAATATTCACATGGCCATTGTCCTGATGAGCTTTCTTCCTTGGTTTCTAAACCTCATACATTTTAACATGCAACTAAGTCTCACTGTTTTACTGTCGACCTAGCTAGAAGAAACAGTATGTTCTATTCTAATAGTTTCTCGCCTGTGGAACTCTTTTTCCGATTTCTTGCTTCCGTGCCACATACAATCTTCAAAAATTTAAATGCAATCTTCTGTCTTCCCAAAACCAGTTTTTTTTTTTATTGTCCTTTCTCCTCACTAAATTTTTCTCATTTGCTTTCACTCCCAGTAACCCGTTGTGTCTTAGTGATGTTATTACCTTGCTTGGAGTGAAATGATTAAAAATAAATAAATAATTTTATATATATATATATATATATATTTTTAAGAAGTCAGGAATCGATTTCACTTCTCTCTTCAAGACATAGGCGATCATGGCTCTCCATAATTTCCTGTCCTTTGTTGCTCTTAATAAATTTTGTCTTTTTGTTGACACTGTATTTATATTGTGAACAGGACCTCATTTCTAAAATGATTAAAAATAATCTAATTTTTTCGATTCTGATAAATGTCATAGGTAGAGGAGTATTTACCCAAAATAAGGTGAAAACTCACCACCAGCTTACTCAGTTCAAGGACAACTCACTGACATGCAAACTATGAAATTTTTTCATTGAATTTTTAAAAATAAATTAAAGTAATTTAGTAAGTGATGTAATGGAATAACCTGTCACTCCCATGAGTGACTACACTATAGGTAGTAACTACCTATAAGTATCTGTAAGTCAATGGACAACAGATCAGTGGCAACCTGTTCCAGCTGAACAGTCGAACTCTCTGCCTCTGAGCAGAGAGGAACCCAAACGAGGCTCCGCTGAAGGGCAGAGTCTCGTCGGGGAGCTGGACTAACCCTGAACATGTTTATACGTGTTCGAATAGGGAATATTTTTGGCCAAGCCTACGGGCTTGGAGATCCCATGTTAAACCCAGCCTTGTGCCACATGTAACCCTCATGGGAGGGGGTAGCTAAATATACCAGCTGGGATCTGTTGAGTATGATCCAGACTTACTTGAGAACTACCAACTATCCAATAGTAGCACTCACTACTGAATTGACTTGCGACGACCTTGTGCATAACTTTTACCTTTATTCTTATTGTACTGGTTTTTTTTACAATAAACCTTTGCTTATTTTATCCACCTTGTTTGTCAAGTATATATTTCTATTAGCATGGAATATAACAGTAAGGATCATTTTTTAATACATGATTTTTTAATTTAAAAATTTATTGAAAATTGAATGCAAATCCCTTCAAATATTCAATTGGAGACCATTGTGAAAAAGAAAAAAAACTATCTGCAAAGTTCTTCCATTTGCCTCCATAGACTTTTTCAATTTAGGGAGAGTGGGAAGACTCCCAATTAATTAAAAAAAAAAATGCATCTTAGTTTCTTTGTACCTTTTGCAGCCCCATAACGAATCTCCATATTGTTGGGTCCTCAAATCCCCAGCTCTGTTTGTAATCTTCTATTTGATGCCTCAGCATGGTTATTTGTCCAATCTTGAAAATTAAACACCAGTCAGCCAAATAGGCTGTTGTAACAAATAAATCACGAAGACAAACAGCCAAACTTTCAAAATTTCTACGACTCAAAGCCAATCTAAGAGATGTGCACACTATGGCAACCAACACCAGTCTGAAGCTATAAATTCAATGCCAGTGTTGGGTTGTCCTCATGCTGAGTAGGTTCGTGGTGAGTTGTCCTGGAATTGAATTGTCATGGAGATGTATTGGCTGGTGTTGAGTCGGCGGTAATGAAATGTCCCGTACTGTGCCAAGGATGAAAAACAATAGAGGGAAGGAAAATGAGAAAATGTTACTGAGGAGAAAGAACAATAAAAAAAAAAACAGGATTTAAGAGACAGATGATGATTGATGCTGTATTTAAATTTTTCATATTGTATTTGACAGGAAAGCATGAAATTAGAAGAGAATTTTACAAGTGGGAAAAAACAAAATTAGAATAAAACTTGTTACATTTAGAAATCTGAACAGTAAAATGATGAGATCTTGCTGTCAATTTATTACGAAGCTTAAATTCATGAAATCAAGGTTTCAAAGAGGAAAGCTAATTAGATCAATTGCCACAAAAATATTTATAGAAAAGGCACAGGGAAGCTACATTACAGAGGTGGGAAAGTGATTGAAGCTGAGATGCCTGGCTGGAGCTGATAATATTGCAGATTCATCTTTGGATTTTTTACAGAATCTCAAGATACACTCCTGATCAAAAATTTAAGACCACTTGAAAAAAATTTTTTATTGAGATTTTTATAAAAAGAGGCGTTTTACACTTGATCAAAATTATAAGACCATAGACAAAAATTGTACGAATTTGTATGAAAAGTGTACGAAAATATTCAACAACCAAATTTAATAATGAGTTCTACTTCCTGGTTGTGATGACTTCAAAAATTCTTTGGGACATGCTAGAAATTAGTGTTTCCATTAAGCTGCAAGGAATATTGCTCCAGCTTCTGAAGATAGCTTCACGAAGTTCATTTTTTGTTGAATATTGTTTGCCATTTCGATAAACATCTCTTGCCATCCATCCCCAAACATTTTCAATTGGGTTCAAGTCCGGTGAGCATGCAGGATGTCTCAAGAGATGGACCCCATTTTTTGTAGAAAGGTCAAGGTCCAGCATGCAGCGTGGATTACAGCATTATCCTGTTGGAATAAACATTCATTCCCCACACAAATGATGGCTCTCCGTCACCAACGATGCTTTTTGTAGCATGCTAACATAACCAGCCGCTGCCTGACGACCCTGCACCACTTGGAGCTCCATTGTCCCTCTGTAAGAAAAGGCACCCCATACCATTAGGGACCCTCCACCACTATGACGTGTGTAAAAAATTTCAGGAGGCATGTTTTTGTTATACCAATACCGTTGGAAGCCATCAGGATTATCTAGATTGAATTTTTTCTCATCAGAAAACAGGACTTTCTTCCACTTCTCAATGTCCCATGTTTGGTATTCACAACCAAACCTTAAACGGTTCACTTTGTGACGTGGAATCAGATGAGGAATTTGTTTGCGCTTTTTATTTACCATGCCTTTTTGTCGTAAGTGTCATCTGATGGTTACTGGACTTCAATCAGCATCTGTGGCTGCCTTAATTTGACTAGAAGAAAGTCCACTGGCTTTCACAACAACCCGTTTTATTCTCCGACTCAATGCCGGAGAAATTTTTTTTGGCCTACCAGTAGACTTTGTGTTTCCATAATTCGCACTGTCCTTTAGAAAGTTGCAAATCACAGTTTTACTGTGATTTACATTAGCTGCGATCACCTGCTGTGACAAACCTTGATTATGGAAATCTAGAATTCGAGCACACTCAACTTCAGTAAGTTTGCTTGCTTTAGGCATGGTGACACCTTTACGCAGTGATTGCTAATCTCTAACTGAACTAAAAACATTGGAATTACCTTAGATCTAACAATTTATACCCCCTGGTCTTATAATTTTGATCAAGTGTAAAACGCCTCAGTTTATAAAAATGTCCATTTCTGAATAAATTGATTGGATTATAACTTTTTGTCTACATAACCGTTTAGATTATAGAATTAGTAACCTTAAGTAAGAAAAAGTTTATAATGTATCCATGACAGTCTCTTATAAAAAGATTTCAAGTGGTCTTAAATTTTTGATCAGGAGTGTATATAGCAGAAGCACCAGACCAGATGTAGCAACAATATCCAATGAATGAACAAATGGTAGAGTTATAAAGGTACAAGACAAATCTTGGTGAGAAAAATTGTCGAGCACACCATGTATTTTTTTAGTTTTAAATACGTCTAAAAAAATTTAAAAATTATATTTTATTTTACTTCTTAAAAAATTTACTATTTTATTTCATTGTGTTTTACTTCTTAAAAATTTTAAAATATTAAAAAAAATTGTCTAGCACACCATATTTTTTTTTAATATTTAAAAAAAAAATTTTTTTAAATTATATTGTATTTTACTTAAAAATATTAAAAATTTTGTTTTTTTAAAATTGTCTAGCATGGCATTTAAAAAAAAAATTCCTTATTTTTTTATGGGTGGACCAGTTAATCTCAGTAATGACACAAAAGAAAAAAACCCCACAAAATTTGGTGTTTAATAAGTTTTTCCCCAGTTTATTTTGTTTGTGCAGAAAATAACTAATTCTAAGTGAGAGAGTAATGAAGTAGCAATAAAGTCAGTGGGCATTAAGAAAATGAAACCTTGTCTATACAGAGTTCAAATTCAGTCACTGTATGTAACCATTAGAATGAGGGAAAATTTTGATATATTTGTTTCATAAATACTAGTTGTGGTATCACAGGTTACATAATAAATTACAATTATTAAAAAAAAATACTAAAATATAAAAGATTAAATATCACATAGGTAATCATTTTTTAGCTTAATTTCTTGGGTCAAAGTGAAGAAAAAATGAATCTGATTGGTTGAATTCTGGACAAATCTGCAGCCTGATTGGCTGTCTGGTTAAAGTAAACCATTTGTGGCATTTTTTTTCCAATTCTATAGTGTTTTGTATTTTAATGCCACCCCACAAAAAAAAAAGAAAAAAAACTACAATAATAGTAATGGCGAAGTTAGCCTTTTCCATACAGAAAACATTCATTGACTGAGGAGTTAGTGTTACTCTCATTTGAAATATATAAATTTATTTTCTTAAAACCGTTTTTCAGGAGATTAGACTTCTCAGGTCTACTAATAGATATCACTCTTTATAGTACTGATGGAAGTTTCCTTCCTAATCTTTGTTCCAGGTAGAAAAGTCAACATCTTAATTATATATTACTATCTTCACTTCTAGTGACATGTACTACCCATTTTTGATGTTGCTGATTTTGAAAGTCTTTGAGTGTTGTTGGTTTTGTTATTTAATAAAATTCTTTGTTTGTGATTTTGTAACACCAGTAGCCTTAGAATTAATGGAGACATAAAGAGACTGTCAAATAGATTATAATTCAGTCAAGTGAAAACATTTAAAAAAAAAAAATTTTTTTTAACATATACAATTTATTATTATTTACACTATTTACATGCAAATTATTGTTCTCATTTTTATTTTTTTTATTGAAACATTTTGGCTGTTGTGCCCTCTGACCTTCATCAGGTGTATGTCGATTCCGGGTTAAAGTCTACTTAAACTCAATACTTCTAACATGTCCCCCTGAACTCTGAAATTTTATTCACTAATTAAATCATGACCTCTTCAAGTCTAGAAGTAGCTGTTATCTTTCCTGCACAGCCCCAAGAACTTCACTTCTTGCCCTTCCTTATGTTAATACAACACCACACAGTAACCCTCTAACTTGATTGGCCCTTGGGCCTTGTATTGGGTAAACATTAGTAGGAAAAATAAAACTACAGAAAATTCTGAACCCTTTATTTAATCCACAGGACAATGGCTTAAGAGATTAAAGCGTTGATTCTTGAATTTAGTAGAATAGTAATTGAGAGTTCAATCTCTGGTTCGGGTAGTATGTATTTGGACTCGGTGGCAACAGTGTGAGTAATAACTGAGCAGTACTAAAATTAGGAACTAAACAGGATATCCTTAGACATGGCCAACTGAATGAGAACTGTCTACAGCTATAAATTAATAATGGAAAAATCTATGGTAATTGTGAAATTAGCCATTTCCATACAGGAAACATTCATTGACTGAAGATTTAGCATTACTCTCAGTTAAAATTCTTTTTCTTAAAACTGTTTTTTCAAGAAATCAGTCTTCTCAAGTATAGATTAAATAAAGGGTTAATTTTGGAATTCCCTGAAGATGTACACCTGATGAAGGCTGTAGGGTACAACAGCTGAAACGTTGTGATAACAAAAGATGAAGACAATAGTCTACATGTAAATAAAGTGAATAGCAACGATGTCCTCATCCTAGAAATTCAGACAGAAATTGATAAACCACTTCAGGGATCTCAATGCTATAAACTGTTTTGTCGGATCTCTTGAGTATAGATTAAAATAAAGAGTTAATTTTGGAATTCCCTGTAGGTAGCCCGAGTTAACATACACCTGATGAAGGCTGGAGGGCACAATGGCCAAAATGTTATCACAACACATCAGCCATTGTTAATAATGACAAGTCCTCCTCCCAGAAATTCAGACAGAATGCAGTTCATGTTTTCCCATGAAATGAGGTGCACTTCATCCAAGGTGTCATGCGGGATGACACTTTAAAGGGACCTGTCCATTCGTAATTATTGTCCCAGTGCTGGGCTGGCATCGGCTGCAAATAAGTTGGTGGTCTCCATGCTGGAGGGATAGGAGTTGATGAGAAAGGAAATGATGGGGGTGATGGCGGTATTGTTGATAATGCAAACGGAGATGATGTAGTTGGTGGGGGCACCAGTGATGAGATTGAAGAAGATGTTGATGGTAGCAAAGTTTGCTGCCCTGACTGGCGTAAAAGTTGCCGTGATGACTGATGCCGTGAAGACTGTTGGCTTCGTGATTGGCGCAAATGAGATTGCAGACGAGTATTTGTACCTAGGTGTGGTTGTGAGAGATGTGAATGTTGTTGTGGATTTTGGTTCTGGGATATCAATGAAAGTGAAGATGGTGGGTGTTGTTGCCTGGGTAACTGTGGATGGGGAGAAGGTGGCTGTTGTTGCCTGGGTAACTGTGGATGAGGGGATGGTTGTTGCTGTTGCCGGGGTAACTGTTGGTTTGAAGATGGCTGCTGTTGTTGCCGAGATAACTGTGTTTGGGGAGAGGGCTGTTGTTGCCTGGTTAACTGTGGGTGGGGAGAGGGCTGCTGCTGTTGCCTGGTTAACTGTGGGTGGGGAGAGGGCTGTTGCTGTTGCCTGGTTAACTGTGGGTGGGGAGAGGGCTGCTGCTGTTGCCTGGTTAACTGTGGGTGGGGAGAGGGCTGCTGCTGTTGCCTGGTTAACTGTGGGTGGGGAGAGGGCTGTTGCTGTTGCCTGGTTAACTGTGGGTGGGGAGAGGGCTGTTGCTGTTGCCTGGTTAACTGTGGGTGGGGAGAGGGCTGCTGCTGTTGCCTGGTTAACTGTGGGTGAGGAGAGGGCTGCTGCTGTTGCCTGGTTAACTGTGGGTGGGGAGAGGGCTGCTGCTGTTGCCTGGTTAACTGTGGGAGAGGAGAGGGTTGTTGCTGTTGTCTTGTTAACTGTGGGTGGGGAGAAGGCTGTTGCTGTTGTCTGGGTAACTGTGAGTGGGGTGAGGGCTGTTGCTGTTGCTTAGTTAACTGTTGGTGTGGTAAGGGCTGTTGTCTATGTAAATGTTGTTGGGATGTTAGCTGTTGCTCTGACAACTGTTGCTGCAATGACAGTTGATGCTGAGTTGAATTTTGATGGGGTGATGGTTGTTGCCTTGGTAACTGATGCAGTGATGACATTTGCTGTTGCCGTGCCAACTGTTGATGCGATGAAGAGTGTTGCTGTCTTGGCAGGTGATGTGGGGCTTGACGCTGTTGCCTTGGTAACAGTTGCTGAGATGGTGATGGCTGTTGCTGTGGTAACTGTTGTTGTGGAGATGGCTGCTCTTGCTGTGACAGATGCAGTTGGGAGGATAGCAACTGTTGTCTGGACAACTGTTGCTGCGACACTTGTTGCCGTGGTAACTGTTGCCGTGATAACTGCTGACGTTGTGCCTCCTCACGTTGCTTGGCCTCTTCTCGGCGCTGAGCCTCCATCTCCACTTCCTCTTGCTCCATTTCCTCTTGCCTGTGCTGTATTTCATGCTCTCTCAGATCGATCTTGTGCTGAAATTCCTTACCGCAATTTCTGCACTCGTAAAGCATCTCTCCGGCGTGCGTCTTTTCGTGGTTCCTCAAAATTGTTTGCTGACTGAACTTCTTCAAGCAGACATGGCACTCGTATGGTTTCTCACCTGTGTGAACCCGCTCATGATTCTTCAAGATTGACTGGTGACTAAAAGCTTTGGCGCATGTTGGGCATTTGAATGGTTTCTCGCCAGAATGCACCCGTTCATGGTTCTTCAGAATGGTCTGGTGGCTAAAAGATTTCAAACAGATTGTACATGTGTATGGCTTCTCTCCCGTGTGGATACGTTCATGGTTTTTCAAGCTGGTCTGTTGGCTGAACGTTTTCAGGCAAATGGCACAACGAAATGGTCTTTCACCAGAGTGAACTCTCTCATGGTTTTTTAAGATGGTTTGGTTACTAAATGCTTTAAAACATATTGGACATTTGTAAGGTTTTTCACCAGTGTGAACGCGTTCATGGTTTTTCAAGATTGTCTGGTGGCTAAAAGACTTCTGGCAGACATTGCAGGTGAATGGTTTCTCTCCTGTGTGGACACGCTGGTGGTTAAGGAGGATCGTTTGCTGAGAGAAAGATTTGAAGCAGATATTGCATTCGTAAGGCCGTTCACCAGTGTGTGTACGTTCATGGTTCCGCAGGTTTGTTTGCTGGCTGAAGGATTTCAAACAGATTGCACACTGAAAGGGCTTCTCACCTGAGTGCACACGCTCGTGGTTTTTCAAGATCGTCTGGTGACTGAAGCACTTAAGACAAGTGCTGCATTTGAAGGGTTTCTCACCAGAGTGTGTACGCATGTGGCTTCGCAGGTTGCTCATCTGTGAAAACATTTTTGGACAATGGCTGCACTCGAGTGACTTGAAGTGGCTTGTTGTGGTGACACACGTATCATCAGGATCATTATTGCCACTGACATAACCGCCAGCATCGCTACTATTACAATTCTCATGTGTACATTCTATACCTTGTAGAGCCTCTGTTGAGTCCGGAACAGTGGTTTCATCTTCACTGTTGATCAAGTGCTGGTGGGCATTGCCGTCAGGATCAGGCATTGGTTCAGGCAGAGCACCGGACACTGGTTCATGCTTCTCATCACAATTATCCATGTCACTGAGGCTGCTATTTCTCTTCCAGTGATCATTGCGATGGTACGTCTTGCCACAGAATTCAAACTGTTTCCACATTGATTGAATCGACTTTACAGAATGCATACTTCTAAAACTCCTCTTAGCTGAGGAGGAGATTTGTATGGAGGCCGTCACAGCATACGCCTGATAAATTCTCTAAAAATCAGCAGCTAAGCAAGATGCTGATCCTGTTAAAAAAAAGAAAAGAAAAATGATAAGTATTAATTATTGACTAGTAATATTTCTTTTATCTTAATTTCAGTTGCTTTTTATTCCAATTTTTCAAACTGTCATTTTACAGATGCTAGTAAACAGCAAAGATAAAAATGATAAACATCCCCTTTATTTACATTCTTAACATTTGGACTAATATCCTCATTTTTGTTGTTATCATCTCAATGTTTCAGCTGTCGATCCTTCTAGTCTTTTTGGTCTCATTTCACTGTTTATATCTAGAAATACCTTGTTCTTATTTAGTACTTCTCATTTATTGTTCACACTGTTTCCACAGGCATGGTGGCATAATAGATAGCAGCTTGGATTGAGGAATCAGAGAGCCGAGTTTGAATTTCAGTCAAATCCATTACATTCACTTACATACTAATACCCTTGGGAAAGGTATGAATCCTCTTCTTTTCCCCACCCAGCTATGGGTAAATAGCAGGGCAGACTGGGTTCTATAGCCTTGGATGGCAACTGGTCTACCTCAGAAAGAAATGGCAACCAGGAAAAATAGGAGGCACGGGGGAGTAATGGATAGCGGCTCGGATTGAGGAATTGGAGAGCCGAGTTCGAATTCCAGTCAAATCCATTACATTCACTTATGTGCTAATACCCTTGTATTAATCCTCTTCTTCTCCCCACAGCTATGGGTAAATAGCAGGACAGACCAGGTTCTATAGCTTTGGATGGCAACTGGTCTACTGCAGAAAGAAATGGCAATCTACTGTGGGAAAAATCTGCTTTTTCAGTCATGTATCAAAAGATACATGTCCGTCTAAGCGTGAATCATGCATGGCACATAACTGACTGACTGTTTCCACAGAGTAAGTTCGTACTACTTGGGTCATAGATTGAACGCACAATTGCTATGTCACCAAATTCAATATAGACATATGATATAGATTTTCACTCAGTGAAAATAGGAAAGCAACAATCAGTACTAAATAAGGAGATGAAGTATTCTTAGACATGGACAGAGGAACGAGAACAATCTTACCCCATTACATTAAATAAATGGTTCAGTTCAATCCTTCTTGAAGATTACCCAGATCGACAGAGACATGTAGAAGACATTTAAGAAAAGTTATTTTCCTATCTTGTAAACAAGATATCAACACATAAAATCAAAGTCTTTTTCAGTTATTCCTGAAAAAAATTAACCTAATTCAAAACTAGCTTTGTTACAGAATGTATAGGCTGGCCCAGAATAGCAAACTACAGGTTAGAACTCTGATGTCCCAAATTTGTGTTGAGGTGGTTTGAACATCATGGGCATGGAAATCTGACAGTGATAGATTTAACTTTTCTTTAAGTTTTGATATAAGACCAAAAAGGTATGAAGGTGTTCAGACAGCTGTAAGAATAAGAAAGGTCAAGATGCTTCCTACACCCATATTCTTTAGTGAGCCATGCCAGTACATGACGATGTGATTTTGGCCAACCAGTTGACATGTGCCCTCTCAATCATCTTCCTCTCCATTCCACCTAGAAATGAGGCTTGGACTAATTTTATACTCATTTAGACTGGGATACATTTGAATACTGTGTGCTTGCTATTATATTTTCAATCCATTTTCTTTTCAATCCAATTTATTTTAACCTATATCTGTTTCGATTTTTTTACAGTAAGTTTCAACCTGTACAAGACCCAAGGGCCGCTCAAGGTAGAGGGTTACATTAAGAGATAGGAGGGGAAGAAACAGTTGACTCTAGACTTGAACAGGTTAAGATTGTAGTGATCGAGGAAACATACTCTTCCATAGAGGAGTGATTCACAGGGAGAAGCTGTTTGAATGGAATTTACTACTTCTTG
The DNA here is from genome assembly GCA_964036315.1 of Acanthosepion esculentum. Taxonomy (NCBI): domain Eukaryota; kingdom Metazoa; phylum Mollusca; class Cephalopoda; order Sepiida; family Sepiidae; genus Acanthosepion; species Acanthosepion esculentum. Next base: position 120,439,625 of record OZ038479.1, on the reverse strand, counting down.
ATGGAATACAGAGGGAATGAAGGTGGTTTGCTACTATGTAAGTGGCATGGTGAGTCCATGCCTTGAAGATCAGACCTGATGGAACCAAGAGATGCAGTTTGTCTGAGCACTTTCCATGGTAGGAGCAATGAGAGACTCACCACATTCCACCTGTAAGAGAGAGGTTGGAGTGTGTAATTCTTCTCCCACAAGTACTTGGAGATGCTTTTGAATATCAAGACTGGAAAGTGAGGTCTGCGCAGATCCTGCCCAAATATAGCAACCATACTCCAGTTTCAGCCTGATCTGTCTCTTTTGCATCAGTTTAAACTGACGCCTTTTTTTTTTCATATATCAAAACTTTAATTTTAGAAAATGAAAATATCACAGATATATATTGGAAAATTTCCAAGTTTTCATTTCACATTAAGTAAAATGGTAAAAATAGTAAAAAATATGTGAAGAAAAAGAAAGAAGTTTAAACTAATGTCAGAAGGATATGGGTTAAGTGTAGCTAAAAAAATTAGTATGGCTGGCCTTTTAGAAATATTCCCGACCTGATATCTTGGTGTCAAACACTTTCCCATTGCCCTAACATAGCTTCTCTGTGTCTTTTCTATAAATATTTTCATGGTAATTGTTCCAACAAGCTTTCCTCTTTGGTACCTCAACTTCACAAATTTAAGAGAAGTACTAGATTGGCAGATAGGTACCATCAATTACAATTGAAGTTGTGGGATATAACTGGAATTTCTATGCTAACAGTATCTTCTCTCACACTTCTCAATTTTTGGAACTGTCTTTAAGCTGCTTACTTTCCAGTCAACTTTGATTTTTAAAAATATAAATGCAATGTCTCCTTAATTACTGATTCTATTGTTCTATCTTAATAATGTTTTTCTTTTTCTCATATTCTCTAGCACTCAATAACCCCTTGCAACTTGGTGGCATTATTGCCTTGATTGGGGTGAAATGATTAAAAAAAAAAAAAGAAAAAACTACACTGATCCAAAGTAAAAATCCAAATCCATGCATAAACCATTTAGTGGCTTATGGCCACATCATGAAACACCAGTTCCTGTACAATCACCGAAGTTAAACAATGTTAAGCCTGACCAGTACCTAGATGGGTGACTGCTTGGGAATATCAGTTGCAGTAAGCTTGGATGTGTGCATAGTGTAATGGATAATGGCTCAGAATTCTTAATTGGAGAATCAAGTTCCACTTCCCATTGGGTTCATTATATCCACTTATACCCCTGGGAAAAGTATGAATCCACCTTTCTCCCTCAGCTATGGGTTAATTAGTAACATTTGTATCATTAAACTATTATTATCTCAAAAAACAAAAACAAAAAAATTCTTAAAATCTAAAAATATTTTCTGGCTTTAAATAACCTGCAAAGGATTGATAAGCTGTAGAAAATCAATCAATAAATCATTTTCTCATTTTTTATGCATACTATGTTAGAGAATTTTAAAGTTTTTTTTTTGTTTTTTTTTTAAAAAATCAAAACTGTTCCTGTTAGGATATTAATATAAAAATCTTCAGTTATGTTGTATGTTCATTAACGTACACATTAATTTACTAGACAGGAACTTAAAATATTTTATGAAACAGATTTTGTTCCAGGTCATATTTGAGCAAGGGAGAGTGTCTTAATGTCAGATACAGGTAAACAAGTTAATCTGGTTGATCGTTACTGATTAGCAGTAAGTTCAATCCTCACTGAGTGCTCCATACTTATGGCCTTGTGCCAAGCTAAACTTAGTAACTATTATAGTACCTCAGCATGGAGTTGTAGTGAGTTCTGATAAAAATAAAGTAAAATATAAGAATAGTATATGTAAACAAAAAAGAAAGAATTAAAATTAAAATAAGGTATTTGCGTTTCCTTTAAAATGTTTATTTCTTTCTCTCTCTCTCTCTCTCTAAACTTCTCTCTCAACTCTCAAATAAAAAGAGGAGAAAGAAGAAAAGACTGAATCTGGCTGAAAAACACCAGCCTACTTATTTATGACTACAGTGTAACCCAGATATAAGAGAAACCCGGATATAAGAGAGATTTTATCTGGTCCCAAATTAGAGCCTGTGTTAATAAAACAAAATAGACCAAAACCGGATATAAGAGAAACCCTGATATAAGAGACTTCTTCTCCGGTCTCGACAACTCTCTTATATCCGGGTTACACTGTATAATTCTACAAAAATAAGACAGGCCTCCACACATATTTTCTAACAAATTCAAGGTTAAGATTTCCTCATTTACTACTTCATGTCTAACAAACAACTCAAAACAATAGTAATATTTTGAGTAGATAAAAATTAAGTGTATTTATGAACCAAATTTTTCTTTCAAATTCTTTCATTGAAATTACAAAGGCATGCATTTTCAATGAAATTGATTTTTTAGGGTCTTAAAATATTTGCAGTGTAAACTAACTAGAATGTCAGTTCATATTGCAAGTATATTAAGCCTCAAGAAATGTGCACAAGCCTTTTTTTTTATCATTTCACCCTAAGCATGGCAATAAAGCAACTAAGATGCAAGAGTGATAGAGAATATGAGAAAAATATACTATTAAGCAGAAAGGACAATAAAATAACAATAATTAAGAAGACAGAAAATAATGATTGACATTGTGTAGTGAATCCTGATAAAAATAAAATATATAAACAAAAATAAAAAGAATTAAAATAAGGCATTTGCGCTTTCCTTTAAAACCCTTATCTCTTTCTTTCTCTCTCTCTCTCTAAACTTCTCTCTCAACTAACAAGAAGACAACCCTCAAATAAAATGAGAAAGCAGAAGAAAAGACTGAAACTGGCCGAAATATGCCAGATGTTTGCAGAACCAGAGCCTACTTATTTATGACTATAAATCTACAAAATAATAATAATATTTTCCATTATATAAAAAAAATGGCAAAAGAAAGGAACGTCGGAAATAAAATAATTTTGACCAATTAAAAATATTAACACAAAAGGACTTTTGATGCTAGCCAAAACCAAGGTTCATGCCAGAGTCTCAGAGTTTGGTCAAAAAGATATAAACTCACAGCTCTGAGCCAGAGATGAGAGTGATGGCAAGAGAAAACATGGAACAAAAAATGTGACCGCTAGAGAAACAAGCCAAAGGTGAAGTAGTTAAAAGGTCATCTGCTAATGATATTTCTGCCCTTAGGGCCGAGATAAACATAGTAGATCGACGCTGACCTATTTCTAAGATGACTGCTACTACAAGCAAGGTCCGACTTCAAAACTACCCACAACCAAGCCAAAATGGACTTTCTCCAGACTGCTATTAACATCCGTCTTATTAACGAACATTTTGCTAACCCGAATATCAAAGAACTCACTCTAATCTAAATCAAATAAATATATATTATTTATTTTATACCCTTGAGTCAATTCATTTTATTTCCAAAGTTCTGATAAAATAATTACCAAGAATCTCTGGCAGAAAAATACCACAGAGTAATGGCTAACAAACTGGTCTCACAAATCCTTACAACTGAGTATCAAGTTCAATTCTTGCAGGGTGCTCCATATCTTCAGCTGTGTACTAAACCTCAACCACAACCTTATTCCATGTTGATTAATATCAACATGGAATAAGGGTTAGTAAGCTAGTAGTACATTTGGTCCTCACTGTGTGACAAGTTAAGGTAAGACTAATGAACAAAAAATATTTGGACACAGAAAATCAACCCCCCCGACTTTGTTTTTTTTTATCATCATAACGATAAATATTTTACTAATAAAGAGTGATTGGTAACCAATTTTATTAGAATTTGAACCAATTGCAAAGAGTGCTGTACTAACAAAAAAAAAAAAAAATTGTCTATATTTCTAAGACAAGGTATTATCAGAATTTTATTTATTTGGTTCCTTGTTGCTTTAAACACAATATGTTGACTGTTATGTCATCTGGATTTTATCAACAATGAACCAAGTGGGATTGGGATGAAAGTAGATGAAGAGAGGCCCTAGGCTGTTATCCCCCCATTCTCATGAGTAAAGTCAAGGATGATGATAGGTGTTTAAAATGCTACAGTTGACAATTCCTTCTTTAAAAAACGTAAGATGTTATTGTTAAATACAGTATGTGATTGAAAAAAAAAAAATGCATGAATGTTAAAATTTAAAAAATCTATAAAGAAATCAATGCTAGCATTGAGTTATCAATTTAAGACATAATTATTCTGAAATGGAATGTAAGGAAAATTACTGAAGGGTTGTTAAGAGTCTATGTTGTAGTATACCTATGTATGATAATGGGTATGTCCCCATTCACATAAATACAGCAGTAAATACTGTATGTTGGTCGGTAGTTTGAGATACAGTGTGGAATTCACTTGACTCACTTCTAGCAGTTGACTACTACTTCTACATGCTGCTGGCAAATCTTATATGTGTTGTTCTTGTCCTAAGTGTTATCATTCATTACCAACCTTTGTTTGATTATTCTATTCAGTAACCTTCTCTAGGTTACAACAGTCTGAAATGCATTATGATAGCATGTGTAAGAAATACCTATGACAGTGTCAAAAATATTATACACCTTGGCTGGAGGCCCCCTAGATTTGAAACCATAGGCTTCAGACTGCTAAGCCTATAGGTAAAATCATCACTGCATATGACTTCAGGAGACATTTGGTAATGATTTACAGCAAATAAAAACTTGCCCCCTTTAAATGGAGGGTAAAAAAGAAGACCAACACCATTTTATTATAAACATCATTTTGGCTCTGTTATTAGGCATGGAGCAATGTGTGTCCTAATAACATTCCTTTGGATGTGATTTTGTTTTACAAAAATATAGAATTGCTCCTATATGGGACTTGCTGAACGCATTTTGTATAATCACTCCTGCATCAGGTCTGTATTCTTCACAGAGGAAGAAGAGACTTGAAGCAATAGAAATATGGTTCTTCAGAAGGATGTGGTGAATACCCTGGGCTGACATTTGCAAACAAGGACAGTTTTAGAGAAAATGGAAACAAAAATGATACTTAACATCAGAAAGGGACAGCTGAGATTTCTAGAGCAAATAATGAGGAAAGGTTTAAGAGAGATAACAAAAATATAAAATTTATTAAGAGCTACAAAGGAACGTACCTCCATGAATTTGGTATATGTAAGGTTTAAAATGATTTTATAAAAATGAAAAAGCTTTCTTGAGGCTTTCATTTTAGCTTTAACTGAAAGCTAAAGGATTTAAAATTTAAAATTTCTAGTAAGTAAAATACTTTGGTGTATTTCAAACAGAAATTATATTGATTGGAATCGATTTTTTTCAGCAAAATCGATGAAAACGGCCATTTTGACACATTTGTAAACAAAAGTTAATTCTCAGTTTTAAAAATCTTGCAAAAATAAAATATATATTTCTGAAACGTTATTTGAGGAAAATTTGCAAACTTAAAGTTAAATTAATTTGATTTGAAACAAATATTACTTGTAGCATAAAATATTTTATACAAATATTTCTTAACCACAGGGTCTTGTTTTTCTGACATGTTAATCGATTATTGACAGCTGAATGGCAGTTGAATGTGTTCATAGTTAAGTATGGTGGAGCAGATGATAAAGTTTATATAAGGGTTTTTCCCCCCATAAAGGGAGACAACTCTTAAAACATATGACCTTTTAATGAATTATTTATTGGTTTGAGCATCCATACTTAGAAATTCTGAACGTATATCACACATACAAAAACAAATTGAAATTCTTTAAAAAATATTTTGGGTTGCCAGATTGTAATATGCTTTACAATATATGATAAGTAAATATAGTTTTACTTAATAACAGTATTTCTTAAGAATTATCACTTTGAAACTGAGTTTTAAAAGATTTAAAAACTTTATAAATTATTCAATTTAAAATTGTAAAAAATGAAAACAAATTTTATAAACATTCATTTTTCATTAAAAAATTTTTTTCTTCAGACAATATTGTCTTAATATATATTATTCATAAAAGCAATTAAAAGTTTCTCTAATTAAATAATGTCTTATTGCATTTTTTCATTTTTGATTCAGAACAGGTTTTCGGTAAGACGGGGTCTGATATTGCAAAAAAACTTCAGTGATTTAAATTCTTCAAAAAATTCTGCTTTTAACTAATATAGTCATTAAAAATTATCACATTGAATTTCTCAAGTTTTCATAAAATTAAGAGTGTGATCAAAACTTTCTAATAAAAATTTCAAAAATAATTTCATTCATTTATGAATCCTGAGTGTATGAGTCCTGAAAATTTAATTACGATCCAACAATTATTTGATTTTTACAAAATCACCAAGCAATGGAGTAATGCCACTAAAGCACAAGGGGTTACAGGGTGTGGAGGAGTTAGGAACAGAAACATTAAATGATGAGCAGAAAGTGAAGAGAGTAATCAGGTGGACAGTAGAGAGCGATTGACATTGCATTTGCTGGAAAGCATGGAGCCGGAACAAATTTCCACAAGCGAGAAGTACGAGAGAAGAAACTGTAAGCATAGAATTTATGGCTACATCTAGCCAGCTTAGCTGGAAATTGATGAGATCTCCCCAGACTGCAACCCTACTTGATTATTAGGTGTGTGGTACAGTTGAGGGAGAGACCAACAAAACTCCTTGTAATACCAAAGATGAATAAGGATGAAGGCAAGGATTATAACAGCAGTCACCAATTTAAACAAGGAGACCATCCAGAGGAGATGCAGGAGATTCTGAAGTCGTCCTGAGGCCATGGTTGAAGCCAATGGCAATTTTATTGAGTAAATTTGCTCTTTAGTATTTCAAGATATTTTTGTGTAATTTTGGTAAATATATCTGCTAAAATGAGATGTCAGTGTTATTTTCATTTGTGTGTAATTTAGGAGACAATTTATCCATCGCACTCTGTATAGTGACACATTGCAAGTACTTAAAAGCATGCATGAAATTCATTGGAAATTATTTTATAGTAAAGATGCATTACAATTCTTAAATATGTCAAAACTTTCATACATTCTATTGATTACATATAGTATCATATAAAATGCAGAAAGCTTTTGTGAAATGTAAGCAGTTGTCAAAACTTACTGTATATTGTGTACATTTACTGTACTAGCTAAATACCCATCCCACGAACAGAGAAAAGTAAGTTGTGTAGTGAAGTCTATTCATCTTTCATTTTCAACAAAGACATCTATTTTCTATTTTTGTCATTATGCTAAATCCACTTGAATTTTCTGATGCTGGACAGTTATATTGAGATGATGATGAGAGAAACATTTTAATAATTTGCATTAATAATAATAATGAAAATGAATTCAGTCAACTTACTATTTTTTCAACTTTTTAAATAATTCAACAGTTTTAGGAAAATCTATTTAAACAAATTATTTTGACTTATTTAGATAATTCTGTACTTTTGTCTCTATTCAACTAAATTGTAGTAATGTGAAATGGCAGATGACAACAAGGGTTACTATGAATGCTGTGAAAAAAAATAAGATTGCAATTGGGCCTAAAATTATAGAATTCTATAAAAATTTAAATATTTAAAAAAAAATTATTTATGTCTGTTTCTAAAATAAATGAAAACAACCTATTTCCAGAAGTCAAGATAATGTTTATTTTATGTTTGCTTTAGGTGTAGATAGGTTCACACCCCTTCCCAGTCTTTTGAACAGTAGTAGAAGTTTGCTCCTTGTTTACACTTGGGAGTCTGTTTCAGAAAGTAGTGGTTCTCAGAAAAAAGCTATCTTAGTGGAACTTCCTCCTTCCTAATGGAATACAAAGAGAAGGAGGATGATTTGACCCTGTGTACATGGCATGGTGGTTACTACCTGTGTAGGTCTGAACTGTTGGAACTCTGGCATGTTTTATGCATTTAAAAATAAAAAAATAAAGGTTTTTCAATAATCGGTAATTCATGAAAATATTACACAAAGAGTAAATTTCACCAAATACAATGCTCAAGAACCACTCAAAGTAGACGTTTACAGTCAAAGGGAAAGAAGTGATGATTATGAGGATAGGGAGGAAAGATAAGGATTCATCCAGGACTTAAAAAGGTCAAGATTGAAGTGTTAAGAGAAGCACCAATCTTGGAAAAAAAGCTTTCTGAGAGGAAATTTCTTTTTACATCTTATATAATAAATACTAAAATGTCTGTGTGTCACACTTTTCCAATTAAAGGGACACAACTCTCTGAAAAATTCTTACATCTGGAGCCATGTTCAAAGACTCAGCCTGAAAACAAACATGAGAGTTAGAATCACAGATGACCTTGAAGTAGGAAGATTTGCTGCTTTGCTGTTGCAGCTTAGTAATGGAACCATCAAAATGGTTGTGGAGTTTTAGTCTTGTTGCAATCTAGCAAAGGTTACTGAATGAGGAATAACCAAAATGGAGATTGGAAATGAAATGGTAATCTTTATAACATCAACAAAATACAATACAGTGAATTATCCAATAGGGTGCCTAAACTTGTTAAATCTTCCTGGAATCATCACACAAGCCAGAAAATGTACAAGTTATGCTATTGAGAAATCTGGTTCCTCCAAAGTTTTGTAATGGAACAAAGCTAATTGTCAAGAAGATGCTTCCTCATCTCTTGGAAGCAGAGATCCTTACTGGTCCAGGAAAGGTGGAAAGAGTTTTAATTCCAAGAATTCCTCCAGATCTTCCTTTTGAGTTCAAAAGACTTCAGTTTCCAGAGAGCGTGGGCTATGCAATGTCAATCAATAAGTCCCAAGGACAATCATTGAAAGTAACTGGACTTCATCCGATGGAACCCTGCTTTTCTCACAGCCAGCTCTATGTTGGTTGTCCAAGGGTTGGGAAGGGAAACAAGCTATTTGTACTGACCCTGAATGGAAAAAATAAAAAATGTTATCATGCAGCTTTTCAATAAGTTCCAAATAGACAAACTATATCATTGTTTTGATGAAAACTGTTAATTGTTTGAAAAATATTGTTCAAGTTTAATAAAATTTAATATGTACTCAACACATGAAGTGTCATTGATGGGCCAAAGATGCAATCATAAGCCCTATGCAGGAGCTAGCTTAAATATTGCCTTATAGGGTGGCTTTTAAGCTAGTTTGGAATATGGGTGAAAAGAGGGTGATTCACTTCTGTGAAAGTGGCATGGTGCATCCTAGCAGTGAAGGTCTGAAGTGGCAGAACAAAAGAAGAGAGCTGATCTAAACAGTTTCCATGGAAATAGCAATGCTCTTAAAATAGTTATGATGAATGAGGTGTGTGACATGAATGAAATGGGAAGTGAAGATTATGAGGATAAGGGGGATATATAAAAATTGAACCTTCACTTGGAGAGATTAAGATTGTAGAGTTCAGACAAACACCCATGTAGAAATCAGTTTCACAAGGCAGCAGTTCTTAGGACAAAAAAAAAAAAAAAAAAGAAGCTGTCCAGGTGGAACTTTCTTCTTGTATTTGAAATATGGGGGAAATGAGGATGATTTGACACTGTGAAAATGGCATGGTGTATTCTAGCTGTAAAGGTTTGAACTGGTAGAACTAGAGAACAGAACTTGTCTGAACTAAACATTTACTATAGAAATGAATTATAGATGCTTTTAGAAATGGATGACCAAATATTTTTGTAAATGAGAAAAATGGGATCATTAGTCGCCAGGAATTAATGAGAGTGTTACTGATAAAATAAGACTATTAAATATATTAGAATTGATTTTTAATTAATCTGATTTGTATTTGAATAGGTGCTCTGTTTATTTATTAAACAGTATATTCATTTATTTTTGTTTACTGGCCTGAATGATAAAGAAAACTTATTAGACTATTTACATTATTCGGACCATTGTCCTAATCTTTGTCGCCATATTTGTATGCTCTGGCCTTCTTCAGGTGGTTGGAATGTCGAACTGAACTCTTTATTTCGCTCGCTGGGGTAGACTGTTCTAGTTCCACGTGCCATGTTTAATGGATGTCAGTTATCAGTTATCTCCTGTTAATTACCCTTATTGAACTCGCACTCTTTGTCACTGGATCTAACCAATGCCTTTATCCACTGTGCCATGTGTCTTTGACAACATCTGTGTATGAATTTCTGGGAATATAAACCTAATGTTTTTAGCCTTCATTTTTACCAGTGTTCATATTGCAATTTTTGCTGTTATCATTTATGTTTTTACCAGAGCTCATATTGCAATTTTTGTTGTTATTATCACTTTTCTCTAGCACTCATTATTAGATAGTAGCTCCTTCTGCTCTGAGGGAAGCAGGTTCAATTCCTGCCAGAGAACGGAAATTTTTTGAACATTTAACCGAAAATAAATTAATATACTGTTTAACCTTTATCACTCTGTATATGACTTCGTTTGCTGTACAAAATGTCTATCCTGCCACTATACTTGAACAATAGCATGTTTATATTTCATAGTTGTGTTGTCATATCCTGCTATGGCAACAGAAAACAACTTTGAGTGAAATTAGCAATAAGGATACTGTGATTGAGAGACCTTGAAAAAGAATGCAGTGGAAAGAGAAGTAATATTAATAATGCAGAGTGCTAAAGGTTAAGAAATAACTATCACACCTACTCAAATAAAAGTATACACGAAGAATAACATTTAAAGTGATAAAAATCTCTTGGATTAATACAAAATCCATTCTAAAAATTCTCTTTCTTTACATTTGGATATAAAACTGTGCAGATATGAATAACTTTTCTTATGCACACACACACACACAAAATTTTTTAGAATTGTAGTTAAAAATATTCTAGCCAAAACAGCCCCAAAAAATCTTTAAGTATACAAATAGAAAAAATGGCGTAAGAATTTTGCCGTTAACAATAAAATTTTTTATAAAAACCCAGACGACATGCGATTAGCGGATGTCAGAATTTGTTGAAAAATACATCTCTACCCATCCCTAAACATAACCCCGCTTTCGAATGTAACTATTAACTGATATAACGAAAAATTGAAATCGAACAAGCTAGCACCTCTTGTCTAGATGAGTAGATTTCTCTGTATCCTTGGAAACACTCAATTATGAATCTTTGCTGTGCCTTTAAAACTGTAAATTTAAAAAAATTAAGTTACTCCATGGAAAATGGAACTAATGTCTTTAATTTAATAACAAAATTAAATTTGAAGCTTTTAGCTTCCATTTTTGAAACATGGTTATTACTGTGTAGTGAAAAAAAAACATATTTTAAATCCGTTAATTTATAATATTAATGCTCTGTAAATTTACATTGAGCACTATTGTGTAAAAATAAAAATATCTATAAGAACACCGGATTATATATCTTACTGTTCTTTTTTATATATATATATATATATATATAAAACAGTCAGACCAGAAAATGAAAATAAATAAATATATTGTTTAATGAATAAACAGAGTGCCAACTAATATATGAAAATAATATTTAAATCGATAAAAATCTCTTGCATTAATACAAAATCCATTCTAAAATTCTTTGTTTACATTTGGATATAAAACATTGCAGATATGAAAAACTTTGAGAGATCTATTACAGGAGAAATTTTGCTTGAAAGCATGAAATTTTGTCTTGTCTGACTGACTATTCTTCATGGCCAAGTCAGTAAGGCACGCCAATCTAAACAGTATCTCTTTCTGCTCTGTGAGACACAAATTTGATCCCTGCTGGAGAGGACAAATTTTACTTTAATAAAATTTCTTGAACATTCAGGCCAATAGATGAAAATAAATAAGTATACTGTTTAATAAATAAAGTGCCGACTCAAATATGAGTATCCACTGATAATAATGTTTAAAGTGATATATAAATATAATATATAACAAACTTTTACTATAGAAATGCATTGCAAATGAAAGAAAAGGATTTATCTGTGATCAGGAATCCACACCTTACTGATAGACCAGGACTATTATATATATAATATATAAACATTTACTATAGAAATGCATTGCAAATGAGGCAAAAGTGATTGTCAGTGGTCAGGAATTAATCCAAGCATTACTGATAGAATAGGGATATTATATGTATAATGTATAAACATTTACTATAGAAATGCATTGCAAATGAAGCAAAAGGGATTGTCAGTGGTCAGGAATTAATCCAAGCATTACTGATAGAATAGGGGTATTATATGTATAATGTATAAACATTTACTATAGAAATGCATTGCAAATGAAGCAAAAGGGATTGTCAGTGGTCAGGAATTAATCCAAGCTTTACTGATAGAATAAGGCTATTATATGTATCATATAGGGTGTGGCAGAAATACCTCCCACATATACCTCCCAGAAAGGGCATGTTGATGGGGTGTAATGGTTAGCAAGCTTGTCATACTGGAACAATTACTACTGAGTAGTGTGTTCAATACTCACTGGGTGCTCCATGCTTTCGGCCTTGTGCCACATCTAAGCTAAAATCACAATATACCTTCCAGAAATACCTCCCACTGTATAATTAAATGGAATTTATTACATCAAATGTTATTTTTAGTAAATACTTATATTTGAGCAGACACTGTTTTATTTCAAACAGTATCTGTTTCGTCTATCGGCCTGCAGTCAATAAAATTTATTAAAGGAAAAAAGGGGGCGCTCTGGCAGGATTCAAACCTATATCCTCCTTTGCTAAAGCACACCAGATCAGATGGTGGTTTCATCTGCAAAGGAGGATGCAGGTTCATATCCTGCCAGAGAGCACATTATTGATTAAATTTTCTCAAGAGTGCAGGCCAGGAGACAAACTAAATACCATTTAGAATAAAATAGAGCATCTATTCAAATATAGATATCCACTATAAATAGCATCTGAAGTAATGAAAATATGAATAATATATAAACATTTACTATAGAAATGCATTACAAATGTGGCAAAAGGTGTTGTCTGTAATCAGGAATTAACCTAAGCATTACTGATAGAATAGTGCTATTATATGTATAATATATAAACATTTACATTAACAATGTATTGTAAATGATGAAAAAAAGGATTATCAGTGGTCAAAAATTAATCTTAGTTTTACTGACTGAAATGGATTATACAATTCTTGATTTCTGATCTGTAATATTTACATATAATGGAGTGTTGTTGACCAATGAATACGACATGTGCATGTATATGCAGAAAATGTTTCCATTGAAAAATGCAAAAAAAACTTTGTTTCACTGTTGGGTGGTTGATTTTGTTTAGTGGTATATCAGCCGCTATGCTGAAACAAATATTTTGTATATTGCTTCAATTAAATGTATTTTGAAAGCAATTGTAGGTCTTCAGCTATGTATTTTGTATATAATATTATGCTTTCAGGATAAACATGTTTTATAGATTTATATTTTGTAGATAACCTAAATTTTAGTTGGTTGGTTGGTTGGTTGTTTGGGGTTTTATGGCATATCAACCACTATGGGTTATTTAATGCCAGATCCAGTATTTACTAAATATATCAAAAACGTATAGCTGGCAACATCATTGTTTTAAAAATGTATAGCTGGCAACATCATTGTTTCAATGTGCTGGAAAAGACCTGGAAGTTCACTATTTTCCCATAGCTGGGACCCCAAACAGGTGCTACCACCCCGGGTCAGGGTGGACCTGGGAACACCAGCAATTAAGAGGTCGGTCCACGCTTCCTCAAAACCTCCTGATCAGAGGCCTTGCTGTTGGATGCAGTTTAAATGCGTACCTAGTACGCCTAAATTTTAGTATAAACCTTTAAGGTAGGACATTATGTTGCTTCCCTTGTAGTATTTGCATCTTATAAGGGCTAAGTGAGTACATTCAACTAAAATGCATTTCACCATCAGGGTTGATGCTATGGTCTTGCATCCCCCACCCTAAAACTTTGATACGGGGCCCCACTCTGTACTATATGTTGATTTCAAAATTTCCCAAACTGGAGACTGCAAACTCTTGAAGAAAATTATGGGGAGGAAGGACAGTGCTTTTTTTAAATTACCAAAAATCAGGGAATTATCCAATTTAAATGAAAATTTCAGTACATATTTATTAATTATTTACTTTTATAATGAATAGGTTTTTTATTTTTTTAAAAAATCTGAGGAAATGTTATTCTTTGTAATAACCACCAATATTTTCATGACTAAATTTTACTGAAATTAGCATTTCTGCTCCCACCTTCCCAGTAAGCATGGGGGCCCCCATCCAGTTGAGAGGTTCAGGGTAGTAAGCATCGGTCCTGTTGATTATTATAGTTTATGACTGACAGTATAACTTAGGTAGGAAAAAAGTACAAAAAGCAAAAAAACTCTGCTGAAACTAGCTTTTTTGGGGCTCCAACCTTGTTGAGGGTTCCTGCGTAGTATGCATCACACTGGCAATGCAGATACATGATGTATATGAATATTAGATGACTGATAATGTAATGTCAGTTTAAAAATAATTTAAAAAATGGCAGATGGCCATAAAACAGTACTGGAAAAAAAAAAAGAAAAAAATGGGAGAGGCCACATCACGCCCCAAAAAACATGGACCACCCCGGTCAGGAGTGTTGGGGGTAAAATGCGCCAGCCCTGTTCACCATAAGTCTAGCTTGGCATGTTGTACATATTGGTTGATCTTCATTCATCATCAAATAAGAATGGGTGAGGTATGTGTAGCCTATGTGCAGCCATGCCAATGTTACCTTATTTCTGCTTCCTTTTCTAGACACCTGCCTCCATTCACCCTGGACCAGTTTGATTGTGCAAAGCTTGTTATTTGCATTGTACATCCAGTGCTTCTGCCACTTCTGTTTAATGAAACTGCTTATTTCATTTTTCAGGTCCCTCTAAGGCAATGGTTCTCAACCGATTTTGGGCCATGCCCCACTTTTGTATTTCTAAAATTCTGGTGCCCCCATGTAATATTTAATTCTTACATATTCAAAATTCTACTGCAGTTCACATGAAGGAAGCAAACTGGATGCTTACACATGCTGATTGGACAACAAAACATGGGCTCTTCCAGTGACATGTATCACACCCTCTCCTTACGTGCTGATTGGCCGACAAAACATGGGCTCTTCCAGTGACATGCATCACACCCTCTCCTTTGTTGACCAAGACATGTGAGTGTGGGAAGACACGAAATACCCAGTATGCCAATTACACATGTATGTACATACACACAAAATATTTTTATGTATGCATACTGTATATGCATTGTAACACGCATTAACATAACATTTTTACTCAGACTCACTAGAAAATAATTCACTGTTAATTACTCATTCTCAAATTGCCCCCTTATTCTGTTGGTATAGTAAGCCGAAGGGTGCACATCATACGCATGCCCCACCAAAATATTACCATGCCCCACATTGGGAGTCATTAGTCTAAGAATTTCTAAAAGTATTATCATGGGTTTCATTTTGGGCAGACTTTGCAGCTGAGTCTGCTTGTTTGTTTCCTCTAATTCCAATGTGGCTTGAGATCTAGCATAGCACTGCTGTTGGATAATGAATTCAGCCTACATAGCAATTTCACCAACTGTTGATTAAGTTTTTTTTTTTTTTTGTTTTTTTTTTTTTATTGCTGTTATAAGTGATAGGGAGTCAGAAATTATTACATATTTTTTATTTTTGTTTCTAGAGATGAAGGTTTCATTTAACAATTGGACAAATCTCTGCAATGAAAATTGAAGTTTCTTTTGGCAGACTTGTTTCGCTGTATTTAAAAAAAAAAAAATAATAAAGCTATCTCCCATCAATGATGGTTTAAAAAATAATCAAAGGCAGACGAGGTAAAAATGAAACAAGTTTACACAATTTCCTCACAGATGAAGAGGAAATGTGGCAATACAGAACGATGCTGAGAATAACATTGATGAGGCATGTAAGCAATGAGGAAGTCTTAAGAAAAAGGACAATTAGAATCAGAAATAGCTGAAAATTGTAAGATACATAATAGAGAAAGAAGGCTTGGAAAATTTGACACTCACAGAACGTATGAAAGGCAAAAAGGACAGAGGAGGCAGTGAGCTATCTAACAAGCATAGGCGAATGGATTTAATGGGAGGAATAGCAAGAAGAAAAAAAAAGAAAAAAAGGAAAAAAGACAAACATTATTAAGAACTGCAAGGGATAGGAGGTTGTGGAGAGCAATGAATACGTCCTGAATGGATACGATACATGGAAGAACACTAAACAAAACACAAACAGCAAAAATATTTTCGTTCAGTAAGCTTTTTTCTTGTTAGTTTTTCTTTTTTTTTTAACAATACAAAAGATTACTAACTTATAAACCAAGAAAAAAATGATGTAAAAAATAACACCCTGTTTTGAATTTAAAAGCTTCTTGCTTTAAAAAAAAAAAGAAGAAAAAAAACAAAGATGAGAATGTAGTATCTGTCCTGCATAGTTCAGTTTTCTCTAATGTTTTTTCTTGTTTTGTTTTTTTAAAAACAAAACAAAAAAAAAACACTTTTAAAATGATCGATCATAAAAAGGAGAATTCTACCGAATACGACAAAAAAGTAATTTAAATCCACTCAATTTTTTGACAAAGTCATCTTTTCTTTAGCACACAACAAAGCAATAAAGGGAAAAAAATTAAATAAAAATAAACACTTTTCTTCATAATTACTAAACTTAAACACGGGAGATTTCTTTCTTAATAAACTAAAGCTAGCCTAAAGAGGCTACAATGACTAGGAAGGTAAAATAAATTAATTTTAGAATCCTTTTATTATTTTCCAAGGGAGACGTAATTTTAGAGAATTACTCACCAACATTTTTCTGACTTATTTATTTTCTTTTTTAAAATTTTACGTTTTACTTTTATCGTATTTTTTTAAAAGTCGTATTGCTGATCCTTCACGTTAATTAATAAGAAAAGACCAATTAATTACCTTGATTAATTAATTAGAACATAATGGGACAGGTGGAGAGACGAAGTGGGTGGGTGGAGGTCAGTTTTGGCCACTAAACTAAATTATTTAAGCTAAAAAGATCAGACCTACTGCTGGACAACCGGCTCCGGAGGGTAAAGTATTTTTAAACTCGTGTCCAGTTTAAACAAGAAAGAAAGAAAGAAAGAAAATAAAAGGTCTGTTTTAAAGCTGTTGATATTATTTTTGTTAAACATTAGAAAACAAAACAAAAATTATTATTATTATCATCATCATCAAAAATTAAACATACACGCCTAAAAACCATTTTTACGAGGATAATTTTTTTAACTAATAAAACTTAAAAGCAAGCTAACTAAATATTTTTCTTAAGGTAAGGTTCAATTTTTAAAAGCTCGGAGTAGGGGGAATAGTCCCCACTCCTCATTTAGTTGCCACTTTTACACAAACACAAAATAACATGTCAATTTCTTTATCATTACTATTGTTGTTATTATTAGTAGTTGTACTAGTGTGATCATTTAAAAATGACAGTTGCATAGTCAAACAAACAAAACTATATACACACACACACATATTCGATGCCTTTTTAAAATGTCTATTTTTTGTAGAGAATATTTAACTATTATTCATTGATATAATGCTTCTGGATTTGTAAGCATTATTATTATTAATAGCAGCATTATTATTATTTTGAGACGAAGAAGAACTTACACATGATATTACCTAGAGCGTACACGCAACGCTCTTTTCTTCTTCCGAGTCATAAGAAAGAATCTGTCTCATTTCTTGTTCTTTTTCTCCAGAAAAATCAAACACTTTTTTGATATTCTGCTTTCCTGTCTGTATGCCGGTATTTTCGCTGTCTTTTACTGGTAAAAAAAAAAAAAAAAAAATAATAATAAATAAATCAAAATCCAGCTACCACAGTTGTATCCTCCGAGTTAGGAATTGCTAAGAAGACTCAAAGAAGAAGAGACTATAGTGCAAGACAAGTGCTCGCTCTATATAAATTATTAACATTTTTACTTAAAGCCAAATACAAGGTTCTCCGCCCTTTTTAAAATAAAAATGATCTTGACGTCGACGGAGGGGGGGGGAGAGAGGGAAGATGAAGAGAGTAAAACGCATGTAAAAAAATGTGTACAAATATGTATGTAAATTTATATACAAGAAAGCGTGTGTGCGTTTCTAAAATGTATGTACAACTGTACACGCGTAATTATTGCTGTTCTGTGGTGTTAATGTATAAAAAATAGGTTTATGTAACTACAGATCGATTTTAAATTTATTTTAATTTTTACCCCCCCCCCCAATCCACTCAAAATTTAAAAAAAAAAATATAATTTTTTTTTTAATTTATGAATTATAATATAAAATTATTTAAAAAAAAATTTTTGGTCTGGAATTGATTGAAAGGTTGGTTATATTTTTTATATTTATTTATTTATTTTTTTTTTTTTTAAATTTATATTTTTCTAAGCAAAATGTTCACATTCTCACACCGTAAATTTTTTTTTTTTTTTTTTTAGATTTATTAATTAATTATTTAAAAAAATGCTTTTGATGTGAGATTGAAAGGTTGATTATGTATTTTTATATTTATTTTAAATTTATATTTTTCTGGCAGAATGTTCTGATCGCACAGACTTACCATAATTTTTTTAAGACAACCGATTAGAGAAAATTAGTTCAGTCTTCCTTCAGTGTAGTCGTTTTTATTATCTTGTTTTAAAAAAAACACATTCCCAATAAAATATTTTTAAAAAAATGATTAAAATAGATTCCCAATAATAAAAGAATTGGAAGCAACAGAGATTTCTGAACTTTTTTCTTCCTTTTTCTTTAATTTATGAATTTTTTTGTTTTGTATTTTACATAGATATCACGTACACAAACATAAACTAGATTTTATAAACACCGGTGTTAACCAAATATTCGTTCTCTATTATTTTTAAACCAGCCAAAACTCCTTCACGTTTTTTTTTTCAATTTAAATTTTATTGCTTATTGTCACTTCATTTACTTCTTCTTTTGTTACCTCCATCTTCTCTGCCATAGTTGTCGTCATCCTCATTAGTAACAATAACAAAACATCTATTTAGCGTTATGCAAGGAAAGATGTTGCAATTTCCATATAGTTACATTTCACAAAAACACTATTTTTTTATTTGAAAGAAGGAACTTGCAACGAAAGCTATATTTAGAGTGAATTAAAAATGATTAAAAACAAATTTTCAGACAAATTTATGTCCTAATTTGTTTTTTTATTTAACTGATTTTTAAATTTTGAATATTTATTTTTTATTTAATTCCTTAAGTGTTCAATAGAATGAAATCTCAAAAAACTTTGAAAGGTGTTTTTTTTTTTTTTTTTAATATACATGATTATTTAATTTTTTGAAAAATGGATTGAGATATCTTTTCTTTCCGTTTTCCTGTATTATCAATTTCTATCAAAGCTAATTATTGCTTTAGTTAGATTATACTAAATGGAAGAACAATCTGTGTGCATTGTTTTCCAGAAAAAATTTTCCAAAAGATTTATTAAAACAATTCACATACTGATTGATTTTTTTTATGTCTTATCAACCTTTTTCAAATTATTTAAAGCCAGAATATATTTTTTGATTGTAATAATTTTTTAGATAATAACGATTATAGTGATAGAGGTTCTACTATTTAACCCATAGCTGGGGGAAGGAGAAGAGATGGATTCATAACTTTTCCAATTGTATTTGTGCAAGAGTGAATATAACAGACTTGACTGGAATTGGAACTCAGCTCTCTGATTTCCAATTCCATGCTGTTATCAATACCACTACCCCTACATTGAAGCTTACAGCTCCTTCCATTGCCAAGCAGTCACCCATTTAGGGACTGACCAAGATTGACATTGCTTAATTTCTGTGATCATACAAGAACCTGTGTTTCAATATGATATGGCTGTAAGCCTCACATGTATATAATCTACACACTTACATTATATATATTCACATATATAAAACAATATATGTCTATATTTCTGAGATATTATTTATTGCTCATTGTAACTATTTACATTGTTCAGACTGTTGTCCTCATCTTTGGTGTCATATTTACAACAGTTTGGCTGTTACGCTTCTTCAGGTGATATACATTTGGAAACTCAAACTGAACTCTTTATTTAGTCCACATGGATTGTTCTAGTTCCACGTGCCATGCCTTTTCTGGATATCTCAGTTTCAGTTAATTCCCTTTAGTAACTCAACTCTCCAAGTTTTTGTTCTGCTGTGGCCAAGTATTGAACTAACAACTCTTTGGGTCAAGTCACTTTCCCTAAAGATGAGTACAATAGTCGGAACAATGTAAATAGTGTAAAAAAACAATGTATATCCATTTCTCTCATGTATGTATGTATGTATGTATGTATATATATATATATATATATATATATATAGTTTACAAAAAACTAGGTAATCCGTATGGGTAGACCCAAGGAAGATAAAATCCAGAGAGCTCAATGTAAATCAGAGCTAATAATTTAAATAAAAATAAAAATAGACCACTTTAAGGTTCCATGTAATAAATTATTTCACCACAGCCCTTTCAAAGGACAGTGGATCATCAGACTTTACTTCCAAAGGTTGAAATGAAAAATGAAAAGAAATTTACACATTTATGACGGGCAGTACTAAGTATATGTAAATTAATGAAGTGAGTGGGGAGAGAGATATGATTGAGTTAGATGTAAAATTTCTATTCTCTCAAATTTAAATTGTTTGAGTAAGTCCAGACATTGACACATTAAATCGGTTAACTTAACGGAAGTTATATATTGATATAGAGGGGGGAGAGGAGAAAAAAGACATAAAGAGAAAAAGAGAGAAAGAAGTCATGAGAGAAAGTGTCACTTTCTTTGGAATGAAAGGCCCGAAATAGACGCTGTTGTTTTGCTTTACTTTGAGAGTTCAGAAATATAATGTTTGATATAAATTTGAATGTTTAAACAGTCCATAAGGAATTTAATTATATGTTTGTTAGCGATTTAAGTTTCAAATATTATTATTAGTAGTACTAGGTAGTAGTAGTATTATGTGATGATGATTGTATTATATGATGATATCAATGCAGTCTATACAGACATTACTTTAACAGCCTCAATTTGTAAACTTTATTTTGACACATTGTAACTCTGCTAAATTTGATCCCCTTACTTTCCCTTACCTGTTATATTAATTTGTTCTTTCTTCCAATTTAAGCCCCCTAAGAAAATTTTCCAGGTCAATTTATTTTTGCTATTGTTTCATTTTGTATTTTTTTTATTCCTTTTTTATTTTTGTGCATCTGTTTATCTGGATATATTGATTCCATTTCAGAAAATGTAGTCAGTCTGATGAGATGAATATACCTATATTCATTGAAATAAATTTATTACCAAATATGGATTTTTAATTTTTTTTTCCTAATTATATATATATATATATATATATATATATATATATATATATATAATGTGTTTGTGTATAAAGGAATACTGAAAAGTTTATGGCCTGATCAGTTTCTCAGATTACTTCAACCATTATTTCAAAATACTGATTCAGTGAAATGGCTTAGATCAAGAACTTTCCATTTTGTGTGTATTAATTTTTCACATGGTGCACAGATATTACACTCTGATCCTTGGCAAAAGTAGTTTGGAGCAATGCATTGATGCTAAGCAATATGAATGCATTTCAACAAATCCTACTGAGAGTTTTTATTATTATGAAATCTGAAGGTGCAAAAGATGCCTTCCAAAAACTAAACAAAGTATTAAGTAGCAGAAAAATGTTGTTAAAAGCAAAGAAAAGCATGTGGAAATCATATGTAATATCAGTTCTTCAATATGGCAATGAATGGTCAGCTATTATGGATGAAGAAGAGACAGGAAACAACAAAGATGTGGTTCTACAGAAAGATTCTGAGAATTCCATGAACAGAACATGCGAACAATGAGGAAGTTTTTAAGGAAAATGGCAATAAAATGGAACACTTATATTTAGAATCAGAAAGGGATAGTTGAAATTTTGGGGATATAATGAGGAAAGAAGGCTTGGAGAATTGAAAGCAAGAGGGGCAGAGAAAAACGGTGAGTAACCTACCCAATGAGGTAATTAGATAACAGGGAATAGGAAGGATAGTATAAAAAACAAATATTGCTTAGAGCTATGAGGGATAGGAAGTTGTGGAGAGCCATGATTGCTCATGTCTTGAAGGGACATGGTATATAGATGAAAATCCCATATCAGCAAAATAATGGATATTTGATGATAACCAGAGGCAGAAACATTGTCTATAATAACATTTATAATAGTCAAAGATCAGAACAACAATTTGATTCATTGATTCGTTTTTTTACGGCTTATCGACCCTTTGCAGGAGATAATGGATAATTTTGGAAATAATAACGATGTAGTGATACAAGTCTTACTAATTAGCCCAAAGCTGGGCGAAGGAGAGGTGGGTTCATGCCTAATCAGAATTTGGTAAACAAACAAGAAATTTTAATGTGGATACAAAGTAGGGGGTCAATTATAGAGTACAATAAATATATAAACTGATCCCTCACTTTCTGGCCACCGAAGTTTCTAAACGTTTATATTCCAGAGAATGTAAATAAATCTAAAAGATGTGCCCGTGTAGCTAATCAGTATTTGATAGATTCATTCATTTTTATGGCTTATCAACCCTTTGCTGGATATTTCAAGCCAGAAAATATTTCTAGATTGTAAGAATTTTTTTTTTTGTGATAATAATGATTTGGTGATATAAGTCTTATTAATTAACCCATAGCTGGGGGGGATATGTGAATTAATACCATTCCTGAGAGTATTTGCATGTAAGTGTATATAATGAACCCAACTGGAACTGGAACTTGGTTCATTGATTAACAATTCTAAGTCGCTATCCATTACACCACCTGCACATCCAAGTTTACAACACCTGGTATTCTCAAGCAGTCACCCATATAGGTACTGACTAGACTCAACATACATTGCTTAACTTCAGTGATCTTTCTGGAACTGGTGTTTCAATGTGATGTGGCTGTAAGCTGTAAGCTCACAACAGTTTCAAACAGTGGTGGACTAGGTTGAAAATTTCTGCT
Source organism: Acanthosepion esculentum (assembly GCA_964036315.1). Taxonomy (NCBI): domain Eukaryota; kingdom Metazoa; phylum Mollusca; class Cephalopoda; order Sepiida; family Sepiidae; genus Acanthosepion; species Acanthosepion esculentum. Next base: position 120,416,698 of record OZ038479.1, on the reverse strand, counting down.
GGGAAAACTTGTAAAAGAGCCTGGTCAAAAGGGCCCACTTAATCCCAAAAAGTAGTCAAAGGAATCAAATAAAAGTAAAGGTTTTACGCAAATAAAATGTTACATTTATTCAATATTGTTTTATTTATTTATGTTAATGCATAATTTTATATTTTGGACCACCATTTTGGGGCCCATTGGGAAATTTCCTGGTATTCTGGTGGGCCAATCCACCTTTGGTTTGAAATAAAGTATGTTGACCATGATTCACCTAAAAAATCAAAAGGTGTTTTGTTGTTCAGTGTCAGTAAATAAGTCAAGAACAATCAGACCCAGTTGAAGAATTTCAATGATGAGTTTTAATTTGTTGGTTGGATGGACAGAATGATTATCACTTTATTATAAAACGTGCAAAACAACATTTAAATAAAGCCAGTGGTCATTAGTGAGAAAGGTTGGAAAGGTGCTTATATCAAAATCAGCTTTTTTTTTTCGCAACTGGCCATTTCACTCCAAAAGAAAGACTGACCCATTTCTTTGAATTTAGCCATACTGAAGTGGAAGTCGAGAATGTAGATAATTCTACAGATTTTGGTTAAATGTGTTTGGCAGACTTCTTTTCATATAGCTGACAGAATAGAGATTGGGAAGTACACTGAAAAACAAACATTGCTAAGAGCTACAAAGTATAGTAAATTGTGGAGAGCCATGATTGCTCACAACCTGAAGGGACATAGCACAGAAAAGAAGATTTATTATCAAGTGAATGACCCATTTCCTTGAATGTTGCCATTGTTATGTCCATAAAGAAATACATACCTATTAATGACACTGTCACTGTCGTTTCCATAAAAACAAATAAATAAAAATTAATTATAGTGTCAAAATTAATTATGATAAAATGATTATAACAATTATAATTATAATTAATTCACTCTTTCTAAACCAATGAGAATCGACTCCACTTTTCTCCTCTACACACACAGACCTCTTGTAACATTCTCACTATCAAACAAGCAGTCAACATAGCCTTGCTATCAACACATGTGTCAATGAAAATTTCAGCTCCTTTTCCTTTCTCAGGCCATAATAGTAACATTTATCTCTTAGCACTCAATGGGCTGGTAACACCTGTTAGGATTCTGGCTTTAGGCCAAATAGTGAAACTCCAAACAAAAACAAATCACTATGAGAGTATAAAAATACCAGCAATACATTTTTATATAAAAAAAAATACCTATTCATAGTAAAATGACCAATACGTTTTTAAAACAAAATGACCAACAATACATTTTATCTGTAATTGAAGGCATACAATTCCATTCAGAATATATTTAGTTGAAGTCATAAAACTGTTCAAAATATTTTGATTTCAGCACTAAATGACCCATAGAAGTTGCTGCTAAACAAAATCAACCGAACTTAGCACTCAACAAAAATTTGAGGTAAGAAAACTCCAGACACTTCTTGTATTTTCCGACTAAATTATCTGGACACCGATTACATACATCTATAAAAAATATACGAGAAAGACTGTATACACTTTGCTTATTCTTTATCTGATCCTGTAAGATTCTGATCCCGTCCTGGGTACGACGTTAAACTGCATCCAACAGCAAGGCCTCTGATCAGGAGGTTTTGAGGAAGCGTGGAACCACCTCTTAATTGCTGGTGTTCCCAGGTCCACCCTGACCCGGGGTGGTAGCACCTGTTGGGGTCCCAGCTATGGGAAAATAGTGAACTTCCATGATGTTGCCAACTACACGTTTTTGAAACAATATGACGTTGCCAGCTATACGTTTTTGAAACAATGATGTTGCCAGCTATATGTTTTTGAAACAATATGAGGTTGCCAGCTATACGTTTTTGAAACAATATGACATTGCCAGCTATACGTTTTTGAAACAATGATGTTGCCAGCTATACGTTTTTGATATATTTAGTAAATACTGGATCTGGCATTAAATAACCATAGTGGTTGATATGCCATAAAACCCCAAACAAACAAAGATTCTGATCCGTATTTGATCTACATTTGACCCCAAACTCACAATTTTACTCAGTCTCTTGTGTCTCCAACACCCCATAACAACCAGATAATAAATAATACTCATTTTGTTGCTTTCACATCTTGTTGTTTCTTATTTCTATGAGTATTTTTGTATATATAAATGTTAGGGGGTTTATAATTATTTACTCAAGAGTTATAACTCCCGCATGCCATACTCAAAAAGGAGTTGAGAAGGAAAACTCTCCAGCAGATTTTGTTTAAACATGTTTGGAAGACAGATTTCTTTTCACATTATATCATTTTTTGTTTTTATGAATCACGCCTTAAGAGAATGTGTCCTATTTTGATAACAGTAGCGGGTAGGAATTAAAGACCTTCTCAGGTAAATTAACCAGTTTCTTGTAGTAAAGGGGCAAGAGAAACACCTTAACCCAATTAATTATCATGTTGTTTCAAAAACAATATTCTTTTTCCTTTTTAAAGGAGATAAAACTGGATGCAATTAAAAATAACTTTTATTAATCAATAATGCAGTTATTAAAAATTAAAAAATATATATTCATTGTAAATGTTTTTTTAATATCAAAATATATTGCAAATTATCTTTTTACTAGAGAATTGCATTGTGAATGATTTTACTACAGCGTTATACATTATAAATAATTTTATTATAGAAACGCATTACAAATAATTTTATGACAGTACTGCATTTGGAATGATTTTCATGATAAGACATTGCAAGTAGTTTTACTACAGCTTCATGCATCATAAATGATTTTCTATAGAAATGCATTACAAATAATTTTACTACAATATTGCATTGGGAATGATTTTTATGACAATATTATATTGCAAATGATTTTACTACTGCTTCATTCATCATAAAAGGATTTTACTATAGAATTGCATTACAAATGATTTTACTATAGAAATGCATTACAAATGATTTTATGACAGTATTGCATTGGGAATGATTTTTATGATAATATATTGCAAATGATTTTTACTACAGTTTTATACATCATAAATTATTTTACTATAGAGATGCATTTTAAATAATTTTATGACAGTATTGCATTGGGAATGATTTTCATGATAATATATTGCAAATGATTTTTACTACTGCTTCATGCATCATAAAAGTTATTTTACTATAGAAATGCATTACAAATGGTTTTACTATAGAAATTCATCATAAATTATTTTACTATAGAAATGCATTACAAATGACAGTATTGCATAGTTAGGGATTTTTAAAGACTGCTGAAATGTTATTTAATATTGATCCTACTATATGGCAGTGAGTGCTGAACAATCTCCTCACAGATGAAGAAGAGACTTGAAATAATAGAAGTGTGATTCTACAGAAGGATGCTGAGAATACTGTGGACTGAATATGTGGAAGTTTTAAGGAAAATAGAACAAAAAGGACACTTACACTTAGGATCAGAAAGCGACAAAATTTTTTGAGCTCATATTGAAGAAAGAGAGCTTGGAGAATTTGACACTCACAGGACTTATTGAAGGCAAGAGGGTTGGCGGAAACTGCATAACCTACCTAACAAGCTTGTGTAAATGGTTGGCAGAACAGGTTTTAGGAGATAGCAAAAAAACAAAACTTACTAAGATTTACAAAGGACAAGAAATTGTGGAGAGCCATAATCAGCCACATCCTGAAGGGACAAGGCATAGAGGAGATGAAGAATATGCTTGTGTAAATGGTTGGCAGAACAGAGATTAGGAGAGATAGCAAAGGGACAAACATTGCTAAGAGCTACAAAGGAGAGGAAATTGTGGAGAGCCATCATCAACAACATCCTGAAGGGACTTTGCGCATAGAAAGAGTAGAATGAGATTGTGTAAATGGTTGGCAGAACAGGGATTAGGAGAGATAGCAAAAAGACAAACATTGATAAGTGCTACATTAGAGAGGAAATTGTGGAGAGCCACAATCAGCCACATCCTGAAAGGACTTTGTGCATAGAAAGAGTAGAATGAGATTGTGTAAATGGTTGGAAGAACAGGGATTAGGAGAGACAGCAAAAAGAGAAAATTTACTAAGATCTACAAAGTATAAGAAACTGGGGAGAGCCATAATCAGCCACATACTGAAGGGACAAGGCACATAGGAGAAGAAGAATATGCTTGTGTAAATGGTTAGCAGAACGGGTTTTAAGAGAGATGACAAAAAGACAAATCTTACTCAGAGTGAAAAAAAAAAACTGATTGCCCACATCCATAAGGGATATGACACACAGAAGACAAAGAATACATTGCAAATGATTTTTTTTTATTACAGGAAGAACCTTTTTTTCTTAAATATTCATACAAGGCCCAAGAGCAACTCAATGTAGAGTGTTAACAAATGAAGTCATTATATGGACGTAAGAGGAAGTAAGTGCAGATTATGAGGATATGTAGGATAGATAACAGTTCACTTGAGACTTGGAGAAGTTAAGATTGTAGTGATCGGGTAAGCATCCTCTTGTGAGTCTGTTCCACAAAATAGTGGTTTTTGGGAATAAGCTGTCTGATTAGAACTTTTTTCTTATTGATGGAAGACAAAAGGGATGAGAATGGTTCATTACAATGTATGTTATAAAAATTTCATTTTTACTGTTTTAAAAATGTTAGCCTTAAATAAATGTTTGTCTAGTTTGTCTTTTTAGTACACATTCTTTTGAGAAAAGTGTATTTTTTATGAAGGCCAGAAGGTTTGTGCAAAAAAATTGCTACACTTGTCTATCTTTTTCGGCTCAGTGGTTAAAACCTGCCAAAAATTGAGAAGGATCCATTTCCAGTTTATGGAAAATTATTTTTTCATATATACTGACCAATGAGAGATATGGTCTCAAGCTTGAGCAACAATCTGAGTTGGGGACCTTGTGAGCCTGTTTCTCCAAATATATAGAGCTCATGTCAGTAGAGGCAGAGAGAAGACATTTTGACAACAAGGGTACAAGGCAAATCAAAGCACAAGATGGCCTTTGACATCAAGAAACAAGAAGGCACCAGTTACCAGCCAGCTGCATAGAAACTAAAGAATTTTGATGTTCCAGTGAAAATTCTCCTTTGGTTAGAGAACAAACAACAGAAAAGGATACCAAGAAATTAACTGTGAATTTAAAAAGGACTTTTCTAAAATTACTATATGTCCCAGAGATGCTCGTGGAGCAGGTAAATGTTTTCATTTTTTTTATCAAAGGTGGTTGCACCTTTTTTATTACTTTATTCTTGAATTTTTTTCTGTTTTTTTTTTTTTCAAAATCCTTGTCATTTCCCAAACTGTAATTTTTTTGATGGAAATCTTTTTATTGGAAATTGTTATCCTGCCTTAATAAGTGCACAAAAGGAAATTTTTATGCAAATTTTGTATTTGTACCTTTTTCATAATTATGTAATAAAGGTGTTTTCCTTTTAAAACGTTATGCAGTGCTTGAGTCTTATTTGTAATTTTGTGCCTATTATGACTTGCTGTTTCTACTAAGAACTTATATTCTTTTTTTAAGCATTTCATTCCAAGCAAGGTGGGAGTGCCACTGATTTGCAGAGGTTATATAGAGTGAAGGTGAGAGAAAAAACTGTCTAGGAGGAATGAGGAAAGGATAGAATGGGGTTCAAGACACCAGAAGATGGCAATTATCATTGCATTCAAATTCTTGAAGATTGTAGTCATCAAGGAAGCAAGAAGGGAGTTCCACAGGCGAGAAGTGTGAGAAAAGAAGCTGTTGTAGTAGAAGTGGTGGTTACATTTAACTATTTTAATGGTAAAAGAGTGGGACCTAGATGTTAGTCTAGTAGCACAATTAAATTTATGTAGTCAGGGCACCAGGGGAGAAAGCTTGACAGAACAGTTGCTATGAAAATATTTGTAGAAAAGACAGAGGAAAGCCACATCACATCTGTGAGAAAGTTACCAAAGTTGAGATGCCAAGTCAGGATCAATTACATCCTTCTTTGGATTTTGTCGAGAACCTCAAGATGAACAGCTGGGGCACCAGACCAGATATGGCAACAGTATTCAATGCACAGACAAATGATAGATTTGTAGATATGTAAGATGGATTCTGATATAAAAAAAACATCTGGCAAGACACAGTGAGCCAGCTTTCCTTGCAGCAAATGCAACTATTGATTCAATGTAGTTGTTCCACTTCAAGTCATTCAAAAGCATGAGGCCAAGAAGGTGCAGTGAGACACTTTGCTAGAGTCTTGCATCAGCCATGATAATGACGGGCAGGGAATTATCTCTGTGCTGGCTAAATGAGAGCAGTTTTGTTTTGGAGGTATTAAAGTTTACAAGCCATTTCCTACCTCAGTTAACCACTGATTGAAGATCCTTTTCGAGAGCAGCGGCCAGGTTGACTTTGTCAGGTAGCATGGTGATTGCTAGATGTAAATATCTGAATTGGTAATAATGAGAGGTGTAGCTTCTCTGAACATTTGCCATGGAAATAAGGACAGAGTAGCAATAGACTTGCGATGTTTCATCTGTGGGAAAGGGGTTGTAGTGTTGAAAATAATCCATCACCCACAAGGCTGCATAGATACTTTTAATCTTTGTCAATGTTGGGAAGTGAGGATATCCAGCCCAGATATTTTTTTTTTTAATCATTTCACCCAAGGTGATGCTGGATCAGTCAGTCAGTTATGTGCCATGCGTGATACACCCTTAAGCGATCATGTATCTTTTGATACATGACTGATGAGGCAGATTTTTTCCTGCAGTAGGTTGCCATTTCTTTCTGCAGTAGACCGGTTTCCATCCAAGGCTATAGAACCTGGTCTGTCCTACTATTTACCCATAGATGGAGGGAGAAGAAGAGGATTCATACCTTTCCCAAGGGTATCAACATGTAAATGAATTCGACTGGAATTCGAACTCGGCTCTCCGATTCCTCAATCTGAGCCACTATCCATTACTCCACCGTAGGTCTATTTTTCATGATTTTTTTTTAATATCATTGTTCACCTAATACATGGCCCAAGAACCACTCAAGGTAGAGGGTTACTGAAAGGGTTGTTGTAAAGGCATAGTTTAATTGTTAACGGCTGGCCCCTCGTATTCAAGGATACCTGTCTACTTGGGCAGCTAGCTAATCCCATTGCGGATCCTTGATCAGGTGCATTTTGTGTTTGTTCAACATCCACAGAGCCCACCTGTGGTTTATACTGTAACTATGCTGAGCAGACCTTAGTTACAGTTTCTGGGGGAGAAGCATGTTATCTAGCATGATCAACAATCTGAACAAGGCCAGCACACTCAAACCCTCAGTGACTTTGTGCTAGCACAACCATCAACTGCCCCCAAGGGTTCCTTGTCATCTAACCAATTTCACTCACAAGGCTTGGGTCAACCCATGCTGCTGTTTTCAGACACTTTCGAAAGGCAGCACACACTGGGATTGCCTCATCCAGAGTGGTAACATCAAGAAGTCACCTTCCTGACAAATCAACCATGGTCAGAAAGTGAACGTTCTAACCACTTGGCCAAAGGGCATAGTAAGATGTGCATTTTATGAGGATATGTAAGCTAGATAACAGTTGACTCTAGACTTGAAGTGGTTAAGATTGCAGTGTGTTGGGGATGCATCCTCTCATCCTGTTCCAAAAAGTAGCAGTTCTGGGAAAAGAAACTGTGTGTAACTTCCTTCTTACGAAAGAGATGAGGATGAGTCGACTCTGTGTATGTGGCATGGCAAGTCATAGTTATAAAGGTGGATCTAAGGAATATATCTTGACTGAACATTTGTCATGGAAATAGAGATAGAAGAGTGAGAAGCAAGCAACTTTTCATCGGTGGGGAAGGGGTTGTAAGGTTGAAAACAATTCATCACCCACATGGCTGGGTAAACAATTTTGAACTCTGTCAAGGCGGGAGAGTGAGAATTGGGTAGCTCTAACCCAGATATGGAAGCAATACTCCATTTTTGGTTTGATCTGACTTTTATATTAAAGAAAAGGAATCTTTGACAAGGCAGAGTCAAGCGGTAAAGGTCTGAACTAAGGAATCTAGCTTGTTTGAACGTTTGATTTGATTTGTTTGTTTAACGACATATCAACTCCTTATGGGTCATTTAATGTCGAAATCTAATTTTCTTGGGAGCTTTCAAGCAATAAAAATATGATATATTTTATTCTGCTTTCACAATTGAATACATGGTAGATGGTACTCAGCTTTTGTGTATATACATGTTTGCATGAACATGATTACTAGAGGTGGCGATGTGTTTTATGTTGTAGTTTTGTTGAAGCTATATTTTTGAATACAGTTTGACTTAAGAAATTTTAGGATATTATTATTAATGTCATGAAAGAGTTCTTTCATGTTGGTTGGTTAGTTGATTTTGTTTAGTAGCATATCAATCTCTATGGGTTATTTAATGCCAAAATTTAAATATTTTGAACATAATTGTATGCCTTCAACTACAGATAAAATGTATTGCCGGTCATTTTACAATAAAATGGATTGTTGGTAATTCTACTATAAAATTGTATTACTGGTCATTTTGCTTTAAAATTGTATTGTTGGTAATTTTACTATAAATAGGTATTGTTGGTAATCTTATCAGGATCATCACCCTCTCTCCTTATTACCTTTCTCCCCTCTGGTGGCAGTGACAGAGCTGACTGTGAAGGGCCAACCTACTACTGAATAAGAGTCATAAACGAATGTGAGTGGTGAATGTGGTTGGGTGAGTCAGGCCTCCTAACAGCATGTCACAGATCCTGATCATGTTGACAGTTGGACTTGAATGTCTTGGTCCACCCTCAGATGGTCCTATGCCAGGAAGGCTGATTTTCAACAATGGTTTCTCAGGTCTCAGGGTTGATGTTTGATATAAATAGATATTGTTGGTAATTTTTTTATCTGAAAATGTATTGCTGGTAATTTTACTATAAAAATGTATTTTTATATTTTCATAGTGTTTTGTTTTGTTTTGTTTGGGCGGGTTCAGTATCTGGGACCCTAACAGATGCTACCACCCCGTGTCAGGGTAGATCTGGGAACAACAGCAATTAAGAGGTGGTTCTACGCTCCTCAAAACCTCCAATCTCCTGATTAGAGGCCTTGCTGTCAGATGTAGTTTTGTTTGAACATTTGCCTTAGAAATAGTGATAGAGTAGCAATAGGTTTGTGATGTTTTGTCATTCGGAAACAGGGATTGCAAGGTTTAAAATAATTCATCTCCCACAAAGCTGCATAAACACTTTGGGACTCTGTCAAGGGTTGGAAAGTGAGCGTTGGACTGCTCGAAGCTTAGATATGGAAGTAATACTCAATTTTTGTCAGAATTTGGCTCTTGTAAAGATAGAGAATGGCAGGTACTTTACCTGGCACAGGGATCTGTCCCTGTGCTGGTGGTATCATCGCTACAACTAGCTTGGACTGGCTCTGACCAGCCTGGACCAGCTATGACAAGCCAAGACCAGCTTGGACAAGCTATGATCAGCGGCCCGAGTGAAAACACTTGCGTCCCCATGTTAAAAACTGACCTTGTGTCTCAAACTGACTCAGTGGGGGGGTCAAGTAAATCTCTACTTTCTGCAGTGGCACAACCATTGTTTCAGCATCTTCAGTGATTTGCCCAAACATACTAGCATCCCGAAGCACTACTTAAGTATGTGATCCATGTGTATGATTCTTCTTAAATATGTGAGTTACCTTAAGGAAAATTATCTACATGCGCAACTTTACTTAAGTCCAAACATTACAATCTTATTTAGATTTCATTTGCTGGAAAATTATGTGATCTAATGCCCAGAATTTATTGCATTTCTGAATGATGTTCAAATAATTTACAGCAAGTGATAGTATTAGTTAAAATAGTAATTTCCTTTAGTTTTTTATTTATTATAATCAAGTTCACCTCAAGAGAGACAGTAAAGCCAGTAAGACACAAGAGGTTACAAGGTGTGGAATTATTAGAAACAGGAACATTGGAAATGTGCAAGAACAGAGAAAGAGTTTTTTTGAAGATCAAAGTTACCTGGAAAGCATGGAGCCAGAAGGTAGTTCCACAAATGAGAAGTGTGAGAAAGGAAACTGTTAGCATAGAATTTACAGTTACATCCAAATTTAACATTTCATTTAGAACCTCAACCCCCCAACACACACATTTTAAGCATCTGATTTAGCCCCAGTGACACCACTTTCATCATCTTATTTATCCCCACCCCCAAATTTTTAATTTCTGGTGCCAGTGTTTGTCATACATTTGTTTTGTTGCCTTTTTTTCTACCCTCATTTTTTTTCCAATCTCTTGCGATCCTCTTGGCAATTTTTCAATCATTGTTTAAGATTCAAAAAGCTGAATCACATTAAAGAAAAATAAACATTTTAAAATAAATTTTTTCTATTTTTTCTCTATCCCAGTATCAATCAAAGCCATCCCGAAGACAAGATAGATTCTCCTTGTTGCCATTTCTTTCTCTCTCTTCCCACCCTCTTATTGAACTACCAAACCTTCACTTTCTTCAAGTGATACATTTCACTAAAACAGCTGACAAAAAACAAAACAAAACAAAGAAGTTATTGTTTTAATTAAAATATATTTCATATTGCAAAATAATTATACGGGAGGTGTTGACTTCATAGAATATAAGTATTTTTCAATGCACCCACCCATGCCACTACCAAATATGACACAAGGTTAGTTTTAAGTGGGTTTAGTGTAGGTATCTCTAAAGAAACATGATAATTAAGGTTTGAAATGAAGTTTTTAAAAATTAAAAATAGTTTTTGAAGCTTTTATTCTAGTTTTGATTTCAAGCTAATAGATTAAATTTAATATTTCCAATAAGCAAAATTCTTTGCTGTATTTCAAAACTAATTTAACTGAGTTTTTTTAAATGGTTAAAATTGCCGATTTTAGCCAATTTAGTGCCATTTTTAGCCATCTGTCAGTGCAATGTAATTCTCTTTCTTAAAAAATCTTTTAAAAATAAAGTATACTATTCTGAAACTTTATTTGAGGAACATTAACTAATTAATTAATTTAATTCATCTGAATTGATTACTTACCTTTAGTTTAAAATATTGCAGAAATACATTTTATAACACGGAGATGGGTATTTATTTGAGGTGTTGACAGCTTGGCTGACAGCCAGAAGTTTATCTAATTTTTTCCACAGGGGAACATATCTGTAAAAATTACTTGATGAATATAATGTGAACACCTTTTTTATATATAATTTTTAACTACTAAGTAATTTTTAAAAAATCATGAAAATATTCTCCGTAATGTTTTATTGAATAGCCACTTTCCATTTGGGTTGTGGTGGCACGGAGCAAGCGAAGGACCGGATATTAACCCTCAGAGGTTTAGACAGCAAATGACCAATACTGGTCTCTGCGCACCCGGCTCCACGCAGAATTTCCGGTGGAAAACTAAAAAGAAATAAAAAGAATGATAAGCAATTTTCCACCAATTAAACAGCTCCGCGCCATACCCAACAGTTTGTTTCAGCAGACTGACTCTGATCCGAAGGGCACACATAAATAGAGCGATAAATTCACTTCTAAGACAGAAAGCTTTGAAGTACCGTCAGTGAATGTCGCTACGCTTTTCTCACCCGTCAAACCCGATGCCTTCAGCCTTCCTTCACCAACGGAGATATCAAAGGACTCCTACCAACCCATTGACCTCACCTTTCATCTCCTGTGACCAGCACGTCATGAACTTAAGTATTAACAAAAGACACTTATATTCTTTTAATAATCGGATTTCTCTTCTATGAATGAACATTTTGTAACGGACTTTGTGCGTGTAAATCAAGAAACATTGTACTATTCATTGATGTTGCATTTAAATACAAAGTGTTTTTGATATACCCTTCTCTTTCGTATGTTATTTTGTTTATGTTATGGTGACCTCAATTTGATCGCTTGTTGAACTTTTAGGCCAAACTAGCGGCTGTCCCGAAGGACTGCTACTATTTATCTACCTTCTGATACAAGCAACAATTAACAACGAGAACTCTACCCCCCCATCACCATAGGGTCACTGTGTCATGCCAGAAGGTATTTCTCATCCGAGTCCATCTTGCATATTTACAATTCTACCATTCGTCTGTGCATTGAATACTGTTCACATATCTGCTCAAGAGCTCCTGCTACTCATCTCAAGGTACTTGATAAAATCCAAAGAAGGATCTGCAATGTAATTGATCCTGACTTGGCATCTCGACTTCAGTCACCTTCTCACAGATGTGACGTGGCTCCCCTCTCGCTATTCTACAAATATTTTAATGTCTACTGATCTGACAAGCTTTTTTTTCCCTGGTGCCCAGACTATTTGAGTTTAAGTATGCTACTAGATTGGCATGTAGGTCCCACCTTTTTACTGTTGAATTAGGTAAATGTAACTGCCACTTCTACTCTAACAGTTTGTTTTCTCACACTTTCGTGGAACTCCCTTCTGTCTCATTGCTTCCTTGATAACTACAATCTTCAAAAATTTAAATGTGACATCAATTGTCATCTGCTATCTTCTTGAACCCTGTTCAGCTTCTATCCTTTCTTCAGTCCCCCTCTACACCCAGTCATTTCTCTCACCTTCACTCTCTTTAACAACCTGTGTAGTAATGGCATTCCTGCCTTGCTTGGGGTGAAATGATTAAAATATAAAGTTAAAGTTTAACGGCAGTACTGTGGAAAAACTGCCCAAGACCCCTTGACATTTCCCCTTTTGGGGAAGTTTTAGTCACCAAAAGAGATGAATTACCTGCAGGTTACTCACCCCCGGGGCTTGAGCTTAATATTATTTTGAAACCACCTATTTCATAGACTATGAATTTCTTTGTTTCTTTTGTGCTTTCTCTCTCGATCATGACAATGGAAGAATATATTTGTTTATTTGGAGGTGGCTATCTGGAAATGGTATGGAAGTAGTGGTGGTGCATACACTGAACCCATCATAAAAATTTAGTATGTGGAATTAAGTAAATGCTAAACACTTCAAATACCTTGGAATATGGATCAGTTAGGTAACAGATTTAGTAATGAAGATAAGGAAATTGAACATAGAACAGACTGCGCTAGAGGTAGTTTCACCCAAAACCACAAATGGCTACAAAACCAAAACATTAAACTTGAAATCTTGAGCCATGTTCTTAAATAGTATTGCCAATCGAGACATTCGTATGGATGTCATGCATGGTACCAAACTTGTTCAGAAATATATAAACAGCCAGCTGTATACAACCACTTCCACAGATCAATATTTATAAATGGCTTTGAGCAAATGAAGCCTGTAGGTCTTAGCAAGGACCATCCTTCTTCAAACCTCGTGGAATGGCACTACAATGAACTGTACCAAATAAAAGAATTCACATCACTTTACTACTTCCAACAGCAGCAACAACTAAAATGGATAGCAAATGTAACTTGTACAGAACATAATGACATAATCAAGATGTTGACATTCCATACTACTTTAAACAAAAGGCTAGGAAGGAAATACTGGAAAAAGTGGTAACAGTTACCAGATTAAGGAAGTCATTACACTGAAAAATTGTCTCAATAGAAAGATTTTATAAATTTCAACTGACGGTGATAGCATTGCCTGCTCAGTTAATGATTGCCGAATGTTACCTTATAACGAAATGGCTAAATAAATATAATGCCATTACCATTAGAGATGTGGAGAGCAGATTTGGTATTTACTCGTGCCCCTTGCGGTAACGGGATATGTCACAAGGCCGGTTTAAATTGAGGAGCCATATAAGTACATTCGGTTTAAAAAATATCTATCTCTATCAGTACATTCATTTAATTATTTACATTCACGTACATGCAAAATACCATTGGGAAAGGTATGAATCCATATCTTCATGCCATATGGGCATTTTTCAGTGCGTCCACATCACTACCGAATGTGACACAAGGTCAGTTTAAAAAGTCGGATTTGAACGGCAATACCGTGAAGAAATTGCCCCGCTACACTTCCACTTTTGGGGACGTCACAGGCGACAGGCTATAAACCCGATTCCCTCACGAAGGAGAGATACTGCCTGGAGAGGGGGGAAGACCCCCTGAGACTTGGTCTTAATTTTTTTTTTAACTTCCCCCGCATAGGCTTTTGCCGACAGCAGGTTATGCATCTGGAAAAAATATTGTTCTTAAAAAAATTTAATGCAGTACAATCCAAAACATGTTTCTTCAGCTTCTAACCCACAAAAAAAAAAAAAAAAAAAAAAAAGAAGATTGATGAGCCATTAAAAAAAAACAATCAATTATAAATAATAATTATATAAAAATACGTTCATTTCATTTTTTAGCTAATTTATCCGAGACTGTATATCTTCTTTAGTGTTTAAATCGGACATCTTTAACTTTCTTAGCATCGTCAAGTTACTTGTCCTGGTGCCCTTTTTATTTTATGTTTATTGTGAGCAGGTTATAATAATCAAGTACACCTGTACCCAGAAAAAAAAAATCTTTCTCTATGACCCGAATCCAGAACCATATTCACCTACCTTCCCATTGTGATGAACTGCTTTGAATCTTTTTCAAGAATTCCACACCCAACTCTCCATTGAAGGACAACACAACTTGAAACTGAAAAAATAAGTTTGTTTTTTTTAGAACTAAGTACTTATTTTCTTTAAGCGGTCAGTCTAGCACTTGTAAAAATAAAAAAAAATCATGATACTCGGTGGCTCGGTGGGTATTATGAACACAGACCGATGAATGCAATAAGATTTTTTTATTTAATTTAACTAACTTCAAGTTAAATTATTTCTGAAAAGAAAAAAAAAATAATTCGGAATAATATCTCTTCGTCCAACCAATAGTTATGTGAAGTTTTCTAAACTGTATGTTACCAGACGACAATTGGTAAAATATTCACTCTTTGGTCAAAATTGTGTTTGCATAAAGGAGAGATAGTTTAATTGATTGAGAAAGATAGAGGGTGAATGAGAGAGAGATTGAAGGCGGGGTTAGGGAAGAAGGAGCACTTGTCAGGTTCGTCCTCAATTTTTTTAAATTTATTTTATTTGTTGCTTTCAGTCGCAGTTACCTGCCCTTGTGTTTGCCCAGCCCGACAGATTGCGGCTACTAAAATTAGGACCACCACCACTTAAAAATTTTTTTGTGGGGGTGACAAAAAAAGGAAAACGAAAACAAAGTGAAAAAAAACATATCTCACACCTCCGCGTGGACACTCCTTGCTTTAGAATTTAGGCTAGAAAGTCATATGACTCAGGGTAGAAGGCGTTAAAAAACAGTTGCCCTGTAACGTGAATGGAGAAGCTGGATGATGAAGACACCCTACTGGTCAGTTTCGCGTATTCTACCTTCATTGTCCTGAAAAGACAAAAACGTCCTGGTGTGGTCACTCCACCATCAGATCTATCCCTCCAAATATAATGAAATAATATTTTATCTTTTTTTTTCTTCTCCGTCCACTAAGTTTTTTTTCTGTTGCATCTTTTATTTGTTTTTATTAAATACCGTCCTTTTCAAATAGATTTTTTTTAATTAAAAAGTAAGATTTTATATTTTAGAGAAAATATCTTTTATAAAAAAAAATCAAAAACAAAGTGAGCACTTCGTCCAAGTGAATAATTTTTAAGAACTTGAAATCAATTTCCCCAAAGAACGATGAAGAATTGAAAACAGTTCAACATACGAGGTAAGCAATTAAAACTAAAACAATTTCTATTTTTTTCACTGCCAAAATTATTTATACCTTTATTGATTTTCCAGTTTATGCTACATTTTTGTTTATTTTATAATGTTCTATAAGTTGACAATAGCGGTACAACGTGGGCACAAAGTGGGTGGCCATTCTATAATATAACCTTAATATTAAATTGGTCCCCCCCCTCTCGACATCTACCCTTTTACGCTGTTTGAGGTCACTATATAGTTGGATATTACCTCTTTCTTTTTCAAAAATAACGTTTACTTGTTCTTTTTATCAAAAAAATAGCGAAGTGAAAATAGTGGTTTAAAAAAAAAATTTTTTTTTTTATAATTAAAAATTTAATTATTTTAAATAATTTTATTTAAAATTGTAAGAATTTAAAAGAATTTTATCATTAATCTCCTTAAATTTCAGCACGAATAAAAATAAAATTATCTTGACTAGTTTAAGTTTTTAATTTTGTAACTTAAAAAGAAATCCTAATTTCGTCAAGTTTACTCTAAGTTTTTAGGTGTGGGTGGATGCCGTGGCTCATCTTGTAAAGACGTCCGTTTTATGCAAACAAAAACGTGGTTTATTTTTCAAGTCTGCAGAGGTACAATCATTTCTATTCTTAATATTTATTTGATATTTTAAACCTGTTGAGGTTGATTCTATCAATGATCTTATAAAGTCAATGACAATCCACGTGGTGTTAGTTGGCAAATTTAAGAAGACACTCCTTAAATTTGCTGGGACTCATCTTGTAAAAAGACGTCGGCCTCTTCCCAGAATTGTTCAATTTCGACCCTGGAGCAAATGTTGATTGTTTAATTTTCACTGAATTCTCTGATAGTATTTATTTTGTATGTATTAGTTTTGAACTTGTGATCTAAAATAAATAGACATGTTGAATTTTTATCATTTATAAAAAAAAAATTGAATAATTTAATTTTACTTTATGTAATTGTAAAATTTTAAAAATTTACTTTTTGAATTTTTTTTTTTTTTTTAAGTCATTTCATTCACCCTCAATAAGACTTTACCTCCCCCATCGTCATGAGGTCATGTAGTTTTGTAGCCAGCAAAATGGCTTTGTTAGTTCATGCTTGAGAAGACTTATTTAATTTTTTAAAAAGTCATAAAAATTTAATATAAAATGCAAATTATTGCATATCCTCACTATTAAAATTACACTGTTTTCATGTTAGTTTTTTTTTTTTTTAAATAATAATGGGTTCCGCAGTATAGTCTTTGCATGCTGCTACTCCTCTTGAGTACAATAGGGAGGTGGTGTGATCTCCAGTTGCTAAGATAGAATTTGAATCGAAGACTGCGACAGTCATTTTTGCAAGTTAAACATGATCAAATTAGCCTAGTAATTTTCTTTCACGGCGATTCCTACACATATTATGAATACGAGAAATTCGACATAAGTTTAAAAAACTTTAAAACTATTTTTAAATATAAAATAAAAAAAGTTTGCTTCCATCATACTTTACTATACTTTATGTCAAAATAATCACCTGAATTTAACGTTTTTAGGTTGTATGGACAACTATTGTTTGTAAAATGTCATTTGTGGAGTTGTACACACACTGGAATGAAAAAAAAAATTTTAAAAAAATAATGTGGGGTGTGGTGGGGGAATCTAGTATAGTAACCCCCCCCCACGAAAGCCAGAATAAATATGCTCATATCACGTGATATTTTTTTTTTTTTAGTGTGTGTGTGTGTGTGGGGGGGGAGTACAAATCGTAATTTGGAGTCCTTTTTTCCTATGTTACTCTAACCTATTCTGAATTCACACACACATTAAGTAATCACGTGGTCCGGGCATATTTGTTTTGGTTTGCGTTACGGTTAAAGAGGGATCATCTTTTTTTTTTTTTTTGCAATTGGATTAATTAATATTTTATAAAATTTAATAACTTTTTTTTTTCTTTTATTCGTGATAGTATATGAAACAAAAGCACACACAAAAAATAAAATGATTATTTCTGGTTTCAATGCCTGTGTACAAATCCACCTGTTAACTTTGGTTTCTTTAAAATAAATAAAAAATAGGTACCCTCATAAAAATGGATGCGTTTTTTTCGTTTTTTTTTTTTTCAAAATCTGGGAATTAATTATCCGATTCAAATGAAATTTTCAGTATTTATTCATTAATGAATAAATAAATTATAAATTGCATACGGAATTGAATAGGTTATTTTATGGAAATATTGGGGTGGGGGTGTCTGTCACCCCCTCTCTCAAACCAACAAACGCACTTCGATATCTCCAGTGTAATTTTTTAATTGGGAAGGACGTTGCGGATTTTTTAAATTTCTTTTTACAATCCTTAAATCTTTGGAGATGTTTAACTAAATTATTACTTCAGTTAAAAAAAAAAAAAAATGATGCAATATCAATTGTGAACAAATTTAGGTACTATCACTGACTTTCTAAAAATAATGAAATGCATTTTTCATTTTTTAAATGATTTATATTTGAAGTTAAAGCTAAAGAATGCTTATCTGTATTAAAAGAAAAATTAATTTTCGTGTGTAACTAAAAGTCTAGATATTTTAAAAACATCCTCACGTACTCATCAGTCATTATAGACAAAAAAAAAAAAAAAATTATAAACAAAGAATTTAAAAAAAAATCTCTCTCTCTCTCAAAAAAATCAAATATTTGTCCTTGCGATGTTTTTAATCCAATTAGTAAATTTAAAGAATAATTAACTGGATTTTTTTAATTTTTTTAAGTAATGCTTACTTTTAACATAAAAACATGAAAATATTTGTTTATGCACAGAAGCCTGTGATGTCGTAGGTCAAAAACAGAAACTGTATATGTTCACCCCAACTTAAAAAGAATGGGTGACAGATTGAAAGATAAAAATTAAATATAGAATACCAGCAGTGCAATAATCAAGAAATTGGTGTAATATTTACAAAATTACCTGCTTTTATTAAACTTAGAATGAATAATTTTATTTTTATATTATTAGAAATATAAAAAAGAACTTAATTAAAAACAAGTGAAATTATACTTTTGTGCTTAATTCATTGTTTTAACTTTTTAGTTATTTTTCTTACCTGTTTAATGTCTCTGTCTATATTTCTGAGGTATTATGTACATTTGCATTATTTGGACTATTGTCCTCATCTTTGTCACCATATTTATTACGATCTGGACTTCTTCAGGTGGTTGGAATGTCGAACTAAACCCTTTATTTTGCTCACTGGGGTAGATTGTTCAAGTTCCATGTGTCATGTTTAATGGATGTTATCAGTTATCTCCTGTTAATTTCCCTCTGAAAGTTCTCCACTGCCTTAACCAAGTATTGAACTCACACTTTTTGGGTCCTGTCACTGGATCTAACTAACGCCTTTATCCACTATGCCATGTGTCCAGGACACATGGCATAGTGGATAAAGGCGTGTATTCAAAAGCATGATTCAGGCTTTGTTTGATCAGGAGATCTTATGTGGCTGAAAGGTCGAGGCATATCGGATCTAATGAGTTTCCCCTAGGAAATACAGGTTTGAATCCTTCCGGAGGGCTCATATTTTTCTAAGATTTATCAAATATTCAGGCTGGTAGATGTAAATAAATATACTGTTTAATAAAAACAGCATTTACTCAAATATGAGCATCCATTAAAAATGACATTTAAACAAATAAATTAAAAATATATATTATGCATTCAGCGGAGGAGGGGTGTATTCAACATTTGATAATTTTGCAGCAATATGTGCTTAAAGGTTTTTTGTGGTTAGCTGTAAGGAATTGTAAATATAGGGCTAACTTGTACTTAAATAAAATAATTACAATATTTATTAAGAATTTATTACAGGAAATATCAAGTTTTACAGAAACCTTGTTGACCATTATGTATTGAGTTACATAACAAATAAAAATAGTATAAATTTTGCTGCTATATTCGATTTGTTGTTAGGTATTTTTCATTTTCTCCTTTGTTATTGGCAGCATTTTAGAATACTTTGGCTGCAATACTTTGTTTCCTAAGTTGAACAAACTGGAGCTATTTTGTTTACGCTTTGTTACCTCTCTTTTCCATTGTTATTTTTAGATCACTTTCTTCCAGTCATTTTGATGAGCAATGGCAAAATTCTGAAATTTAGAATTATCTTATTCCATTTAAAAAATAAAGCCTGTAAAAAGGAATATTTTAAATTAATACACAACCAAAAATAAAATGCTTTTGACAAAAAACCTTAATGATTTCACTATAATTATGTAACAATAATGTAATATTTTGCAGACAAATCTACAATTTATGTGGCCTCATCTCATTGCATGGTTATACTATATACCTAAATTGAGCTTGAAATTGTGTAATCAGCTCTAATTTTTTGTAAAATACTTGGATATGAAATAGTGAAGAAAACACTTTTTTTTTTTTTTTTAATATACCCCTCCCTCCTCTAATGAATATGTCCAATATAACAACTAATAAGAAACGTTTATCAAGTTTTTTCCTTTTTGTTTCTAGATACTTATGATTTTTTCTTTTTCTTTTTTTTTTTTTTCTTTAGATTACAAACAAATTGGAACTTATGTGTCTCTGTGTGTAGACAAAAACGGAAGAATTTGGATGGTGATTTGAAATTATTGTTGTTGGCAGACTTAAAAGAAAAAAAAAAAACAATGGCACACTTGTCAGGGGACAAATCCCTCTCTGCTGAACTTTGTCGACGTCAAAGCTACCCTCTGCCAGCACACTGTGTTTTCGTGGATGACAAAACCTTTCACACCCAGTTTGCACAGAGCTGTTATATGCCAAGCCCTGACCTCTACAGCAAGCAATTCATGCAAAGCTGTTATATTCAGGCATCGTATGAAAAACAGCTCCAGGCTGGAATCTGCTCAAAACCACACATCCTGGTGAAGACTACATCAGCACCTGCAACCTCATCGGTGACCCTTACCTCCGCATTGATGACCACATCAGCTAATCTGCCTCATCACCACCATCGTAATGACCACTTGCATGATCATCTCCCACAGCAACAACAGCCTGACATAAAACCATCTATCATCACAACCTCAGCAATAAACATGTCGGCTGAAACTGTTACAGCTGCAAACCGTCCAAAACGCTTCAGCTGTGGCCTGTGTTGTAAGCAGTTTGCCCGACGCGATACACTGCAAATCCATCAGAGGACCCACACGGGAGAAAAGCCATTCCCGTGTGAGGTGTGTAGCAAAAAGTTTGCCCGTAAGGACAAACTTCAGATTCATATGCGCATTCACACTGGTGAGAGACCGTTCCACTGCAGTCTGTGTCCAAAGCAGTTCATTCAGCGGGACAAACTGCAGATTCACTTGAGGACACACACAGGTGAGAAACCCTTCTTTTGTGACCTCTGCTCCAAGCAGTTTGCGCGTCGCGAGAAACTTCAGATCCACCGACGGATACACACGGGGGAGAAGCCCTACCGCTGTGACCTCTGCTCCAAGCAGTTTGCCCGCGGGGACAAGTTGCAAATACACAAGAGGACGCACACTGGAGAGAAGCCATTTCAATGTGACTTGTGCCCAAAGCAGTTTGCTCAGAGGGACAAGCTGAAGATCCATATTAGAACCCACACTGGAGAGAAACCGTTCCAATGCGACCTCTGCCCCAAACAGTTTGCTCGGGGGGACAAGCTGCAGATTCACAAACGGACACACACAGGGGAGAAACCGTTCCACTGCGATGCATGTCCGAAGCAGTTTGCTCAACGGGACAAGCTGGTGATCCACCAACGGATCCACACTGGTGAGAGGCCGTTTCAGTGTGATGTCTGTGAGAAACGTTTCTCACGCAAGGACAAGCTGCAGATACACTACCGGACGCACACATTTGAAAAGCCTTTCCGCTGCAGCATGTGCATCCAGCAATTTGCCCGTCGCGACACGTTGCTCATCCACCAGCGCACCCACTCTGGGGAGAAGCCACTCAGCTGTGAGGTGTGCGCAAAGCCGTTTGCACGTATGGACAAACTCCAGCGCCACAGAAGGACACATTCCCAGGTGAAAAACAACTTCTTGCAGGCATCCTCTTGCAAGAACCTCAAGGATTACATGCCTCTTGGTACTTACCTGTGGCAGAATAATGTTTACCCAGTGTAATGTTCACAGTAGCACATTAGAGTGTGCCTGTACCTCTTGCTGCAGCTGCCATGTCTTCTTTCTCTTTCCTTACCCTCCCCCCATGATTAGAGATAAAATGAAATGTTGCCTGTTGGTTCTTAAGATCATGGGTTTTTAATATTTGCAAATTCACTTCTTTCTTAGTCACTAGTTTGCCCATAGTCAAAAATAAAAATAACATCCATATTTAAGTAGCTCTGCAATTGTGTTAGTTTTATTTTCTTTACAAGTAAATTAGGAGTATTACCCTTACAATGAATGCATGTAAGAAAATTCTGCTTTTTAAATCTCCATAAGTAAAAAAAAAAATCTCCAATGAACATTAGCATGAAGCCAAAAGAAATGAAAATTATTATATTGGCAACCTGATCTACTGACTTACTAACAAGAAAATTTCATTGTGACGTTAACCTAAGGCATTGTCAAGTAATGCTTCCTGCTAACAGAACAGAATATATTGATAGTAAATAAGGCAGATCAGGTTGTGTAACCAATAACTACATAAAATCATATTGTGTCTTATAGATCAAAATATTTGGGCAACACTCCTTCATTAATGCACATTTGATTAAAGGCAAGTCTACTACTGTCATAATGAGACTGCAAACTTTATGATCTTTATCACCGATGCAAGGGAGATAATTGAAAATACAGCAAAAAGTTACAAAAATGTATACAAATACATAGCGTATTATATAGAGAAATGTTTGTTTTATATATATATATATATCCAGTGAAATTAGTATTAACTGGCCTAGATCAAGAAGTCCCAATAAAGAAATATGTGCCTTAGGAGTGATGCAGGTTCGCGCCCTGATGTTGGTAGTGTGCATTCTTTACCAGGACTTCTTGATCTAGGCCAGTTGATATTAATTTCACTGTTTAAGGTAGTAAAATACCAATGTCATCTTGAACATGTGTACACACTAAAATGTTTCTACTGAAAATACTTGGATATATGGTCCAAAATATAGGCAAATAAAGAAGATGAATAACCAAGATTTTACATTGGTCTTCAAACTTGTGTAATTGAAGAATTGCTGCTCAAATACACCTTCTCTCTCTCGCACTATATATATATATATATATATATATATATAGCTGGAACCTTCTGATGAGTGGTCTGAATAAGTGCAAAAAGTGTTCTACAAAACTCCAGAGTTGAGGTGCTGCAATCAGGCAAGTGTCTAGTCCATGTATTATTCTACATAGAAAAAATGCAATTCCTAATAGGCTCCATTGGTTTCCCCTTAATAAAACTGGTCTTGCTTTCCAATGAAAGTAGGTTGCCTTTTATGATCTCACATACTTAACCCATATCCTCCTCTAAACTGACACATTTTTTCCCCCTATATATTATGGCTATTTTGTTTAGTACATATTTTCTTGATTTCAGATGAAAGCTTGAAAAATCTCCACCATATTTCAGTGAAACTTGCACTTTTTAAAATTATAGTTCATATATGGGGTGGGGTTCAGCTTAAACTTGTGCCAAGAGGTTTGTTATTTAGAAAATGGATTAAGAATATCGCTCATCTGGTTTGAAAAGCATTTCTTTATTTTCAATCATCAGATATGTTTACTAAAAACTTGTCACTTGCATTGTAAAAAGAATTAGGACAATCCATCACTAGACTATACCTGTAATGTAATATGAATAAAAACCCACAAAACGTCCTCTGATGTACTTTTTCATCAATTTATAACCAAAAGTAAAAATGTTTGTTAGTTTTTCGAAATTTTTAAATTTAAGACTTTCATAAATATTTATCAGGTTAGCTGAAAAGTAGGTAAATTATGGTGGATACTAAGCAATGTAATTTAATGTCTAATAAATGAAAATTAGTAAATGTTGTTTTTTACACATCAACTAAAATAAGTTTTCCTTTTGTCTTTTTATATAAAATCTTTATATATTATTTCAAACGTTATTATAGTACCTATTTTGTATTTGAAATAGGCACCCCATTTTTAAACTGTACACATACTCTTTACTTGGGTTATTTTTTTTCTTGAGCACATCTCTGCTCAGTTTCATATCTGAAATATAAACAAATCAATTTCTAAAGAATTAAATGTATTTATATTTAATTCAACATTTTTATTACTTTAAATATTTATCTGCTACAATAACACGTGAAGTAATAAAAATGTCAGATTCAAAATAAACCATTAATTCATAGTATGGGCTTTTGAGAGGATAACCTGAATGAAGAAGTGTTGGGGAAAATAAAGCCTTACTGAATTGTGATGCTCTCTGTAGCCAAGTGGTAAAAACACACCAGATCAAATGGTGGTTTCTCTATAAAGAGGATGCAAGTTTGATCCCTACCAGAGAGCACATTTTCTTTAATTAGGATTTCTTGAATGTGCAGGCTGATAGACTCTCCATTTTTATTTATTAAACGGTGTTTATTTTGCTGATTTCATATATATAATGTCCACTATGTCCATCTGGTTCACAATCTCTTTTGAACAGGAGTAGAGGTTTATCCATTGTTTCCTGTTTGGGTTTCTGGTTCCATTTAACATTTCTACTTTAAAATTTTATTCACTAATTATTTATTTACTAGCCAAATTACCATCTTATAAACATTTCTCCTAATAATGATTTAAAAATAATTCAGCAGACGATGTTATTTTATTTAAGGTAACTGGATTTTTGGTGATTGCCTTACTCCGTTTCCATCATTCAGTACTTTGTCTAAAAAAAAAAAAAAAAAAAAGTGCTTTTATCCTGTTCGCCATAGTTCCTCGGCCTTTTGGCTGAGATCAAAGTGTAGTATCTGTTCTCAGATCGCTCGCTTAATGGTCGCCTTTTGGCTGAGATTCAATCACTGATAGATGCCTGGCACAGGGTTTCGACCCTGCACTGATAGTATCGCGGCTATGTCTAGCTCTGACCAGCTTCGCCCAGCTTGGACAAGCTAAGACCAGCGGCCCAGGTGAAAACACTCGGGTCCCCACGTTAAAAACCGACCTTGTGTCACAACCTGACTCAGTGGGGGGTCAAGTAGATACCAAGTGTAGTATCTGTTCTTATCAAATCTGATTATCTCTCTCATCATGTAGTGTCTTACTCATTTGCTGTGCGATCAAAATTGAAATGTCCATTATGAATTATTGACAGGGCGTAGCAGTCGTGTGAACTAACGAAGGAAGACACAAGCACACTTATAATAGGAGTTTTTCTCCTCATTAGGAGTAGATAAGTTTGCCTTTTCATCTGGTTTACACTCCTCCCCGGTCTTTTTAACAGGAGTAGAAGTTTGCTCCATGTTTAAGATTTAGTTTCTGGTTTGTTCTGAAGTCTTTTCCTACTCTTTCACTCCCATTAAACCTTTGCGTCTTAGTGGCATTATTGCCTTGCATGGGGTGAATTGATAATAAATAAATGGCCTTTGTGTTTAAACTGAATATATCTTCTAATAAATGTATATTAAATGGGTAAACAATTCAGAAATTTGATCATCTTTCCATCAGCGAGGTATCATGAACCAAACTGGCATCATAAATGCCTGTTTTGGATAAATAGGGTGAATTGATTAAAATAAAAATGTCTGAAAGAAAAATAAATACATTAATTCCTAAAATATGTATTAGACGCATCTCTGTCGGCCATGTTTGAATTTCCATTCAGCCTGATACAAATGCAGCAAGAAGCAGACACTCATCTGTTTATCATGAAAATCTGCAAATATTACTAACTTCTGATTTAATTTAAAGAACAAACATTGCTTTTATCCTCTCTTAGAATTCTTGGTAACAAAATTGAAATTGTTCATTTCTGATTTTTTTTTTTTTTTTTTTTTTTTTCAGGCCTTTCTTTATTCATAACACATACATGTGTAGACATTTAGTTTTGATATTTTCTTTCAACATAAAAATATGTGAAAGCAAACTAATTTTGTTTAACTGTCATCTCTGTCGAAAGGTAATGTGATGAAAATGGTCTTCACTCAAATGAAATGCAGATCAAGAGAATAAAAGTGGGGGATTTTAAATTATCTCCCATTGGAAGATTTTTCTAAGTAAACTTGGTGTTTCTAACTTTTTTTTTTTCTCCTTTGTCTCTCCCTCTCTAATGACAAATAACCTTGAAATGTTGCCTGTTGAGATGTTGGAAACCAGGAATTAGTTTTTGTCTTTCGTGTTCAAACACTCTGAACTTTTGAGGAGCATCTCATTTACTTCCATAGTAGGAAATTACTGCAACTGATATATTTTGATGTGAAATTTGAGAGTACAAGGGCAAAATAGTTGCAAATTTGCAGAATTGATTTTGTGGAAGACAAAGGTAGAGAAAAGCTTTTTTTCAATTCAAAGACTCAAAATATCAAGGTGTATCAAAAGTATTTTTGTTTTGGTGGTCAAATGTAATTTTTTTTTTTCTTTTTTTTAAGCCTATATAAATACTCTACATTGCCTTTTGATAATTCTAGCCCTTCCAAAAGTTTATAGAATTCGACTCCAAAGCTAATTTCATGAAGCTTATGTTTTGCTGTACATGTATCTTTCTGATGATCTGGGCTCGTCTGGAAAATTTAAGTGCTAGTGCTTGATTTCTCATCCACTTTTGGGCTTTACTTCATGAGACCGGTTGCCATTCTTAAAATGGTTCAATCACTTTTGAGCAGTGCCACACAATTGTTTAATTTCCTCTCACTGCAGATTCAACAGATTTTGAGGCAAGGTTTAAAATAGTGCTTCAAAATGGTCTGAATATCGATTCTTATATCCACCTTTTTATGTTTAATACACCTACAACTGAATAGCTTGATAAGCCTGTTATATTATTAATAGTGTAGTGCAGTCATCAATTGTCTCCACATGTGAACATGAGATAAAATTTAGATTAAAAGTCTTTTTTTTTTTTTTTTTTTTTTAAATAATACAATGAAAATACTTTTGCTATGCCTAAATAAAACTTTACTTGTCTTAGAAGCATATCAAATCATCATACCAGAAACATTTTTTTAAATGTATTTCACAAAACACTTGGAATCTAACCAACTTTTAAAAGATGAAACTGTTTTTTTTTTTTTTTTTTTTTTTTTTGTTTTTAAATTTTTTTTCAATCTTGTCAAACACCTGGACTGTTGAAGAAAAGCTATTGTACTTTGGGCAGAACCAAAAAGGACATTTTCAACATGATTCATAATTCCTTTCTTCTCAGTGGGGTTGAAAAAATTTCCTGGCCTTGCTTGTGTCAAATCTTTCTTTTTGAAAGTTTTTTTTTTTTTTTTTTTTTTTTTATATCTGGGCAATGTCCTTATGTCAGTTGATTTGTTTCTTTAATGAGTCAACCACCAAACTTCACAAAAACAGGTAAATATTTATACAAAGCTTGAAAATCTGCCAAACTGTTAGTGTTTTTTTTTTTTTTATAATATATATATAAGCAGCATATCTTCATTCAAGCATGTTTTATTAAATAGTTTAGACGTGTTGTCTATTTTAATTTTACTCTTTTAAGTTCACGGATTGATTTCTTTGTGCTTGTAAGAAATTGATCAAGAAAAATGCTGTGGACTTTGATAAATTTTCTTTGTCTGTATTTGTAAGCAACTCTACTTAAATTTGACTAAATCTTGAGCAACTGAAAAAAGAAAAGCTTAAAAGTCCTAAGTTACTTATCAAAAAATAGTGTTTGTCTCTGTGTGTATGTTATATAATATAAAAATGTTTCATTGAATAATATAGACAGTGTTTATTATTACACTGATCCTTTCCTGTTCTCAAATCAGTTATTTTGAAGTTAAGCTGAAATTTATCAAGGAAGGTGTAGTAGTTTTTTTTTCTAACCAATGTACTTTAAATCTTTTTCAAGATAGTCTTCAGGGGTAAATTACAAAGACAAAATGCAGATTTTATCGCAGTTACAATGTTGTTTTTTTTTTGTAATTTAACCCTGAAGATGATCTTGGAAAATACTTGGGTTAGAAAAAAGTACTATAACTTTCTTGATAAATTTCATCTTAACCTCAAACTGATTAGACAGCTGGAAAGGACCAGTATAATAATAGACACAATACATCTATATTATTTAATGAAACATGTTTAAATGAAGTTATGCTACTTAAAACTATAATAAATATATTGTATATAATATATATATATATATATATATATATATACACACACACACACATCAATTATAGTTAAACTTTTAGCAACTCCACTACTGATGTCTGGCTTAAGCACAAAAACCCTTAAAAAAACTGTAAAGTTAGATAAGAGTTACAAAATATAGTCTTATACTGTATTCAAGAATTCTACCAGTTCTACTCATTTAATCCTCTATTAGACCCGAGTAACTATTTAAGTTATTAATTTTTGCACACAAAATTAAGATTTTGAGCAGTACACAGAGTACTTAAGTTGCCAAAAGAAAAACAAAAAAAACTGCATTTCTCTTGTAACGAAATGGTCAGTTGCAAAAAATAAAATAGCCAGTTTTGATATAAGGCACTTTTCTCTCTTTTTTTTTTTTTTTTTTTTTTTAAGATAAATCCAGCATTTCTAATTATTCTCACTACTGACCAATGGCTTTGTTTAAATGCTTTTTCAAGTTTTATAAGTGATAACTGTCCGTCCAACAAATTAAAACTTGCGATTGAAAAATCCTCAACCTGGTTTGATTTTTTTTTTTTTTTTTTTTTTTTTTTTTTTGTTGATGGTTTTCAAAAACCTGCCTCACAGAATTTTAGGAAAAATATTTGGCCAAAGCTCCAATATTCAATCACATCTATATTGATATCAATAAAAACAAAAAAAAATTATTTCCCTAAATCCAAAATGACCAGCTAAATAATTACAATATACAACTAAGGCTGTTTTTATGATTCATTAATAGCCTAGATGTAATCCTGGGAAAACATACTATATAATCATGGAAAGGATGATGGTGTTTGCAATTAACTGCAGTCTGGAGTGGGGGACTCAAAGATCATAATCTTGATTGGGGGTGATGAAGTAGGTATGTACACTTTGGAATATGTGATTAGTGTGACATTTATTGGTACAGAATATAGTATCGGTGAATCGGTTCAAAACTGTAAGATATGAATAAAAAAAATAAAGAAATACAATGAAAAGAATGTGGTATTGAATTTTTGACAAACTTGATTAAACATGCCTATGGTGTTTTAACTACTTTCACTCCTTGACAATGTTTATTGTTTTAAAAAGGGGTGATTAGAAATGGAATAAAACATGAAAGTGAATTTATATTTTCTTTCTTCTTGCAAATTGACAACAAAAATAATAAACACTTAGATTGTTTATTGGAATGGTTGGCAAAACATTGGCTAATTGCGAATTGATTCAAACTTTATAAAATGGTTAACAAGGAATTCCTTATATTTCGTTCCATATTTTTAATTTAGTAAATGTTTATAAATAAAAAATTTTCATATTTTTTTTATAAATTGGCAAATGATAGATATTGTATTAGTTTTTAGAATTTTGTAAATTTAAAATTTTTCTTGAAAAAAAAAGTCTAATAAATCATGTCTTTATTTTTTATGTAAATTCTCAAGAAAAAAAAATATAAACTCACTTTCACCATATTTTTAGATTTTATTCTGATTCTAATCCTCACATTTTAAAATGATAAACATTGCTGAAGAGTGAAGCTAGTTAAAAACCAAACAAAAAAAAAAAAAAACTGTCTTATTGTGGGCATGTTTATCCACGTCTTATAATTTTTATATTTTTTTTACCTTTTCACAGGGGATGCAATTGCCATTCTAAGCCCTGTTGGTAGGGCAACAAGGAACAATCCCTGATGTGACTTTCTGGGAGAGATGCATTTACCTCTGTTTAGTTGATTCTATTTTTTGTGCTGTTAGCCATCACTTTTTTTTTTTTTCATCAGCGGTGGGAAATTTAGTGTCGTTTTTGTCATTAAAAAAAAAATACAGTTTTGAAAATTCCAGCAAAAATCAGTGTTGGATTTTGATGAGATTCACAAATATAATTTCAATAATTTTCTTTTACAACTTTTTACAGCTTAATTTTTGGAAATTTCAAGAAATTAAATTTTGATTCAGATATTTTTTTAAAATTAGATAAAAGCAGAACTCCTTGGAGAATGTAAATCATGAATTTTTTTTTTTTTTTCTAGAAACAGTTACTCATTTACTGAAAATATACTTTGAATTATAAAATACAACAAAACTATGAGATTATTTATTTAGAAAAGCTTTTGCTTTCATAAATAAGATATATTAAGGGCACCATTGTCCTAAGTGAAATTTTTTTTCAATGAATTTTTACAAGAATTTTTGTTTTTTTTAAGTCTTAATTATAATAATTTATAAAGTTTAAATCTCTTAAAATTCTGCATTAATTTCAGCTTTTTAGATTTATATTATTATTATTAAGTCAAAACTATATTACTAATCATCATGTACTAAGATTTTTAAAAGAATTTTGAATTTTTTTTATTATTGTATAAATATGCTGATTTATGTAAGTATAGCCAAGCATATGTAACCTTATCAGAAAAGTGATAACTATATTACATTTAAAGCTGAAATTTCTAAAATTGAATTAAACATTAAATTATGGAGAATATTTTCCTAAATTTTTAAGATTACTGAGTACTTAAATATAAAATATATTAAAAACAAAAACATTTTCTTAAATTGTTTTATAGATAAAGTCTCTACAGCAGCAATCAGTCATAAGCTTCTTAAACACAGCTACTGTTTGGTTAAAAAATTAATTTCTGCATTATTTTAAACTTAAAGTGAATAATATTTGTTTCAAATCAGATTAATATTTTAAATCGGCTAATATTCCTCAAATAAACTTTCAGAAAAGTATATTTTATTTATGAAAGATTTTAAAAGCCGAGAACTAACTTGTGTTTACAAATATCTCAAATGGACGACTTTGATATTACTGAAGAAAGAAAAAAATGAAAATCGATATAATTTCTATTTGAAATACATCAGAGTATTTTGCTTAGTGGAAATAGTAACTTCAATTAAAGCTTAAATGAAAGCTTCAAGAACTTTTCCATTTTTTAAAAATTAATTTAAACCTAAGGTATTGCGGTTTTTGTGGCGGTACCTACTTTAAGTATTCAACAAAAATATGCATAAAATTTGAATACGGATTGGATAACGATGTTGAATGAGATGTTTTTAGAAAAGAATGTGCTTTAGAGAAGTAACCATTGTTGTGCAGTACATCCCTTCATTGAACAAGTTGCATTATTTGCCTAGGTTCCCACTAACCTAGGAAAATAATGCAACTTGTTCAATGATGAAGTGATGTACACGTAAGAACTTTGTGTGTGATTTTAATGCACAATAATAATATGATATTTGTAATGTCTAATATGTCTGATTTTCTCTAATATATTGGGTAATATAATTGTAAAGGTGACTGCAGGGGTCTTATTTTATGGGTAGAGAGCTCTTATAATGTCAAAAATCATATTTAGAAGGTCATAAACAGTTTTTCTATAAAATTATTCGATTTATAAATAAAGAATCCTACTTCACGGAAATTCACTTATCATGGTAGAATATGGAACTGATAACCACAATAAACAAGGGATGACTGTATATGCACAAAATAACTGACCAATTGATTTGCAATGCAAGATAAACATTTATTAGACAAATTAAGTTGTAAATATCATTATTCTTGTAAATAAACAATCTAATAAATAAAGAGTATTTAATATTTTTGTTATAAATTCTCAAGAAGAAAAAAATGTAAAATTCACTTTCATCATATGTTTAGATTTTATTCCAATTCTAATCATTGCTTCTTCAAACAATAAACATGGCCGAGGAGCAAGGGTAGTTAAAATAACAGCAGTGTTAATGGAAAATCTGCCCTTTTGACACTTTTTTTTTTTGTGGGTACAAGTTTCCAAATTGACCAAATTTTCTCAACTTTTTACAATTAGACCTATCTATTTGATTAGTGTCAAAATATATGATTGTTCACATTGATTTCAGAAGTCATTGGGTTGAGCCTATCACCTTGCTCTGGGGTGGGGGGAAGAAACAATACCACACCCACTCTCTTTTCTTTCTCTCCATGCTCTCCACACCTTTATTTCTTTCTTACCCACTTCTTGGCATTTACTGAACATGAACATTAGAAATAAAATAAAATTGGCACTGTCTTCAATCTAACTTCTTATCCTAAAACCACTCACCCATAATATAACCCATTTCCCTCCTTCTCTTAATAAATATCCCACCTGCATAAGTTTTACTTTTACCTCATTCTCTCTACAGTTACCTGTTGGTGGTTACGAAGGTAACTATATAGTTATTTTCCTTAAAACTGACTTGTTGGCTTACATGTTTTATTCATAATGTTCTTAGTATTTTTGTCTCGCATGCTTCAGAAAACGATGAAGGTGAAAATATTCATAAAAGTTACTTACCATATTTGCCGGCCTATTGGATGCACCCAGATTTTGGCATGGATTATTTAGGGGGAAAAAAAATGTACACATCACAACCAAAAAAAGTCAAAATTATAACCTTACATTTATGTGACATTCTCACTAACCATGAAGAAATGCTTACAGCATTAGCACAAAGTATACTGTTGGTACTTTATTTTTAATAGAAGTGAGGTATGGTTTAATTACCAGGACAGCTTTTTTTGGGGAAAAAAA